>CM053168.1:53137924-53320144 GCA_012977825.3 Pteromalus puparum
TTGGATAGAGAGAGAGAGAGAGAGAGAGAGAGAGAGAGAGAGAGAGAGAGAGAGAGAGAGAGAGAGAGAGAGAGAGAGAGAGCGAGCGCGCGCGGTTTCGAATCATCGCGTCCTCGACGCTACGGTCTACACTCGTAAATTCAGCTTCGGGAATTAAAGCAGATTTAATCCATCCCAGGTGTCGAGCTTAATTGCGCGCGTGGTTTGGATCTCCTTTAATTTGAAAAGATACAAGATGCGTCGTCGTGCGGTTCATCGGCTGAACGCGACTTTTATGTCGTAGCTGGGTGGGTTTTAAATTAAATTCAGTATTTTCCCGCGCCTCGATCGTTTGCATAATATATGCATTCTTGGGTTATAAAGTTATTCATACCTGAAATCGCGCGGCCGTAACGAGAGATTTTTAATTTCGCATAATCCTTTCGCGTCACTCGGTATAATCCCGCTCAAAAGAGAGCTAATTAAAAACGATCTCCGGGGGGCTTTATGCTCGTAAATTTTCATGCGCACGCGCTTGAGTTAATTGCGACGTTTTGTGCGTCCGCACTCGTGCATTATTCGGTGAAATTTCGTAGATTTCGTAGATAGACGTTGAACGAATTCGAAATTGAATTTTTTCGCGAAACTAGTAATAGAGTGTAGTTTACGGTGACGCAAGAGGGAGATGGAATCGATAACATATGATCCGGCTAACTTTCCCTCGCGCGTCGCGTGTAGCATTTCCGAATGCTGTTATTCCACAAACTAACTGATAGAGAGAAGTCCCGGCTAATCCAAACTTCGGCCAACTAAACTATACTTCGCCGGAGGAGAGAACTACGCTCGGAGAGAGAGCTTGGGTACGTCGAAAATATTTGATAATTATCGCGTTCAATTTGGCGCGTGATTCAAAGTTTCGCGAGGCAATCCCCTTTGCTCAATCGAGCGAATTGTAATTAACTATTTCTCGAGCTATCAAGTTCTCTTCTGTTCGCGAAAAAGTCAAAAAGCTCGTCAGGATTTAAAAAAGAAAGACAGAGGATAAACGTCATTATCCCATCAGTGCGCTGCGCGGATAATAAAGTTAAAGTCGTTGTCGGTCGCGCGAGCGAGCGCGTTTCAAAGGGCGTCGGGGCGGATGAAAGAAACGAAGTTTTCGCGAATTATCACACACACACACATAGACATAAAAGCTTAAATGCAAATCGCGTCGTTTCTCGTTTGGTATTCTGGCGGGGCGCCTCATTTTTCCCACTCTTTCTCTCCTGTGTACTTGCGTCTGCATTATTCATATTTCCCGCCGCGTCTCTCTCTCTCTCTCTCTCTCTCTCTCTCTCTCTCTCTCTCTCTCCTGGTATGTTTCGAGGCGCGCGCGAATTAGTACGTACTCGGGAGATGTATCTTACACGACTATTACGAGAGAGATTCCTCTGAAAATGTCGGAGGCCGAGCTTTTTTTTCCTGACCGAAAGTTTTTAGCCTAAGCGGAGCGCGAAGAGGGCGGGAGAGAAAGAAAGAAATAAAAAAAGAGAGACTGCCTGCGCTGCTGCTATCTATCCCGTTGGGAAAAGTTTGCCGGCTACGTGCCGCGCAGAGTTGGATGGATTGAGATTGAGTGCGATACTTCACTCGGAATACTTTAGCCGCGTGGCCGCGTCAAATTACCTGCGCGGACTGGGAAAGCTCTTAGAGTTTGCCGTTCGCGCCCGGGAATTAAATCTGATTTGACGTTGCATTACCCTGCGTCCGACCGAGGATTTCGTTCTTCTTTTTTTCGCCTCGCAAATCGCGCTTGTCGAAAACGTGCGCTCTACCGAAGAAGTTTGCGCCCCGCAAGCACGTACCCGTACTTGGGGGATCCGAAAGTTTTCGAGCTTTTTTTCTCGGCTGATCCGGTGTAACGGTTGCGACGTTGTGGGGCTGCGATTCGAGAATAGGGAAGGGCTGCGGACGTAAATTTCGATTTCGTAGTTAGGAATGTCCCCTTTCGCGCAGCGCTGGTATCCGTTATACCCGTGGAATCCTCAGCCCGAAGCGGTTTCAGCATAATACTGCGATAGGATGTCCTTATTCCGAAAACCCAAAAGGAGGATGTCGTCCCAGAGCGACGATGTCCTCCCTCATTTTCCACGTCCCTTGCGAGCTTTTTCTCGCAAACGCGACAACTCTTGGTGCGGAGCTTTCGAGCATTGAATTTAATATCAGGACGAGCCGTTTGTTAGCGACGATTGCAGGTTCGAACTTAATGATCCGACGCGTTATACGTATCGGTTTTAGTAGATCGAACACCGTAATTCGATCGTGTATACATATAACGATATACCGGATGGGTTACACGAACAACACTTTGTACAACGCGATATACCCAGAGAGATCGGCTATTGCCAATTGATCAGAATAAAAGGCAGAAGAGATAGGAAGAAGAACAATTCTCCTATCAGTTTTAATCCTATGGTTTATTACGTTTGTCTTCTCTTTTCTTGGCCAGTCATGTTTACCCAGACACAGCGGCACTCCATCATACTTTTAATCCGTAAACTGATATCGCACAGCGTGTCACATGTATTTATTGCCTCTATATCGAGTCCAACTTCTGGTTGTGCCTCTTACAACCCATGATTTACTATCGAATCTCGTACCTATGCTCAGTTCGTTTATCACCCAACACCAGCAACACCAGCAGCTGTGTCTGTGTTCGACTGTGTTTGAATCCTTTATTTCTTTCCGGCATAGCACACACAGCGTTGGAATAAATCTAAATCCAGCAGAAACGCAGCCCTTTCTTCTTTTATCCGATATCACTCTGTCGATGGAAAAGTTCCTTGACACGCGGATCGATTCACGTATATACACTTTGTATCGGCCTCGTGAAACATCACGCACACACATACATAATGTTGGAAAAGACGGTTGAATATTCCCTTCGGTTCTTATATATGCGCCCGGCAATTCACTGCTGGAAACTGCTGCAGCGGATGCTTTTAAAGGGGCGTTTATCGCGTTAAGATCGTTCTAGGGAGAGGATACGGGACGGAGTTTCCCTCCTCTTGTTTTATCGGACCCGATGGCTGTCTTCGTTACTCGGCGTAATCAGCCGGTACGGTTGGCCGTTCCAAGTCCTTTCGCTTCTTCTTCTTCTTCTTCTTCTTCTTCTTCTTCTTCTTCGTGTGTTTTGTTTTGTTTCTTTACTTCGCTTTCACGTGGAAAGGGTTGAAAACGTTATTGTGCCTCGGCAACGAAATTGCGCATCAGCTCATTGGATATGGAATCTGCTATCGACGACTAGTTGAGTTGACCTATTTTTTATTTCTCTCGTTGGAATCGACGTTTTTGGATTACGGAAATCAGGTTTGTGGTTCGGTGCAGCAGTATTGGATGCCATTTGGTGCGGTCGGAGTTGCTAAATGGGATTTCTTTTGTTAATCAAACTGGTAAGTGCATAAAGAGGCTTGGCGATTCCGGGAACTCGGAGCGGTGAATTGAGTAATTTATACGTCGGAGCTTTTTACGGGATCGAAATGTAAAGCGTACTTTAGTTACAAACTCACTTCGCAGAAGTGAGCTAGTTTCTCTATATGGTGATGTACATTCAAAAATAAATACAGTCGGAAACTCGTTAAAACCGGATGTTTACGAGGGTACACCCTTTCGCCGTCCGCGGTCAGCAGAACGTGCGCTCGGTAGTCCACAAAAAGTATCTCGCTCGTGGGTTCGTCGTGAGAAATCTCTTACCTAGGATCAAAGTTTAGCAGAATCGCGGACTGAACAAACTCCGTGGTGTCCCGGCAATTAAGATAGTTTCGACCAAAAACTGTATATCTACCGTGTCCAAGTCGTACACATACTCACGGAAGATAAGCTCTCGTGACGTGGTTGTATGCGATCGAAAGCCTAATTCGAATTGTCCGGTCATCTTTGATAGCGATACCTAATGATCATTTCCTCGTGCTGAGCTGTCTGCAGTACACAATGCGCCGATTACGTCTGCCCCGAAGATTCGGAAAAGTATTATATCTTCTTACCGCGGATATGACGGATGACTGCGATCCTTTCACGCTTAGGATTACCGCCTGCTCTTCATTTTTCACCGAGGCTCCGACAGTCCGATGCCGGAAATGGTACATTCTCTTATTTCTAATCGATACTAGGCTTATTCGTCTCTTCCTCTCTCCCGGATGTACGTCGTAATTGGATAATTTTTCAATAGTTCAAAAAATGCATAATTCACCACACAATAACGAGCATCCCCTAAACGTCCCTCATACACATGCCCTCGAAAATCTCTTGGCTAAGCACTTCTCCATATCTCCCACTCTCGGACTTATTCGAGCGTCTCGCTCCGCCTCTTCGTCGACTTTCGTCTTTCCCGCGGTTGTACACTTGCTTGCAGCAGCTCAGCTTCGCTAATTGCTTTATGCAAAAGTTAGCCCGCCGCGTCAGCGCGCCCAACTCGAGGATTATCGAGGGCGGAATTCTCGGAGACTCTAGGCGCGACAAAGCACCGGAGCGTCGAGTATAGTTCGCCCTTTCCTCGTGATTGATATTCCACGGCGACGCTACTGCTTCTGGCCTAATGGCTCGCGCGCAAAGCTCTGTTTGCGGCTGCGGTAATTTTTCAGACGAAATGAATTGTTAATGCTGGACGAGACGCTTGGGATGTGTTCTGCTTATGGTTCGGATTATATGTAATTTGGGGTATGTAGCTTGTGGAAACTTTCGACGTTAGATGTGGTCATGGCAGTTGAAAAGTTTTTTCGGTTGTGTTGTGGGTGAAAAGGCTGCAAAAGATTTATATTGGTGTAAAAAGACGGTAATTAGACTTATTGTACGCAGGAGCTTGTGTGTATGATGGATGATCGAGAGGGAACAGTGAGGGCAATTCGGTAAGAACAGACCCACGCGTTTTATAAATATTCTGGATTTTATTAATTTGAAATATTCACATCGCTATACTGTGAACACTTGAAAATTTAAATTGACATACTGTTTCTCGAGCACGAATCAAACTTTCATTCAGCTTCATTTCACAACGCAACCAGAGCAAGCCAATTAATTAAACAAAGCAAAAGTTCGAAGCGCGTTGCGTTCGATTCGGATAAGCGTCAATTTATATTTCGTGAACACGTATCGTCGCGAATTTTACACGCGTCATCGCATCGAACACAAAATTATGACGCGAAAAAATCTCTTTGTCATGCTAAAATATTCGCACCCGTGTGGGTGTCGTCTCGAAAAAGGAATATCACCATTGTCAGAAAGGAAAGAAAATCTCCTAATTCAAGCGTATGGAAATAAGGAAACATACTTCAGTGTCGAAAGAACGAATTGGAAAAAAAAATCCCCAAGAATGATTGAAAGCCGTGTCGAGCAGATGTTCCGCGAATAAAAGCTCGGAAATAATATTTTCGTCTGCTTCTCCAAATTCAACGTAGCCAAGCGACTATACGTAATTGTTAACGTAATAGTTAATTTAACGTAAGTTTAATTTTTACGTAATAGTTTTAACGCTTTGTACACGTGTGCTGTCTGAAGACAACAGAAGGTCGCGCTGAAAGTTGCATTATGCGAGAGCAGGAGAAAATTATGAGAGCGCGCCCCATTGACAGCTCGTTCGGCCAGATAAAAAGTCACTGTTACAGAGGGGTGTGACTGCTTGTGTTTTCTAGTTTTCGGTTATCTCCCGTTTGCGGGTCTATTCTATCCTCGTTTCTTCTTTTCCTGATGCTGCTGCAGCTGAGAAAATACGAAAAGTGTCTTATTGCCAGCGTTTCGCTGACGCGTGAAATTAGAAAGCAATACAGAGGTGATTATAGCTTATCGACAGGTTAGCCGGATACGTGTCTGCTCATGGCATTTGTATGCCGGCTCTAATACTCTGAAATGCGATTCACTTATTTCAAGTGGATCACGTGTGGGACCGAAGATAAGAAAAAGTTTAGCAATGAGTATAGTACAACAAAGTTACACACACTCGTCTGACCAAGCACACGCATTACTACTTAACGCACTTCGCTTCAACTAGGTTAATCGTATTTCAGCTACTTTCTCCCACCCACTGCTGCTGTACTGCAAGAAGAAAAAACAAAGCATATACTCTTGCGCTTCATACATAAAAATCAGTTCGCCTCTCCATGCACACATATCCCATAACTCTGACCCGTCCGCCTTTGGAGCAAACTGGAGTGAAAAACAACAGGATTAGCCACACCCCGATTCGAGCCTACACACGTCGAGTTCTCAGCCTCCACACCTGCGGGAGTTAATTCCAAACAATGCTAAAGCAAACACGATCCCTTTGGCCTGAGAGAATAGATAAAGAAGAAAAAAAAAGGAGAACGAGCTTGCTCTCGGCATAATCCCGACTCCCTCGTATAGTTTCACTTAATCGTAGCCTTTGGGAAGCGCTAAAGCTCTGCTCCTGCTTCTCCTCTTCCCCACTGGCGGAGTATATGCCTTCCGGCGCGAGTGTACTCGACTTTTCTCGACTCTCGTAAGTGCTACTGTTGCTGTTGCCTTTTTTCGCGGCTGACCAGTGGGAGCTCGAGATAAAAGGCGCTTTGCAAAGTCAAGCGTGTGCAAGCACGATTGTGGAAAGCTCGCGCGAGGCGGGCGGTGAAATTTTAATGCGCCCCTCGAGTGGAGGGCGAGAAGAAAGCTCGCGGGTAAATAATTTAAACAGCGCGCGAGCAATGTCAAGCTGCGCACTGCGGAACACTCGTACATGTACAAACGACTTTGGCTTTTTTATTAGCCTTGATTGGATTTTATAGAGCTTTATAGAGCTGAGCTTTCGAGCTTCGCGCGAGAGACTTGAAACTGTTTGATGTTTCACTCGAGCAATCCGCAATTATTTTTATAACATAATTTATCTGCTCTTCTGCAATGTGCGAGCTTACTTTATTCGCGTAATTGTGTGTGGGGTGTTTGTTTTAGTAGAGCTAACTTTTAACGAGTTTGACGTAATTAAGCGCAATTTGCAGGTGTACTTAAACATGAGCTTTTAGAGTTGAACGTCTATAAGTAAACAACGATTGTGAAACTCGATACTAAAATTGAAGATGCGAGAAGCGCTAAGTATTCTTTATTCCTTCTCTCGAATCTATTTCAAAGCTTCTCCATGAGGACTAACTTCGGGGCCGGAGAATCTTTAATTAAATTCGAATTACTTCACTCGAGTGAGTTTTTATTGCCTTTAAACACAATATAAAGTAGTAATCTGCTTTAATTTTATTTGCGAAGTAAGAAATAACAACTCCCGCCTTGAAGCCTTAAAAAACATTTTCACTGCGCACAAGACATTTTCATTATACAAATGAATAAAATAAACGATCCGGTTTTTATTTCTTTAATCAGCAAAGGAGCACTTTTCCTGACATATTTTATTGCCGCTATTCTGGCGGACTTTACGATAATAATAAACCAGTCGAAAAATACTCGAGGTAAATATACGAATGGTGTTACGTCGCGCGCACGTATAACCATTTTTTTTTTACTTACAAAATTGCTCATCAACATTATTATGTCTTTCACAGAACGACAATTTCAACTTTCAAACTTTTAGCCGCGCAAAATGAGTGGGAGAGCTTTACGTTCTGTTATACAACCAAGTGTATAACGAAACGATCCAACAATTCACGCGTCTGAAAAAATACCGCAGCATAAAGCTTCCCTCTCGCTTCTAAATAGAGAAAGCCACACTCCGCGGGTGTACACAAACCATCGCGTCAAACAAACGCTAGCAAAAAAGCGAGCTTGCAAGTTTCCGGGGACGAGTTTGCGCTTGGTGTGAATCGCGAAGGGAATCGCTCGGAAAGCTATGGAGCAGGTATGGGTAAAAACAGACTCACCTTGCGCGGTCATGCCTATTGTTCGACTCTTTTTCTCTCTCTCTCTTTATGCTCCTCGTCGCTTTGCACTTTTATTGGCAGGAAAAAAAGAGCGAGGGTGGAGAAACAATTGCGCGAGGTCGTGTCCTCGATCGAGAAACGAAAACGGCGTAAAAAAAGAAAGGAAGGAAGGAAGGAGAGAGAAAGAAAGAGGGGGGGGGGTGAGCGAGTGGCAGGAAGATTGCATAATAAAAGAGTGAGAATAGGAGAGCAGTTGTAGAGACGGAGATATAAAGGGGGCTGCAGTCTTGGGTGTTGCTGTAGGAGGAGAAGGGTATATAAGGCTAAATAAAATGAGTCAACTAAGAGAACAAATCTTAATTTAACGCTCCAGCCGAGAGAAAGAGAAAGAGAGAGAGAGAGAGAGAGAGAGAGAGAGAGAGAGAGAGAGAGAGAGAGGGAGAGAGAGAGAGTACTGCGCTTTTATACTCGATGGTCTTTTATATTTAGTATGTACCACCTCCTTCGCTCTGGTACTTTGCTTTCTTCTGCTGCACTTGAATGGATTTGTTGCGGTCGTGCCTTATGCGCAAAACGCGAAGCGCGAGCGTTTTGCGTGCCTTGCATCGCGAAGCCTACAAAAAAAGAGACAGAATACGTATAGGAGCAGAAGAAGAATCTCGAGATTTGAATATTCAGCTCGGAGTATAATGCTTCGTACGTATCACGAAGGCAAAAGGATCACTACAAAAGTTCATCAATTATCTGCCAACTCAAAGTTCAAAAAGACCGATAATTCCGAGTTTATAATTAACTTCGAGCCCAAAGTCGAGAATTAATTATGAACCACAGGAAAAACCTCGTATTTCCTCCTTCATCCCGATAACTTGCCATCTTGTCCGCAGCAGAGATAAGTTATTTCGAGAGTCAAATCTTCAAACCAGCAAGGCACTTAATTATTGATATCAAAGTTGTCGATAACCGCTCGGCACAACGGATCTCCAATCTACTTTGTCTGCGCGTCAACTTGATCCGACAATAATACCGTCGAGCAGATACGCAAAAACTGTATTTCAATACAATGCACGAGACGTAAAAAGATAGTCAAGAGATTGCGCTATTGTCACCGTCAGAGAAAAGCAGACTCTCTCAACAAACTTCCTCTCGCGCTAAGTTCGCCCGTCTCCTCTCTTTATTTTCCACCCTCGAGCTATCTCTCCTTGGAAATCTCTCCAGCGATTATCGAGGAAAACTGCAGCCGCACTTTGACTCTGGAGCATTTCTCTTGTGTGTGTGTGTGTGTGTGTGTGTGTGTGTGTGTGTGTGTGTGTGTGTGTGTGTGTGTGAGAGAGAGAGAGAGAGAGAGAGAGAGAGCAAATCGTCTGCGCATTCGAAAGCGCAAGACGTGACTTGAGGAAATTTCAAATGCTCCTTGATGCCGCGAGGGCTTGAGGAAATGCATGCACGCTCTCGGCTTTCCTTTTTATTAGACCGAAAATTCGTCGCGGGCTGGAATGTAAACGTCTGTTTCGTGGTTTTGGTTGCGTATAGCATATAGGAAATAAAAGAGGAATGTTACAGAGTACACAGTTTCGTGGATCTTTGCGGGTTAGGATGAAAAAAGATGAAAAAAATAGATATTCCCGAGGGAAGCTTAGACCAATAAACTGTCCGGAATAGCTGATAATTCGCCGGCATTTCTTTTCATTAGGTTTAGACGTTTTGGCTTGATTCGTTTCTTTGTGATCTGGATAAATTTTTCCCACAATTATTAATCATTCAACGAATGATTTTCGAAAAACTAAACCAGAGTGAACAAAAAAAGTGTTGTCAAACAATCGACAAAAGACGACAAAACCAAATTCATCAATGTCGAGAGCTTTCGACTGTTTAACAACGTTTGTTCCTACAACAAAGCATAAATTTCCGTATTCAACGCTTTGTGACCTCCTGCCCACACAAGAACATCGTGAAACAGGCTATACAAACGCGTATAGCGGTACATCAATGCCTCCCCTTCGAATCTGATTTGCCATCGACAAATACGCGGGTCATTTCAAAACGAACGTTATTGTATTTGAAAGGGAGTCGCGATTATAGATTTTGATTCGGCGAAGCTGCTATTTGAATGCGGCAAAGTTATTATAATTATAAGAATTCGCTCGTAAAGCCTCGGCGCGCGTTGCATTCCATTGAGTTTTACGCGTTTTCTCCTTTTCACGACACTTTTATTATACCTCTAGCGCCGCTATACTGCACAGACAGTTCGGGTCATTTATTGGAAAGAGTGAGGGTGGATAAGAAACCCACGCCCCTCTGGCCCCGTATGCGTTCCTTAAACGCTGATGGAACGCTGCGGCAATAGGAACGTCATTTTGTTCGGAAACGACGTGTGACACTAAAGTTTTTTTATCATCCACTATGGCTGGCCATTACAATACATACGCGTCGGATATCTTTTCAGTCTTATTAGAAAGTGCTGCTTTATGGAAATATTAAGCGAATGACCCTTGTATACTTTCACGAGTTTTCGGATTATGTTACTTTGGTGCTTTTAAGAGCGACGGTATGCTCTCGTTCTATATACTTCCAAATATATTCCTCATATAAATCTGAAAAACTTTTCCATACGTTTCGATGCGAAAATTTGTTTGCTTGTACACGTTCATGAATATTTACATGGCGATATTCGTATTTGCTTAACTTTCGATAAACCAATTTCACTTCTTGATAAAAATCAAAGTTAAATCAATTAATTATTACAATTATTTTCCAAATACTGATATATTGACTGTTAGAATAATAGAATTCTCGTAATGAAATTAATCAAACTTTCATGAACAATCCTGTCTTGTTTATTCGGGCTTGCAAACATTTAAATGCAATAAACATGCTCATATTGTACTACACTGGAAAACCGTGCATTGTCGAATCCAATATCTGAATACCTCTCGCAGTGAATATCATGCTTATTATAAATGCAGCAATATTTGGCATATGAAAGCTATAAATTAAGGAAGCCGCATCAAAAGCTCAAAAGTACCGCAGAAACAAAGGCCTTACAAAGTCTGATAAGATTATAAGATTATAATATATTAGTTATTAAATACCTGTCGTAATACCCGAACAAAAAGAAAGTACCAAAGACGAACCTCGAATAACAAATCGATCAATAACGATCTAAAATTTAGCTCTTACCGCAAAAATAATCCCGCAATTCATCAAACCCCATCCCTTCAAAGAACACCACAACTGCAGCAGGCTCTTCAACGCCTGCGGAGCTACTCTTTCCGCAGAGAGTGTGTGTGTGTGTGTGTGTGTGTGTGTGTGTATGTGTGTACGCGCACGTGAAGCTAGCGCGTCGTCACGTTCGTTATACACAATAATTCGCTGAGCCATTACGGTTTATAGGGTTATATCTCTCGGTGGCCTCGTTACATCCGCTGCGTCGCACGACGGAGGTGTTATTTTTAAAAGCTCCCGCGGCCCCGAAGCTTTTCCTTATCTCTCTCCGTGAGTAGCTTATTCTCTCTCTCTCTCTCCCTCTCTCTCCCCGACAGAAATGCAGGCCTCGATGCATCCGTGAAACGACGAGACTTCGAGAGGAGTTTAGGTATATGGTCCTGCATGACTGAGCTTTAACGCGTCGACGTGAAGGGAAGAGATATGGAGAGTAAGGATATCATACATTTATAAAATGCAGACGTAATAAAGATAGCTTTGTTTTATTATCGCTGAGTTTCTCGTTTTTTAATGACTCAATCTGATATGATGAAATTAAAATGATGACACCATCACATGCTCTGCACGGAGAAAAAAGAAGATAGATGGCGCATAGGTAGTTTTTTGTTTCCCTCATCTTAATCTGAGTACAGAATATGTCGAAACTGCCTTTTGTTAGGCCTACTGCTTAAGCAACTCATGCTATAACGGCCTGAGTCTATAAATTATTTATTATCAATATGGATTTCACGACTGAGCATAGTAGGTAATGTTCTGATGATAGTCGAACGATTTTTGAATAAATCAAAATTTTTATTATACTGGTATAATAAAGTGCATTGTCGCGTTATCTCTCGTTAACGTCCGTTATCAAAATTTAAATTATCCTTGCGTATCTTGATTGTAATTTCGTGTATATTATATATTAAAAGCACATTACAGCGAGGTGACTCAATTACTGCGTAAATATTTTTCAACCATCGATTGGGGCTACTTGATCAAATAACCGTATAATGACCAGAAAATGTATGACTGCGCTTTTCGTATAAATATAATCTGCCCAATACAGTTTCCCTCCTAAATTAGAAAAGAAAAAAAAAGTAATATTTAGGAACATCCGATAAGAAAAGCGTATTAAAGAGTAAACCCAGAAGCCAAATTTATAGAGGCACTCGAGTATATTAAAACCCGGAAAAATGAGCAGAGCTGCTACGGATTCCCCACGGGAAGTACAGTCTGTACACATGACTGCGAGGAAGAAGCGAATGAGAGAGAAAGAGAGACGAATAGAGCGAATACCCTCCGTATATGTATAGCCAGGACGAGAGAGACAAAGTCGGTCACCTCGTAGTCAATCTGTTTATCTTCGTCTTGCGCCTTTCGATACGCCTTTTTCTCATCCGCTCGATACGTGCAAGTCGATGGAAAATTGAATCTTCCCCGATTTCTTCTTCTCGAATGATCGATCGCCTTGAACTTGCCGGGTTGTTTTATATACGTGTCTTCGTTTTGTACATTCCCAAGATACAAGCGCGTTTTAAATATTTGAATGTCTCGGAATAGCTGGGAAATAATTGAGAAGCATCCTGCAGGAGAAAAAGGTTCTGCATTTCGATCGAGCCTTTTCGGATTTTCTCATCCGAGGGCGGGTTTTCTTTTGTTAGCTATTCCGGGTAGAATTACTCTGATCTTAATTTAATATTTCAGGCTGATTAAAAATCGTTTCAATTCAACGTGGGCTCTGCGATGCCCTGAAATTTTGCCATTAAAAATTAATTATTCTTTTCATAATGCCTTTTTCTTCGGGTAAACAACCAGTCTCTTCTCCGTCTTACGTATCCGATAACAGAGTGAACAATATATTCAACCTCAACGTTCTATAGGCCTGCAATTTTCCGCTCATCATCATAATTCTCGGTACAATTAGCTGTTTCACTATTGTTATAATCATCACAGAGACGATCATCCTAGTTGAGAACAGCTAACGATCGCGATCGAGAGCGACTGGGATTGTTACAAGCGGCTTATTCGACTCGTCGCGACGCTTATACCTGTCTTGTGGGTCTCCATGGTGACGAAGATTCTCTCTCTCTCTCTCTGTGTACACAGGATACCGAAAGCTCCCGCTCACTACTCTCCTTCTCCGGTGCGGGATCAGAGAGCGAGCGCCCGAAGAAACCGCAGCGTCGAGAGTCAGCTGTCTTGGCTTACACAATCTCGAGAAAATATTTTTAAAACGGAGTACCTGACTGATGCCGATGGAAAATCTCCTCTCAACACCAAAAATACATTTTCTCGGACATTTCGTTGTGAAAAAAAAAGGAAATTGTGAAGGCAAGTATAATACGTCAAAGTTGCGCCTGTAATACGAAAAATCCGATACACGCAATTTACCCCGGATCAGAAAAATTTACATCGCTGCATAGAAAAGGGGAAAAAATCAATCAACATCAATCAATTCTCCACCCTTCCATTCCTTTACCTCGCGCGAGAGTTTCCCCTATACAAAGTTCCATGAACTATATATATATATATATATATATATATATATATATCATAGAGTCGTGGGGATTTGACGGTTGCGGTTGCTGATACTTGACTTTATTAGTGAATGGGTAATTTGCTCGCGGCTTTCCCGCTCGGCTCCTTAATCCGTGGGGGCCATTGAGGCGCGCCCGGAGAGTGTATATATATACGTATAGAAAGAGAGAGAGAGAGAGAGAGAGAGAGAGAGAGAGAGACGTTCGACACAAGCTATCGTGCTATGAGCTCGCGCAAGGAGAAGTTAATTAAAATTGAAACGGTTAACGGGTTTCTTATCTGCATTCATGGCCTCACGGAATTTCATCGACAGACACTATGCGGAAAACATCAGCGAAGCGCGCGTTTTATACCTGTATACCGGGAATGAAATGTATAAGCCACGAAGATCCAGGAAGCTTCCTGGAAGTCGCTTCATTGTTATATATTTACAGGTATGTAAGATATCGTGGTTGGAAGAAGTTTAATTTTCAGATGAGCTTTTTCATTCGAGCTATGTATCGCGTTTTTCTTTCCCTTCCGCGTATAATGTGTATATGGCTACGTTGATTGTTGCGGAGAAAGAGAAGGAGCAGGAGGAGGAGGAAGGAAAGTTAGCTTGATTGATATTCAAACGCGTCGATTTTTCCTTGCCTTTCTTCTCTCGTATACTTGTAGAACGTATCGCGTTAAGGATTTAACGGGCTACGCGCTATGGTCGCATCAACGTGGAAATTAATTAAAGCGGGAAAGGAACGTCACGAGTCGCGATAAAAACGCAGGAAAATAAAAAGGAAAACGTACGACTATGGAGAAGGACACGGCGAAGAGAGGGAAGCGATACGCGATCGACGTTGAAAAATATCATGAAATTTCATGCGTGAATAGGATCAAGAGGTACTGTAATAGCGAAATATGAAGCGTGAATTGTAAAAAATAAGTGAAAACCATAATATCATTGTGTACACTCATCTTAATTCTTATGTAGGTATTTATTTTCTTTCTCATCAGATTTATTTTCTTCGTACTGGAGAGGATATCATAGCGAGGATTTATAACCTGTTGCTGCGATTACATTCCACGTGCGTGCTCCCTCAGTTTGATCCGAAAACGTAACTCTTATTAATTTCAATGTTCCTCTACTCATACACAGAGCAAATACACGAGCGCTGTATGATTGTAATTTCCAGCAGCTGAACAAACCGCCGCAAGCTCTCGTTCAATTCCACGAGAAATGACAAATTTCATTGGCATACGCTTGCTTCTGATTATTGCTTCGAATACTATAATGTCCGTACGTATGGTACGAAGCCAACTAATAGCAGTAGTTCACTCCAGGAACTCAATTCGCAGCGAGAGGCAGAAAACTCGTTATTCTCGGTGTATAGCTGACGTACAGTTATATGGACTATTGATTAATTGTACGCAGCGTATACCAATAGCTCTGAAAGAGAAGAGAGAAAAATAAGTCAAAAGGAACGTGAGAGAGATACACGAGGGGCAAATTTACCGCGCAGCTGTGAATACGTCGAAAGTTTGAACGTATGGTGACGTGATCTCAGGGTAGCCAAAGCTCCAAAGTGACTAGTCTGACAGTCACACGTACAAAGAATTTCGCGAAGCAATTAAAGCTTTTCGGTTGTATTTTTTTCTACTTTTTGACGTCGCCTATACGACTGAGGATGACTGCGAAGTAATGGTCAAAGGCTCGTTTCTGAACGATTTCTCGGGAGCGCGTTTAACCTTTCAGGAATATTGCATTATGGTCTCCTGTTAGGTTTTAAAGGGCATTTCTATATAAAATGAAACGTCAGATTTTAATTGCACTTTCTCTTCATTACACGTGCTTCGGATTTTTTCTTAACGGAGTGATGTTACAATTTTAACAAAGTATTTTCTATAAAACATGATTTTATAATTGCATTTATTTGGAGAGATTACTCATGCTTTTTGCAAAAAGAAAGCTTTACGTTTTGTAAATAAATATAATGTCTCTGTAATTACTGATGCACTATTTTTATCAAAAATATACGAGCTCTTTACGTGTGAAGATTTTTTGCGATCGTCAAAAGAGTTTTTCGATTAGTTTTACTGAAAATTCCATCGGTAAAACCAATTCGTCAGCGCACGTGTGTTGACTTTGTTAATCTCGAAATACCAAGAAAACTAATATGTCACGCTGTTCAAAAGCATTCCAAGAATTTAAAATTGAAATTTCGAAGAATAAAAACTGTCCGTCGCTACCTGAAAATTACAACACAATAATGTCAGGAACACCGACATAGCGATCGAAAACGGCAAGGTCTCAGCGAGCAAAATTCTCGCAGCCACTCGACGAAATGATTCATCGGAGAGTGGTTTCGGCACTTTCGGACGCGCCGCGAAGAAAATCGTCAGAGGGCGAGCTGGAATCGTAATGTATTTCATGAAGACTATACCTACGCGCGCAATTCCTGCAAAGTGAAATCGGACGCACATTCGCCGGACTCGAAAAGCTGGAAGGGAAAGAGAACAGGTCGCGTCTTCTTCTTCTTCTTCTTCCTCCTGGATTTCTCTCGTTGTTCCGTACCTTGTTTTGTACGTTTTTGCCAAGCTGGTCTATTTTTTTGCGTCGGGTTCTTTGATCCCTCGTGTGCATGCTGCAAGTTTTTTTTTCAGCAGCTCGTTTGTTTCAACATCGTTTTAGAGTATAAAATTATTTTGGAATTTTATTGTTTAAAAAAATATTTGAAATTATATTTCTTCATTCCTATACATTTCATACCCAAAGCCTGTACCACACACAAGCATACAATACCAAATAATACCGAGAACGCCCATTTCGCATTGCTCACAGAAAACAGCACGCCCGTCGAATATCGAAATCAGAAAGCGTTAAAACGCCCACCCATCAACCGCACACTAACCAATAAATAAATTTCGAAGCCGATTGCGTCACTTCTCTCTCTCTCTCTCTCTCTCTCTCTCTCTCTCCCGCAGCAGTCCCCCCATAAAATCCCTTTCCTCCACACCATCCGACTCGAAAATCCGATTACCGCACGCAGCAGCAACAGCAGCAGCTCGACTCTATCCCGCAGCCGCAAGCTGCGAGCGCATCCTGCCTCGAACATTTTCCGCCGACGCAAACAGAATTGCCGGCGTCGCTGAATAAATAGCCGACTTTGCGCGCCGGCGTAGCCCCCCCCCCCACACACACACACACACACACACACACACACACATGAGCGAGCGAGTTTCATTGCCCGAAAGTAGATCGAGGCTCATAAAAATCGCTTGACGTCACTGTGCGTGTATGTGTGTGTGCTTATGTTGCAAGCTCACCCTCTCCCAGCGATTGCTTTATTTGCGCGCATGAAAAAAGCTCACGGAATTACTTTGGCCACGTTGCTTCGCGTTATTTTTTCACTATACTCCGCGACGAGGCGGCCAAATAAGCGGTCAGACGCGTGTGGGATTGAAGAGACAGGGAGAAAAGGAAGAAAATGAGAGGATCGGAGGATTGAAAAAAGGGGGGACTGGCCGTCGAGGCATGAAAACCGTGACGAGAAAATCTCGCTTGTGCAAGCGCGACCCAATTGGTGTGCACAGGAGAGCAGCGTCGCACGCCTTTCGTCGGCGATGACCCCCTTTTTGTCGCTGCTGCTGCTGTTCTACTGTTGCTTCACGCTCCGCTGGAACTCGGCGCTTTTTCTGCGTTGAAACAATTGTTTTCGAGTGATGGATATATTTGCGGAGTAGGCACCTCACAATGCTTCCCTTGTATGCGTGTAAGTAGACGAGCGATTGGCTTTTTTTTCCTTGCGAGAGTAGGCTGCATTTTCGTTTCGAGACGAGACGGTTAATTTTCCATAGGCTATACCTACACTCTGGATATCATGAAATTGAACGTTGTATATAGAACGCTATACTATGTTGTAATGAACGCAGCAGAAAATCGATGTATATTTTTGTAAAGTTTATCAGGGATCAGTAAAGAAGTGAAAAAGTGCTTTAGTTTATTTCGCAAACTTTGATCACGCTTCGCTAAACTGTGCGTTGCCCTGCGTTGGGATCAGAATTTTTTAATTAAAGTTTCTGTGTACTTGAAAAGGTTGCTCTAGTTTAAGTGCTTCTTTCATGCTATTTTTCTTGCTCGTACATTTAATATCGCTCTCTCGCGCGTACACTAGATAAACAGTTGCAAGAAGTAGTTTATACAGATTAATAAAGGATTTTTTCCATCAGTTTTCCTTCGCAAAAATCGAATAAAAAATGATCGTTATTCTATAATAGGCGCTGCGGCCTTACATCGCAATTCTACGAATTTTATTTTAACACGCAATCACAACTCTGTGACTAAATCGGAACGCTGGAAACGATACAGCGCCCAGGCTTGTACCGGAAAAATTCCAAAATTAGGTTGTTTGCCAAGCAAGTTTACTCAACGATTAGTTGCCAGACACGCAAGGCTTTCCAGTGGCTCTGTGCGAGACATCGAGTACCTACGAATATAAGTGGTATATATTGATTCTCGTTCGCTATACTCGAGCGCAAGATTCGTCCAATGATTTACTCGTTACCAATCACAGTTCACTACTTTCATTCCATTAAAAGAGAATCATTCAATAACGCCCAGTACCTGGTACAAGAGAACACTCGAATTTCATGCGGTGATCACTACCAGAATCGCACACAAAGAGAGTAATATGGACCACATCAACTTTTGAAGACATCAGCCATTTCGCCATAATCTCCTCTTCTCCCAAATCATCTCTCGATTCCTTTGTACATCTACACCGCACGTATGCATTCTCACTATGGACTCAACGAGCGTGTTTAATTAACATCTTCGACATATATACCGACGCGTCGGACTACGGCCTCGTAAAAGGACGAATCAGACGGTTCGGATCGTTAAATCAAAGTCTAGCTGAGCACATCCTACAGTCAGCCAGACGAGCTTTGCTCGTGGCGCGTATAGTTCAAATATTAGCATAGAATTAAATCGTAGAACGATAAGCGCGGGCTTTTTTTCCTATATCCCAACGACAGATTTAGGGTCGCGTCACGCGTCCGGACGGTTCATTAATTTTTCGAGAGCCGCTTTATTGTCGTCGTGCGCTGATGGCCGGGAGAGTAGCCGAGAGATGACGGACGGTGTTGAATTAAGGATGAATTAGTAGTCGGGAATCGCTTGAATCGAGCCGAGCGGAAATGTCAGCTTCGCTGAGATAAGCTTTCGGTTTTGACATCGATTCGTTGCTACTGGTGCTGCTATCGCTTCTTTGTGCTTGACTTTTGGGTTAGTCAATTACGAGGTGGAATAGAGTGAAATCAAAGTGACTTTGATTTTACGTTGGATGAGCCGATGTTTGACTTTCATTAATGGAAATTAGAGATATGAATCGAGTGAGCTTTTGGGATTATCATTTATTGTTTATTCATGAACTTTGAGATAATGTTGGAATAACGAGAATTTCGCATCTACTTATCTTATAACAATAAAAGTATACCAAAAGAATACGTATTCATCATTCTTTGCACCATATTTCATTCGAACATATTATTTTTGTAAGAACACAAAAAAAGCTTATTCTGTATAAGTATTATACATTAGGATATCAATCATCTCTGGTGAGCATTACGCATTACGAAGAGATAAATCCCACGAATAATGCGCCATTAGATGCATTCGTGACGAAGCACCACTTGTATCGCCCCACATTTAAGCTGATGAAATTCGAGTAGCTATACGTGCATGTACTTTGTTCGAAAATTACGAAAGAAAGCTCAATACTCGTCGCTCGGATTTTCCGCACATAATAATAATAATAATAATAATAATAATAATAATAATAATAATAATAATGATAATAATAATAATCAGCCCAGTATTAAGTGGGACAGGCAAATCACAGTCGACGCTCACGATCAATATATGTCTAGAGCTTCCACAGAAAGCCGTGATCCAAAGCTCACGTCGCCGTTCAGCCGACAGCAGCAACAACAACAACGCTTCTGCTGACTCACAACAGCTCAATCGAGCTATTCACCAATAATAAAACATGCTCTCTCGTATTTTCCCTCCTCGAAAGCTCTCTTCAACGTACACCTGACGCGACGGCCCGAATTCTCCGACGTGTACACAAGCATACGCCTGGCGGAAGCTTCGAATAACGCGCCTTCTATCTCCCTTCGGTTTTATCAGCTGTATGAGATATACACTCGGGAAGGGTGCAACAGGTGCAGCTTCTGAGGAACAGCCGACGCTATATACACACACTTTTTTATATTGTTACGCGGCGTAGGATAAGGCTACATCATACTAATGAGAGCCACGAGAGCAAAACGTCCTCTTTGGCTTTTGCATAAAATACGTTGTGTAATGCGCTCGGAGGTAAGAGGGTTATATTTTTTAAACTTATGCAATTTCCCGCTACGAGCTTAATGCACTATGCAGCTGCTGCGTGATCAAACTACGTATACGCGTGAGCTTTCTTTTTCGTTTCCTTTATTTGCAAAAAATTGCCGTATACACATGCGAGTGCAGCAATCCGTCAAGTTTACTTTGAATTTCCGAATACAATATTCGAGTACATGCAACAGGAAAAAGTAGGATAAACTCCATCATAATACAACTGCCGGGAATGAACACCGCACAAGTTCTCCCGACACAAACGTTCCTTTGAAAAATATAGGGCAAAGACCGAGCTGAAATTCAAACAAACCGAAGCCCTTCGCTGAGAAACAAACAGACATCAGCTACGCGTGCGAATTCATTCCACCGCGAGCTTCAACAATTTTTCAAGTTGCGGTATAACGTTTCTATTTGTCTTGTCAGACTGATAGACAGACTGACAGTCGGCTCGAGAGATCTCCGCCTCTGCTTCCTCCTGCATACGAATAATGAAAGGAGATTCTCAAAAAGCTGCCTCTAGCTGTGTCAGTGGTACGACGAGCTTCGCGTCAGACGCGCCTAGTACTTATTCATCGCTTTTTAGAAAAGCTGTATCGCGAGCGCGATAAACTTTGTCAATTTGCGTGGAAATTTGATTTTTGTCGCGATGAGTTTATGTAACACCTCACCGCGCATATGCGTAATGGAAAAAGTTGTACACGTTTCGGTTTTATCTGATTTCAATTTGAATTTCGACTCTGAGGTGTACAGCTTAACGGATATTCGACGGTGTGGTGTGTTCCACTGCTATTCTTACAATAAATTACTACTTCCGTCGAGACTTCCGTACAAGCGAACAACAAACGCTACTCAGATCCGTATACCTTCGAGTCGTAAAGAAAGCCGTGTTCGAATCGCCAGACCTACGTCCATTTGTGTACACTGGAAACCCGTCGCGGAAACCATTTTTCGAGTAGAATCGAGCTTGCGAGAGAGGAAAAAAGCCGAAGAAAGCATCAGAGTGGAATCTTCGAAGAGAAAATAGAAAGAAACGCTGAGAGTACGCCGGGGAAATCTTGATTGAGAAAAGATCGATGAAATCGAGAGGCGAGAATATAAAGGAGAGAGAAAGTGAAAATTGAGAGTAGCGACATGTGTGTATAGGGGATAGATGCGCGCAAGGCGAAGATGGTGATATAAAAGGGGACGTGCGAAGGGAGAGGCGGAAAATAGTGCGGGAAAGAAAATGAGAGGTCATGGGACGAGAGAATGGAAATTCAATTCACCGGAGTCGCGAAGAGCGAGCGGCGATATATCTCACGATACAGAGAGGCATTTATTCAAATGAAAGTATCGGGGAGAAAATGATGCCAATTTTTCGTTATTTATCCACTCCTCTCGCGCTGAATTCCGTTTTGCTCTCGCGTTATGAATATTTTATCGGAAGCTTGTCGACTCGTTAATTGAATACTTCAAGCTGTGAAATGAGAACCGTATTATCGTGAATGAGTCCAATAAAACGTGTGCGCAGCTAATAGAGAGATAAAGCTCATGAGCGAAAGCGCCGTATATAGATTGAAGCGTCGCGGTCAATAGTCGAGCGCCGCAGAAATAGAAGAAAACGCAGCGCAGCGTGTATAGCATCGGCGAACGGAAGCTTCGGATCGGCGAGAGGGAGAAGCAATATCGTGCTGCGGATGCGCGTCGCCAGACACGAGAGGTTACACGTGTAAAGCGATACATCCCGTCGCGCACCGCAGGATTGACGAACGAGCTGCAGCGCCCGAAGGAGTAAAAGGAATGAGTATATGTATATACTACACACACGTCCCTATCGCCTATATATTTAATGCTTTTTTCTATCGCGGCTTATTGCATTACAACCGAGAGAGAGAGAGAGAGAGAGAGAGAGAGAGAGAGAGAGAGGGAGCCTCATCTTTCGCATCAAGCGCGTTTGAATTTCCTGCGCCTTTTGAGCACTGCAAGTTTTGGCGGTGGCGCTCTCGGGGCGTAATTAAATTTGCAACTCAATTTGCAAGTTGATTGCCATCGCGTCCAACGAATTTAACGCTTGATCTGTCGCACGATGGAGAAGCTTCCTCGTTTGCGCAGCTGTGTTAGGGCGTGTTCTCGATTTTTTTTTTGTCATCAGCCATCGTTATATATTGCTGTGGTTGTGCGTATACTAATAAGCGCCACGTGGCTTGGAGAATTTTTAGTATGTTTTCGTGGTGCTCGCATGGGAGTGTATTAATATGCTGAAGGATAACGCTTGATAATATACTGTGATAGATGCGAGGTTTAGTAGAATAAAACGTCGAGAGGAATGTTATTATTGAAATAATATTGATGATTCGAAGTGAATTTGGGATTAAAAATTGCAATATCATATTTGTTCGTTATATTTTGAAGCTGAATTTTCATTTGGATACCATACGAGCGTTAATGATGCAGTATCGTCTTCACAGGGTTGTTATTAATTAACGACTTTTGCTCTAACTGCGAAATTTCGCTCGATACATACTACCGGGTGATTCTGTCATAACTTGCCCAGATCATGTCCAAGCCTTAAAAAGCACTTTAACGAACGAAAAAAAATTCTTCAATAATTATATAATCGATGTCAAATTTTGTGATAAATGTCCGGAAAACAATTGGAAGATCGATACATTATGTTTTCATTTAGAACACGGACATATTGAAATATAGACCGAATTGATTAATTTTCACTAAATTGTCAGAATAATTTAAAGAAATGCTATTATAGCCAAACACACATTTTTTGTCCAGTGATTTAAACACAAAAGCAGATATCAGCATTAAACCTTTTTGAAAATACAGTTTGTAATGTTATAGCGCTAATTAAAGGACGAACTGGCCACTGAATATTAAAAATTCTGTTATTGCAAGCAAAAAGTATTTTTAATTTTGCAACGTACAAACATTTCAGTCACTTCCGTCCCCTGAGTAAATACCTGTTTAAATAATGTTTATAAGTAAAAATGAAATGGGTTTTTTGGCAGTATTTGGTGGGTAGAAGAATGTACTATGCGGAAAAGTTTGAATATTAAATTTACAATGAATACGAGCTTCTTAAACATGAAAATGTCAGTTCCGTCCCCCAAACATAAAAGAAATCATCATGGCATATAAGAACACTTCACACTTTGAAAATTTTGATAATTTGTAATGATTTTATTTAGGATACTTTATTTTAATCATATTGTATAAAGTGTGCTTAAATACGCAAAGAATTCAATTTCAAATAAAATGTTTTTTAAACCGTATAGAGAAAAAATAGGCTATTCTGGGCAAGTTATGGCGGAATCACTCTACCGCGCTTGATTCAATTCTACTAATTATTAGATTATTCAATTTAAACAAATTTTGTTCTTTTCATAATAATCAAAGTATATTTTATATTTTGCGTGTATTTCGAGCTTCATGATGCATACATTGCTGAATTTAAAACTCGTTGAAAAATTTTTAATGTTCAACGCAGCTTATTAAAAGGCAAAAGATTCGCGGCTCACTCGATATTCAAGCGCGAATTTCCATTAATATCGTATACACAAATCTCCTCGAAGCTTCTACTTTATATACGTTTCGGAAACAAACCAACCGAATAAACTGTGCACAACAACGATGATAACAATAATAGCAATAATCCCGATACAGAGCAAAAGTTTCGTTGAATAACACGAATAATCACACAAAACCATACCGAACGCGCTTGATATGCGCGAGCGTAACGCCGCGGGTAGTATACGCGCATAGAATCGTCTCGTTAAGACCGCCGACTGACGGTCGACACGCTCTCATTGATTTTCCCGAGATAGCTACTGCTCGCCGCGTGTATATATATATCCTTTCCGCCGCCACCTTTTGCAGTCGCGATGCACACACACACACCGGCTGCACAGCTACAAACCGCCGTTCCTTCGTCGGCGAGCATTACCCCGCGATGATCGACACTCACGTGTGTGCGTATACATCAGGCTGTCTATAATACAACGTATATAGCGTGTTGTTTCGTTACACCGGGAAATATTTCAAGGATTTATAAAATTTGTGTAATTTTTAAGCTCGTCGTTCGATTCTCTGCCCTCTTATGATCGAGAGTCTTTTACCGTATAAGAGGCGCCGCTTTGAGCATCGACGCTTTTAGGACGTCGCATTTTGGTCTTTCATCTATAAAGTCCGCAACTCTCTCTCTCTCTCTCTCTCTCTCTCTCTCTCGTGGCCGCGCGAAGTGCGAGAGAGAAAGAGGACATCCGCTGCAAGAAGATCGCTTTCCAGAGAAAAGCATATAGTGGAGCAGTGCGCGGGCAGTAATGGAATTATACCGCTAGTGCGACACGACATCGGTGTGACATTAATAGCGACAGTTCGATTACGCGGCTTTCCACCTCATTGCAGCGCATCTCAAGAGCAAATCGCTGAAAGTTTCCTCGCGTTCCCAAAGACGAGATCCTCGAAATATTCTTTTCATCGAAATAACATAATACTCGGAAAAAACAGAGTCGTTCTCGTTCCACAAAAGAAAAATTCTCTCGTTTCTCGGTACTTCTATACTCCAATCACCGTCTATACATTTTAAAATGAGATCTTTTCCCGCGCTTCGATCTTGATGCGCTTTTTTTTCTCATCACCTCGTTTACGTAGCCGACAGTCAGAGATCGCGCACGAGGAAACACTATCAGCCACACAGAGAAGGCTCTCGCTATACGCTCGCGCGCGATATTCGATAACTCGATTCCGGGAATCGGCCGTATCTCCGATTCAATTCCATGCTGTCATTACTTTATTTTCATTTAATCTTGTCGCGCACGCTGCGCCGCGTATATCGCGATTTCAACCCGTCGACGCTGTCGCCGCGACGACGACTTTACGAGCGCGCGGATAAAGAGCTTTAACAGTTCTCCCTCTCTTTCTGTCTCTTTCGCGATAAAGTGCATCACCTCTCATCGCAAAAGGTCGTAAAGTCGGAAACGAGAGAGAAAAGACGCGATGACTAAGAATTTTAGGTCAGCGAATCGACGCGCACATTACGAGGATGATTTTACACTGAGAAAAATTAGATAGTAAAGTGAGGACAGACTCGGATGCTTGTAATTTTTACTGTCTTTTATAGTAAAATTTACAAGCATCCGAGTCTATCCTCACTTTACTATCTCAGATAGTAATTTTTACTATCTAATTTTTCTCAGTGTACGTGCGTAGAGTTGCATTGTTGATTTTACGACTGAGATGCGATCACGAGTGAGAGGTAGACAGATTCATAAAACGAGAAGGACAGGTTGTGTACAGTGGGATATACGCGTGTGTATGAATTATTCAGACTATGGTCGAAAGCGTTGTGCAGCGCGGATGCTCTTTTGTAGAGGGCGATGATCCTTTGATGGGGATGTTAACATTTTTCCAGATTTATCGGCCGTGTGAAGGCTTCGCTGGAGATCGATCCTATTGTTTCGCGCTTTCCGGATCGCAATTCGTATTATACAAATTTATGAAGTTAAATATGGTATACGAATGGCAGAACTTAGTAGAAGTTTGAATTCATCGAATTTTCAATTACCTATACAGTAGATTACAGCTATACAGCCAAGCAGTGCTATACCTTTAATACCAGTCAATTAGCTTACTCTAGCACTTCAATTTCCCTCAGCCCAAAGAAACTTACGTAATCCCCTGCGTAAATAAACCAGGCCTTTTAAATCACCAGCGAGATATCCATCAGCAATCACACCATGATACGATCCCTATCTTCACGAGCCGATACGCAATGAAAACTCGTAAGCTCACTCATCGACACGAGCCGATAATAATATATATACACTCGCATAAAAGAGCTTGTAAACATATACGCACATAGCCGACGGAGCTTGAAACGTCAAATCAATGCGTCGCACTAATTGCAAAGAGCGACGGTATACAATACGCCTCGAAATCATCAGCTCGCGGATCAATTAGCGAGACGGAATCAATCGCATGAAAGAAAGAGATAAATACTTTTGTGCATCTGGCGCATTGATAAATCGATATGGAATATACCCAAGGCGCATTAACGTCTTGCAGCTTTACGACCGGTTGCTTCCACCGGCGAAATTCTGAAATATGCGAAGATGCGGCTCTACTCGCGCATTTTTACAAGCTCGACGCGAATTTATCGACGTAAAGGCTGCAAGAAAAATTACAGTGTGTCTTATGAATTTATTCAGTCGCGCGCGGGGGAATCATTTTTTTTTTTTACAGCGAGGTCACTCGCGACTGTGGACTTTTTTTGAAAAAATGCGTTTGGATTATTTGAAGATGAAATGTATTATTCGGAATTTCTTACTCTCGTACGTGCGGTATCATCATTCGGTGTGCCTAAGGATACATCTCGAAGCGATACGTAATAGGTTCCAGCGTGGATTCTAAAGCTGACTTTTATCTCGGCTGTAAAATATGAGGCAAAAAAGTATGGACTCGGGATACTCCTCGCGCAGCTGCCGTAAAAACTTTATGGAATATAGATCCGTGATATAATGGAAGCCGAAAATTAAACGGTGAATTATTATACGTTCAACGCCGAAATAACCTGGAATAATAATCAGCCTAAACTGTACATCATGACCGCAAAAATAAATGAATTCAACATCAACCGCGTGTATAACGTATATATTATTGTGCATTGCAATATCTTAACGTAGCGGCGCAAAGTGCATAAATCACGGCTAGCGCGACAAATGAATAAATGCGGCTTTTACGTTACTCTCCGGCTTTTTACGAGAGCCGTGCGCGCGCGCGACCGCAAAAAGTTGCTGCTGCGAACGCCGGACGCGACTATTTTCGCATCAGGCGCTCGTAAATGACGTTTTATCTCAGGCACAGCCGTGAGATGCGTTCGCGCTAAAATGAAAAAGCTCCTGTATCGAGCTTGCGATGAAAGCAGCGGCGGGAGAGAAAAGTAGTTTTAAAAAAGCGACAGACCGGAAATGCGTGACAAATCGAACGGCTTCGATTTGCTCGCTTCCGGCTGTCTACTCGTTCGATTTTTCACAGCTTCGAGCATTTTGACCGATTTGCGTGTAAAGTTCGTGTATTGGAGACTTGGTGCAAGCTGCACGATTGCGTGTGTCTCGAATGGCTTAAAGCTCGACTTCTGGCTCGTTATGACGCGGAAATCTCTTTCTTCGTTGATTGTGTGACTGGCAGGTGGCGATGATATGACTGGGGAAAATTATGACGAGAGAGTTGCGAGTTATGCTTGCGGCTTTTAGCTCGATGAACTTTTTTGCTCCTCGCGGGATTTTTCTTTTAATGAATTCAACGAATGTTTTATGAAGTTATGAAGTTCGTTTGATGGATATCTGTGTATGTCAGGAAGATTTGTATTGAATTAATTTCGAATATTAATTCATCACTGCGATGAATTTTAAAATATCTCGTTCGTGATTTTCACGATAAAATTCAAGAAATAAATTTAATACTCGATTTTTTTTTTGTATTTTTTAGGTGCGGAATGAATCAGGGCATCATGGCACAGGTGAGCAATTCATAATGCATACATCTCTTTTATAATTTCCTGCTGCAGAATTCGATTCGAAAATTAATACGATATACCGCAGTAAAAAGTAAGTTGGCGAATCAGCCAAAATTAAAAGTTCCTCGTAAATTTTTGCGAATCTTCGAATTTATCCGAAGCATTTAGAATATTCATCGCGAATCGACTTTCGTACGGGTCAGACACATTTTTAAAAGGACAAATTTTGAAATAATGCGCGTTTTGATGAGAAAAGAAATCGATAGTGCCATTATTCAAAGTGCTTTATATACAATAATTTCGCCGCGAAGGATGAATGACTCGTAATTTAATGTTGCACACGCGCGCACGTGTCTATATGCGCTGCTTTATACGTCCACGCTAGTTTTTCTTGCTAAAATGACATTTATATGGACACATATTTCAGCGTGAAAATGTTCGCGCTTGCCTCCCCAGACGTGCAGCATAACTACGTGATTGAGGGTTGTAATCGTAAACTTTCAATGCGGTCAGTGCAAGAAGATGTCGAAACGATCGAGCGAGTAATGGAAAAAAGTTTTGATTGTTCATTACTCATATACCTGAGCGGAATACCAGAAGCGCTTTTGGTTAGTGAAGAGATAGTAGTGAATGGAATCGATTAATTACAGATGAATAGTTTCTTTTATCTCTAAAAAGTGAATTGTTTTACTGGTGCATTTGCAATTGGTAAATAAGTAACAAAAAGAACTCGCGCATGCAGAAAAATGTATGCTTTGCGCGTACTGTTGCCTTTTACACTGCAGTTATCCCTTACTTTGAAAGCTTTGCGGGGGTAAATGTTTAGTCGCGTGCAATCCTCATCTGAATAGTGTATTCAAGAAAAATCAATAAACAACTTTTAGCGCTATTAACTTTCAAAGCCGCGCTCGAGCAACAGTTTCCTAACGATAAACTGCAATAATGACAACACCCGCGCAACGAACGACGGATTTTCTGATTTCCGTTGCGCCATAAATCAACAGCAGTGGGAGTACAGAGTAAGAATACGTTATTAGGAAGGATAAAATAACACACCTTTTTTCCGAAGCAGAAAATATCACGTCTCTAACGAACACAATTCACTGCTTTAGAGCGCGCTGGTCATATGCACAGCGCAGTGGTTATCATTACAAACGAGGCAATATAGTTCAAAGAAATGACAGACTGTATACAGTGTATGTGTGTGTGTGTGTGTGTGTGTGAAAGCTCAAAGTGAACGATCATCAAGTACAGATGCTGTTTACTATGCACTATACGTACACTGTGCATACACAGGCTCGTAACAGACTACTCCACCGCGTGCACTTTGTAGTCATGTTCTCACCGAGTCAACTAGAAGCATATAATTACTCCTCTTTCATTTATATTTCTCATTCGGGCGAACTTTCGGCGTGCAATACTGCGAATAATTCAATTAGCGAGCAACCGCGGTAATCCTCTTTCTCTCGAGTTCCTCAAACAGTCTCGGCAGAAATTAGCTCTCCACGTCCTTTAGAGAAAGCGACCCTACGATCGAATCAAAGTTCAATCAAATATAGAAAGTAGCCGCGTGTGTGACTGTGTGTAGTGTTCTAGAGTTCGCAGTATTCCCTCCAATCACGCAAAACATAGTAAATCCAATCAAGTCGTATGTCGTTCCTTGAAAGGATCCGCGCGGCAGTTGGCGCATGCAAGAAACCACAACGAGCAGCTTTGAGCCATCAGAGACACGCTTGTGCATACAGCCTCCAGTATTAATTAGCTAAGCTTGGCTCGACGTTTTCATCGGAATCACGGATGCGATCCGAATCCTCTACGGCTACTTTCGAATCGATGCTCCGCGTGGGTGCTGCTTCGCAGCGCAGACGCTATTCCGATTATGTCGAGTGTTCTCTCGCTCTAGTGTCGTATATAGGTAGTATGTATGTGAGAGACGCATTCTGTGCGACTGATTGGCCCAGAGAGAAACTATAGTTATATATATCGCTCGGTCGAAGCTGGCGGCTGTTTTAAGATTGAGTCCCGCGTATATCATCGCGGTTTTTTGGCAAATCGACTGACTTAATAGCTCGTAAATTCAGAGGAGTTCGATATTGTGTCTTTTCTCCCCGTGACATTTTAAATTTCAGACATTAATTCCGGAGATATCTGTTCTTCGCGTGCACTCGATTCGTCTCGTTATTTCAATTTATCGCGGCGATATTTTACCGTTAATTTAATTTCCGATGCAGCCGTACCGAGCCATATAGACTATAATACACTCGATTGATCGCACCAATTAGTCAACTTATAAATGACCTAGCAATAACAGAAGAAGAAGAATAACGTAGTTCAGGCTTTTGTCGAAGATTTCCATATCACCATCAAACGTCTTGAGAAAACGAACCTCCTGCCCCAGACAAATGAGAACAAAACAGAAGAGCGTATCCGTGGAAGCAACGCATTTCATATGCCGCGTATCTCCTATCAGCAAACATCATCTATCCGTGCAGGGAAGAATCACGGCCTATATATATATATATACCGTAAACGAGACGAGGGGGAGGAAATAATACGCGTATACGAGTCTAAGGGAGCTAAGAAGGGGCGTTTACAGCTGGTGACCGAATACGAAAGAAAAAACGCATAGCGTCGACGATACAAGCATCGATAAAATCGATTCGGCGCCTAGAGAGGACTGTACAGTTGGGAAATGGGTCAAGTTTGTCCGTCAAGGAACTTTTGTCTGGCCGAAGGAAGTTTCTTCACCCCCTACACGCACTCGCAGGCCATTGCGCGTGATGAAAAAGAAAGCAGCAGCAGTAGCAGTAGCAGCCGCGTGTCTTTCGCGTATGGGCTCGTAAAACGCTGCCGTGGAAAAGTTCCATCGATGCGAGATAAGCGCGTTGTCTTTTTAGTCAGATCGAGTGCTGCAGTCGAACTTTAAATTTTCAACATTCTTCCGCGCGCTGTTCTTTACGGGCCATCGACACTGAGGAGAAAGTTGGCTGTGTATGTTTTAAAGCGTATGTATATGCAGAACCGATTCGATCTTCTTCCGAGTTGTTTAATTAAAGGCAGGCGGCAAGTTTTCTAAATCTACAAATCCGCGTGTAAGAACTCTTTTTTGAATAAACCACAAATTCTGCCAAATTTTTTCTCCACTCCGACTCGCTATTATTCTACGCGAGAAAAGCGGATGAGCGCAGACTTCGCACCTAGAGCAATCTTCGCGGAGAGCACAGCTCGTGAAAAAGAAGAGCTTATGATTTGCATATTTCCTGATTAAACCCAAGCTCTCGTCCGGCGCGAAGAAAAAGCCCGAGAAAAGTAACGCATACAAATATATATATTTTTTTCGAAAAACTCGAAACTGCCTGTTAATTCAATTACACGCGGAAGTCGCGAGGAGATACATCTCTATATACACGCAAGGGTATATTCAGGCGAGTTATATACGAGGAGAGATAGAGAAAAGAGCTGAGTGAAAAGAAAGACTCGTCAAAGAAAGGGGGAAGATACAGAGGAAAGGAGAAAATTCGTCGTCGTTCCGGGCGATGAGTAGGCCACTTTGAGTCGCGCAATAAAACCGACGGCGCGCGGCGCGAGTGAGCTGTCTCTATACTCTCGCCCTCTTCTTTTTTCTCCGGGGACGAGCTTTCGTCGCCCTCACCGCCCTCCAAATTATACTCTCTCTCTCTCTCTCTCTCTCTCTCTCTCTCTCTCTTTTTGTTTAAAGCGGCTGTTCCGGCTTCGCTATATATTCGGTACGTATCTCTGAATGTTTCAGTAGTAACAGTCGGCGTCTGACAAGACAATACAATGTTTCAATCTCATCGATATGATACATAACATTTTATTTGAAATTGAATTCTTTGCGTATTTAAGCACACTTACAATATGATTAAAATAAAGTATCCTAAATAAAATCATTACAAATTATGAAAATTTTCAAAGTGTGAAGTGTTCTTATATGCCACGATGATTTCTTTTATGTTTGGGGGGACGGAACTGACATTTTCATGTTTAAGAAGCTCGTATTCATTGTAAATTTAATATTCAAACTTTTCCGCATAGTATATTCTTCTACCCACCAAATACTACCAAAAAACCCATTTCATTTTTACTTATAAACATTATTTAAACAGGTATTTACTCAGGGGACGGAAGTGACTGAAATGTTTGTACGTTGCAAAATTAAAAATACTTTTTGCTTGCAATAACAGAATTTTTAATATTCAGTGGAAAAAGTTTCAGTAAAAAGGTTTGATACTTATATCTGCTTTTGTGTTTAAATCACTAGACAAAAAATGTGTGTTTGGCTATAATAGCATTTCTTTAAATTATTCTGACAATTTAGTGAAAATTAATCAATTCGGTCTATATTTCAATATGTCCGTGTTCTAAATGAAAACATAATGTATCGGTCTTCCAATTGTTTTCCGGACATTTATCACCAAATTTGACATCGATTATATAATTATTGAAGAAATTTTTTTCGTTCGTTAAAGTGCTTTTTAAGGCTTGGACATGATCTGGGCAAGTTATGACAGAATCACCCATATAAGTTTCTTTAAAAGAAAATCCCCTTCGGCGATATAATTTTATCGTCAACAAATTTCCTCGCGCAAAACCCTCTCAATAACTCTCTTTCTCTCTCAAGCGCAAAAAGGCTGCACTCTCGAATCGCCAACTATATTTCTTCGTTCCTTCGAGTCTTAACGAACGATTTCTCTTCGTCGTGCAGCTACGGCGCGAGTTTCTAGTTCTCTCCGGAATCTGCATAAACCAGAGTATAGCTGCAGTGACAAATGTGGCGAGCTTTAATGCGCCGATGCAGATTATTCTTTCACTCTTCCTCGGATACATACTGTCGATTTATTATTCGAGGATAAGAATAGAGCTAATCGCTCGAAACACGCACACTCCGGAATAATAGAAGCGTTTCTTTGAGAAGCAAAACAGTATACGCGACGTACTCGTACAGTCTTCTACAGACTCTGAGCATAAAGTAGAGCTAAACGACGGCAGGCCAACTCGGCTAACCAGCAAGCTCTGAATGTTTAACGAAGCAAAGAAACTGCGAAGATTGTCCTGGCGAGTTTGTAAAGAGCTTAATTAGTTAGTCCAGAGGACGAGGAATATAGCCTTGTGCCGCTAGAGAGGAGCTATGCTTTATTTACAGCCTCTATATATCTGAGAATTCTCGCTCACATTCTTCGGGAAAACGAGCTAATAAACAAGAATCCTCCCCCGTTATACGACTTTCAATATTATATAAGGTTTCGGTCGCTCTCTCTCTCTCTCTCTCTCTCTCTCGCGCGCGCGCGCGCGAACTTCTCGGAGGTCGACGCTGGGCTTTTTATGGCTAATGTTGTGCCGGCTTATACATGTTCACCATGAAGCATCAAGGCTTTATAATCAGGATTTGCTCGTTATTTCCCACAATGCGCGAGCGAGTCAACAATCGACGACAGAGGTCGCATATACAGTCTCGGGGAAAAAATTCACAACGTGTACATTATATTACACACTGCACAGTCGCTCGATTATCTCGTTCGCTCATTATCCATTTCGGCATTGAATACAGTAGTAAACAATGCTTGCGAATTGAGAATTGAAACGTCGGAATTTTGCCCTGGAGTCGCGACACAATAATAGCAGTAGTATAGTGGGTAAGCGCAGGATCGGTAAACAGGATCCCAGGACACAATGGAAGCTAGCGAATGCTTCGTCCCGAAATTGTACACGTCCTTTTGCGGAACGCGGCATTAAATCTTCCCGCTGTGTCTTCGAACTCCCTGCCGTGTATAGACTTCTTGAATTTGGTGTACAGTATACACCTATACTCCGTTCTCGGGGATACGGCGCATTCATCATCTTGAATAAGTGCATGCCTTTTAGGCTCATTTTCCTCTTTTCTCTATTATCTCTCTCTTTCTCTCTTCTCGTTTTCTTCTCAGTTCTCAGTACGTAGAGCTACGTAATTTGCCAGCTCCGACGAGTATCCACCCGTCATTCAGAGATGATAATTGAGTTTCCCCTTAAAAAATCTAAAACCGTCTCGCAAAGTAGAAAATTAGCTGCCCAACTTGTTCTACATTATTACTCGTCGAGTCTATCCCGTAAACTATAACTGCATTATACGTATACGCGGTTTTAATCAAACGCGCGAATTATTACGCTAACCGTATTAGAGCTGGGAGTTCATATAGCTGCGGTTATCGAATAAGCAGCAAAGTCCTGATTTTGCAAATTCTGCGAATGTCTTTGTCGCGCGGTATGGTGGGAGCTAACTTGGATGCGGTGTATAGTAGCAAATATGTGGTCGACACGAGTCACAGACTCTCTGGCACTTTGAAACACACTTGTAACTACGCCGACCGCAAATTCGGTTACAAAGCATGCCGTATATTGCAGGCCGAGTCGCGTGCGTTATCAAAGTAACGATTTCAACGCTACTTCGGATATTATATATGTATAACTAAACAGCGCGCATAACTCTCTGATGATATAATCAGCGAATGCATCAGTGAAATGTATAATCTGGATGAAAGACCGATGTCATTTCCCTATACGTACTAAATTAAGAATTTCACAGTGATCAACCTCGATGTCTATATACTCCCCCAAAAAGAATCAGAGAGCTGATTCCCCGCAATAAAACGCGAATATTCCCCAACGTTAACGCGCGTATACGTCAACTGCTGCAAGCTCTCACGGTACGTGCGCACAGAGCGGCGTCCTCGCTCGTTTTTTTTTTCCCTCGGATCATTCGTCCATCTTCATCCTCATCTTTTTCGTCAATTTCCCGGAGCCACCCTTCAGTGCGTGTGTGTTTCAGAGCCCCTGGCCGAGACACAGTATATTCACCGCCAAGGACGTCGCGATCCAATAATCTCATACCATATATATATATATCGGGGCCAACTCCCCGCGGAGTTGGCGCGTTAACTGGCAAAAGCTTATGCGCGAGGTAGAGAGAGAGAGAGAGAGAGAGAGATGGATCCCCGCGTATGATTCCGCCTGATGGTTGCCAAGTTACTCGCGAGAGACAGTGAGAGAGAGAGATGAGACGAGCGTCTGAAATCCATATGCGCGTGTATGTCGTCGTGTTACTGTTGCTCGACGTCGTTATGGCTCTTGGGATATATTCTCTGCGTTGGCGTTTCGTCGATGATGCTGGACGCTACGGTACGCGTTATAGATACGCTGCTGTCGTGTGAGGCATCAAATCGCGCGAAGCGCGTCACGGCGACTTGTGATTTCATAAATCGTGTGTAGTTAATTATTGTAGCAAACTTTAGCGTAATAACACATAAAATAAGTTTGAAACATGAAGCCAGATAATGTCTAAGAAAGCATACTCACGCAGTTGCCAGTTATAGTATTAACGGCCCATGTAGCAGGCAAGAAGGAAGCTTTAACATAGCTGGCACACTACTATATCTACACTGAGCGCGCAGATTCTGATGAGGAAAGTATGTAAGCACCTATGCGCCACCTATCTCTCATCATGAAACTATTCAGCTCACATGGGGTGTGTTCAATTAGCGACTTTTCGTACTGCACGTTTTCTATAAAAAAAAAAGTTCGGCGCGTAAAATTTCAAACTAAATTAACCACTTAGAAACTTCGAAGACTAATTATTCACCTCCATCCGAAATTCCTGCCATCAGCGAGTTTCAAAAATCGATTTCAAAAATGAAAAATCGTTTCGCGTCGATATCGGCTGCTCTCGAATACCCACATAGTCTCACGTAGTTTACCCGTTCGCTCGCGTCCCATCGGCTATTCTTTCTCTTCAGCGGCAGCAACAACCAAGCCGACGTGGAACTTTTCTCATTATCGCGCTATCGCAGCTCGGCCGCGTACAGGGGATTCCCGCGGCGGAGTCAATTCGACCAATACACACTCATACGCGTTCGCTTGCCCGCGGGCTTTGCCGCTTGGCGCATATAAGTACAAAGAGAGAGAGAGAGAGAAAGAGTAGAGTTGTATAAGCCTTGCCGAGCACGCGAAAATGCCTGCGGCGCGCTCCAAGCTTTGTCCACGTGATCCGCGCAAATATCTTTATCACACGAGCTCATCCCTCGGCTGGGATGATTAAATTTTCGGCTTGGCTTTTGCTGTTTGATGAGATATGTTCGAGGACGAGACTCGAGAGTGGATTGAATTCTTTGACTTGTACGATTCTGACGTGACAGAGCAGAAAATTCTTTGTCACAAGCAGCAGGCTTCATTATGACAAGCACATTATATAGACGGCGACACGATTCTTTTCATGATAGCCAAGCCGAGATATAAGACGAGGATTTATGGTCGTAACCTAGTTTCATGCCAGATGGAAGGAACAACAAGTGCATATAGTTTCGTTCGCCTAGTGCGAAATCGCCGCCCGTAAGAGACGTGTATAACGTCGAGTGTTTTAAAGTTTCAGCGACTTTTTCGAGGACTTTTTCCCTCAGCACCTTTCTCGCGTCGAATCCGGAAGGTCGAACGTTTGTCTTCGCCAGGAGGAAAAATGAGACCATTTAAAAGTCACATTTGGAGAAATAATGAGTTGAATTTTGTAAAGTTTAATTCGAACGAGTAATTGGCCAGCTATACCATATTTCTTTTTACTCCGTACGCAGCTAACTGTACGGGTCGTTCGGTCTTTTGCGAGTAATTGCCTTTTGTATTCAAACTTCAAGATTATACTTTCGAAGAGTTATTGGATTTAGGCAGTTATCTTAAGACTCTTAATTAAAGAACGAGTTAATTCAAGTATTAGAAAACTAATATCTAGTTAATAATTAAGGAAGAGGAAATAAACTGTTTGCACTATCTCTTGCAAAGTGCCTGCTCTGAACATATCGCATTGGTTATATAGTTATGCGTATACGAACTTTCTCGAGCGTTATGGCGACAGGCTGCAGTGACAACTTGTCGCCGACTCAACTTAGGCGCATAACTTACAAGCTGTGTCACGCTATACTCTACTTCCTGGATTCCCCTGAAAGCGATATTGTATTCAAATAAAAATTTGAGATTGTTTTGTTGGAACCGTTGATGTTTATACGGTATCAATTAACCTTATGTTTGCTTTCCTTAATGAAAATTCTAAAAGGGTTTGACGATAGAGTAAGTATCTTTGTCCAAGTCAAACAATGAACACACTGTATACTTTCATCTTGAATATCTTGATTATATTCATTTATGTTATTTTTTCCTTAACAAGTAAAAGAAATGTTCACTTTTTGAAAGCCCCGGAACACTGATGGAATCTCAAATAATTCTTCCTTAAAACAAAATATTTTTAATTTCTATCTACATAATAGGTACTACATCAGATATTAAATTTGCTCCAAGATCTAATCAAATTGAGTCGGATTGTTGTTGGTTCGCGCGTTTGCCAAGCTCTATAACGGTAAGCGAGGAAGCAATGGCCTCTGAGTTGAAAGTTGATTTATCCGATGAATCTAACCCAGTTCAAGGCACCCAACTTGGAGTTCGCAGCTTCTAGATCAAATAAAACGACGCAGTGTAGAAGGACATCGTCAGAAGGAGAAGTTTCCAAGTTGAGAAGAGAGTAACGATGTTTCTTTTTCGCACAAGTGCCGCATCGTATATCTATAGAAACTACCGTCTGTATATGTTGGGTAATTTATCATCATAAAAAAAAATTGTTCACTTAGCTCAAGAGCCCGCAACAATAAGATTGCAATAAAATGCGAAATTATGTAATCAATAGACAGTAAAACTTATAATATAAAGGGAAGCAATAGAAGTGTCGAGAACCCTGTTTTGTTCTTCAGAGTCAGAGTCGCAGTTTCACGCTGAGACACTCGTTTTCCTCTCACAGTCGTGCTTTCTTTTCTCATGATCTGTTCTATTCTTGCTACTGTATTAGTCTTCTTTTCTTTGTCAACCCGGTCGATCCCAACATAATAGAACGGCGTGGACTGACTTTTCGCGTTTAATTGCATTAATTAAGAGACCGATAAGGAAAAAGAGAGAGAGAGAGAGGGGGGGGGGCGAAATACGGAGAGCCAAATGGATCTATAAAAGGTCCGCGAGAAACGAGCGTAGGAGATGATGGAAAATAACGATGAAGGGAGAAAATACGATGCTGCGTAAAAAAGGAGGTGATGATACTCGCATAGTAAACGAGCGGAAAAATGAAGTTCGCTGATGAAAACCGGGAGAAAGTTAATTTTGTCATAGCAGAGGTACAAAAAATAATGCTTCATTCACACACGTATAAAAGTAATGAAGCTTTGATAGTAATCATCAGCATGTAGAATTCAAGCACAAATTCCGCATCGCCCGATTGTGCCGAGCGCTGACAAATGGTAGAGTAGTCAGCAACAGGAGCAAAACACAATCATAATCACGGAGAGCGAGAGAGAGAGAGAGAGAGAGAGAGAGAGAGAGAGAGAGAGAGAGAGAGAGAGATAGAGAAGTTGGCAGACACGGAATGGCAAACGAGCGTTCCATGAGTTTCCATGTGTACGAGCCTGACGTAAACAAATATTTCTATCAACGGTGATTTGATCGACTAATGCGACGGCCCATGAATAATGCACGTCTGACGTTTGCTTAGTTCCGGCATATTCGGACGCTGCTATTGCGCGAAAGAGAGAAAAGGAGAGAATACGTTATACACGAGACGAAAGGAATCCACGGCGATAGAAAGAGTTGCTTTATATATAATTTATACCTCTTCGCATTATTTGATTCTGTCGGATAAAATCGTGCAGAAGAGGTGACAAATTTACTTTTGTTCTACTGACTTGCTATGATAATGCTTGAAATTATTGCAAGCGACATAATTAGAAGATCGATTAAAATAACTGGAATATTTGCTAGAATGAAATGTTTTCACACACATTATTTTCAACCAAGTTTCTAGTATAGCCTTTTGACTTTGTATCCATTTTCTTTGATCGAAGTGTGGTTCGTATAGCTATAACTTCGAAATTTGATTGCCTGCAGTATATTTGGCACGTACACATATCACCTTGTCTGGCAGTAGAAATCTCGAAATTTCAATATTGCAACGGAATAACGATAAAAGAAAATTACTATCGGAATAACTCTTGCTGCAAATAAATTGCACAGAAGTAAAGTTTAAGATTGCATGACGATTTCAAAATATCTCAAATATTCATTTTGATGATTTTTTAAAGATGATTTATCATTTGTCAAATGTTGCATCTTTTATACGCATTTCGGATACTTTCTCGGAATAAAACCACATACAATTTTATAATATTTCGTTTGACACGACGGGAAAATGAAAAAGAAACAGCTCTCACGTAATTTGATTTCCGAAAAAAAGTTAATTTGCAAAGTTGAACTGCAACCACAAAGCGCAAGAAGAACTGATAAACGCTTTCAATATACAAAGAATTTTAATAAAAACCTCTCTAAGCTTTTCCAATTAGTTTGGGGTCGGTTTTTTCCCACAGGCCAGCAGAAAAAGCTTGAAATTAAAACCTGACCATAGAGGGAACGGACCCAAGAATAATAATGATCAAACAACTACACCGCACTGCCGCACAATACCGAAATATGCGAGAGAAAAAAGTGAAAAATACTTTTTCCTATAAATTATAATTTTTGTGTAAAGCGTTCTCTGTACAACATACGCGCGAAAATGCTGAATATTTCAAATCGAGAATACAAATATTGGATGGATATTGTGAATATTCATGATTTCTCTTTGACATATCACCAATAGAATTTTTCAAATTTTTATAGAGAGCTTTCATCAGACTTTTATTTGGTTTTCTCACTATATCCACCTTACATACTTTCCAAAAGTTCGAGCGATATACACGAGGCAGCGAAGAATCGAACAGATAATGACGAAGTGCTGCCTCGTATAAACTAAAATTGATGCGTATGCGAGATTCGGTTGGCATTGCTCATACTGAGACAGGGAAAGAGGCACATGTGCCGTTGGCTCGTTAGCAGTCGGAAATTAGAATCGCCGAGCTTGGCTTTGAAAGATGAGCCCTACTCGCCGTCGTGGCCACGTCGCTCACATCACCCTTGATAACAAAGTGCTTGGATTGCAAACGGCTCCTGCTGCTGCAACAGCCTTCATTGGGCCAGTTACCCGGAAGCTTACTGTGTGATTCGAGATGATCTACATATTGGAATTATGCTTGAAGGAATAGCTGTGAATTCATGTCGATTTTGAGAACGACTGAAGATACAAGGAAATTTTAACTTTTTCAATGTAAAGATACATTTTGACTCACGTGCAGTTATAGCTGGAAGCCGGCAGGGTTGATTTTGAGAAATTCATTTATTGAGTGTACTGACTAATCCTCTCGCTGGACGAACCGAGTACGTTTGCACGCGATGCTTTATTGATACAGTCGCTTTCATAGCAAACACATCGTCGCTTCGAAAATAAATATTTTAATCAACAATCAGATCGTGAATGAGTGATAGAGAGGAGTGAACACGGCTGTCATCATTAGAATCGTATAAACGCAAAAGCTCGATCGTTTTAAATTTAAATACTTTAACTAACTTCCGAATACTTTATGTGCATCCAATAGATATATATATTCTCGCCTGTCATCATTAAAACTAAAAAGTGTTGTTAAAAAGATACGGAACATATTATCCTTGCCATTACGAGTATAAACCCTAAAGTTTAGTTCTCCATAAACTTTCCCAAATCACCTCTTTTCCTGCTGGTTCACGCCACTTTCATACTTTAGAAGCAATAGCTCAATAATCTCTCCCCTATGCGCGCCTAACAAATAACAAATGGCCAATCCAAGTTCGCAAAAATGCGGAGCATCGATCAAATTACTTTGTTCCGAAACGCGCTCCTTCGTTCCCATCCAATCGACCAACTTTCTCTATCAGACACACATGTTGCTATATGTATATACGCGTCGAGCAATACCGAATATTTATCGCGGATTCGATCGTAAAACGACTTCTTCAACAATATCTTCTCCTGAAAGACTGTCCCGTGGGATGTGGGATGCTGCAGCCGTTGACTTACGCAATTCAGCGGTTCGGGAGGTCGTGACCAGAAAAAACCGCTGCCAATTCTTTGGCACGTAGCTTCCTTTAACATTATGTATTGCTTAATATCATAATTGTTTTTACTTCATATATAAATATATCAATTTTTTTTTGTTTGATGGATACAATTATTTTGAATCAATTACATATATATAATTAAAGCTCTCTCTCTCTCTCCCTCTCTCTCCGTTTTAAATCCAAAATTTTAAATCGACTATTGCCTTTTTACTCCAGTTATCGCGTCACGTAAAAATAACGATTCATAGTATACAGGGTCAGAAAAAAAAATGTTGAAGCTTAATATCTTTGAAACTAACTGGTTTCGTAAACAACCCAAACATAGGGATCGAAGTGCTATATACCAAAATTTGAACTTGATTACTCCAGTTATCGTGTCCCATAGAAAAACGACTTTTTTCAATTTTTGATGTTTTTCTCCGATAAACTTACTTAAAATTAAAGTATTATATAGTTCTACTTACCTTCAGTAATCATATATTTTTTTAGAAAGGTTCGACATTTAGTTTTCGAGTTATAACGGTTTCGAAAAATTGCACTTTATGGTGTATAATAAAAGAACGACGAAAGATAATATAAGTTCTCCGCGGTAAAAAGATAGTTAATTTTATTCTCTTTCATGTGCATATTAAGCAATTTACTTTTATTAACTTTTTCAATAACTTTATTGGAAAAAACTGAAATCTCAAAACTAAAAAATCGCCATAAAAAAAAAACAAGCCTACAAAATGTAAAACGGACTGTTTCTCCATCATGCTATAGTACAAACGAAGAAAATGAGAGTTGGTGGATTAAAATCCACTGAGTAGAAGCTGTGATACAGATGTCGACGAACGAACACACACACACACACACACACACACACACACACACACACACACACACACACACACACACACACATCCATACGAACATTTTCTAAAAACACTATTTTTCGACTAAAAATGCCTCGAAACATATTTTCTACATGTTTTTACACAAACTCCAAAAATTACTATTACAAGGCTTCCTTAAGAAGGAAGCAAAAGGGTCAAGTTCAGCATGCGTGCAGTATCGGCTCGAGCATTGACGTGTATATTTATAGAAGGTGTCCGTATAGCTGTGCGAAAAGATCGTGTTTGCCTTAAGATTTGGGTTCGCACTTTTCTCCCGATATTTCATCTTTTTTTATTTTAATATACGCGTTCGCTTTTTGCTTATGCTACGGCCAACCCATCGAGGGTATTAATACATTTTCTCGTTTGGGATTATTTAAAAAAATATTGGAATGGCTGATTTGCATTCGGCCTCTAGAAAAAGAAAAAAAAACAACACACCTGCTAGTAAATGGATGTATATGTATTGGTTTTTCTCTTGCTATGTAGGTCATAACATTGAATTTTATGGGTTAACCGTTATTCTATATGTTCCTCGGAAGGAATTTACCGTCGAGAGCTTACGAAAGAATCCACGAGATGAAATAAGAAGGACGAGTTTCTTGGACGAAAAAAGAACATGTTATTATTATTTTAGTGGATCCTTGAATATAATTTTAAGTGGTGCAGTTTTAGCAATATTTTCAAAGGAATTCCGCACAAAATAAATTTAGCAAGAAATAAAAGTTATATATTTGAAAGGCAAATATTTGTGAACCCATATGTACAGGTATTGTATATACGTACTTCAGTGTTCGCGACGGCGTGTATCTTATCAGAGGGTTTAAGCTGGCAAATATTGGGTGGGAAACAGCGTTCAGTAGGGTATGTATGTTTATCCTAATATTACCGGGCATTACTCACTTCTACAAGCGTATCTTAAATTCAATTTTTAACAAAACTTCGAAGCACTGACTTTAAATACACGCTGCAGCGTCTACTGACCGTTTGAAAAAGAAACAACCACTTAGCCAGCGTACGTGCGGCATATCTGCTGCTCGACACACAACACATAATTGTAGAAGTGGGCCGCGAACGATTTACGAGGCCTGCTCGCGCCCCGGCGCTTTCACGCGCTGCAGTGGCGCCAAGCTGATCGTTGCCCGCTGGCTGTGTACGTATTCGGCGCGCGAACTTGCCGGAAGCTCGACGTTAGAATGAGCCGCACGTGAATAATTTTACTCGTGTGGCTCAAGTTCGCTGTGCTCAGAGAACATGAAGTTTCGGACTTTTGTGAGTTTTTTTAAACAACTGATGTGTTTTTTTAAAGTGTCAGTTTTTGAAAGTTGGTCATAATTTCGTGCTCGTGAAGTTTGGTGGATGATTGTTGTTTCAGCTTTGAGGCTTTCTTTCCATAACGCTGAATGTATTATACTATAATCGATGTCTGTTTGGGTTTCTAAAACTATCCTGTGGGCTCGAATAATATTTGCTCTAAATTTGTATAATTAGCCGAGGGAAAAGTTCGTTCAGGTATAGACATCATGATAATACAAATAACGGAAGTAGAGAAATTGCCGAGCTGATAGATGATTGTGCGCGTAACAAAGAAGAACATGCTTTTGCATTATTAAACACTTTTCGAGTTAAATATGCGCGGGATATAAATACAAACTTGCGAAAAATAAAACATTTCCCTACCACGAGAGCGTTCAAAGGTTAATTTCGTATCATTATTAATAATGAAATTAAACGGATTCTTGGAAAATTACATTTTATGAATTAATTTCGTATTCAGTGCGATGTTTATTGTACATTCCTATGCCATTTTATTCACTTTTGTTCTCTGAAATGCATTCACTGTATAGAATTGAATTTTACGCAGCTCAGGAAAAGGCAACAAAGCATAATAACTTGTGAGAATGAAAAGCCGACTTTCAAGTGGCACTCTTGAAAGTCACCGCTCATAATATTATATATTAGTTTGACAAACTGCGTAAAGTCATGAACTTAATTCGAGTATAACTTTCGCGGCATATATTTAATCAACCAACATTAAAAGGGTTATCAATCTCTTTAAGCCTATCTGTCCGGTGGCCGGTCGGACCGTAAAAACATGTTTTTAGAAAGTGGATAACATAAAATAATTTATGCACTTTAAGAGTTGACCCACAAAGTTAAAATGAGATTCTACAACCCGAGCAAGGTGCGCGCAAAGAAAGTTTATGCGAAATCAACTTGGCCATTGAAAGTTTGAAAACTACAATACTTGTATAATATGCGCGACATATATTTTCAGAAGTGTATATTCGTCTATATACACTTCTATATCGGTGCGAGACTTCTTTGACTGCCGAAACCTTCATCAAACTACCCAGTAATACAAGCCTTTGTTTTCACCATAGTTCCTCCTAATGTTAAACAGAATTCGAGAAAAATCTATTTGATGCCAGTTTGAATCAAGCCGAATTTATCGAATCATGACACCGATTGCCCATTTGCTCTTGGATACTTTTATGTTTCTTAGAAAGGAAGTTATATCGTCGAACAATTTTTTCTTTCTCGTTCTCTCACTTGCTCAGCGTATCTTCGACGCACGCACGAACGCTGCTCAGCTCGTTTAAGCTCGTGCCGCTAACTTTTTACTACGCGCCGGAAGTAATATCCTCCACGTTTCCTCTACCCTCTACCCCCGTCTCTACTTACTTTACTCCTATCTCGCCACGACCAGTTCACTATCAGTTTAGGATTCATGGGTTCCTTTATTGCTAATCGCTTTTCGTATTACGCAATGCTGTTGTTAAAGCTTTTTTTTCCGATTAACAGCCGCGTGTTATACAATACCGTAATGTTCACGTTTTAATATTGCTACCATACTTGTACTTCATTGAAATCATATGCATTTTTTTGATTGGCTGTTTCTTTTACCGCGCAATGTCTGCGTATGTTTGAATTCCTAACTTCAAAAAGTTAAAATTAAGAAAATATGATAACAATGGCCTTTTCTCTTAAAAAAGCTTTTTAAAGGCCTTCCCGCATGCAGAAAACGTCCCTGGAAATGCGTTTACAGTTCTGTGCGACTCTGTAATCCAGGAAGCGGAATCCTTCGCACGGATAACAAAATCACGAGAGCATTCGAGAGAGAAAGAGAAAGAGAGAGAGAGAGAGAGAGAGAGAGAGAGAGAGAGAGAGAGAGAGAGAGAGAGAGAATTTCGAAAAGAGCATCTATATTTATATATACTATTACATCACGCATAACACGTGTTTGCCTCGGGTTTATAGGAGAAATGAAGTGCTGGAATAGCGAACATGGTTAAATAAGGTTTATCAAACTGTGCGAACTGTCTTGAGTGACAAACAAAAATCTGAACAACAAACACTATCAAATATATAAATTTCTCTATTAATTTATTGCATAATATCTAATATACTTTTCTTTTTTTGCAGGTGGGTTTGTGAAATCAAAGCTCTTCTGCGTATTCTACGTTGTACGTAAGTTATGCTTGAACCGACCTTTCTCTCTTCCTTCATAACTTTTATAAATCACATTTCAGCATGTTATTCAGTCATCGCTTGAAAAAGCAAAACAAAAACAAACAAAATCGCGCGAGCCACCCAAACGAAATATAACTCCAATCAAGAAAAGTAAACCGCGGACAGTCGTAAAAGCTCGCGTCTCTGCCCCTCTGTAGCTAAACTCCGTAATCCATCTCTTTATAAACGCGCGTTCATATGCATCCAAAGCTTTTTAAAATCCGCGCACAATATAGCACGACGTGGTAGGTAGTAAAAGCTCGCGAGATTGCGAATCGCAGATAAGACGACTGCGACTGCTACGCGTAGAAACTTGCTACGGTGTGTAGACTGGTCCGCTAACGGCCGCGCACACTATTCTTGCCTCGGATTTCCTCAATGCGCTCGTCTGGTTGTCTATGTACCCATATACACGAATGTGTACAAGCGAAACACAAAGCTGCGCTACACGTATACTATACGCACACGGACTTTATTGTCCGACCTCTCTTTCGCGTCAAGTCACTATACGCCCACGTTGCTGCAATTTGTCCATCTTCTATTTTCTCTGGTAAGCAAAGCGCGAACTTAGGATTTAGCGCAAATTTGCTCCGTCTCTCTCTCTCTCTCTCTCTCTCTCTCTCTTTTGTTAACTTTCGCTTTTATTCGCTACTTTTTGTTTGTTTATGACTATACTGGCTATTTTTTAATTTTATTCGAGTTATAGAAAAAGTGCAATTTATGAAATATATTTCAATTGTTTTGATTAATTCGTGAAATTCGAAGCAAAAGATTTGGCAGCGGTGGGATTCGAACCCACGCCTCCGAGGAGACTGGTGCCTTAAACCAGCGCCTTAGACCGCTCGGCCACGCTACCACTTGTGATATGTAATTTCTTCGAAAATAACGATCATTTCAAACAGACGCAAAGCCTCGAACATGCGTGTATTAATAAATTCATATAAGGTGATGTTTTATCTCACACTTTCTGATTATTTGAACAAGTCATTATTTGAACAGAATCAAATACGTCACTGATAAGTATGGCTTTCGAGTCGTATGAATTATATAACCTATCGAGCTGATATCAAATCACAGCATTAATGATGTACCTCATTATCAAATCACAGCATTAACGATACAAGACTTTTGAATTTTAGATTCATTTAAATAACTCCAAAATATTGTAGAATATGCATTGGTGCCACTCGTTATGTGCAGGGTATGTATTGCAACCATCGCTGATGATCGTCTTGTCTAGCACAGATCCTTTCTTAAAAAAGAGGTGACCAGATGTTGTGAAGCCTTTTAAAACTCGATTTGATTGGCTATGGCTAGACATCCGGTTGAATGGCGCCAAAATTTAAAAAGTATGGTTCAAGTTTAAAATCTTGATTTTGGGTCTATTATTCAGTTGATTCTTTTTATGACCATAATTGATAATATGATTGTTTCGTTCATAATCATTCTAGCTTATTTTGTATCATATCAATATATTCTAACCTCAAAAACAATATTGCGTTATAATCTGCTTTGTTTTAGAAAATACTACTTATCTTCTTAAGAAAGAACATCAATCAAATACAAATTTGAACTTAATTGTGAAATATATGTTAGCGTTTTAAATACTTTTAAGACATTGTAATAAACAACCCTGGCAGAAATGTCAACGGTTTAATTGCTTATTATTCGCTTATTTAACCAATAACGCTAATGAACCGTTTAGAAAATCGCTAAATAACCGCTTACTGTAATAGAACGTATACACGGCTCCTAACGGTTAATTTGCTTATATTTAGTTTACCAGGCATGCATGTACAATTGTGAGGTTAGGATGTTCATCAATGAATGTAATTATTATAATTATAATTTAAATAAGGGCAGGAAATGCCAAGAATATTAAAATCAAAATATACCTATATATGACTTGAATATATTTCCTACAAATTATTTAAGAGTGCTCTATACACCTGAGAGAGCCAATCAGAAGCCCGGATTTCAGCTGAACCGGAAGTATTTTGCTTAACTAACTACGGCTTTATTTCTAATAGTTTAATAAAATAAACAGTTGCATAAAATTGTTTGTATTTTTCTGCACGTGGGATGATTCCGAGATTTTGCAACTAATTATTGCAAAGCCGTAAAATAAAACTTGAACGTTTTCTGGGATATGACGTCTGCTTCTGCAGCATAAGCGAGTTGAACGAAAAATGCCCGATTGACAATTATCTGGGCTAAATTTCAACAAAAAGGTATCATCCCACCTGCCGAAGAACCCAAAGAATATTGTTTATTATCCTTTTTCGTATCCCAAAACGAAGAAATGGAGCCGTAGTTAGTTGACAACAAATACCTACGGTAGCGGAGGAGCACGCATGCTGCTCCGCGTGTTATGTCGATAAAACAGGGCAACTGTTAGATGGTGCCCTTCAATCGTATTCTGATATATTTGTTCTCAACTAACTACGGCTCCATTTCTTCGTTTTGAGATATGAAAAAGGATAAACAATATTCTTTGGGTTCTTCGGCAGGTGGGATGAACAAAGCCATAAACTTTTATTTCATAATATCCTGTTATCTGGTAGACAAATTAATAGATATTATTTATATTAGCATGATAACAATGCCAAATGTCTTGCTTAACAAAAGTAATCCTAAAATGAACCCATTCGAACATTCATTGTGGCTTGTCGAGTACATTAGATAAAAATTTCACATTTCGCTTGGCATACGGTCAATTTGACCAAAATTTCAAATCAGCCAATTCCAATGATAACAGAATGAACTTTATTTGAACTTATGTATCAGCTCTTGACAATTAAAAAACCGCTGCCAAGTCTTTGGCACTTAGCTTCCTCCTTTTCCGATTTTTGATATTGTTTTAAATGTAATATTACGCACGCACGCGCACACACACACACACACACACACACACACACAGACAAAACCATCTGCACGGACATTTTATAAAACCATGAAAGCTCTCTAAATATGCTAAGCTTTAATTATCAAATTATATGGTTTAACAAAAATAATAATGTTCAATCACACAGAGTATACAGGGTGAGAGTTGAAGAATTTGAATCTTAATATCTTTTAAACTAAAAGGTTTCATAAGCTACAAAAAGAACCTAGCCGAAGTGATCAAAAGATCAATCTTTTCCTAAAATTTCAACTCAATTTAAACCTTTTTACTCCCGTAATCGTACGACATAAAAAAAACATTTTTTTTAGTTTTTGATTTTTATCTCAAAAACTAGTCGCCAAAATTGCTTAAAATTTTTACAACTAGTAGATATCGTTGTTTTTTATTGTCATGAATTTTTTCAAAACATTTAACTATTTATTTTTTGAGTTATATATGTTTATCGAAAAATTACCTTTTATATCATAAAAAATGAACAGATCAGTCAATCTAGAAAATCTTGCGGGAAAAAGTAGACAAATTTATGTTCTTTTAGATACACTATTGTTGAATATATTGTATAAATCATATCATTATAAAAAAGCAAAAATATTTTTTCAAAAATAGAAAAATGGCTATAATATGGCCATAAAATGGTCAGAATCATAAAACAAAAAATGACCTAAATTCAGAATTAGAAAAAATATATGCATGTCAAATTTTATTACGATCCGTCGCATGGTTCCAAAATTATGGCGGTATACGTACATACACACACACACACACACACACACACACACACACACACATACACACACAGCCATCCGCACGGACATTTTCTAAAAACGTATGATTCGTACTCCAAACACCTCCAAATGCGTTTCCACGAAGTATTAGCAAAACTGAAAATTTTACTATTACAAAGCTTCCTCTTGAGGAGGAAGCAAAAAGAGTATCAATAACTTTTGATTCATAGTTTAAAAGATATTCAAAAACCTCAAAAGAATTTCAAACACTTGCTCGTGGTTTTTAATTTTTGAAGATACAAATGTTCTACTAACTTCTGAACTGTAAATTAAAAGTTATTGATATATACTCTTTTTTGAATTGTCGAGAGCTGATACACAAGTTCAAATAATCATCATTCTGTTATCATTTCAATTGGCTGATTTGAAATTTTGGTCAAATTGACCGTATGCCAAGCGAAATGTGAAATTTTCATCTAATGTACTCGACAAGCCACAATGAATATTCGAAGGGTTCATTTTTAGTTTAGTTTTGTTTAATACGACACTAATATAAACAATATTTATGAATTTGTTTAATCAGATAGTATGACATGATGAAATAAAGGTTGATGACTTGATATGGGCAAGTGAAATGAAGTGTAGTGCATGCGTATCATATAAACTTTGTACAGACAGTGAAGTAAGACAGTATTAAATTCAGCAAATTGAAGTACTAATAAAATCAAACTGATTTATTTAGGGGGTGCTTATCTTAACCTCTTAACCTTAAATTGGTCTCCAGCAGACATCTTGGAAACTTAACGATTCCTAAGCCACGTTTTATTTTAAATTTTAGCTTAATAACCGTTAAAACAGTTAGCTAAGTCTAAAGGTCTTAGCAAATTCGAACCGTTAATTTTCTACCAGGGAAACTGCGTACATTAAAAATTAGCATTTAATTGAGTTTAGCTAGTTTGAATAAATAAATGACATGTTGAATACCTCAAACGACTTTGTACAGTCGATATTTATTCAACCGCTAAAAGCTACTTTACGCAGTCTACGGCCTCTAAACAGTATGATTCCATTATCACCTTTCACACGATCGACGTAATTCACTGCTCGTACAATTTGCAAAGCGTCGATTTTGGACTTTCCGCATGTGTTCAGGAAATCCGACGGATTCGCGCTTGGTCGCGCTCATTCCGTTATAAATATATATGATGTGGATAGAGAACAAGTGCGGCGAAAGGGCCATTATTCTTTTTTATTTCTTCCCTCAGATCGATATGGCCATTTGTGTCCGCGCCTTCGTTAGAGAGCAAAGAGGTCGGCCGGAAGTCGTCGGCAAAGAGCATAGCCACAGATTTATTGGTCGATCCCGACACGTGTTAGACTATACGTTGCAGCTTAATCCTCCCTTTTATTTATTTTTATTTTGCCCGCCGCGAACTTCTCTTCCTTTTTTTCAATACTCTTTTTTGTAGCCTTTCTGCTTTAAATAAATTTATTGGCGTTGAAGATTGAAAATTTAAAGGCTTACACAATTTTTATGAACACGATCGCATAAATATTTGTCCTTTAAAATAAATAAATATATCATACTCTTTAATGATTCAGATGAACGTTACAAGTTGGCCAACTTTTAAAATGATCTTTCTTAGCAGCATCAAATAATTATCAGAGATTATGTAAAATTCTTTTTTAATTCAAAATTCTTATAAAGAGATTCCATTTAAAATTTTTGTTTAGAAAGTACCAAGAAATTTTCTTAATAGAATAAAATAATTAAGAGAGATTAAATTGAAAAAGTCTCGGAAACAGCCACGGGTCAAGTGCAAATGCAAATTTATCAAAATCTCCAGTATAATTACAATATGAATCATCAATTATGAAAATTTAACACATTAATTAATGGAGGAAGATATTTCGTACTCGGATGAAAGTTATAGAATTGGCTTAACTAAAGTTTCCTCAGTAAAAGCCAAACAGCTTGCAAGTTCGAAAGTTTATAAAGTCGTGTCCTTGCAAACGATTTTTCTCTGAGTGCCTGCAATATACTCACTTGAATAAATTTTTTTGAATCTGTATTCAATTTGTTTTTATTAACGCAAATATCGTTCCATTTAAAAGTCATAAATAAACCATGCTAAATCGCTGTCAACAATATCGAAAGTCTCGCAAGGCTCGTCGTGCATCGATGTGATACATCGACATATAACATATAACCGTCGAAACAAACTCCTCCTCATCGTTATTCACGGTAGGGGCCATAATTCACCCCGCGTGTATTTAATATCGTTCTCTCACGCCATCGGCTATCAACCAATTTGTCTCCTAGCAAACGCGAATAATCACCCGATCGCAGCGATTATTATTTATCGGTTTTGCGTAACGTGAATAGCAATTACGCTGTGTGTATAAGTATCGGCATTTCGCGACGAGCGCTTAATGAAGTTATAGAAACGTCTCGGTGCAAGTGTGATTAAACTCGCGAGAAATATGCTTCGAACGCGTTTGATTGCACCTCTGATGCGAGACGGGGATATTCATTCCTCTAGAGGCTCACACAGAGTTGAATATAGCTTATCGGTCGCGAACCTCGCCGCATAAATTATGCTTTATCGTAACTCGACTCGCGCATGCGACTCTGGCTGTAGCTATACCTATATACACGGGGAAAACGTTCCGGTGCGAGTACGCGGAGTCAGTCGTGTTATAGTATAGTACCAAGCCATATGTATAGTTGTCGTATATGTATAACGTAACAGTTTTGGACCAGTTCTGGCTATTCGCCCACCGATTTTACTTACGACTCTCGGTAGTCTCCGGCTTGCGAATACAGGTGGCGTATAAGCACTTTCCCGTTTCCCTCGTTACTATTTGGCATGTTCAGTGCATATATAGTGGTGTGCCAGCTATACCAAAACTGCCTTGTTAGGCTTGTTGCTTGTACCACTCATGCTGTAACTGCCTGAGACTACTGTTATTAGCATAATCTAGTTATCTAGTAGTTTGTAATAAGGTCAATTTTTATAAATCGAATACAAGTTACAATTACATTACAAGTTAAATTAACGATTACAATTACATCATAAGTTAAATTAGCTATTATTAGCGAACCTGTTAAACAAAAGTGCATTCGACCGGCTGATGACAAACTTAATTGACAATACCATCGCGCACTTGTCTTAACTTTAATGACCATCGGAGCATCTGTCTCTCCTTTGTCCCGCCGGAGCGTGCGATATTATGCTCTCCTCTATTTAACGGAGCTTGTAACTAACTTGTTAATGATTTTCACTTACAATAGAGTGACGCGCGCCGGCTTTGTTCGCAGTTTCGCTCACGTTATTGTTCACGCCCATTCTCTCTCTCTCTCTCCAATATTATGGCGAACGCAAGCGTTAAACGCTCATCAATAGCGCTTCAAATATTGACAACGGAACCGTATATACGGCTCATAAGCCGCTGCAAGAGCCGATAAATTTTGATGGCCACCACAATGATGAGTTGTCTTAGGCTATTATTATTGCGCGCAAGAGTCTTTACGAGCTTGTGCTGATGCGTATGTGTATGTGTGAGAATCGTAAAAACTATTTAACCATACGTGTCAAAGAATATTGCTTTTTCCGTAAGACTTACGTATATCCGTCTTTGACCTGGCATACCAGGATGAGATTTAAATTTTCAAACCTATAAGCTCACTGCGGAAAAATTCTCCGTAAAATTTTACCGTCGACAAAATCCAAGAGGGATTAAAAATATCCTTTTCTCAGAAAGTCGCAAAATAAAAGAACATCTCTGGCATACTCAACTTATCCATTGAGCTTTTCCACGCGTTACAATGCTCGGCATTTCGTTGAGTCGTTCGTCCGCGTATAATATGTTCTATGTGAATTCGCCGTGCCCTCGCGAGAGGCAGAAAGGGTCAAGCGTTGCGCAAGCTATGCCGGCCGCAACACGTGCAGCAGCAGCAGAGGCTCCTTACGTATTGCAACTCTACTGCTGGCTTATATATATATATATATATATATATATATATATATACACGCGGGCAGTGCTTGCGACTAGCGCATGCGAGCTTTTACGTTTTATGCGCTGCGCCCTCGGAATTTCTAAACGAATTTCGAGAGTATTGATTTGTATGCTCGCGGGGATGTCCTTCGAGAACAGCATGTAAATTCTGGAGAGAAATTTCTGCGTCGGGATTAATTGCTTTTTATAATACGATATTGTGTTATGACATTTTTGTTTGAGCTTATCTATAGTTAGTTTTTCCATCTACGCGGGATTACAGATTTTTCATCGAAAGATGGATGAGTGTGCGAATTTCGAATGACGGGATAAAATTACATTGCAAATTGAAAGTTGAATCATTGCCGCGTATTGCTTGTGTTTTCAAGTATTGTATCAATGTTGACACGCTGGGGATGTCTTTCGAACGTTATATAAATTGATGAAGTGGATTAAAAGACAAAAATAGAATGGCAGACTCAGAGTGCTGTATTGCATCGAAAGCTTTTTCTCAGATTACTTTTTTCCTCGGGGATTTAAACACGATTTTATTAACAATATCTTTCAGGGCTACGTGTACTAACGAACTATTAGTAAATTAACTTGAAGCACTATCGCTAGTCGCGCGCATTACACGGAAGATTATATGAGCTTTCTGAAGTGATACAGAAAATTTTAATTCAAGAAGTGAGCTCATCTACAGGATTATCAAGCTTCAAAGTTCTATAATTCAAGTGCTGATGAATTGAATTTTTCAAAATCCCTTATGCTCTTTACCCAAAGAATGTTCTCATTCAATTTATTCATATCTCAGAGTTTTTGCATCTTTCCATTGCTAACAAACTCGTTCTCTCGGCGAGTTACATAAACTTAACGCAAATAGGTAAATCTCTATACGTTTATTGTTTATGCTAGGTTCGATTGAATATTGAATTCTCTTCTCGCAATAAATAAAATTCCTATCGCGCGACTAATCCATCATTTTTTCGTATTTCCGATGGTATCCTTTCGTCACCCTCTATTCATATTTGGCCGGATGTGAGTGCCTTATTCAAGTGCCAACCCATATAAGATACCATCAAGCGCGTTAATAAGAATTCGGCGTATGCGGCAGAACGAATCGAGAAATGTCCCTCTGATGATGTGACAACTGAGCGTTTTATTCGGAAACGTGAGACAATCACCCATCGATGATATCGGAATCTCATCGTTATTATTTTTGTTTCAGCAAACTGTTGGTTGTTCATTATTATTTCTATGTTTTTATATTCTATTCTTTCTCTGATTAACTGTTCTGCCAGAAACTAAAAATATTATACCACCCAGAAAAATTCTCTAAAACCCTCAATAGGATCACCCGTGAAAATTCTCATGCCCGCAGTGAATTAATCCAGAACACTTAAAAATAACTGCAACAGAAGCTCGCGTACAACTCTCCCTTTGCCGTAGTCCTCGCTCAGTGATTTCCCTGCACGAGTAAATCTCATACGTCTGTCTCTCTACACACACACACACACATACAACTCCATCGGTTTTTTCCCGGGACGCGCGTGCGGCTAGGTAAATAAATCCGCGAAAGCTCGTCGCCGTGAATCTCAACTCGAAGCTCTCGTATATATAAGCTTCACCAGTGCTCGCGCGCGAAACACCGCCGTGGGAATTACAACACCTGTGCGTATATATATATATATATATATATATAGTCTCGCTTTTCCTTGCATGAGCGGAGCTGCCTTGTTCCATCGAGCGGAAGGGAGGGCAAAAATAATAAAGAGAGCCTCGCGAGTGCGTGTTGATTTTTGCCGCAGAAAAACAAGCTTTTCGATATAATTCTCGAGCTCAAAGGTGTTTTGAGAGCTCGGAAATGAGAATATGCATATAGCATGTGTGCGAGAGAGGAGCTGGTATTTTTAGAGAAGGCGAGTATATGAGCACGATGAAGTTATATGCGCGCAAAAACGTTTCGGGAGCGTTTTGTGAAAGCTTGCGTATATTAAGGTTGGAGTGGAATGCGTAATTAATAAAAAATAGCAGATTTCTATTTGGTATACGAGAGCTTTTTGAAAGGATTCTTGAGGCGTAATTCATTCAACTTACTGTCGATTCTATTCAACGCCAAGCATATATATATATATATATATATATATATATATATATATATATTGATGAATATAAATTACACAAATTAATCGAAAAACTTTGATGCACACACCAATCGACGTCATACGTGGCGCATCTATAACAGTAGCCAAGGTGACAAACAAGCTCGAAGTGTCGGGCTGCGCAGTTTTTATTCCGACGCCATTATGAAAGTTTTAATGAAAATCTATCATTATTCCGACTTTTTTCCCCAGCTTCTGCAAAATAATGCCATGAAAATTCATGAGGAATCAGGCCCTGCTCGCTTCCGCGCTGCTGCGAATCATATACGCGATGTGACGTGCCGTCGTCTGTACGTGTCTATATACTCAATGTCCTTCCATAAAAAGAGTCCGCCGTCATTACGTTCGACGTGATATAAACTCTCGGCTCCGGCGAAATTTCTGCGGTGAAAATTAACGTTCCATTTATTGCCTGATTAATCAGTTAAAAAAGGGCACGGTAGCAGTTCGATTTTGAATTCGAAGTTATATATTTTACATTTTACAAGAATGATAAGTAAAGCAAAAAAAGATATATTAGGATTGTTTTTTATTATATTCAAACAGTTACTGATACTTGGAATTTTACGACTTCAAGCAGTGCACATCAAACCTATAAAACTTGTACGTACTTTCTGATTAAAAGAAAATTTCACTTTTATACCAAAAAGGATAGTCTGCTCCAGACTCTTATGAATGGGTCGTTCGTGTATGCAAACGTATCTAAAAGCTCTACTTAACCTTAAAAATGTAAAAAAATTAAAACGCTCGGAGAAATTAATTTAATTTAAGATATTAATACCAAAACAAAGCAGTTTTGGACTGGTTTTTTGCGAGTCCTTTCGTCACCGTCTAAAGTCTCCGTGTTTGTGGCAGGACACTTTTCCATTTTCCTCATAACAATATGCTCTTCGAGTTTAGATATATAGTCTGTGCCACCAATGCTAAAACTGTCTTGTTTGGCCTACTGCTTTAGCCGCTCACGCTGTAAACGCTGTAAATAACTGTTAAACTAACCCCGACCCTTCGAAAAATAAGCTCCGATCGCGCGCACACACACACATCATGGAAAACGTCCATCCACCAACTTTTTACGTCTTCCGTACCGTATCGGCTTTATTTCTCCCTCTTGCACTTGCAGCTGGAAAGTAGGTACAGAGGATGCAAAGCGGCATTCGGCGCACGGGGTGATCGAGAGGCCTGCGCTTTCAGTCGTTTTCTTTTTTCGCGGTCCGACGAGTAGGAGTATAAAAGTCGCGGCTCTGAAGGAATATTTTCACGCGTCCGTCCGTTCTGTGTAGCGCACGAGATTGAGAGAAGAAGATTCCGCGCGTCACGCGTCTGACAGCCCTGAAGTACGAAGCTTTATTGCTTGCGGTAAGATTTCGTTCCTCGTGGTATTGTATAAACGAAACCATTGCAATGATGAAGAAAATTAATTTTTTTATTTTATACGTTACTAGTTTGAAAAAGCAACTTCAAAACTGCAACAAACAAATGAGGCTTCTAAAGAAAAAAGAGAAAAAGGAATCTCGACACCCTTCTAATACCCTATACATGACCACACACTCGAAGAAGCGAAGATCAAAAGTTATCAAAAGTTCGGGGTACCTATAGCCTGTCGACATCAAAGGGTCGCCGCGGCGTTCTTGCGAAAAAGGAAACGCCCACGTGAAACGCGGTATTGCGGGCTGCGAGAAAATATGTCAACAGGCGCACCGGCGGATTTGTCGTCGCTACGTTTGACGTTAAGAAGTCGCAAAGGGAGGCTTGATTAAACGCCGAAGGGAGATGTATATCCGCCGCAGGGGAAGCCAATCTATTATATATGAGTCTACATTATGAAAATCCGATGTGTGTCATATATACACGCGCCCATATTCGAGGTTACAGTAGCGTTCTGTAAACGAGGCTGCAACATTTGAAGTCTGTATTTCGTGCACTGATTTCGAAAATAAAGAAATGTTAGAACTTTCTCAGCGAAGCATCAACTGCCCCTCAGCCCAAGTAAACAGACTAGAATCAATTAGCAGTGTCGCAAACAGCTTTCGCACACTGTAAACGGAGAGACACCGTAAGATTCGCTAATAGCACACACTTTCTCTCGAAAGCTCCCTCTGTCCGTATACGTATTGCATACCTGTATATATACTCGCAAAAAAAGCACACAACGACTCGAGCCACTCCTCGTGCTAGACGGACGGACAGACGAAGAATAGATATCAACGGAAAAATCGATAGGGCTCGAGACGAAGCAATGAGAGAAGAGATATCCGCTCACAGGTGTCTCGCTGCCGGCGACCTTGATTCGCCGTGAATAATAGACGTAGATCTCACACATCTCGCGACGCGATTATTTTCAGACCAAAAGTCGTCTGCGGAAGTCGATGTCTCTTGCGAATTCATGCGATACAGCTGCGCCGTATATGTCACGTGTGAAAATTCGCTTCGCTTGTGTCTGTGTGCATGAAATCAGGAAATGCATGAATGAGTAATGCGCGCCGCGACGTCGCGGTGTAAATGAAAAATATCGCGCTGCAGTGGAGAAGAAAAAACAACAACGAGTCGATGCCACGTATATAATCGACCCCTCGCGAGACACATCGTATTTACTTGATGCGCATAAATTATTTTTAAATCCGATATTCTGTTGCGGCACTTCTTAAATGTGAAATTTTATCGAGACAGTCGCCTTCGAAATTATTCACGAAGATTCCTCTCATCTGCAGCGGTTCTCGATAAACCGATCTTATAGCTAGAGAACGCGTATAATACAGCAGCGAACGAAAATCATCAGCGTAAGGAGAAGCACTTGCCACATCATTTACGTTATAGAAATTTATCTCTGATGTGCGAGTAGGGGCTTAATGGTTTAGTCAAGCCACGTTACTCTCCCACACCGCTAATCAGGGATGTTGCGCTAGAGGTGCTCGCGCGTACGCTTGGATATAGGGCTGTCTGAGAGCAGATGTTGCACGTGCCCGCGCGCGAGCGAGAAGCCTCCCCTTGTATAAACGACTTAGCCGTAGCTGATGCTCCGGAGCATATATTCTGGATGCAGCTACTTCATGAGGGAGTTATTAACACTTAGCCTTGGCTGCGTACTTGAGTGCATTAGTTTTTTTTTTAATCCTGGCTGATATGCTTTTTGCTCAAGGCTTTTCACTTTTAACTTTTCTCGTTGAAAGTTGGATGAACAAAGAGTATTATATCGATCGTATGTTCGATCGATATTATCGAAGTACACCTCTTTAATTTTAGAAGAAAGATGGAATAAATTTTGCTTGTATAGCTAGCACTCGATCCGCAATAAACAAGGATTGTTTTTTCATCGAGAGCATAGCACTCAACATAGATTTACCTCGAAATAACAATACATCGCGACTCTCGAAATGGATTCATGGAATTCAACTTTCAGCAAAATAACTCTGTCGACTCGAAGCGTTCGAGTATAGTCTCCCCGACTGTTTCTCCATTTTGTGAATATTGAAATCACGCGCCGGAAATAACTCGTGCCAAATTGCCAATCAATAAGGACCCTATCGGCAATTCACGTCTTCTATCGTCGCGAGAGGCAAAAGTAGTGTCGGGAGAACCGCACCTGATTCCTGGGTCGTCCTCCCGTATACGTGCAAAATGATTCGTTAAACAGTGTGACGTTGACGATAAAACGAATAGCGATGGGTTTTCGAGCCTTGAAAAAGTAAAAGACTCTCGGTTCGTTGATCTTCCACTATGTACATATTGGGCGATAGTTTTCGCTTCTGATAGATAATAATTGAATATAATGTGGAAACAAGATTTTCACCTAATTGTGACATTCGGCGTTTATAAGTTATCAAATGCGCGTGTAAATTTGACATTAGCGCGGCGATGGTAATAAAATTAACGACAATCGCGCGAATGGCGAAAAGGGAGTATTTTACGACAGTGTGTAACATCAAAGTAATTATTGCAAATATGCTCTGGAAAATTGACGCTAATGCGAAAAGGTTGAAATTATACATTCTCGGTGATATTAACATATTTTGCAAAATTTCACTGCCAAAGTGCAGTCATTCAATTTACTGTCCCCCTCTGGAAAGACAAAATCCAAATATAATCACTGCGTAATAATATGTGCGACTTTCGACAAACAAAATTAAGGGAAAAGAAAAAAGGATAAATACAGCAAAACGTAGTTATTCGTTGTCATGCAATCTCCTTAATACGCGCGTCCCGGAGGACTTTGAATTATAAATAATGGCTCGGAGCATATAACTCAACTCTCGCAACAAGGCGCGCGACTCGTAGTTTAAAGGCATCCGAGTTCCTCTCTCATCCACCCACCTCGTTTTTTCATACCTTCTCTTTCTCATGTAGCCGACTCTTATTACCTTCTCTTTTCGCCTCGACATCTCTATTTTTTCCCTTTCTTTCCAGGCTAGATTCCCCGGGTTTACCCCAGCTCTCTGTCTTCCTCTCTATCTCCATCTTGCTTCAGTTATATCTTGTTTGCGCATGAAGCAATTTTCTATTTAGCCGTGTAATGCATTCTTTTGCTCGGCTGCGTGCGTTTCTACTGTTTCTTTTACCTCTTCTTTCGCTTTGCTCATTCGTTTCTTTTTATGCACCGCGTGTACGTCTCTGAAGCTTTCTTTTTTTTCTTTTTTTTACTTTTCGTTGCTTACCTTCGCAACGTCTGCGTCAGACATTCAATTACGCATCGATTTCGCGACAGAGACATCCGCGATTCAGAAAATTTCATTCCGAATGCGGCTATTCGAGAGAACAAAAATAAAGCTCCAAACAAATGAGAGATCTGATTCGCTTATAAGCCTCTTACACGCATACCCGTGGAAAGAATCATTTCACCCTTTTCATATTTGCGCAGCTCTCGCGCGCAATTTGTTAGCGCAAGTGCCCCCGACCGTGCTGAGCAACAAAACCGAGTGTACTTTATTACGTTTTTCCTCCTCTCGCTTATTCCCGCAAGCCCAATGATAAACAGGCGCTACTCTAGCGCGAGGCAAAAGAAAGAAAGAAAGAAAAAAAACAGTAGAAGGAAGCAGAGGAGAAAAAAAGCTATAGAAGAACAAAAGAATTGCGCGCGGCTTCTCAGCGACTCGTAAGAAATGAATAAGTGAGGCCGCAAACGACGCAGACTACGCTCACACTTCAGGGACCACTTTATCCGCGTACCGAGCTTCTACTGTGTGTATATTCTTCTACTTTTTTTTCGTCACTCCTTTTTTTCTACGCTCGCGCGCGGCAAGTCAAAAAAGCGAGAAAAGGGGGACGCGAAACAGTAAAAGATTTGTTTCAAGTGGCTAGCTTGGTGTTATTTACCCAGCCTATAGCACGATAATTCTCGCTGCGAAATAAGGAGGAAAATTAGAAGCGGATACGTACAATTTCTCGTTCGCAGTCGGTATACGTATAGTCAGAACTGAATCGATCAAGTAGTAGGAGGCAGGGTATGCTCAGACTTTAATCCAACTCGACAATTCGCGCCGCGAGAGTGCTCCGTTCATTATGCCGGATCGAGATGATATTTCAAACCGTCGCACCGAAGTAGAAACCGAATCTTTCACGAGAATTTTCAATTGCGTTATAACAGCGTGACGCGTAGTATCTTCGTAATCTCATTCCGCTGTACTATATACACTGCTTTTCCTCGTGTATATACACCAGACGAGACTGGGAGAACAAGTAAGAAATTTAATAAACGCAACCGCAGAAAATAATCAGAAGAGTCGAGAGATGGAAAACACAACAAAGACTCCTGGTGTTTGTCTACGGCACATACACACGGCTTTTGGCGCACAAGAGCAAACTATAGCCACAATGATTTATAAACGTTTTACACACGACCCGCCGGGCTTCATTTTGCAGTTTCATGCGCGTCGACCTTTAAAAGACACTCCTGCCCCCCGGGCTTTTCAAAAGCGTCTCAAATATGCAGCTCCCCGTCTCTTCGAGGCTAACGTTTTATTGGTATAGATCCGTGCGATAGCGGAATCAAGTATAGACGCACACGACCCGTGAATTTTTTAAATTAAACCTCATGTCTTGCGTACGTAAGCTTATCTCTCTCACGCGGATGGATAAGGATCCGTATACAGCGTGACGCCGGGCATTCCAGATCCTTTTTTTCTCGCTGTCGTGCTCGAGATGGAAAAATAGCCGAAATGATTAGGCGGCTCTGTGTATATAATAATATAAGATAAACACTCCGTTTTACAATATTGCAAGAAACGAATGTTTCTTCTCGCCGATAAGCTCTCGGAGCTTATTTACAGTAGCGACTCTCTTCATAATCTAGGCTCCGTGCGTCGCGCCATAAATTTCTCCCCCTTTATCGCGCGCTTAATTTTTCACTCCAAAGTGATGCTTTATTTTCCGCCAAGACGTTATCCGGCCTGCAGTAGGCCGTTCGTATTATATAACACAAGCGCTGCAGTCGTGAAAGAGAACGAAACTGGACCAAGAGAATAATCTTCATGCGTCGCTATAAGATCTCTCCTTCGTTCACAGGGAAAACTCGGCGTTCCTCGACGCCCTATTTGTGCACTAAATCGATCTCTGCTCTTCCCCCTTGATTTCCTAAGGAAGCACACACGCAGGCGGGTGCCGATACGTGGCGTCCCAAGGGAGTAGCTATACCACTACTGCTATACCACTACTTGGCAACTTGAGCGTTTCCTGAATAGCGCACGTCGAGGCGAATTTGGAATTTCCCAGGCCTATACGTACGATGATTCCTTTGTGGGGCCGACAAAGCCACCCTTTCGGAAACTCGAGCACAACGCCGACAGTTTCACAACAACGCGGGGTCAAACGTCACTTTACCCGCGACGGCGCAGTTGCATGCGGCGTGTGTTGCTTGTATACACACCCACGCGCAACGCGTTGGGAAGCTTAAATAAGCGATGTTTGCGGAGCGGAGTTCGCGCGCGCTCGCAGTTTGTTCTTACGTTTGCTCTTGATGCGCTTTTTGTTTGCCCGCAAGTGAGCGGATTTTCGTAGAAAAACACTTCGCACGAATAACGAATCTATCTGCTTTATGTTTCAGAGCGACAGCAACTCGACACCGCAGCGTCTTCGGTCCGCGTGAGAAGTAGGAGCTCTTCGTCGCTCGCACCTGCCACGCAGATTCCAGCCGTAGCACCAAAGCCACATGATCGTCGAGCAGTTCACCCGGATGTGCGAGGGCAGGCCAGAAGATAGTTCAGCGCCGATGATCCGCAGAATGCCGAGTGGAAGGCCTCGTCTAATGTAACTTCCAACTCACTCCCGAAGTAGTCCTGCTCTCCTTCCTCCGTAAACACACTTAACGGCAAATACCAAAACTGGCGGAATCCGCTTCGGCCTCAGCGAGAGCAGTCTGGAGAAGCCTCGTCGAGAGGAGAACTACTACAAGCTCAGCGTTGGCCAGGCTTCAGCCGAGCCGAGACGACGTTTATGATGAGCAACGTTTCCAGAGGGCTGTTCGACTTTGCCGACAATGCCAGCCAGCAGAACATTACGATGCCGCTCGACTGCGATGCCAACATGCCCATCATCTCGCTGCTTCACCAGATCCTCTACTCGATCATCTGTATCGTCGGGCTGCTCGGCAACACCCTCGTCATCTACGTGGTGTTGCGCTTCTCCAAGATGCAGACCGTCACCAACACCTACATCGTCAACCTGGCCATAGCCGACGAGTGCTTCCTCGTGGGCATACCCTTCCTCGTGACGACCATGAGTCTCGGCGTCTGGACCTTCGGTAAGTTCATGTGCAAGGCTTACATGACGTCGACGAGCATCAACCAGTTCACCAGCAGTATCTTCCTCTTCATCATGAGCGCCGATCGCTACATCGCCGTCTGCCACCCGATATCCTCGCCCAAGCTGCGAACCCCCTTCATCTCCAAGATGGTCTCGCTGACGGCCTGGGTCACCAGCGCCATCTTCATGATACCGGTCTTCCTCTACGCCAACACCATGGAGACCAAGGACGGCCAGATGAGCTGCAACATCTACTGGCCCGACGACCACGGCGGCCAGACAACCTTCACCCTCTACAGCTTCGTCCTCGGCTTCGCGATACCCCTCACGCTCATCTTCATCTTCTACTTCCTCGTGATCAGGAAACTGCAGACGGTCGGCCCAAAGAACAAGTCCAAGGAGAAGAAGCGCTCCCACCGCAAGGTCACTCGGCTCGTGCTCACCGTCATCACTGTCTACATCATCTGCTGGTTCCCCTACTGGCTCACGCAGATGGCGCTGATCTACACCGAGCCGAACCAGTGCCAGTCGCGCATCACCATCACGACCTTCCTGCTGGCAGGTTTCCTCAGCTACTCCAACAGCGCGATGAACCCCATCCTCTACGCCTTTCTCAGCGACAACTTCAAGAAGAGCTTCCTCAAGGCCTGCACCTGCGCCGCGGGCAAGGACGTCAACGCGACTCTGCACATTGAGAACAGCGTCTTCCCCCGCAGGAACAAGGCCAACGCCGAGCGCATCCAGTCCAACAAGATGGTCACCTCGGGCAACTCGAAGAACGACGGTGAGGACGAGGAAAACGAACGCGGACTGCTGATCAGCAAAACCTCGACGACGACGGTCACGATGACCTCGCGCTCTAACATCACCGTCACCAGTGAGGTCAGGGACCCGACGAGTCAACAGCAGAGGGAGAAGGACGCGCTGAAGAACGGCACGCAGCTCACTCTCCTGACTCAGGTGTAATGCGACGACGGATGTAGACAATGCATGGTATAATGTACAAATTTTACAAGGATCTATCGATTTCGAAACGTAAGGGAACAAAAGTGCGGAACGACATGCTAGCATCGCTCATGGTGATCGCGATGCGTATATGGACACTGGGAGGATCTCTTATCATTACGTTCAATGGTGCTTTGAGACAACGTCTCTCTCTCTCTCTCTCTCTCTCTCTCTCTCGATCCTTACGACGATAAGTTTCAGTCCCTTCGCCATAGTATATTGGCCTTGATAGCCAGCTGCTGCTTTTCTCCTCGGTTTTTTCCACACATTACGTAATTCTGTCCGGTTGCGTTCCATTATTCGCCGACTCCGCGGCGCATTGTTCGCGTGAAAGAATAGATTTTCCGGGAAATGGTGGAAAAAAAGAAAGAGAGACTAGAAGTTATAGATGCGAAGATTTTGTCAATTGTTGGCCGAACGTACCAAGAGTGTTTGATTAACGGATAAGTATTGTAATCAGCCAAACTTTTAGTGACCGTCGATGTGTTGATATCGTATTATTTATAATTGTACCACTAATGTTGATCGTTAGAAGATTTCTTTTTCCGGTTGTATACAACGTATGTACAAGTCTTCGACAATAGAGAACTTTGCTTTGTTACCACTATCTTTTCGCCCATCCGTTATACTCCGAATCGACAGCACGTGTATAGATAAAATAATAATAATAATAATAATAACAACCGAATAGATCACCCGTCGCAACTGGTTTGCCGCGGTGAATTTGAGCTTATACGTAGATACCCACATGGACGTGCTATTTTCGTGGAGAAAGAACTCGAAGCTATCTCCGCAAACAAATACCTCCCATTATTTCGTCGTATTATCAGCGAATAAACAGCGAGAGAGGAAAAGAGAGGGACGCAATAAGAGGGGTCAAGAGACGGGATGTACTATATATATACACTCTCCCGATAGTCGCGCTCGAGTTCTTCCTTATCGAGTGAAAAAAAGCTCGGCCTAATGAGACCTTAAGTATCGAGCGTTCAGCACAAACAATCCACTTTGTCTCGCTGCGCGTAGCCAAGGGATGATAAGGCTGTATCTTCGACCCTCCTTCGTATACGCGCACACGCTTAACGCAGCGCAGAAAAAAAAAGAAGAAGAAGAAGATGCGAATAAGGCGAGAAACAGTAAAAAAAATGAGGCGAAATTCGTGCAGCGAATATCCAAGCGTAGACGTGATCTTAGGTAATGTAATCTTCGTTGTGCGAGAGGGAGAGAAGCGAGCGGGCGCATGGATGCGCGCACGTGATGAAAATTTAACGCGCAGCCCGTGTGTGTGTGGAAGTCTTAGGTTATCTCTCTGATGTACACGTCGTATATGCCGCCGTCGAATCGCGACCGTAATAATTTTCTTCTGCGGTGCCGGTGGGCCGGTTATTGGTGGGATTTGCTTTATGGCGAGGGAATTGCGGTTTTGCCGTTTGCAGTTCAAATAAAACAGATTGTTGTACTTTCTTTCGCGATGTGTGAGACCTTCGACAGTTATACTGACTGTCGAAGGGAGTGATAAAGAGGATGTTTTTGGCGATGAGCTTGCGACATCGATTGCTTTGTTAATAGTAAAAGAAATGTATTTATTTATTTTGAAAATATGTATAGGAGTATAAATTAATAGGATCCGAATTTCAAAAAATACGATTTGTACGTTCGTCGGGTGTCCAGCTGACCAATGGTGTTTGGAATTTATAGATTTCGAAAATTTAGCATAGATTACGTTTCGAATACTTGGCCAGTTGGGAGCTTGACGAATGAAGGGCTCTACGAATCGAATTTTGTAAAAGATTCGGATCCTTTCGTATTACCTTAAAGCCATGTCAACGTGACCGAAGCTTATTTATTTCAAAGTCAACGATGTGATCTAGAAATCATCATGAGAATGTCTTGATTGTTACGTAAGAGGAAAGTGAAAGTAAATGTCCTTGTTGTTAACATTCATTTCTCATAGATTTTCTATAAAAATAATCTTAACCTAGGACACATTAACAACGTGTACTTATATTGAAGAAATAGTAATATAAATGTAAAATAAAATTGTGTTACACACAGATGTTCGCGCGATCGTACACGTCTCTTGTGAACTAATTAACGAATATCAAGTGGTAAGATACTTCGTGTAAAATATTTTATGTATCATAAATCTAGCGAGTAAGTAAAACACTTATTTCGGTATAAGTAAAGAAAATGTAAAATATCGATGGTATATAGAATACTGTTTTATCGCGATTTGGTTCTGTACGACGATTGCGACGCAGGATTAGGAGATGAAGAAACGAACCTCCCGAGTAAATTACAATTGTTGTACACCTTGCAAAGCTTATCGATGTAACTAAGAAAATCACTGTTAAACCTAAGAAGTCCCCCGCAGCACAAGGAAGCCCATTTCCTTTGAAGAACTAAAGAAGAATGAGACGAAGTGAATGAGATTATTGAAGATTTTTGTATATGAAATGCGTTGATTTCAAGTTATCATACTCATTTGATTATACAAGTCATGAAATTTTTTAAAATAAAAATAATTATTTATTACCATTATACTTAAAAAAATGTCTCTCCCTCCTTCATTTCCAAGGAACAAGAAATCCAATTAATTTTTCTAATCTAAAGAAAACGTTGTCTCCCACTACGCGCATTAACCTTTTTCCACAGGTCTCCAGAGGAAAAAATTCAGCTTTTTCGCGCAAGCTTATAACGAGATTCTTAAAAAAAAGCTCGTTGCCGTTAGTCATCGTTTCCCGGACTAATAGGGCGTTCAGAAAGTATCCCTTGAGCCAAGTGCAGCGTAGTAGCCAGCTTAATGAAAGCAAGTGTCGTCGACTTTTTTCTTCACACAGCCACGGGCAAATCGAACGCGCATATGTGAGCAGCTCATCGGCGATTTTCATCGTTTTTTTTTTTCAGTCCTTCGCGGTAATGAATTCACAAGTAAAACTCGCGGGAAAACGGCTCGGCGAGATAACGAGATATACTTTGGAATTGCAATTTCAACTTTGCGCATATGAATAGAAGATTGTGCTTAACGTTATGCTCATGGCAAATTCGTTGTGTGCGACTTTTTTAATCTGAAAATTTTAACGGGTCGAGTACCAAAAAGATGCGATCTCACCTTTGTATAGTTTATATTTCGCGAAAAATTATTCTACCGCAGCGTCTCAAAGAGTTTTGAAACTATACGCTTACCTTTTTTCGAAAATGATAAAGGACCTCGAAGAAAAGACAGAAAGTTTCCACACACCACACATCTCTCCCTCGCAGTTTTCCCCGCCCCTATAAAAACGAATGATCCTCTTTGTCACCCTTTGAAGAAACTTAAAAACCCTCATAAATCCTCTGGCGGGCAAAAAGCTCTGTATAAATAAAGCGCGGCACGTTTCTCGATTAGCCGAAACGGCGGCGAATTACAAACTCCCATAACTCAGCCGATCAATAATTACCCCGGCGGCTGTGTAGAAGAAGATGAACGCGCTCGATTTTCCGTTACAGCAGCTCTCTTCGTAAGTCCTTCTGAAAAAGTTAAGCGCCGTATAATACCGCTCCGTACACGCGGCGCGTGTAAGTTTAACGAGTCTCGTAAAAGAGGAAACCGGCGGTGTGTATAGAAAATCTTTCGCCGTCGTTTAAACCGGGGAACTATAAGCCGGTGAGGCGCACATGGCTACGCGTTTAATGAAGCGAGAGGCGCTGGGTCTTTTTTTCTTCTTGTTATAAACAAATACAGGCTTAAATCGCCGGTTCAATAGAAAGTTGGATGCGCTGTCAGCGAGTATCAGTGTATAAGCTTGCGGATATAGATCTTTAGAAGTTTCTTCGTTTCGTGCTAATGAAAAGTTTGAGGATGCTGCTCTCTCTGTTAAGTCCCGGGGATTTGTTTTAATTGACAAAGGCGACTTCAGTGCTATGTATAGATGCTATTCTCTCGTGATGTTTCTCGCGTGACCAAAAGCTTCTCAGGGCTATACATTTCAAATTTAATTCGTCGGTCGGACTAAGCTCGCGAAACTTTATGTACAGCAGCTCGTAGTGTTTCTCAGGGAAGTTGAAGTAAGGTAAGTAAAGATCCGAAGCAGCGAGTTTGTGAAATTTTTTCCGCCGTCACGGAGAAAATTTCATTAAGCTAGGTAAATTAATATCTTGGTTTTGCTTTAATTAAAATTACCGTCGGAAGAAAGCGCAGCTGCTTCTTCATTCGTCAGACGTGCCTTGAATGTGCTCGGATGCAAAACTTTTTTTATCTATTCTATAGCATTAAAACGTTTCCACATACCTATTACATATGTAGTGTATATACAACATTTATAATAATTTCAAAGAAGCGTCAGAAGTCCTGCGCGGTATTAAAACACATTCTCGAATAACTCAACTTTATTCGCGTAGCTGAAACTTTGTCACACAGAGTCGAATCGCAATGCCACACGTTTGGAACAATAATAAAGACAATTTATTTGCCCCGAGTCGCTGTAAAGCTGGAGCGGCAAGAATCGTTAAACGCCCCGTAAAGCCGGACAGTTCAATTTTAGAAAACACATATACGCCACGCGGTCATTACGCTGACAAACGGCCAGCCGTACATTTTAAGGAAGTACAACAATAACGCCACGACGACGGACTCCTATAAGAAATTGGAGCAGGAAGAAAAAATTTAATCGTTCCCCGCCAATCATGCCTGACGTGGACGTATACGGAATAGTTAGCGTCGAAGTTTATATGCACGAGCTTTTGGTGGCGGAAAAATTCTGGGATGAATGTGTTGCTGAAGTTTACGCAAACGGCTGGTATTTTTACGAGGGGACGTTATCCCACGCGCTTTTGGTAATCGGGAACGCGATTTCGAAAGTGAAATATGCGGCAATGGATATTACTTCTTTTTCTGCTTTTTTGAATGCTGTTTAAGTTTTGCGCAGTTCAAATTTTCAAAGTAAAAAGAGTTAGTGTTTGAACTATTATCAAATAAAAATATAACAATGAAAACATTTTGAATGCGAATCCAAAAATAACCTAAACTTAATTTGGTCGATTTGCGCGTTAGAAGGCGCGATTTGAAAGGAAGCAGATGAAGCAGTCTTGGACCGTCCCTTCACCCACGGTTTCAACTCTCCGGTAGTCTCTGTCCAGCGGCGACAGGTGGCGCACAGGCACTTTCCTATTTCCCTCATCGCTATCTGCGAGCCCAAGTCTATATATGTAGCGGTATGTGAACTGTGCCAAAACTACCTATTCTTGGGCCTGCTGTTTGAACCGCTCATGCTGTCTTAAAATGGCTTCTTTATTATTTATTTATGTATTTATTTATTAATAATTAAACGGGCCAAAGGCCCTTAATACAAAATATAATATATAAGATATACAAAATTAAAGATAAACAAAATCCTACTAAAATTAAAATGAGAAAACAAACGATCTTAAGTGCGATTTAAATTGAGCAAGGGATGTGAGATCAGTAAGAGACTTCGGCAAGAGATTCCAAGATCTCTTGAGCCTATTAAGCGTGGAATAGAACCCGAAGTTGGAGTGACAATTATTCTCCTGAAGTATTTTGTGATTATACGCAGATTATAGGACATCTCTCTGGTGGTAAACGTGAACGAAGGGGAGTCACATGCCATGGTTCCATTCACAAGCTTGAAAGCGAGCAAGTCGTCGTGGTATCGGTGAACTGAGTTGACCGAAGGGATGCCAAATTGCGACGCGACCGGGGTATAGTCGTGGTCAGTGAATGCCATGGGCCGGTGGGACTTGTAAGCTAGGTAACGTAAAAATCTATTTGAGTGTATGGAGACCAGATTTGGGAACAATAAGTAAGGTGCGGCAAAACTAAAGTGTTATATAAGTATAAGATCACTGATGTATCAGAGAAATCGAAAGTAGTACGCTTGATAAATCCCACAAGCCCATGGCACCTAGAGACCAGATTATCCAAATGTGGGCGAAAAGTCATGCGAGAGTCAAACAACACCCCTAAATCCCTAATAACATCCACCCGATGGACATCGGAGCCATTGAGCGAATAGTTAAAAGAGCGAAAGGATCTGCCTTTATAGAAAGAGATGACGAGGCATTTCCCGGGCATTATTATGAAATAAATTTGATACGTTGGAGCTAGGTCAGAACAATATTATTCTGATAGCAACTGGCGCATAATCATTATGCATACACATCATCCTCGCAGATCGAATTGCTCGCGCATTAAGGAGCTATTTGTCCCGAGCAGCTGTGCCTTCTCCGCAAATCCGCATAATAACGACAGCCAAGTGCGCGTCTTCGACGGCAGGTATAGGTACATCGACTGCATTTTATAGACCAGCCACCGGTGTATATCACGCCCTGCAGCGTCTTACAGGCTAGATGCTCTATACATATACATGCCCAGGAGGAGATATCGAAATATACATCGATGCGATCACGGTCAAGTGCCGTTACGACCGCTCGTAATATCTGCATGATGCAGCGCAGCAGAGGCGGACAAGTGTTGGGTGAATTTATCGAGCGAACAGGGGCCGTTATGTCTTAGCTTTGAAGTTCGACATTTACGTTCTTTTCTTTTTACGCGCTTGCGGCGGGGGGTCCCCTTATTCCAAATAATCGAGGGCTCGAGAAAAGTAGAGTACGGCGTTGGACGTCTGATGGACAAGTATATGCAAAGAAAAATAAACAGTGAGAAAACTGATGAATATTTATCGCGGCTGTAAAGAGCGATGCCGCTTCATCTTTCTGCATCCTCTCGTCCTTATTTTAAAATCCTGTACCTAGGAGAACGTCATGAAAAAGATCATGTTTGGAGCAATTTATCACGAAGCGACGTGGATATATAATCCTGCTTTCTCTGCTATAATACACTACAACTTATAATAGAGTACATACCTAGAAGCATGAGCGGTGCCCCGCACCTAAAAAAGAAAATTGAATTCAAAAAGTAAACGCCGCATCGCGCTAAACTTCTTAATTTGCCTTTTGCGTGGTCTGAAGATAAAGTGATTATACCTGGGGAGGCAGCCGTCGCCGCCGTATAAGGTCGTTGAAAAGCGAAGAAATGAGGGTGTACAGCGAAAAGTGTAAATACCACGAGACGATGGCGAGCTTACGTTGAATTTAAATCGAGAAAACCGCGAGAGGTTCCTCCAACAGCTGGTGCACTTAACGAGATTTCGGATTGGGTGCTTGGATGAATTTTATTATCCAAGTGCGTTTCGCTCTTTTTTTTTCGTGACTCTGCAAGACTGGAATATGAGCACAAATCCAGAACGTATTCTTTCGTTAAAATAAGGTCAACTCCTCTTTAAAATTTGCGCCACGGAGCAGCTGCAAACACACCTGTCGAAAAATCCGGAAAATAAACACATACATACACCTCGGGCGAAACGCGCTAGAGGTCCGCGCTGTGAAAAAATCGTTTATTCATACAGCATAGCACATATCCATAATTTCACTTTCGGCAAAAGTCTGCAGCGCATAGCATCGCATCCGAAATGCAAAAATCGCAGAAATTCAGCTGCTCCGCGAGAGAATCGGGAGAAAATGCGATTTCTCTATCGGTGCACGTCTTTGGGAGCTGCAGTGGAATTCGAGATACGTGGGGATGTCCGGAATAGTTGCGCCGTCCCCGACAAATCGCGCAATCATTTTTTTTCTTTCGGATCTGCGTCTCTTTGGCGATTCGCATCTTATATATTCGTTGAAGGCGAGGAATTTCTTCGTGTCTCTCGAGAAAGGAATGTTTAAAATCGTGCGCGCGTAGTATCGATCGTAATACGAACGCAACGGATAAGTGCGCGAAGTGTACGAGCTTTCATAAAACGAGCGGATAAACAAGCCGTAAAATGTTTTTGAAGTAAATCCCGCTGTAACTATCTATTTTCGAGGGCTATACGCTCGTTGACGTTATATGACGTTAACTTCCCGATACCCGTGAGATGATAAAAATGTCTTTATGGCTCGTATTTTTTTTTTATACGCACGTTCTATAAAACTATGCTAATCATAAAAAAAATTACGCATCCTCTATCCGGGCTAGCCTGTGCAACGACATCTACTCCATAAACTGGGACAAAATGTATGATAAGAGATGATAGCATGAATTTTGTCCTTTTTTTAATATTGAGACTCAGCGCGATAGTCATTAAAACAGTTCGGCTATATCCCATACACACGCATAATATACACGCGGTGAGGATAGTCGAGCGTGGAAGTAATCAATCGTGCATATCCGTCGCTTCCACGCGTAGAAACGAACTGCGAAAATGGATATACCGAATTTGTCGCCGCATTTCAGTCACACGCGACCGGAGAGTAGATAGCCGTTTGCCGCATCAATACATCTCGGGAATAATTGCGTTTCCGATGCTTTTGATAGATTTTCCGGCCAAGCGTGCCCCCCGTCGCCATGCGATAGACCTCCCAGGTTTCTAAATTCAGCAGATATTGCTTTCACTGGATCGAATTGTTATATATATTCGGTGAAAACGTTTTTTGTTTTCTTTGATATTCGTATAAATAAACTACGGAGTCAGAGCTGCGCAAACATGTCCTCTCTCTCTACCGTATAAACAAACATCAACGATACTCCAAAGCCCCACGAGTATAAGTCTCAACTTGATCTACGACGCGGATTCGCGCGATGCAGGAGTCGGCATACGAATCGCGTCTTAGACCCGCCTAAGCCCCGGCGATCAGCGAAGTCGATAAAAAAAAAGAGGGCAATGAAGATTTTGTGCGAGCTTTTCTCCTCGATATTCCCTAGCTCGAGATATCGAGAGCTTTTTTTCGCCAGAAGGAATTTTTGAAAACGCTGCGAAGGTGAGAGGATGGCGACTGTTTTGATTTTCAAATGGAAAGGCTTTTCGAGGGACTTTTTTGTACAGCAGAAACCCGAGATTCGGAGATAAAGTTCTCGATGGGTTTGGAACATTTGATAGGAGGCTCGTTGGCTATTTTTGCTTCCTCCTAGAGGAAGCTTTGTAATAGTGAAATTTCCAGTTTCGCTAAAACTTCATAGAAACAGGTTTTTAGATGTTAGAAGTTCGAATTACGTGTTTTTATGAAATGTCCGCATGGATGTGTGTGTGGGTGGTGGGTGTGTGTGTGTGCGTGTGTGTATACCGTGATATTTCTGAAACTACTCCGTCAATATCAATAAAATTTAACATGCATGTCTATTTTTGGATTCTGAAGTCGGGAAAAACATTTACTTTTTAATTTTTTCAATTACTTTTTTGTCTGGCCATTTTTTGATTTTCGAAAAACATTATTTTCGTTTATATTATTTTCATTATAATCATTCCATTGTTACAAACAATTCAGCAAAAATGCATTTGAAAGATAATAAAATTACCTTATACTTTTCCCCGTTTGGTCCTCGGGATTGACCGCTCCGTTCGGCAGATAAATGAAAAAGGTGATTTTTAAAAAAAAATTAATATCTCTGAAACTAAACATCATAACCTCACGAAAAAAAATATGTTGATGGGTTACGTGTCAAACTATATTCCATTAAAATTTCAAGTGATTTGACTACTTATTTTTTCAATAATAAATCGAAAACTGAAAAAATGAGTTTTTTTGAGTCTCGATTACGGGCGTAAAAAGGCCTTATTGCACTTGAGATTTTAGGAAAAGGTAGATATTTTATATGTTTTAGGAGATAAAGTTAGGAGATAAGTGCATTACGCAGTTTTAAAACCCCTATGGTTCTTAAGATTTGAATTTTTTTTTTTAAATTTTTTGATTCCTTAAATTTTATTTGGTGATTCATTGTAAACGAAGATATCTGCTGTTAAAATTTCAAACGATTTCGTTGAGCGGTTCTTAAGTAAAGAGCTGAAATGTAAAAACCGATTTTTCTAAAAAATTTGGCTTCCTCTTATAGGGTTGTCGTTGCACGTCGTAAAGTCCCTCCCTACGAATTTATGTCATACTGATAATATTAAAATAGTATTTACATATTGTATTTTAAAATGATATATTATTTATTGGAACAATAAATTTCGTTGGAGGAAGCTACGTGCCAATGAATTGGCAGCGGTTTTTTCTTTGACGTATTTTTACTAGATTCTTATAACCAGTCCAATCGCTGACAATACGTAGTTTAAATCTTTTTTGTCAATAACTGATCCGTTTAATATAATAATGTTTACTGCTGCACATATCTTAAAAATTCAGAATAAAAAACCGTTTGATCATACATTAGAGCATCCTACTTCATTTTACTGCTCAAAGTCTGCGTATATTTGAATTTGTAACTTCAAAAAGTGAAAATTGAGAAAATATAATAACAAGGGCCTTTTCTCAGCCCTTTTCAATCAAAATTTTGAAGCTTCATTGTGTACCAAATATTTTTATTATAAAAACACTGTCGCGAGTCTAAATTAAACTTAATTTTATAATGTGCGTATACGTGTGGACCACTAGAGCCGATATCAACCATCAAAACAAAACCGTTTTGGACTGGTTCTTTCGCCGCTGCCTAATTTCTCCGTGTCTGTGGCAGGTGAAAATAGATGGCGCATAGGCACTTTTCCATTTCTCTCACATCAATATGCGCTCCGAGTCAATGCTAAAACAGCCTTGTGTTGGCCTGCTGCTTTGGTCGCTCATGCTATGACTATGTGCGCGAAGCGCGTCTAGTATTACAAAAAGTCTAGAAAAATGGCATCCCGCAGTTCGTAATACTACAACTCGTCGAGGACTGTTCAAGACGGCTAAAAACAACTCCCGAAAAGCGAGTCACGGAAGAAGAGAAACGAAAGGCGATCTCTGTGGAAGTACTGCAGCAAAAAGAGAATCTCTCGACTCAAATGTGCACTCTTGCAGATAGGCGAACGATTCAAAAGCCTCTGAGAGAAATCGAGCGTGTGAGAGTAGAGGCCGCCCGGTCAAAGGGTCGTTTCGCGCGCATTTTAACCACTACTCCGCATTTTCCCGCGCTCTCGTGCTAATTCACTTTTAATAACATAATCCCATCGTCCCAAGTGCGAATGGAGCCATTATCCGCCCAGTTCTGACTTCTACGCATTTTAATTACTATAGCCACGATGGCGCGATGAATTATAAACGTCTTTTACGCTTACACCTATATATATATAGCTTGCAGGCGAACCTTCAATACTTTCATTCGAGTCGCGTCGGTGTTAATCCGGACGGAAAGTTTCTTCGCTGGAGATTTTCCAACCACGCTTTGTGAAGTTCTTTGGGCGATAAAAAGTGCGAGAGAAAGAGCTCTAACTTCGATTTATATGTGTCTAATCCACCGCCCGGCTTTTACTGTATAATATTGATTTTTTACTTTGTAAATCTCTATATGCATCAAAGTTAAAAAAAAAAAAAGAAAAAAATCATCTCCATGATACGACTGTAAAAAAAATTGTCCATCAAACTAGCTAAACGCGCAGAAAAAGTATAGAGCCAGCGCAGCTAGACCGAAATCAATTTATCATCATCATCGCGGAGTACTCGGAATCAGCTGCAGGCGATACCGCTGAGCTTGAACACTTCACATTACAAGAGCTTCATCCTCTTCCCATCAGGCTATAAGTATTAAAGTCCGAAAGTCGCGCGCGGACTACCGTCCGAAATTTCCCGTCGCCGTTCAACAATAAAAGCTGCTTTATCGCACGGAAGCGCCACTAACAATCCGAGCATTAAAGCCTTTTGCCTCTATTCTTCTTTTTCCGTGCTCTCTGGCCCTCAGTAGTATCTCAGCGCGATGCAGCGGGAGCGAGAATCTCGCGCAATTCCTTTCCTATTTTCGAAGTTCCCGCCTCGGAAGCTTTACGACCTCAGCCGCAGAGAGAGAGAGAGAGAGAGAGAGAGAGAGAGAGAGAGAGAGAGAGAGAGAGAGAAGGATTTTCCAATTAAGAAAGTCTCGCCATTAATAAAGCCCGAATTTCTTTGTCCGAGCACAGTAGCTTTGGAAAAATCATTTTACGACGTCGCTGCACAGCGGATATTATTAAATTCTGCGCCGATGTGTATACAGAGGAAGAGAGAGTGAGAGTGTGTATTGCAGAGTGAGCAGAATAAGATTTAAAAAAAAAATACTTCAGATATTTTCAGATATTCTTTTTATGTGCTTCTACGGATGTGTACAGAGGATTTTTTTACTGCATCCTGTGTTGCGCGATATGAGAGGTACAAAAAAGGAGGATTTTTTGAAATTTCAGAAATAGCTTGTTTTTCCAGCAACGATATTAATTAAATTTGTCAAAGCACTTCTGTCGCGGCTTTGATAATTGTCTCTTCCCCCACGGCCTTAAGTCTGAGCTAATATCTGTCCAGCGAAGGTGACGCACAGGCGCTTTTCTATTTCCCTCATCTCTATCTGCGAGCCCACACTATAGATAGCGGCATGTCACCTGTGCCAAAACTGCCTATTGTTGGGCCTGCTGTTTGAGCCACTCATGCTATAACTGTCGAGATAACTGTCGTAGAATGTTTGGGAGAGGATGATTAATCATCAATCATTTATTTTGTCTCAATATTGTGCGCGTTATATCAATAGCTGCATATTCTAGAAAAATTAAATTCTAACCGGGTCTTACACTCGACTAAATTCGAAAGAAAATTCTCACCGAGTTTAATCGCTATTAAAATACATAGGAGAATTAATGGGCCCAACGATAGTTAAGGGGGTCTCAAACCCAATTTTTACCGACCGAGTCGATAGAACGAGTACTCGGTAGAAAATTGCTTGAAACTAAATAAATACGGTGAATTATCAAAAACCAAGACATAGTTGCCCTTCCTCTCGGAATCATCTATCACAATGCAAAGTTTCAAGTCAATATTTAAATGCGTTAACAAATGGCATTTGAACAAAAACCAGTAGCTGCAGCGTGTGCATGTTGAAAATTTCGTTCAAATGCCATTTTTATATGCGTTGACAGATCGACTTGAAACTTTGCACATAGGTATAAAATGATGAGAGAAAGGGCAACTATGTCTTGGTTTTTCATAATTTGAACAAAAAAAAAATAGTTTTATTATCATCCAAGCGACGCCGAACAGCTGTTCGTTGCTCTGTCCGCGGCTCTGGCGAAGTGAGTACGACGACTGCGCATACATTGTGCGCGTCGATCTGGGGACCTACTGGCGTCTGCGGCGACAAGTTCACGCAGCCGCCACTCGCCAGCCGTGCCTTACTGCCTTGTGTTTTGACGTTTTGAAGCTGCATCCCGGCCTTCGCTCGTTCGGTTAAACTTCAAGTTATTCAAAGGTATTGATTGTATAAGTGCAGCACGTCGACGCGATACAGCAGTGTTAGTGTGCTAATCAAAAGCGCATATGTTTTCAAGCAGCCTCCGCTCAGCGCGATCTCGCTCGCGGATCTGCTGCTCACGGCGAGACTCGCCAGTGCTTCGTTTACTTCTAATGCAGTGCGAGAAGTATATAAAAGTGATGCTCCGGAATATCAGCTACGATGCAGTGTGTGAGTGTCAGTCCGTCAAGGAGTGCTGCAGTAGAGGAAAATACGCAACTCCAGCAAGAAACTTGACTTTTTGCGCTTGGAGGTTATCCCTTGTTTTGGTGTCTGCTTCTGTTGCTGCTGCTGGTGCTCTTGCTGCTTCCACTTCTGCGTATACATTCAACTTTCAAGATGCATTCTAGATGTGGATCGACTATCACTGTTTGTGCTGCTACTTCTACGGCTGTGCTGATACCTTCCTCCGACATACTGTCTGGATGAAGATTCGTCGACACTCAAAATTCACAAGTATTTCTTGTGTTATGTGCAGTGAAATCAGTGATTACGTGGTTTTATTATGTGTAGATGACTCTATAGCTGATTTACACTGTCTGTGCATTATAGGTTGGCATTGACGGCTACAAACAAGATGACTCTGGAGCTGAATAAAAACTGTCTGCTGCTACTGATGCTGGTTGGCGTTTCGTGAGGCTTCAGTTATCTGGAGACGACACTGAAACAGGTTCACGCTCTTTGGTGGTGATGGCTGGCGTTGCTGAAGGCTTCAATCAGCTGAGGAGGACCTTGGAACCATGTTCACACTCACTGGTGGTACTGGCTGGCGTTGCTGGAGGCTTCGAACATCTGAGGACGACCATGGAACCAAGTTCACGCTCTCTGGTGCTACTGGGTGGGGTTGCTGGAGGCTTCAGTCATCTGAGGATGACCTTGGAACCAGATTCACGCTGTTTGTTGGACAGGTTAGCGTTGCAGGCCCATTTCAATCATCAGAAGACAACCCTGGAGCTGAAATCACGCTGTTTGCTGGCCTGGTTAGCTTTGCTGACCTGTTTCAATCATCTGTAGACGACCCTGAAGTTGGAAGTTGCTGGTATACATTCTACAGCTGTACATCAAGGATCTACAGTAGGTCCTCGACCAGGGTCTGCTGTTACTAGTACGGAGTCCAGTGCTGCTGGAGTTACTGGTCCACAGTGTACTCCAGCTGCATATTCAGGGGCCACTGCTGCGACTGCTGTGTGTGCAGCTTTTGCTGCTTATATTCATACAACTTTTGCTGCTGCTGCTACTCGAGCTTGGTCAACTGCTGCTGCTGCAATACAAGCAACTCCTGCAACAGCTGTATGTTCAGGATTCCCTACTGGTCCTCGACCAAGATCAACTTGCTGCTTATACTAGTACATCTCCTTTTATACGGCTAATTAAGTAGCTTCTGACGCTTCTTGTTCCTTCCAAAGCTTTTTGCAGGCCAAAATTTTGTCGCAAGTCTATATGATGATATAGCACATCTATATAAATTTAAGTTTTTAAGATTTATGTGGTTAAAAATTGTATATCTCAAACCTCATGTAACATATACACTTGAAACTTGATATACAAGCCTGTGTTATGTATTTCAACATATTTATACAGTTTAGTGACTTAAGTGTAACCAAAAGATCTATTTTGTTCGAAAACACTTGCGCCAAAAGCGTATAATTAGAACGAACTAGATCTTCTGGTTACACTTAAGTCACTATACTGTATAAATATGTTGAAATATATAACAGGGGCTTGCATACCAAGTTTCAAGTTTAAACATTGCATCACTTGTACATAAACTCAATTTTTTTTTAAATTTCTTTGACTAAAATTGCATATCTCAAAAGTGGTGCATTGTATACACTTGAAACTTAATATAATAAGCCCTCGTAATGTATTTCACTATATTTCAGCAGTTTGATGCACTTACTACAATCAGATGATCTACTTTGTTCGAAAACACTTGCGCTAAAAGCGACAATTTAGAACAAACTAGATATTCTGGTTACGCTTAAGTCACTAAACTATATAGACTTGTTGAAAGACTTAACAAGGGCTTTTATACCAAGTTTCAACTTTATACAATGCATCATTTATAAATAAACTCATTTTTTTCAAATTTCTGGGAAAAAAATAGCACATCTCAAAAGTAGTTTTTTGTCATAAGAAAAGCGTGTATTCGAAACACGTGTGTATATGCGAAATACACGTTATTATTTATTAATTTTTATAATATAAAAAGCGTGTATTCGAAACACGCGTGTATATGCGAAATGCACAGTTATTTTATTGTAAAAAATGCGTGTAGTCGAAACACGTGTGATGTATATACGAAATACAGATCATTATGTATAGCAGGCATTTTTCGTTATATCAAATCTGCGTGTACGGCAACACGCAGTCATGTGAGTTTCGATATTGCAAATTTTTGTAGTCGTTGACGCCAGATGGCGCCAGAGGTTATTATAAGCACTACCTGCACTACCGGCCGCAAGGTCGGTAAAATCGCAGAAATGGGTTTGAGACCCCCTTAAAAATGCTCGCTTCTCCGCTCCGTCGACAGCCATCAGACGCTTCCTAATCGAATGCATCCTCATTAATTAATTAATGCACACTTGACCTTTCGGCGTCTCGCAATCTCTCGCGCACGGATAATTTTTCCAGCTCGTGTAGCAGAAAAAAGTATGGATATAGGTGCATCGATCTCTTCTTCTCTCGCGGCGCGTATAATTACGAATCGATACGGTGTCTTTTAAGAAACGCCTTCGTCGATGTCGCCTTCGTAATCTGCGGTTCCGCAGAGACGACGTTCGGTAATTACGCGGTTAATTGGCTGATGGGACTACGCTAGGGTGTTTTTAAACGGTGCGGTGCAGGGTTTACAGATAAATCGAGCGTAATTATTCGAATTTAATTATACATGGGCATCAGAGCTGCGGCGAGAGATAAAAATTGCACTATTTCTGCGCGCGAATAAACAATACAAGCTACTTAATTATAATAATACTCATGTTTGCCTCACTCTCGGTGTACACATTGATACATTTTCAGTTGGTTCGATCCAATTCCAAGTGGAGAGCAATCTCGTTCATTCCTCTCTCGGGTAAATACGATATTTGTAAGCGAAATCCCTAACAGAACTTTCCGGTGCTCGGGGATTATGGAGCCATTTGCATAATGCAAGAAAATCAAAGGGAAATCAGAATTACTTTTCAGTCCGAAAGTACGTATACGGAATGCAAATTCTCGGAATAAGAATGTCTCGCGAATATAGTATACGTAATTGAGCATTTCATAATCGTCGACAGCACGAGCTCGATATGATTCGAGGATTATTGTAAATTACTGCTCTGTACCAACTCTTTCTCTCGGAATTTTCTCTGGAGCAGCTTCCTCGCGAACGAATTCAATCCAATAAAGTCTCAGCAACTCCGGTCGGTATAATGCAGTTGTACTCGGCCCTGCATCGTCGGAAAAGTACTGCAACAACGCCGGAGAAAATGAAGAAGGGGCTGATTGGCTCGCGAAACTGTGTATCCCCTGCACGTAGTCGTATCGTTCTGGTATGACTCGGACGCTTTCCTGGCGTGTAATCAGCCGATTGTCGTCTTCGTCGTCGTTGGAATATGTATGCAAGGAGTGTGTTTACCTATATACAGAGCGAAACGAGTATAAGTCGATGTGCTCGAGAGAAATTAGTTTCTCAGGAAGATGCGTTTATTTTCTTTCTGGGTAATGGATTAGCTGCAGCGCGAATGTTTCGGAGAGATTATGACTAAGTACGAGACGTTTGTTTCACGTGGCTTTGTTTGTTTATATAGTCATATACCAAACTCAACTATGAATCGGTAAGAAGTTTAAATCTTGACCTATATCACTAGTTTGACGATGGCCTCGTGCAGTGAGAATATGTTCGACCTAATGATAATGGACTTGATAGATCGGTCCGACTTTAATTTAAACAAAAACACACACGTAGGTAATTTGAGATTCTTGCGCAGTGTCCCCGCCCCACATTTATAAGCGAGTGTCGCTGGTGGGTCTCTGATCCCTTGAGGAAACTGAACCAAACTCGCGAACAAATATATGCGGGGGCATTTTTCGTCTCTTTTTCAGAGTCATTATCTATATTAAAAACTTTTCCTCTCCTCATGATGAATAACGCGTGGTCATGATGTGGATTGTAGTGGGAAAAATACTAATGTCCAGTGGCACGAGAGATGAGCAGTAGAAAATTAGAACAGAAGAAATAAAAAAAAACATCATTCCTATTCTATAAATAATACATATTAATAGCCAAAAAAATATAAAAAAATCTCTACGAATATTTGTTAAATAATTATAACATTATAAGAATTAAAGCAAACTGCAAGCTTCGACAAAGCTTCATACGATTTTCGAACGCAAGCTCGCGGCCAAAGGTGTCGGCAACGACTGCGGGTATACTTTTCCATGTAAGCTCGCCGGCCGGCGGGAGTTCGACTTGCTCAAAGAAGAAACCGTACTGCTGGCGCCATCTTCACTCGAAGTGCCCAACACTTTTACGCTTCCGCAGAAGAAGCGAAAAAGTCGCGACGATACTTTGCTCGGTTGCTCGTTGGTATATAGATTCGTGGCGGGATTTTTATCACCAATCGAAGTACCTGCAGACCTCGCGTGTCTCGTTGATTTGCTTTTTTCGATTGTTTGTTCGATTATGAAAATAAATATGGGATAAATAAGAGTCAATTTTAAAGAAAATAAGGATTCAATTTAAAAAAAAATGATTTAATCAAATACACGGGTGTTGTACATGTTTCGGATTCGATTACTTAGTGTAAACGATGCGGTCGTGCGATTGAACATTGATGAAATCAAAACCTATACGAGACCTTTTTTATTTTCCAAACAAAAATTATAAAATAAGTGCAAGCAAACGCTTTTGAAAACTAAAATTAATATTAATATTAAACACAATCAGAACTGTCTTTACATTTTCGAGTATAAACGGGAGACTTGTTTGGTATTCCAAGCATGTAATGTAGCGAAATAGAAGCTAATGTAACGTGTGATGCACTGATGCTTTACCCATGACTAGCAGTTAATTTCGAGATTTGGTGCGCGTTACCCTTAAGTATCCGGTTTACCCTTGCATTGCATACATTCGCAGGAGTGTATTTCGTTATATTATTATCGCGGAAATCTCGACCTTTTTTATTGAAGTATACTAATGCACTAAGCATTTTAATTTTAAAAATACTGTATCGAGTCCATCCTAAACTTAATTTTATAATGTACGTATACGTGTGGACCACTAGAGCAGATATCAATACCATCAAAACAAAGCAGTTTTGGACTGATCCTTTCGTCACTGCCAAAACTCTCCATGTTTCTAGCAGGTGAAAGTAGGTGGCGCACAGGCACTTTTCCATTTCTCTCATAATAATATAGATATAGCGAGTATAGATATAGCGGTGCGCCACCAATGCTAAAACTGCCTTGTTTGGCTTGCTGCTTCAGCCGCTCATGCTAGCTTTCTTAATATGATTCTTTGTTAAAGATTTAAGAATAGACAATTTAGTAAATAAATATTGCATTATCAACGTGTTTTCAATAAATGATTTATTATATTTTACATTAGAATCCAAAAGATTAAAAGCACAGAATAACAACACTGGTTTGAATTCGCCGTGTGGGCGAGCCACAGATTGCCCTGCTTTCCCAGAATGGCGCTCAAAGCGATCAGTGCTGCATCAGCAATTATTGTTATTACGTGCGGCGATACGTAGCACGTAGTCAAACATATAGTAACGCGAATTGCTAGATTTTCTCTGAAATTCTCCGCGAGTGTAAAGCCAGACTGAACTTGCCAAATACTATAAGCATATTTCACTAAAAAACTAGAACGAAATTGGCAAATTTTGTATTTATCCTCTACCCGCAGTTCATCGATCTATATATTTCAGATATAAGACCCGCTTCTACGGCAGTTTATAACCCAATCTTATCGCGAACTGTTGTCGTCTTCCTCCGCAAAACTTTCTCAATTAAAGACCAAAGCAACTTCTTCCATTCCGAAAATCAGAACCATAACGACTCCCATTATAACAAACTTGAACTTCGACGCTATCGAGTCACAGGCATCTTGCCCATCGATAAAACAACCATCAAGAACAAGAACAAGAATTTCAAGAGACACATACACTTTGCGGCTGACACTCGAAATTGCGGAGAATCGCGTTTCCGTGACGCTGTGAGCAAGTTTCGTAACCATTTTCTCCGGTAACACCGAGTGAGATTTGCCTTTGACGTGAAAACCCAACTGCCCTCGCTAATTCAAAATATCTCGTCGTCGCCGCAAAGAGCAACAGGTGCGGGGCGCCGAGTCTTTGTGATATCGCGACGCCCCCCGATATAGCTTCGGTCGGTAAGAGAAGTGTGTATACTGAAAACTGCTCACTTGCGCGGTGAGGATGTGGATGCGAGGAGTTTGATCGAGTTTAATGTTACTCGGGGTTGGTTTGGAAATTGTCCTGTGGGAGGAGTTCTGGGTGAGGAAGCGGTGGTTGGGGGTGACTGTGCGGCATGTAGAAAGTTTGCGGTGATAGAATTTGTGGGTGATTTGGTTTAGAAGGTCAGTTTTTTTTTCTGAGAATTGGAGTCGATTGATGATGGTAGAGCGATTTTATTGGGTAGCTCGAAAGGTACTAGCAATTCGAATAAATGTTTGTTCGAATTCATAGAATAAAGTAAGCTTTTTAAATCCGGTTCAAAAGCTTATCCGAACCTTTTAAAAAGCACTCAACGCTAGCAATCTCACCACCTGCTAATCAAAAATAATGCTTCTATAATCATCTCTTATAACCGCATCTTCACGAAACGAGAAAAGCCCGTCATTCCAAAAACATTCCAAAGAATCCCCACCAGCATAGCCAAAAGCATCAACACCAAGCACACGAAGGGCTAATTCATACCGTCTGACATAACCGGTAGTTTACAGCCTCGTCGTACGCTGCCGGCAATTACACTGATTACAGGCGGCGCTGCACTGAAAAACGATCCTCCGCCAGTCGTCACACGAACACGTGCTTGTAAATCAAAGCTGTGCGCAGAGCAAGTATAAGGGAGTCGACGACGCACAGGAGGAATCCCAAAGAGTGATTGGAACGTATGCAGTTCCATGATTTATTGGCCGCGTATATCGCGCACGACTTTACGAGCTGCTCGATAAGGGATTTAAAGAGAGCCGTCTTGTAGCTTTCGGGACTAAAGTGTATCGGATTGTCTGTTGTGTATGTTGTGTGTGTACGAGGTAGCGCTGCGTAAACTTTGTTTGCGCTCATACATGTATAACTACTGCTATGGGTACAGTTTGAGACTTTGCATTCGGGAATTTCGGTGATTGCTCAACGCGTTTTACGAAAAACAATGCGAAACTAGTTCGAGGAAATGAATGTCGTGCTAATTTCGAGGCACAATGTAACGTATATGTGTCACGATGTTCGGAATGAGAGAAGAAAAAAGTTCCCGTCCGCCGCCGAATCCTGTTTACACTGCGGCGGCCGCGACGTAATCGAGTTTTAGAAAGCGAAATGAGTGCGCGCGTGCGAAATCTTGATTTGCTTCGGCTGACACCTCTAAGTCGAGAGTTTGTCGGTCGGAGTGATTTTCTGTTGACGCGTGTATGTATTTGAATGAACGTGATGGCTTTATCTTCAAATTTGTGAAAATTTGTGCACTTGCTCCAAATTCGACTTGTTAAAAGCTTCCAATCGAGTCGGTGAGTTAAAAAAAAAACACACTTTTTGAGAATGATTTTACACCTCATATAAAAACGCAAAACAAATAACGTACACCAGGAGACAGCCTTATGTGGGTATGAATTACAAGCATCGTGTGTATTTCCATATTAATCTTATCAACTGGGTTGCTTTCAAACAAAAAATTTACGTAATAAGAACGTAAAGAAAGGCTTCCGATGCCTATAAAAGGTAAATTCCCAACAAGAAAACGACAACAGTCACCATTTTCATCCCCAAAAGTAGAATTTAAATTCCAGCACATTCTGCCCAACTTCTTATTCACCTTCCCAATAAATAATAAACTTTCGGTTCACCCAAGCCCCCCAAAAATATTCACCCAATTCATCTTGCTTACACCCATACACTATTATACTCACAACCATCAATCACCCAAACATCTCGCGCAGCCAAAATTCAGCCTAATCTCCGATCAACATATCCAGCCAGGCGTCCCCTCTCCCCAAAAAACGCAGTAGCAAAGAAAGAAAGCATCGAGAGCGAATCCAGCTACCTATATACCCGCTGCGAGGTGATGTGCCTTACGAAGGAAAGCGAACCGCCAAGCGCGCGCCGCAAGTGGCGCAAGTGAGCGAGCGACTCTAACTGCGGCGCTTCGAGTGAGAGAGAGCCAGTCTGGCCGCGCGCGCCTCCACGACAACTGACTTCGTCGTCGTCGTCGCCGGAGTAGGTATATAGTTTGACCGGCGCGCGAAAACGCGCGCGTGTTTCTACAACACTTGGAGTTTGATGATTCGAGAGGAAGACTGATAACTGACTGCTGGAGTTGAAGCTTCTATATAAGGGGGTGTATGCGGTGCGGAGAGACTGGTTGTCTGTGCAAAATTTCGACAGGTTAGTTTGGAGTTTATTTTAGTTGGGTTTGAGTCTGCTGACGAGTGAGAGAGTGTGTAACGTTAATTTTAGGTGTTGAATGGCTACCGAGCAAAAAGAATCGATGATGGATGTACTGGCGATGCATACTAATTATGTGCTTTTGCTGTATACGCTGTGTAACTTGATAGTTTGCTGTTGTTGGAGGTTAAAGATGTACCGTTTTTCAACGCGCTGCGCCTGTTCTGTCTTATATTATAAACACGTTTCAAATCGAATGCATATTCAAATTTAACAAAAAAAAAAAACGCCATAAATCAGTGCACGTATACAACTTTGTTTGTATCTCTCTCATTTTCCATAAGAAATAAACGTTCCCGCGCGCTCGTTTGAAATCCTCATTAAATTCAAGCAAAAAATATTCCTCTTTGATTCACACGTGATCGCACTGATTTATAGAAAATCCCCTCCATCCTAAATCGTCGACGAGTCTCATCCAGCGTGTGTACACGATATAACGCTATACACGTATATTATACTCTCGCGAGAAATTTATCGATACATAAATTTAAAATGCCAGCGACACTTTTTCCGGTCAATGTTGCCTTACATCTTCCAACCATTGTAGAAACGAATGCTAATTTATTCGCGCGCCGACGAGAAATGTTTATAGTTCGACCGATGATGAAAAAAAAAAGTGTTCTAAAGTAGTTTATTATACCTGTGGGTCGCTTAAAAATAATCGCAAGTGACGCGCGCGGGTATAAACAAGCCTGACACATCTCGCGACGTGACTAATTCTATACTTACACGAGACTGTCTCTCATCTCGTAAAATCTCGTTCGCTCTATTGAGTCGCGCGGGCGGTGGCAGAAAAAATTGGAGCGTCAATTACATTATCAATTATACAAAGCCACTCGGTTCCCTCTCTAATCGTCCCAGGAGCGCCAGGAATTCACAGCATTCCTACGAATAATTGGCAATAAAACGGCGGCGGATCTATTTTCTCGGAATTCGCGAGCTATTTTTGCAATTATATATATATATATATATATATATATATATATATGTACATAGATGTATACATATATAGTACATAACCGGCCGCCCCCGTAAATCTCGTTCGTGTGCGAGTGTCGCGCGGGAATTTATGTCATATAAATTACATACCCCCTGTCGGCGCGAAAAAGCTTCTATCGACTTTCGCAGCTTTAGTTTAGCTTATATATATATATATATATATAGGTACGTATACATGGCGCCTTGAATAATTGGATAATGCCATATGCGCAGAGGAGAATTTAGTCGAGTATATTCGAGGATTTAATACCACCGCGGATAGTTGAGAAGGCGCAATAATTACGCTATTGTCGAGGCGCGTTACTAAGCATCCGTTTATCTTGTCATCGTGTCAACAAGTTGGAGAGACCGAAACGTTACGAGTGTACACACGTGCCGAACTGTCGCTCGATATAATCCGATTACATCGTCATAGGCAAACTCCAAATCGTTTACCAATTTTTCTTCGACCCTCCGAAAACCAGTATGGCTATAGACTCGTCATCCTCAGATGGTTTTTTGCAGGTGCGAAAGCCGTTGGACTGCGAGCCGCATCGCATTTCGAGGGTTGGGTATAAGAAGCGGCGAAATTATGCAGGCGGCCAAGTCGATGACTCTCGGGAAAAAATGCGCGACTCTCGTCGCATAATAAAGGGGTTGACCGGGCTTTATCGTCTGGAAGCCGCCCTGAGAAAATGCCTTTTGTCTTTGAGAGAAAGACAATTTTATTTTGTCTTCTATACTCTGACGAATTGCTTCTAATGTTATTTGGTGCTAATGATGATTGCGTTTACCAAATTACAAGGAATTGGACTCTGGTAAAGAGAAAAGTAAAAAGGAATAATTTTTGAATTAAATTAAACGTGTATAGAAAGCCGCTATATAAGAGCACGTGGCGATTTTATCGCACAGGCGTAATTGTTCCTTTTTACGGCGACGATTTGCATGCTTATACACCCGCTAAACAGGTTGACAACAAGACAGGTTGCGCTATCGCTTAAGTAGCACAGATAAACGTTTCTCTCTCTCTCTCTCTCTCTCGGAAGTTATATACGATTGCGCGATTCTAGCAAACGCTTGTAACTCTCTCGCATTTCTTTTTATTTTCCCAGCAATAAAACGTTCGCGCAAAATCGTACAATTTTTTGCAATAATTTTCAAGAAACCCTCTTCAGCCACCCGAACACAGCTCGGGAAAAATATGAAATCTCGTCCATTAGACGACCTTTCAACTCTGCGTGCGGACCGCAGCTTCTGCGCCCGATTCTCCCACGGTCTCCATGGTCTTATTCTTTATCATCAAACTTATACTCCTCTCGGTATCAACCCGCGTGTATTTCACATACGGAAACCTCCTCCGCTTCCGTTTCCACGAAATAAAATTCCACGAGTTGAAATTTCTTGCGCTTCAAGTCGCCCTGCGGATGAGCTTTCTCTCTCGCGTATAAGAAAGAATTATCGACGCTATACGCTATATATTCGCGTGTGTATGTATAAGAAGGTAGAAAGCGGAAGAAAAATACCTAAGGCTGCAAGAATAGTGAGACAGCTCAGACAAAGAGCGAATTCGGCAAAGAGCGCGCGCTTGCAATAGAGAATGGAATTGGCGAACGCTGTGGATGTATATATATGTATATCGTGCACTGATGTCGGATTTTTCATTCAACGGATTGATCGTAGATTTTCGCTTCGCATTGAAATTCCATCTTATAAACCAAAAGTATGGGTACCTATACAGCGAGTTATTCGCTTGTCGTGCGCTTAGTACGTAGGATTTTCTCGTCCTCTCATCGGAGGACGTGTATAAAACTTTTAGCGAGAAAAGACGTTCGCTCGAAGGTAATGAAAATACTGCGGCGTAAAATCTTAGCAGCACGCGCGAGTAAATTACCGCCCGTATAGAGAGCGAGAGCACGCGCCGTGGCTTTTAACCCGAAAAAGCTCCTTTTAGTATATGGCAGCTCGGGAAAAGGGACGACGAGAACGGGGAGAGCGAGAGAGAGAGAGAGAGAGAGAGAGCTGCAGGCGGTATACAGCCGTGAAAAAAGTATAAAGGAACCGAGTGCCACCGGTCGTTCGCGTAAACGATCAAAGTTTCCAGTGTGTATACCCGCAAGCCTGGCGTACAATGGACGGCGTCGTCGTGGCTGGAATCAAAATGCGCGAAGCGAAATGACGGATTGTATAACGTATGAATATTCGTTTTTCTTTTCTTTGTATTATTAAAGGATATGAAAAACGCGCGCGTTGTACTGTGTATATATACACTTTGTAAACGCATCGGTGAATTGAAATTCGATCGCGTCTCATCGCGATAAGCTGGCACGCGGGCGCGCATACCGAATGAGATGACATAATGAATTTTCAAAGTTTCGCGGGCGAATCGACGAGCGAGCTTTCGAGATGACGGATCGGAAATGTATTACTAAAGTTTACGCAACTTGCTGCATTGAGGAAAATTCACCTTTTGCTAAGAATTATTTGATATTACATATGAAATATAACTCTAGCTCTTCCTCTATAGGATGAACGACCAAAGCAGCAGACCATCAAACAAGGCAGTTTTAGCATTGCTGGCACACCACTATATCTAGACTCGGCGAACAATATTGTTAAGTGCAATGGAAAACTGCCTATGCGTCACCTATCGTTGATGGCCAGAGGCACGGACAGTTGAGGCAGTGACAAAAGAGCCAGTCCAAAACTGCTTTGTCTTGGTAATTGATATCGCTCTATCGCCATGAACGTTAAAATTAAGTTTCAAATTTTTATTGTAATGGTCGAGATTCCTGCGACAATGTAACGAAATACACAGAGAAAGACGTGCGACATAAAATCGAAATGGCTCAACTATTGCCTCGCGGTCATCGACGTTATAAACAAGAAAAAGCTTGAAAGCGAGTTATTTCAAGCTGAGAGAGAGGGGAAACAAGAGTTTGAAATAATCGTATACGTTACCAAAGTGGCCCGCCTCTCGGAGTAACAATGTAAATCTCTGGCTTAAGGAGTTGCGTTTTATACGATAAAACGTTTTACAGCTGCTGCGGCTTTTTCGTATATGCACTCTCTTGGCTGCTTCGCCGTAGCCGCGATAAAATTTACGCTCGAGCTCGTTTTATCCCGCGCGCGCGGGAGAGATTCCGAAAATCTGGGAAAATCGTTTTCGAGTAGATGAACGTAAAAAAGAATAAACTTTTTAAAAAACTTTTTTTGAGTAATGTATAGGGAAATACCTCGATCGTTTCAGAGTCACCGCATTCCAAGGCTCGTAAGGTAAAAATTATCCACAAAGCAAAACCGCCGAGACCCACGTGTCTAGAATCGCATGTGCAATGCGCATCGAACCGCAAGTACGGCGCGCGTAATTCAAATGCAGCGTAGCTTCACAGTAGCCTCGATGTATATACGAGAGAAAGAGAGCGAGCGGCGCGCAACGATAACGCGCGAAGGAGGACTCCGCGGAACCGGCGTTTCGTTAAATGCGAGCAAACGCCCGGAAAGATAAATCGCGCGTACACACATGCTCGTGTGCGACGTCGCAGAGGAAGTCGACGTTAATTAAATTTTATCGCTACAGTTCCTTAAAACAAAAAACGTTCCTCGATTGGCGCCATTAGCATATACACACATTCCTTAATTCCTCCTCAATGACCTTCGTCTCATTTAGCTGGCTCTCTCTCTCTCTCTCTCAGGAATGCATAAAATTTTCAATCTCCCGGAACGATAATCCCGTGTGGTGTGTGTTTAAACTCCTCCCCCAAAAAGAATAATAAACAGAGAGGGAAGCTTCTCTCGGAAGAATGCGCTCACGCTTTACGCTTTAATCTCGCGGCTTCCCGCGCTTAATTACGCCCCGGGCTTAATCTCCTCTCTCTTTTCACCTGCGGCACTGGCGTATCCCCTGATTCCAGCAATCACCCGCGTCATTTTCCACTCTCGGCGCTGCTGCGTGTCTATATCGATCGTACGCGTAACGCGTTAACGTTGTAAACTCGATTATTGTTATTATATCGATACGCTGTTGTTTGTATACTTGGTTTATTGCGCGTGAAACGAGCATAAGTCATGCGGTGAGTAACTTTTGAAAAATAACGACGCTATGCCTTTTCCGTAAATTTTTTCTCATCCCAGCCATAAAAGCTCCTGCCCCAGATACACATCCGTCCGTAAAAGTCATACACGCATATAAAAGCGCGTGTCATCTCTCTAAAATCTAATCTTCTCTTCTCTCTCGGCAATAAAAAAATCGACTCGTCAAACCGTTCGTGCACAAGCGAGAACTATCCGATTGTCATTCGAGATTACAGCAATAAGTCGTCCATTTGCGCGGAGTCTCTCTCTTCTCGCGATTTATCGCTTCTCGTCGTGTAGTCCCGCGTCTCTTTTATGTTGATTTAGGTCGGCCTCGGGCGATTCTCTCGCCGGCGTCAGGCTGTCTGTCTCGAACGGAAAAAAAAATTGGATCGAAAGTATAATCGGCGTAAAAAAAAGAAGAACGCGCGCGCGCAGGTAGGTGGCCTGCGAGACTGCGTATACGAAGAGAAATGATCGTAAAGCGCGAGACGACGCCGTTCGTAAATTATAATCGACTTGGGATACCGAGTGTGTATATAGACTGACACAGATACACACGTTGTAAAATAAACTGTGTATAAGTACGGGCGACGAGAAAAAAAAATTCGAAACTGAAAGCGAGTCTCGACCTACACGGTATAGATGACATAATTGCTCGTTTTACGATCGCAGACTACAAGAGTATTATATACACGGTGCATCGCGGGTGTCATAAAAAAATTGCTCAATCGCGCGCGATAAAGCGAAAAAAACGCCGGTTTCTCAGCAAATTACAGGAGTATATAGTTCCTGCTCCTCCCTTTTAAAATTAAACTCGAGAGCCGCGAAATTACTCAAAAGAAGGCACAAACGAGACGCGGCGCGAGAATATAAAAGAACAGAGTCGGGCGGTAAGGCCGTTACATGGTGGAGAGGCTCGTTTTCGCAATGAATGTAAATGCGCGCAAAAAATCGCCGCCGGCCGCGGGGCACGAGTAATATATATGTATTTCTCGCGTCTCTCACGAACGAACGACGGCGGCAGCGGCGTCAACGAAGCTCGTGGACGATTTACGAATGAAGAAATTCGTCTTTTTATCGCTGACGTGCGTCGTATGTTACTTTTGTTTTCCTTCTTTTTTTTTACAGAGTGGAGAGAGCTCGGGAAGAATAATAAACGTAGCGGTGCGCGCTGGATTCGAGAAAATTTATTAGATATATGGGTGCAGGGAGAAGGAGAGTTCGGTAATGTTTAGCGGTTGGATTGTTTTGCGACTGCGGGTTTTTTGAAATGTACTGGAATTCACGTTACGCCTTGAACAGTTACGATAGTGAACGAACTGTTCGACACAGACAAAATCTGCAATATACCTTCAGCAGATTTACAGGTTGACAATGAAAAATCGTAAAGATAGTATCCAACAATCCACATCAAAAGAGCCCACTGCTCATCCATCACAAAAAAGCGGCGACACACCATCAGACTTCATCCGAAATTCCGGCAACGAGCCTCCAATAAAACAGGCAAATAGTCGACAATGAGTCGCGCCTAATAGCCACGATCGTCCACACAAATCGAGCCGACAGCGGCGGCTTTCGGGACGGACTATAACGGAATCTCGCGCGAGAGCTCAGCATTAATTCAATCGTCGTATATCGCCTACTACTGTATTCCGACGACGGACGATCTTCTCTGCCTCGGTATTCCGCTAACGGACCTTGGACGAGTTTTCCCCTCTCCACCTAAGTATACTTACGGCGGCGAACGATCGTATAGAGTGAGAGACAGAGAAAAAAGCTCGAAAGAAGAGAGGGTCGTATGTAATTGAGAGCCAGTGGATGATCGAGTGTGTGTATGATTGCATTTAGTCGCAAAAACTGCTGATGGCTGATTAATTGCTTGCCGCTCATATGGTGTGTGTTATTTCAAAGACGCGGGATATAAGAGAGTTTCGTTTGTTTGAGTTTGCATGAGCAGAAGTGTTCGTCGCGCTGACAGGCTTGATGGGGCGGAAGTGAAGAGCGCTTCTGAATATTCTTCTGTTTGTATATTATACTCTTCTTTTTCTTGGACGTCACGATAGCGTAAAAATAGTGTATACCTGTATAGTGTTACGACGAAGCCTTTTCGTATATTGTAGAGCATAAAAGTGCGTAAAATTTCACGTCGAATAAAGTGCGTTATGTCAGACACACCTGGGTCGCATATCAACGCCGGTTAATGGGAAAATTATGGAAAAGGCGTATGTATAAAATCAAACCCCACACACGCGCATACTCAAAGAGTTTATCCAGATTTTCCCCAAGATAAATATCAAACTTTATTACGTAATTTTAATCACGAGCAAATTTGCATATGAAAATACGAGTCGCTTTTGTACCCAAAGCAAACTTCACTAGATTTACAGCAACGTCGAATTACCCAATCACATATGCACACGGCTCTTACACATCGAAACAAAAAGTAAAGTCGATCAATCTCGTCCCTTGACAAATTCTCCGCTCCCGCAAAAAACTGCAGCTATACTCTGTCATGCAAAAACCTTCGTCGTTATATTAATATCTCGTCCACGGAATAACCGTATAGCCCGAGGTAAACAAACGCCGCCTCACGAATTCATTACGTCACACGCGCGCACCAGTAGCCAAGAGATTTATCGATTCTCAATATATACTTGCACACCGCGTGGAAATTGCCGTGATCGACGCACCTGGAGCAAGGAAAAAAGCGTATAGGATGTAGAGTGATTCATTAAGGTTTACAGCCTTGGATGCGTTTGCGCAATATACGCGCCTGTGTGTGTGTGTGTGCGGAGCGATTTATTTCGAAGAAAAAGACAAGAAGAGAGCTTGCTCGTCGCGCGCGCGGGATTTGAAAATAGAACGCGCGGGGTTATTTATAATGCGAGAGCGAAAAAAAAAATTTATTTCACAGAGGGTATTATAGACTTAATTTTTGCGCTCGAACGAATGAGGTCGTGTGGGAAAGAAAGTTATAAACTTTTCATTATTTAACGAAGCGTCCGTTTATGTCATTGTGTATAGGTTCGAGAGAGACGTTACGAAATTCGGTATCGCGTTACGACTTTCGCGATATTTGCATTTTACAACTGCCCTCGTCCATATATACCCTTTGCGCTGCACATCTGGACGTACGGAAGAGTTGAGAGTGCTTTTTTTATTCGGAGAGAGCCAAGAAGAACAAAGAAAAAAATTATAAAAATTCAAGAGCGAAGAGAGCATTGTAGAAGAAACGGAAGCCGTACGAGGCATAGCCGAGTATAGCGTAAGAGAAGTTACAGTTCACAGACGAAGACGCGGGAGATCGGAGACTGTGTATTTCCACCCCATGCTGCTAAGTACTGCTTTTCTCCATTACCGGACGTAGACTCTCTTTCCGGCTTCGGTTCGTTCGCCTCTCATAAAAACGCTCTCTCGACTCTGCACTATACATCTCGCTTTAAGTGCGATGTTGGAGCTGGAAATCGTGTTTGCACTCGTCGTAATGAAAATTTTATTTCGCTGAAACGTTACGTCTCGCTATCAAACTTCATAAACGTCGGCGCTATACGAAAGCTTCTTAACTCGTATTTTCCTTCTGTTCTCGGCCCGATAAAGCGAGCACCGCGACTTTTCTCCAACCGCACGCTTGGTGCATAAATACACCCGGAGAACATAAGCATCGATGCGGAAAGCAAAGTTTGCCCCGTGATGGTGTGTAGGGTCGCGATAAGGCAGCCGAAAAATATTGCCTCGTATATATAGCGCCGCGCCCGAAAGTGTATTACAGTCGTATTTATTATAGCTGCTCGTGACTCGCGATCGATGAGCTGCCTCGTGATTCATCTGCGTGTATGCGAGATCGAGATTGGATTATGGCGGTCGTTTTTTTTTTTTTTTTTTTTTTTTTTTTTTTTTTGGATTTTGGAGCGGATGTCTCGGGATGATTGAGCGAAATTTTCGGTGATTTTTTTGGGAGTCGGAGATGCTAGAGTTAGATAGATATTGATGCGGCGTTTGTGGAGATACGGATTTTTGGAGCGATCAACTCCTAGATATTTAAGTTATAGGTCAAAGATGCAGTGGAATTAATTAACGCTTTACTCGTGATATATATGGAATATCGATTAATTTTTGTACTGATTATAAACACGCAGCGCGATATGATCTGTCGTTTGCGCCGCGAATTGAGTTTCTGTCTCGTGCATGAGCAAGCAGAAATGCCCGTAAATTCCGATCACGTCAAAGATAGTTAGATATCTACAGGAGCATCTGTTGCGCTAGTGATTCGGCTCTCGGGTCAGAGGATTTCAAAGGAGGCTGATTGAGGCGTCGTATAGGCACATATACGTGCGAAATCTCTGTACACATGATTGATCGCGCGTATACAGCGCTTTCCTTTGTTTCTTTTTTTAAATACACAAGCTTTCGCTTACGCACCGACGGTAAAACACAGAGATATTTCAATTTTCGTCTTTAAATACAACTGTTGAAATATTATTATACGCCTGTGAGAGAAAACTTGACAAACGACTGATGGTCTCTTGACGTTGAAACTTGGTTTTTGTTATTTTTCTACTTGGTCAGAACTGATATGTTTATCTACGCAATTGAGCCTATTTTTGTGTTTGAAAAAAATAGCAAACGCACCTGCCTCGTTAATTTCTTAAGCTCTAAATTGATGTTTGGGTTTATTGAAATAGAATTATGTGTAAATAGAGGCAGGATAGATTGCTCGTATAAATGATGAGGCTTAGTTTCGAAAGCGAAGGTTAATCTTGATCAAATTCAATCTTCGCGAGCGACCTTGTTCGTTGTTCTGGCATACCTATGAAAGGGGTTTAGCGAATTTCGATCGATTGGTATAGATTGATCTCGATATTATTCGGCATAGGCTCCCATTTAAAGTGGATTAATTTTCATTGATGTATACGAGAAAGACATTCACGGCATACTGAATACTGATCTACTTTATGGCGGTATAGTACGTTGAAGCTTTACAAGATTAATAATGCACTCTATCATGGTAACTGCAATCATACCGTGATTTTATAATTAAAACCTCTATTAACCAGACACGAGTGTGGCACAGCCGAATCCTCTAATGAGATTATGGGTTTATTGATTCATACATACGCTTTCGTATCTGCACAGGAGGTTGTTTAACACAGTATAATATACCTATATACAGAAACTGATCACACTCCATATAATGAAATTACATCACGAAATTCTCCTCGTTACGATTTACAGAGTCAGCGCGGCAGATACATCAAATCCCCGAGAAAAAAGCGAGAGAGAAACGGTGATGCCAGTGGCACAGGTAGAGCGAGCGTGCCTTCTGGTGACAACGCTGCTGGTCCACGCGCTGCTGGACGGCAGCGGTTCCGTCAACGCCGAGACCTTCACCCTGGGCTACATAACCGGCTCGAAACGAAGACCCGGCGACTGGGAGTACTCTAGGCCTGGACTTCAGATTTCCGGCGCCATCACACTTGCTATCGACGAGGTGAGTTTTGGAACGAGCTGTAGATTTGTGTTATTATTGCGTCGCACAGCAAAATTATTCTAAATTGAAATTGAAATACGTTATAGGTCTTGATTATATGTACTAATTATAATACGCAAATACGCGAATAACGCAATTTTAGTAATAAAGCAAATTATAACGATATCGCAAATTTACACGTAATAATATCTGAGTCAATCCAATCAACAAACAAACATGAAACTTCAATCATGAAAAGCGCAGCGACACATCTCGCAATTACAAACGACTCTCGATAAAAACTCAATCCCAACCGAGCACCTCAACACCATCAGCTCTCCCGAGGCTCATATCACCCCTTTCGTTCTCATATAAAAGCCCTCGCACCGTCGCGACACATAAAACCAGGCAGCGCAGACAAGCGTGTATAGTATGTGTTAATGTAATCGTTCCCCAGGTGAACAGCGGCGAACTAGGCAGACGCGGTCACCGGCTGAACTTTAACGTCGCCGAAACATACGGCGACGAGGAGCGCAGTATCCTGATGACGGCTGATCTCTGGACGAGAAACGTCAGCGCTTACATCGGGCCCCAGGAGACCTGTGTTCACGAGGGGAGAATGGCTGCCGCTTTTAACCTACCTATGATCTCATACGTGAGTACAACCATGCGAGTGTGATGTGGACGAGAGATATGTTTATCAGGAATTCAGTAGTTGTGCGGTGACAAGATGCCCCGTGTAACTGGTCTGAAGCGGTATTTTACGACTTTTTAAGAGTATCATCTCAATTCACCTAGATATATCTCACGTCTAACTGATGTGAACGACAGCAATTTGGAGCTACTTGGAATTTTATTTATGTTCTCATCTCGGCTCGTAAATTTATTTATGCGCGTAGTTGACCTCACATTTTCCATTTAAAAATGGTGGAACTCCGAAACATTATGCGAAACAGCGTTTCGCATAATGTTTCTATCTACGGACAAGCGTACGCGAACAACGAAGCAGTTAAATTAAACGGGATAGCTATCTCCCTCCCACTGGGAGCAGAATTAAATTCATGCTGATTCCCGGGAGATGCGCGTCTCTTTTATAAATGAAATTGCTAATTAGCCCCGATTCGTTGTGGAGCATTTCTGGCGTAGGGAAAATTGCTCTGCGCTACAATAACGAGTTAACTATATATATTTTTGGTATAAAAAAAAAAAAAAAAAAAAAAAACATTTTTTCAGTACTGCACGAATCACGAGACATCGAACAAGAAGGAATTCCCGACGTTCGCGCGGACCCGACCCCCGGACACACAAATCTCCAAGTCTGTTGTCGCGGTGCTCAAGGCATTCAATTGGACGAAGGTAAAAAAAAGCAGCCGTACATTCCTCCGTATCCAACGATAAAACGTAATAACCGCCGCGGTGTAACTTCGTATTATAGTCTTCGAGCACAACTGCGGTAAGCATCTGTAGCTTCGTATATAGATTGAAAAAGTTTTCAGTATATACCTATAGCGTCTGTCGTTTGTTATTCCCACGGGCTATTTTTGTCGCGACCAGATAAGCCCGAGCTGACACCCTTGCTTTTCCGAACGGCTGCGCTTTCGCGTGGGCAGCTTCGTGAAAAGGTGTATTATAGACGGCGAAATTCTCGAGACTGCATTGATATTCAAATTATGGACCGCATAATGCGATATTGAATATACGCACGTCGTATGCTTTTCTTTTTAGAGCCGTAATTGCTTCATCGTAACGTCTCGATTATACCAGAAATTGAATTATAATAATATACAAAGTTCGGAAAAGATGAATAAAAAAGTCAGCTTCCTCAGCGTCCATAATTCATCGTCCTCTATAGTCCGAAATCTCGAAAGCAAAGCGCGCGGAAGAAAAGAAACTTTATAAAAATCCCAATGTATTTTGCACACGCAAGCAGATATGAATGAATCTCTCTCCCTACTCTCGCGCAAGCTCTCTCCCACGTGTGGCGCGCGAACTTCCCGGAAGTCGGAAAGCTCGAGACGAGCGGTAATTTCGTTTCTCTTTCTCTCGCCCCGGGATTTCCATCAGTCGATCACAGAGAGGAGATTCGCTTGAACAATGGAGTCTTGAGATTTTCTGGAATATGAAGGAATTTTTATAAGCAAAGCTTTTGGATCTCTTGCAGGTAGCTTTCATGTACATGAACGCCTCGAGTTTCGACCCTTACGAGCGTCCGACAGTGGCAAAAACCATTCTGTCATCTCTGCGCTCGGCTGGTATTTCAGTCAACAGCATCAGCAGTTGGGAGGAGTCCTACAGGGTCGTTGAGAACCTGATCAATCCATTCCACAAGCTCGTCGCCGAGACTCACGTTGAGGCGCGCAGTAAGTATAATATAAATACACTCGATTTTCGTAATGTGTACTTGTTGGAGCGTTGAAAAATAAAGATATATACGTTTCGAGTTTATATTTGAAATGCGACGGTGGAATGTCGGAGCTTACTACACGGCTGGATATAATTTAGTGGACGACGTTTTGAAAGTGGAGCGAGATGTGCGCGCGGGTATTAGCATAAAGTAAAAGTTTCGCGGCTCTGTGTGCGAATACCTTGTTTTCCGCGTTGCTCTGACTGAGTCACGCGTGTTTTGACGTGTTGGATCGAGGTAATTGGTTAGGCAATTTTAAATGGTAGCTAAGCAATAGCCTGACGTGCGCACTAGACGCTTTTAGAGACTTTAAACGCGCTTCGCGCGCAGTTATAGCATGAGCGGCCGAAGGAGAAGGCCAAACAAGGTACTATATACACTCGGCGCGCATATCGTTATGAGGGAAATGGAAAAGTGTCCATGCGCCACCTATTTGCACCTGCCAGAGATACGGAGAATTTAGGCGGTGACGAAAGTGCTCGTGAAACGGTCAGTCCAAAACTGCTTTGTTTTGGTATAGATAGCGCTCTAGCGATCCGCATGTACGCTATGTACATTAAAATTAAGTTTCATATTTTCTCAATTTTAACTTTTCGAGGTTAGAAATTCAAACATAAAAGTTTTATTGGTTATTATATTTCGTGCACTACCCTAAGTCGTAAAATTCGAAAGATCAGTAACTGTTTAAATATATTAAGAAACCATTCTAATAATATCTCATTTTATTACAAGCATTATTATTATACTTATCATTCGTATAAAATTTAAAATACAAGCAAACGCGCCCTTTTTTTACTAACCTGTAATCAGATGACAAATAGAACTCCTTCTAAAAAACAGAGTAGTATCCCTTTGTGTCTTTGTAATTGCGGAATATAATTTCAACTAAATTCAATCTATCACGAGTACACCGGAAACACGACAACGCCATTCATTTACACGTATCACCGAAAACAAAGCGCAACACCGGCTCGCCCGCATCAACGCCTCCGCATAACGCATTCGTCTGGCAAACCCTCGCGTATAAGCCCGTATGATCAATCGTGTCGTTGGCACAATTGCACCTACTGTACAAGCTTTCACTCTCGTGTCCTCTATTTTTAGACTCTCCCGCGCTCGACACCAGGCCTATATATCGGCTAAGAATAATACATGGGATTAGCGTTTGTCACGTCGGAAAAATCCCGCGCGTTTGCACACGCATTTCGCCGATAAACGCCAAAGACTGATTTACATGTGCCGATGCCTCGATGCGGTTTTCTGTGGGTGTTAAAAATAAATTGGCGATATCGGCTGTAGCGCGACGTGGCGCATGCATTTACAGGGATTTCGCCGGTTCTATTTTCAGTTTACGTTATTCTGGGAAACGTCGAGGAACACATCGGTCTGCTCATGGCGCTGGACAAGAGGAAGCTTTTGCGGACTGGTATGTTGTTGCTCTGTTTGTGTCATTATTATATAGCTATAAAATTTTAGTTTAGTGTTTTAAATAATTGTTTTTTTTTTTTTTCAGGGGAGTACTGGGTCGTCGGAGTGAACACCGAGACCTACACCGATCGCGAGCCGGACGTTTACGTTCGTGGTTTGATGAGGAACCACACGGACACACATTCTCTCAGGATTCTCCAGAGCTACTTCAGTATTATCGCCACAGCTCCTATCGGTTACCTGAATTTCACAAACAAAGTTAACGAGTACAGACAGAAGCCGCCGTTCAACTTTCGAAACCCGCTGAAGAACTTCAAAGAGGAGGGCTCGATTCAGGTGACTAAATTTTTAAAAATACGCGTTTCTGTGCATTCAAGGTATCAGCATATCAAAGCCTTAATTGCACTACCCCTAATTACGAGAGGAGAAGAGCCTCGTAATAGTCTTGGTCCCCCTATAATACTACAAGCAGTCTCTTGCATAATGAGGCAATTAGAGATTGCGAGCTGAACCTATACTGGAAACCTCTGATTTTTGTTCCGCTACAAGGCAGGCCGTGCCGGAAACTGCCTACCTCTACGACGCGATTCACCTCTACGCGCAAAGTCTTATCAAGGCGCTCGATGAGGGTCGGGATCCACGAAATGGTAAAGAGATTATTTCCTCGCTTTACGGCCTCCACTATCGCAGCGCCATGGGGTAAGGTATTTCTCATTGGATTTCACCTATTTCTTAATTTGTTTATATTCTCCTTGTACAAATATCACATAAATATACATTCTGTCATTCGTGTCTCTCGTCAAACTTGAGTTACACGATACTGTGACGTACAACAACGATTCGCGACCAATTTTCAATCGCTCGTGTATGTAACTTTGAGAGCGAGGCAATAAACTAGCCAGTGATATTTACCAGAGAGACAGATAGAGAGAGAACTTAAAGCTAGCAAAGTCGTAGAGACAATCGGAAGTTGTCTGGTGTTACCGCGACGACTGATGACGTCTCTAACAGTTTGCTCTTGGCCTGTCTGTTGACCACAGATACATGGTGTACATGGACGAGAACGGAGATCCAGAGGGCAATTACACTTTGATAGCGCTGGACAACCAAGCGCCCAAAGGTCCTGGACTGTACCCCATCGGTCGCTTCATCGGCAAGGAGAATCACACCAACTTGCCGGTTAGTTTAGACGCGTGCTTTTCAATGTTTCCTCTGAATCCTTATGTAACTTGAATTTTACTTTCTTTATTATTATTAAAAGCGAATGCAAGGTTTGAATGTTTATTAAACTGTACGTTTTTGATTAATTAAATAACATGCGAGCTATACTCGTGTATTATTTTTTATTTATATAAGTGCATTGCATGTGTACACAAACGAAATTGCTGGAAATGTAGGTCACGTGGCACAGGCGTATAGAATTATTCGAGCGGGTGTTATATACAAATAATTAAATTGATACGTAATAATTAACAGTCGAATAATAATAATTCGCTTGCACAAATACACGCGTAATAACAAGTAATTTGATGATTTCTACCTTTCGTGTACTTTATCCAATTGTGATTATATGCGATTCGATATATAAATTAATCAATAGCAACTAAATACAAGCAAATCAACATTATTTTACAGAAACTGCACGTTATACGGAGTATTCCTTGGGTAAATGGCAGACCTCCTGTGGCTGAGCCTTACTGCGGTTACCACGGAGAAAAGTGCTATTGTGAGTATAAAGATTCTTGAAGCATATTCCAAGTTGTACCTTTGCATCTTCATAAAGTATTACGCGATGAATTGACGACTGACAACAACCAAGCAAAATATTCAATACATTCGCAAAACTCAAAAGAACTCGTCCTCGCGGCCCTATCCATCGCCTCCAGCACAGTCGACCAATTCGAACGGAAAAAGAACGCGTCAATCGATATCAGCCTCGCTTCCGGCTATGGCGTTCGCACGCGCTCGGCGCGTCTCGAATTTTGGCCGGCAACTCACGCGTCAACGATCCCCCTCCGACGATCGATTATTCCCTTCCGAGAGATAACCGCGAAGAGTTTACGAGCCATTGGAAATTTGAAAGCTCCAGAGACCATTTGTCACGTCGACAGAGGCTTTGGATGACGCACAAAAGGTCAGGAGTTAAAAGGTTCGTCGAGGAGGAAAGTTATTCGGAGGAGGGTTAATTGAATTTTTGAGGAGTAAGTTTGATAGCTATACGTTGGTACAAAAAGAAATCAGCTTATTATTTTCGGAGCGAAAGGATATAGTAGGGACTAGCAGTTCATTATCATAGAAACTTTTCAAATCAGAAGAGACCGAATTAAGTCGTTAAGAGCATCGTTAAAAAATTAGGATCTAAAGCTTCTTTTAATCTCCTTCACTTTTTCACCCTGAAATTAACAGACATCAAATAGTCTTCGTCCATCAAAAGCGACCAATATCCAGCGTCAAATAAATTACCACCAGAGAAAAAAAGCTCCGGTAATCCGGCCACGTCCCACCTCTGCCAAAACAGAATCTCACTTAATTTCCCCGAATTCTCTCTCCGCCTTGTCCACAAACGTGAAAATTAGTCTCTCCCTTTCTCTCTTGAGTGAGTACATCTATCCAAGAGGCAGAAGCTTGCAGACACATCGCGCCCAAATGGCTCCTCGTTAATTTGACTCCTCCTACACCGGAAGGCTAAAGCTGGATATATATATATATATATATATATATATATATATACACGTGTAGAAGGTGCACATCGCACTTTATGTTATATCCTCGCGCGGCGGAGCAACAGTAGCGTCGTGACGGATCGCGATGTGCCGGTATGCACCTCTGGCCAGGACGTTTACGAATGGCGTCATGAAAATGCAGTGGAATAGCTGTGCTGAGGCCAGACCCTGTATGTCTCTTATGATGTCCTCGTGGGAGTTTTTGTCGTATAAATTTGCGGCTTTGTTTGTCTTGAGGAAAATTCTGAGATGGATTATATTACATCGTTGTTTTCGAAGCTTTTCTTTCTGCGCTGCAGCTTCGAAATAAATCTTTTCGACGTGACGGTAACGATACTCGTTAAATTTATCTTCTTATTTCATCCGATATCATTAAAGATTTCTTGAAACACGTAGAGAGTCGGCACTTGCTCGTATTCCAATATCCTGTCCGCGTCCCGGGTGTCCCCTATAAATCCGCCCGTCCGTAGCTCCGTTTATTTCACGCTGTCTGTCCGCGTCGCGAAGTCGCTATATATACATATACCTTACTTTCCTTTCTCGCCTCCGTATATACCTCCTTCCGGACGACATTATCGCACCTATACAGTCCCCGGAGAGACGTCGTTCGGTCTGAAAGGGATGAAATAACACATCGTCGCTCGTTTCCACTTACGACGTTGGTTTAAGATGTCTCCCGGAGACGTTGACTTTCCTTCGCTCGCTTTTTCGGCTGTCTGCGCGTATACACTTTTGTAGACGAAAGGAATGATTGATCGAGATGCAGTTGACTTTTTTACGAAGCTTCTAAATCAAACAATGTCTAAGAGTTTCAGGCTGCTTTTGTCGGTTGGAGGATGTTTGCTTGCTTGGATTTGAAAGTGTTTGCCGTGAGATTCGAATCGCCGTTTTGGCAGAAGGATGAAACCTTTTGTGATGAATTTATGGGAGAATGAAGTGAATATTTTTTATGCATTGTTGAAATTATCATCATTGATTAATTCTTTCAATATCACACTCTTAGCACTCTATTAACGTCCACTGTAAATTCATTAAGACCCAGTAAAAACGATCAATCAGAACAAAAAGGCGATAAAAGCGCAATTTCTCCTTCTCTTAAGCTCACACTGGGGAAATCGTCGGAGGCATCGCTGGAGGACTGCTGTTGGTGTTACTCGCGATATCGCTGATGCTCTACCGGAACTGGAAGTACGAGCAAGAGCTGGATTCGCTGCTCTGGAAAGTTAATTATAAGGACATCGAGATCAAAGAGACGAAGGATGACTCGACTTCTCCCAGTGAGCAGCAGCTCTTTAAGAACAATTCAAAGGTTTCTATCGATCTCTTTCAACAGAAATTGAGCTTCTGTTTCTTTGATTGTACTTTTGATATTATTCTTTAAACTCGCAGAACCCGCTACAGCCACACGTAAGGACTAGTCAAGCTTCTCTGAGTTCGAACCCTGATGCCGACTTTAGGTACTCAATGATCTACACGCAAGTGGGAATCTACAAGGGTCGGATATTCGCGGTGAAGAAAGTGAAGAAGAAATCGATAGAGATAAGTCGAGAAATGAAGAAGGAGCTCAAAATTGTAAGCTTTCCGAAACCATCAAATCCAATCAATTTGCTATTAATTTAATTTTCCCATTTCGCAGATGCGGGATTTGAGACACGACAATTTAAACGCTTTCATCGGAGCTTGCACCGATCCGCCCAACATCTGCATAGTCGTCGAATACTGCGCCAGAGGCAGTTTGAAGGTAGGCACGCGCGATTCATTGAGCGGAGACAATTATTATACTCAGTATTAAAACTCCTTGACATTTCCCTAGGATATCCTAGACAACGAAGACATAAAATTGGACAACATGTTCATGGCATCGCTGGTTGGCGACATAGTCAGAGTAAGTGCAGCACCGTAAACTTTAATATCGTCCTCTTTAAAAATAAAAGAAACACCAAGATATCACACATCACACAGTCAATTAGCAGCGCGATCATAACTTCCACAAAAATAGCACTGAGCGTTGATTCCCTTAATAAAGTAGCGCGCGTTTCTCTTACACAGGGCATGATTTATCTGCACGAGTCCATCGTAAAATTTCACGGTTCCCTCACCACGTCGAATTGCCTGGTGGACTCGCGCTGGGTCGTTAAGCTGGCCGATTTCGGACTACACGAGTTCAAGCGCGACGCCGAGCTCGAGCCCGCCGACGTCATGAAGAAGTATCGCGGTGAGTTTTTCTCCCTTTTTTCTCGCACCCCCCTCTACTCTGATTTTACAATTCCGGGTGTGAAAAGAAAATGATCGTCTATGGGTATCGCAGGCTTACTGTACAAGGCGCCGGAACTACTGCGACCAAGAGCTGTGGAGCCGACGATAAGGGACTTCCAGAAGGGCGACGTCTACTCGTTCGCGATAGTGCTTTATGAGCTTCAAGGCAGACACGGACCCTACGGTATCACCGAACTCTCTGCTCCCGATATTTTGAAGAGGATTATCACCATTGAGAATCCTCCGTTTCGGTGAGTTATCTTTAGTGCATGGAAGATTTTGAACAGCATAGAGGGAAATTGAAGAATGATGTCGCATCGGTTTGATTTAGAAACTGCGTCGTAAAACGTCGATCGACTTATTTTTGCAGGCCACCGTTGGATCAGCTTGAAAATTGTTTCGACTTCGTGCGAGACTGTCTCCTAGAGTGCTGGGCCGAGAATCCAGAATTCCGTCCTGATTTCAAAGTTATTCGAAACAAACTGCGACCCCTGCGAAAGGGCATGTACGTATATAAATGTTATACCTCGATCGAGACACACTGCACCTTCCGAGAGTTTTCCATTCGATTTATCTTTGAACTTTCAGGAAACCAAATATTTTTGACAACATGATGGCTATGATGGAGAAATACGCCAACAACCTCGAGGCTCTGGTCGACGAGCGAACGGATCAACTGTCCGAGGAGAAGAAGAAAACTGGTGAGATATCATTATTGAGTGTAAAAAGCATGCAAGCGAAAGCAATGCTTAAAATTTACTTATTTTAAATTCAAGCTAAATTCTTTGAAGGTAACAACTCAAGGTCTGAAATAATTTCAAATAATTAAACTTGAAAGTCTCTTCCAAAAGAATTCTCTTTCACAATTAAAGCGAAGCTCGACAATTCCCGCCTTCAGTTAAAATCAAGCTGTCCGCGTCGTTCGCACGCGTATTTTAATTGAGCTTTATTAATTCTCCTCTCTGTCTCCAGACGCTTTGCTGTACGAGATGCTGCCGCGCTACGTAGCCGAACAGCTGAAGCGGGGCCATAAAGTCGAGGCTGAGAACTTCGACTGCGTGACCATTTACTTCAGCGACATCGTCGGTTTCACCGCCATGTCCGCCGAGAGCACGCCCCTACAGGTATGTATCACCGGGACTAGAACTGATTGCACAGGCTTTATTATATACACGCCTCATCAGCGTTTAATCCTCGAGTGGGAGAGACTGCGTGGGGGATTATGTTCTGGGCGATGGATGAGTCGGGGGTGAAAATGGGGGATTTGTATGGTTGCGTATAGGTGTGTACGACATTTTTAAGGAAGTAATTGAAAGTAACTGAACAGGTGGTCGACTTTCTCAACGATCTCTACACGTGCTTTGATTCTACCATCGAGAATTACGATGTCTACAAGGTTGAAACCATCGGCGACGCTTATATGGTCGTCAGCGGATTACCTATAAAGAATGGAATCCAACATGCTGGAGAGATAGCGAGCATGTCACTGCATCTTTTGGACGCGATCAAACAGTTCTCGATACGGCACAGACCTCTGGATAAGTTGCAGTTGAGGATTGGTATTCACTCGGGTAAGAGGCTTGAAGAAAAATTGTAGCTGAAATATGCGGACAAGAACATATTATTAAAGAAAGTCATTTTGGTACTTTAGGACCAGTTTGCGCTGGTGTGGTCGGCCTCAAGATGCCACGCTATTGTCTGTTCGGCGACACGGTCAATACCGCCAGCAGAATGGAATCCACTGGCTCGCGTGAGTATCGCGTTCTTTTTATATGAAATTTTTTCGCTCTCTATTGTAGAGAGATGTTCTTTATCGAAAGAAAGAAGAATCAATCTCCTCAAGCTTGAATTTCCTTTTCCAGCCCTCCGTATCCACTGCAGTACGGAAACGAAACAACTGCTGGACCAATTGGGCGGTTTTAGTCTAGCAGAGCGTGGCTTGGTATCGATGAAGGGTAAGGGCGAAAGGTTGACCTACTGGCTGATCGGCGAGGAACCGTCGATGCGGGAGGAGCGAAACCGCGAGCGCTTGGCTCGTCGAGCTGGTCTTACCGGAGGAACCGATAATCTACTGCACCCAAGCAGTAGCGGTGGTTACCTGGATCCTCTGGTACCTCGAAGCTCACTCAAGAATAAGTCTCTGGCCAGAGCAGCATTCCTGAGGTGCTCCAGCGAATCGCCCAAAAGGATCAGGTTTGCCAGCTCGGACCACCTCGACCAGGCTGCTAAGGGATCGAGGAATAACGATGGGAACAAGCTCGAGTCCATCGTTGATGGAAGTCCGTGTAACGGTAGAGGTCTGTGCTCGTCCGGGAGATCGTCGTGTATGGAGGGAACCAGGTAAAATCTCTTCGCTGTATTTACAAAAATATTTATCCAACAGAATCTGACACTTTTTTTCGTTCACCAGATCATCGAGCAGTTCCTGTCCCTGCGTAGAGCACATCGGCGAAGCTCCACTACCCCTTCGCTTACCGGCAGCGGTTCAGCTGAAACTAGCCCCACATCTCGATTGCAACGATCAGCTGACTAACAGCGCACCGATATTGCGAGCCGAAAGTCCCTTGGCCAAGGATTCAGAAATAGACGATGAAGATAACGACGGTGACACGGGTTGGAGGGTAGGCGGGAAGGTGCTGAGATTCGGCAAAAAAGGCCTGCTAAGGGCAGCCTGTAGATCGGCACCGAGTAGTCCCAAGAGAGGCTCGACTCTGCTGGTCAGCAGTCCCAAAAGGGCAGTACAGTCTAACGAGGAACTCGACGAGTGGGATGTCGCGCCGCTGATATACTGCAACTCGAGTTCACGTCGGTTCGAGTGAAGGATCGTTTTTTTTTCGCTGATGGAATGCTTTGGTTCTTTTGAGAGTACTCGACGGTTTTGCATATTCGTTTAACGGTACGAATACTTTAGGAAAGCCTGCCAGTAGCATTAGTCGAAGTGTGAAGAGGTGGTTTTTACATTTCAGTATATACAGAACACTGCCAGAATTTTTTTTCAAAGCATCGAGCGTGGCTATTTGAGCAACGAAGTACTTTGTTTTTTCACTTTAAATGGGTTGTGAACAGCATTTTTTGAAACCACGATTGCTGCAATAAGTATAAATGATATACGTACCTAGAAAGCATCGATAATAGTTATATACCGAATGACATGGAGTCATAGACCGAAGTGCATTGTTTTAATTGAACAAATGAATACAGTATTTACGTAACGGTATTCTGGTTAGTTAAGTTGAGTCTTGACTATACTTATTATAGATTTATAATATAAATTATTTATTTATAGTTTATTGTTATGCAACGTATATTTTCTTATTTAAATCTCTCTCAAGCTAATAATAAATAAACGTAAGGCATACAAATAATCTTTATCAATGGTAAATAAAGTAATGGAAGATGTGTAAAAACGCATACGCAATGTGTTTAATCAAGTAGCTAAACTTTTCAACTGTTAAAATGTAAACCTCAATAACGATTAAGAAACTTATAACAATAAAGCCTTCGTAGCATAAAAATAGCACGAATATTTCAAAGATTCGTGCACTGCCAGGCACACACAATACGGTAGCACAAAAAGAAGTTAGCATAATTACAGCAGCTCGTATTTTTCAAGAATGCAAGAACAGAAGAGTGCTTTATTTTCTATTCGCAAATGTTTAACTTTGTGTATTCGCGACTTGCGTTTCTTAGAATATATGGACAATCAGAAAGGCTCGTGCTTTTTGTCAATATTTTTGATCGCGAAACAATGTAGAACTGCCTAAATCCCTTGACACTTTACGATTTTGTTAAATCACATGATTTATAAAAATAACAACGAATACATGACAATAACACGTTTAGTTTTAAGGCGTGATTTTTCTACTTGCGTTTTCTACTATCATATTTCATTCTATCGTACTGACAACGAGCATCTTTTGTTTTTTATTATTATAATACAATAGCTTCCATAAGTGTAGTATATTATTGTTAAGGGACATGGATGTAAAAGACGTAATAAGAACCTCAATAAAATCTAGTCAAGGTTTCAGAGCGATCGAAATTCTAATTTTGTTGATTTTAATGAAAAATACACCTATAAATCAAAACAATATTTTACATGACAGCCACCACAAGAAAGATTTGTAAACTTCACTTCTGTAATAATTTTAAAAAGCAAGGCTATACAAGTATAATACAAGTGTGTACGCAATTAATATGAAACAAAAGAATGTGAAATATAGATTTTATTATCTAAACTCGTGATTGTCACTTCTTCAAAAGAGAATGAATTTTCCAGTTTAAAATCCTCATCTCACAAGTATTCGTTTGACTCTGACTTTTTGCGTATCGCATTCTATTTTTACAACTTCATGGAAATATTGAAGTGTATTTTTATCCTCGAGTCGTGCACGATAAATTAAACGAATTTTTTCCCAAGAAAGCTAAATGCGTTTTTATCGCGCTAAAAATAAAAATTAACATTGCGACGAAAATGTAAGCAAGAAGCACGTTTACCCCAGCGTACGCAGATGTATGTCGGGCTGCCGTTCGCAGGCACACTAAAGTTTCTTCGACGAAGACTATTTTTTACAGATTGGATTTTCAAAATTTTTTCGCAATATTGACAACTTTATGCATATGTAACGTTTAATCAAAAAACAAAAACTATACGTTTTCAGATAATTTATGGGAAAGCGTGATGAAACAAAATAAATCTAATACGACTTTTGAAAATCTACCTCTGCGTCAAACACTCACGATATCTCCTCGATCAAACCAGCTCCTACCCACAACCTCATTCAGCAAAATTGTTTGCTCGTCCGATTTCTCCTTATCACTAAAAAGAGAAAATCAACAGTGGCAGCATCATCTCTCGCGATAAGCCTCTCGACACCGTCTCTAAAATTCGAATCCACCTTTGCGAAGGTAAGCACACACTGCGCGGTAGCTATATCACTTATACGGCTTTTTCCAATTTGTCATGCAGACAGATAGAAGCTGCGAGAAATCTTGCAGCTCTCAATTTGCGCTTTTCGCTCACGAGAGAAACAGACGCGCGAGTAGCGCGAGTAGCGCACGTGATATCGCGCACCTGAAAACGAGTTCGGCAAACGCGGATGTGTGCGTGAGTGCGTGCCGTCACGCGGATTACGTAAAAGTAGCTCTTTAGTACGTACGGTGCATATTTATTTTTTTGCGATTCTCGAGCTTGCGCTTACTTTTGAGATTTGAAGTGACTTTTAGAAAACAGTGCGCTGGGATTGTTAATTTGTTGCGCGAGAGAGCGAGAGAATTTTCTATGGTAAATAAAATCTGTTCGACGTGCACTTTATATAACGCGATACGAGCAAATGTTTGAGTTTCGCTTCTTCAAATAAAACGCACACGTTGGAATTCCCATTTCAGCACACAACAGAAAAAGTCGAGCTATCCGTTGAAGTAAACGTCAGCGCGTCAAAAAAGGGCTCGATCCAGTCGCAGCCAATGGGCAAACGACTATTATATCGACATACATGAGGTGTACATACATGAACGCTCGGCGAGTGCGAGAGAACTCCGAGAGCAAGCTCGTCCCATAATCCCAGAGGCGTCTGAAAGTGTGGAGCACAACAGACTGCACGAGAGAGGCCTAGTGCGAGCTTCCGGCTATACGGCCGTGTCTCTCTCTCACGTGCACGGTTCTATCTTTCTCTCTCTCTCTCTCTCTCTCTCTCTCTCTCTCTCTCTCTCTCTCTCACCCCTTATGGGGACCGATTCGTACCCGCTGGAATCGCCGCGCGACACGGCTATATATCTATGTATACGTGTACACACGCATACACGTATACATGCACGTGGTGTGCCATCTTATTTATCGCCGCATCAGAGGGTACAGAGAGGCAGAGAGAGAGAGAGAGAGAGAGAGAGAGAGAGAGCGTATGAAGTGGTTGTCGGCCAACTTAGCGCAGTGCCATCATCCAATCTAGGCGGCGGCGTGAGGGGAAGCGATTTAAGCATCCCGATTCCACGCGGCGAAATCATTTAATATTTGACGTCAGACGCGATTATCGTATAAAGTCGCCGCCGCCGAGTGTAATTGTCGTGTGTAGGTATGTACGTATAATAGCCAAGAGATGCTGATGTTTGCGCTGACCGAGGTCCAGGTCGTACTTAGCGCCGCCACCGTATGAGGGATCGGCCAATTCTATAAGATGTAACTTTACAATTTTGCTAATCGCAATCGAGACGCGAAAGACTCGTGATTGAAAAATCGTAAACAATCATTACGACAGACCAGATCGTAATTATTTAGATAACGCAATACATTTTCCGATTTGTATCGCAGCTAATAGACCTGAACTTTCCTGTGTAAACACGAGTCTCCGGTCAGTCATGCAGGCGTTTTAGGAGAAGAAAAAATTAACGAGCCGTAGAGAAAACCGTTTACGAACGTATCGCGCGATGACTTAATAGACGCTATTTATAGCCGAGAATATATGGAAAACGGAAAAGAAAAAACGGAAGCAGACTAAAAGCCATCGCGAGGCCGTCATAACAAACGTCGTGTGTATGTGTCGTCTGCGAATATTGGGAGCGTGGGAAAAAGCGTAATTGCGATACGTATAAAATGGTATGTTGATGGGTCGCGATTTATTTGATTGTGCAGTAACGCACCAAACTACACTCTTGTTATTTTCTACAAGAAAAAACACGTGCTGTTAATGGTATATGTATTTAGTTCTCTACATTTCGAATAATGAATTTTGATGTTATAATATATTTATTTATTTATTTATTTATTTATTTATTTATTTATTTATTTATTTATTTATTTATTTATTTATTTATTTATTTATTTATTTATTTATTTATTTATTTATTTATTTATTTATTTATTTATTTATTTATTTATTTATTTATTTATTTATTTATTTATTTATTTATTTATTTATTTATTTATTTATTTATTTATTTATTTATTTATTTATTTATTTATTTATTTATTTATTTATTTATTTATTTATTTATTTATTTATTTATTTATTTATTTATTTATTTATTTATTTATTTATTTATTTATTTATTTATTTATTTATTTATTTATTTATTTATTTATTTATTTATTTATTTATTTATTTATTTATTTATTTATTTATTTATTTATTTATTTATTTATTTATTTATTTATTTATTTATTTATTTATTTATTTATTTATTTATTTATTTATTTATTTATTTATTTATTTATTTATTTATTTATTTATTTATTTATTTATTTATTTATTTATTTATTTATTTATTTATTTATTTATTTATTTATTTATTTATTTATTTATTTATTTATTTATTTATTTATTTATTTATTTATTTATTTATTTATTTATTTATTTATTTATTTATTTATTTATTTAATTAATTATTTAATATATGTCGTGTAATGAAATTAACAGCGACATAAACAGAGTAAGAGTAACTCGGACAGTTATAGCATAAGCGGCCCAGGCATGGCCAAAGAAAGGCAGTTTTGACATGGATGGCACAGCACTATATATGCACTGTGCGAGCCTCAAAGTTATGTAGGAAACTGGAAAGCTCCAACGCGCCACCTATCTTCGCTGCAAGCAAGCGAGCGACTTTTTATGAAATTCAAGCGGTGTAGAAAGAATTAAGAGGCCAGTCCAAAACTTGGCGCTGTACTACAGCCAATCTTGCTTTCTCGCACACTGCTAGTAACTCAGCGGGTCTTCTATTTCGCAATGTTCGAAAAGCGTAGTCAAGATAATTTTTCCCTCCAATCTCAGCTACATTCTATAAAAGATCATGTTTTTCCAACGTCTGGCTACGCGAGCATGATATTCCACGTAAGTGTCGAGAAAGTCGCTGTCGTGGGCTGATGCTGCTACTGCTATGTTGACTCTTCGTCTAGATAAGATAGCTATATAACATTCGTTTCGACGCCATCGTCTTAGTCGTCGAGGTGTCGCTGTAAAACGTTACGTCACGAGACCGTAGGTTTGACTTTGTTGAATTGTTTATTTAAATCCCGAATGCATGTTATTTATATGCATATTACCAAATTCCAAATCTCATTTAATTACTCTTGATCGTGATACTGCTAAAACTTGTCGTCACAAAAATTTTACGCCCCAATTATTTGCGATGCATTAAGATAATTCTCTTAAATCAATAATTTTCCTTTGATATATTTTTATCGCATTGGCCAATTCCTTTACACACGGTAAATTGCAAACGCTCTAATCTGACGAAAACTGCACGACAATTCTATTATTAGAAGCAATATACAGCGGTCCGCAGATAACGTCTATCTCGATTTTTTTTTATGCAGGCAGTCAATTTTCCTCAAAACTGTGCAGATAACGAAAAAGACTTGCGAGAGAAATGTGTCCTAATCCTTGAGATTAATCGAGCGCAAAATAACGATTTTCGAGAATATAATACGATAAAATATATTGAACACTATTCATCGATCGCACAGCAGCATATGCATATGCTGTGCGAAACGTCAGATTTGACAAAGATAATGAATCTTGTCGCCTCATTTCACAGCGTCATTCGTACAAATTTGCTTTAAATGCGCAAAATCCGATGAAATGTGGAGCTTTATTGGACACCTGGATGACGAAAAAAGAAGCTATTTATAGAACTTTGGTTGTCAGTTAATTTTCTTTGACGCGCTCAAGATATTTCACTGATAAAATTGACATAGTGATGATCGACTTGTCTTTTTTTATTTTGATAGTTTACATCATGTGTCGTCATACTCGAAGTCATTTCGTTCGAACACTTTTCCTGCTACTCTATCATGATTACTTTCAATCATACGTAACATAAACTTTTTATAACGACAAATTGACATTGACATCGAACTTATTGTTAGTAAAAGCCATATCAATCCATAACAGTATTCTAAACAACAAATTAGCGCTTTCATTATATAAAACTTTAAAAATAAAAAATAAAACCAAAACCCATAACGCTTCGTGAGCTTCCCTAAATTAATAGCCGTCTAATTTTAGCGACTAAAAGCGCTTCTTTTCTGCCGAAATACGCTTCACTTCCACGCAGTGGCGTCAACAAAAAAGTGCAAAATGTAATGTTTCTTTTACACGGCGCATCTGCCAGAGCAGAACTGCGTGACGCAAATCGTCGTGCGACTGAAATACACCTGCGCAAGATGAGAGTCGGACGAGGAGCCGGAAGGTGTATGGTGGCACTGAATATTTCACGCTATAAGTATCAGCTTATATTTCGTTAAAGAAAGAGACGGCGAAAGAAAGAGCGTAACCGACCTGAGTGCATTGATTATAATTATGCATGAGGAAAGTCGAATGGGTGCGATTATACAGCTGATATTTTCACAAGGTTGAAGAAGGAGCGCCCTTATAAATTTCGATAATAAGCCTCATCAAACTGAAAATTGCACTTGGAATATCAATTTCTTATCAGCCTTTGAACAATGTTTCAGAATCTCATCATGACGTCTAAATACAGATGCAAGCGATTTCTTTGGTAAGCAGACTTCAAGCGTCGTCGTCAGCTCTTCGCGTAAGAAGGCGGATTATGTGTACATTGAGTCAACAAAGCTGATGATGCGCGCAAGCGTATAGCTTGATGTAAAATTTTGCGATTTGCTCTTATACTGAAATTAATGATCCTCCTCTTTCAAAGAAACCATATTATCGAGCCTAAAGCTGCATGTGTACCTTTTATCTCGCAAAAATTTACAAACTTGTTTGAAACGCCTGATTTTCCCAATGGCGATAAATTACGACCAGTTTTGAAGAAAAGGATACACACGTTTATAAGTGAAGCATAACGCGTCGATAGTATAACCTCAAAACTGTTAAAAATTTTCAATACGAACACACCAAAAAATATCTCGCGAAACCCACAACAATCAATGTCCGCACTTGAAGCTCGCCGATAATGTGTGCAGCAAAAAAAAAGCGACGTTGCAGCGGCTATAAATAACGCCTCGAAGTCATAAAGAAACACCTGTCTCGAATTCGCGACGACCGCACGCGCGTGCGCAGACAATGGCTCTCGAGAGTCGTTGCTAATTCAAAGCGACTTATTAAATCGCGACTGGACTCGAGCGCGACGTAATGGTCAGTTGGACAGCCAGGTGGTGAGGAAATCGAGAGAATAGGTGGGCGGAGAGATAGATAGAGTATATAGTTATGAATGTAGATTGAATGTTTGGGCGAGAGATTCGATTTGATTAAGGCGTGTACCGTTGCATATGATGAGTTGGTGAAATAATAAAATATTTTTCGTGAGCCTTATAAAGCAATGACAGAAGATGATAGATTGTTTAATAAATTGTGTACCAATTCTCAACTGAGACGGTGCAGGAAAATTCGAGGAAAAAAAACTGATTAGTGAGTTAAAAATACACGAACACTATCAATATCTCGCTGAAACGTTCGTCGCGTATTGTCTAATCTTAATTTAATATGCGACCAATAAACATTGTTACAAAATCTCCCATTGCGATAGCATTGATAATAATAATTGTTAACGCTCTGTCTCTCCCTCTCGTTGACTATACATCCACTACCGTATCGAAGTAACTTTTGTTCAATACGATTATCAACACTCGTCGAATAAAACAAACTCGCGCTTAAATATGACAAATATTATAAAAGTCATCCTAGTAACGAACTCCCTCTCTGTACATTATGCAAAACTCTTATAATAACCACAGCAGTAAAATACCACTAAAATAACAATACTCGCACGTCGACGAAGAGAAACAAAAAACGGCGTCTACATTTGCATCGAATTTGCGCACCGAGTAATTACACAAAAATTTACAGCTCAAAGTGCATCTCTCTGTTTCTCTTTTCTCGCTTTTAAAACGGGAAGCGCTATACATCGCCGCGATAATTAGCGAAGCAGCGCGTTTTTACTTTCGGTTTGAAATATGCGGCAGCTATTTATAGAACGTAACAAGCGCGCATGTGTGCCGAGATGAACTCTGCGTGTTTTTATTGTCGTCGCGAAAGAGCAGAACGCCACTTGCAAAGATAGCCGCGAATTCGCCGCTTTCGACATCGTCAGCGTGTATGTTGTGTGCTTTATACTCCGCGTGATATTATTACTGCGAATGCGATGTATTTCGAGCAGCAGAAACTGGAATATTGAGTTGTATGAAATTTTGATTTTTTTTCGATAGTTTCGGTGCACTGTCGTACTGAGAGGAATCGAAATTGAGATTTTTTTACATAAAACAAAACCAAGCAATGTTTATCAAATTGTTGAAAATAAAACGCAACGCATGAATCTCGATGTGCATTGATCTGCTACCGATTCATAATGCTACATAGCAACAAAAGCTCGTCTCGCTCGAGTGTGTGCAGCGTATGTACGTATTCATATACACGAAGAGAGGGAGAGACAGCGAAAAGAATGTACAGTTCGTTACAGCGTGCTAATTAAAGATTTCCTTATCAATAGCAAACCCGATAGGAGGCGTCGCAGCTCGCACACATGCACACTCGAACCTTTATCGGTAAACGACTTTCTATCCAGTGTGTCATCGCGTACAAATAGCCGTCGCCTGCACTTTTTTTTCTTTTCCTGATCCACCCCCCCCCAACCTATCGAGTATTCCCTCGTGAGTTCCAAGCGACAGTTAACCACATTACGGAGAATTTTTCGCGACTGCATTAGCAGTTATTTATAGCAACAGGTTGCTAAGTGGCAGTTCGTCGTATTACGCTTTGGATTTTCGAGTTTAGGCACGCTGTTCAACGAAACGGAAGTAAACATCGTTCATATTCCCCCAACGTTTTCGATAAAAAAGTAAAATGTCTACTCACAGTAAACTGCAAATGTAAACACCTGAGATGCAGCAATGATGCAACGCCTCCAGGTCCAACTGCTGTGCACTCTATCCTCGATCAGTTTCACACACAGCACACACAAATTGACATCTCAAACTAAGCAAGACTCGTCACGCACAAAAACTCTGCAAAACTAACCTCACACCAACACACCAACACGAAGAGTCACACGTATAAACAAAGCAAAAATCCTCGTAAATTATATATACCGAACGCGCCGAGTCGTCGAGCAACCGGCACGACTCGCGGCTCGTTTTACTCCAGTGCTGCCGCCCTGTCGGCGCAACGGCCGAACTACGACCACCGCCGCCGCAGAAAATCATGTGTTCGCTCGGCTGGCCTCAGTATGACGCGGCCTCTGCTTACGCGCGGTTGCCCCCTGGCAGGAACGACGTCGTCGACGAGGACGACCTGCATAAGAGAGAAAGAGAGAGAGAGAGAGAGAGAGATAGACACACACGCGCGTAATACACAGTACTACATACCGAGCGTGTGTTTCATACATATACGCTTACGATTCTCCCCGCGGAAAGAGATTTCACGCGTGTGCGCGACTCCGCTTATAAGTTATATATATACAGCCGATTGTGCTGCTGGTAAATAATACGAGACGCGTCGTCGGGCCGCAAAGAGCAGATCCACAGGCGAGAGGGGAAAAGTAGTGTGCAAGAGCGAGAAAGAGAGAGAGAGAGAGAGTGTCGTCTATAACCTCGTCGCGAGTGTGCTGGCCGATTTCCGACGAGCCGCTGCTGCTGCTGCTGCTGCATCCTCTCCACCGGTGGTGTTGGTGTGCGCGCAACTGGTGTCCGTGTGCGCGAGCAGAGCGTGCGCGCCGCGGCTTATCGCAGCAGCGTACTTATACGACTCGCACTCTACGCCGAGAGGAAAACAGAAAGAGAGTGCGAGAGACGACGGCCAAGACGTACTTCTCGTTCTCCGCCGCTCGGAGAAAAATAAGAGAAGCATCGCGAGTGTTCGCGGCAGCCGCAGTGTGATTTGATTGTTTATTATTACAGCGTATATAATATATACCGAGAGTATACAGTGTGCAGTGTTCAGTTGCGTGCAGATGTGATCGTATATTAGAGTATAGTTACGCACAGCCGAGAGGAGAGAGAGAGAGAGAGAGAGAGAGAGAGAGAGAGAGAAGATATTATTATACATTAGTGAGATAAGAGGCGAGAATACGAATATAGTAGCTGAGAGAAAGAGACGCACAAGCCGTGTCGAGAGAGCAACACGACGACGAATGAGAGGATCGACGGTGGCGTTATTACCATGCTGGACACGGCCACGAGTCCCAGGTAAGACGGCTATGCTTTCCGGAAGGAAATCCTGTTACCGGTCGCTGTGCGCGATTTTCCTCTTATTTTTTTTTGTTCCGAACGGTATGCGCGCAGGGAACTATTGAACTCTCGAGGTGCATAGAGGAGTGCTATGCGCGTGTGCCACCGCTGCTGCTGGTCGAAAAATAGAATTGGCTTGATATCGCACGCTCGGCGGTGCTTTTTCTTTTTTCTTACCTTGGCTTTTCTATTCTCTCTTTCGCCGGTCTATTCTCGGCTCTCTCTCTCTCTCTCTCTCTCTCTCTCTCTCTCTCTCTCTCTCTCTCTCTCTCCTCTCCTTTATCTCTCTCTCTCTCGCCGACGACGACGACTCGCGAAACGACCATGTAATAACGGATCGAAGAGACGCGCTTCTCTAATTTTCCGCAAAGACTTTTTTTCTCTCCGTACGTGTACCAAATAATCGTTGTTTTGTATATCGGGAGGAAAAAGCTTGACTCTTCTTACTTTGTTTTGGCACACCACGACGACAGTTCGTAAATTCTCCGCGGCTTGACACTCGGCGAATTTCGTGTTATTCTTCGAGTGTATATCGAGAGTTCCTCCACCTTTGCGGATGCTGGGCATCTAATTAGGAGTTATCGAAGAAAAAAAAGCGCCAGCGTTGAAACGAAGCGAACAGGTTTTTTCTCCTTCGCCGCGAGCTCGGCCGTTGAGAAATCCACGCCGGCTATTTTTAAACTTCATTATGCATTTGCAATAACAAATAGTTATGTAATCTAGAGTATTATAATTATGAAACGTGACATTTGTATATCTGTAACGTGTGAGCAGCGTTCGTGATGCAACGTCGATTCGACTGCGAGCGTCGACGTTGTTGTTGTGTGTTTTTCTAACTAACATAGTGTGCGCGGGCTTTTTGAAAGTCGAAATTGCTAGATTTAGAATATGCTGTTTATCCGTCTTGTTTGAAAATTCTTCGTTTTCTACGCGTGAACTTGGTAGACGATTTAAAAAAAAAAATTCATCGCTCGAGTACTCCGCGCGCTCGTAAATCACAATAGACACTCGAAGTAAATTGTATAATTCGACGAGAATCAGCCGATAATCAGGCGATACGTCTGCGTTTCTAATCTTGCAAATTCCTTGCTGTATCGGCTTCGATGCTTCTTAACTGCCAACGTACGTTTGTGTAAAAGAAAAGAAAATCTACAAAAGCACACCGACGCGTCTCGTCGTCAAAGCTTCTGCAAATAACGCAGCGCGAGCTCGTGATAAGTGTGCGCACAAGTGGGCGTGAATTTATTATCTTCGTATTCAAGAAATGAAAAAAAAGCAACGAAAAACTTGATCGGGAATTTACTGAGTGACTAGTGAAAAATTTTCCGAATCATCGAAGCTCGTGAAAAATTTGGCGAACGTCTACCATAGTACCCGAATGAGCGACAGGTTCGATTTTCCAAAAATGTGCAAGTGTCAATCTCTGCGGTTGGAAGACGTATAAATAGACTTACTATAGGCATTTTTTCGGGAAAGAGAGAAAAAACAAAAGAGATGAAAATGTTTACTTTCGAGTATCGTAAAAATAAAGTTGCGCGACCGAGTGAGAGAGAAATAAACAAGTCTCGTATGCGGTTTGTGGTTAAATTTAAAAACGAGAAAAGATAAAGATGAATCGGCCGGTTGTCACACACACAGCTGTGGGCGAGAGATCGAGAAATAGCCTCGCAAATGACTGATGTCATGTGCAGCGAATACACATTTTGGAAATCCTCGGATCTGTCATACATAAGCTTGTAAACAAGCATCGGAAAATAAAAACCGGAATCGTTTTTCTCCACAGACTTGGGTCTCCGGAGCATCAGTCCTTTCAAAATTAATACGGACACCTGTTTATCACGCGCAACTCGATCGTAGACAAAAAATTTGTTTCCATCCTTCGACACTCGCTATATCAGAGTCGGTGATTCCTTCGAAAACATTCCTCTCAGCCAAGAAGAGCGAAAAAAGAGCGCATGAGACATCAGAGAAAGAGCTCGCATCAGAGGGAAGACAGGCGCCAGTCGTCGGCTCTTCGGAATTTTGAAGCGTTCGATTTCGGCGCCGGGTCGCGATGATCGAGACTATGCCTGGTCCGGCCTTCCAGCGATATAATTATATGCGCGGTTATTAACGAGGGAGGTATGCGCTGTGTAGCGAGAAGCCGCTTCTGGTGCTCTTCTTTACGCTGTTGACCGGGTGGTTTCTTGTTTATTCGAGAAACTTTCTTCACCCAGTGCGAAACTCTTATGAGAGCGAGCGATTCTGAAAATTTTATGGGTGACTTGTGGTGGTATTTTGAATGGGTGGCTTCTTCGAACTTTTCGAAAGACTGAACATTTACGCGCGCGGATGATGCAAAGTTTTAGTTTAGAGCGTAATACGACAGACACATGCGCGATTTATTTAGCTGCTTTGTATTAAAATTTTTTCGGACGAGTGGTGCAAATTTTATTACCGTATTTTAAAGTGCTGTTAAATTAGAATTGTCTACGATCGATTACTCTTTCTACTTTTTTTAGGCAGCCACTGACTGACATTAGAATACGAAAATTCGTATACTGCCTTTGAATTACGTTGCTATAAATAAAAAAAAATACGTCTGAGTAAAATGTGGTACTCACGATATGGTGAATTTAATCAAATGTTTCTCGAGGTTACAAGTGTGAAAAAAAATAACTCGATGAAAAAATCATAACGACCAAAACTTATTTTTAGCTCCATTTAAGAGTACAAAATTCAATAAACACATGACTCTACGTATGCGTAATCTGTCAATTGATAACGCGATCGATTTCGATTCGTATAATGTATTCGTTGACATCAGTCAAAAGAAAAAAAAATAATTGAAAATCACCAGATGACAATCATTGAGATTTCTTGCCATTATGATTACTTTAGTATAAACAAAAATTACGAATTACTGGATATAATATTTTAACGCGCGTGTGTTACATTTACGTAGGTTTTTATCAGCATTCGATCATTCGAGCACATCACCTCCTTCAGGCTTGAGACGCCGATTGCCGGTATCAATTTATGTAACATTATCGATATCTCATGACAACTGTCTTACACCTGGAATAATATTTTCAGTGCTCGAGTGTAGGAAGATTGAATCGCTCCAAGATGACAAAACTCTCTTGGATCCAATTGGGATTTTTATTTTGCAAGTTTCAAATATGCAGCCTTATCTCGGCCAGATAACAAAGTTTACCGTGCGGTCGGAACGCGCACAGCAACACATGTCGAACGAATTTTTAATTACTGCGATCTGTGCGTTTTCTTCAAGTACGCCGGCACTGTGTCATTTCATTCCCTTTCGTTTCGCCGACGGCAAATACATAATTCATTATTCGAAATTTGGGGAAAAAATCAAAGCCACGTTATAATTATTCGAAATCCCCGCATTCGACGACCTTGACTAATCGGAAATTTTTCCAAAAATATGGCTTATATATCCGGTCCAACCGTATACAAATCGAAAAGTTTTCTCCTTTCGATCACGCGACAAAAAAACAACGTCCATATCCGACCGCACGCGTAAACGCGCGTGATGTAAACCCAACACCGTTAACTCGCACCGAGTCGCCGTCATATATTAGTAGTAGTCGTAGTAGTAGGTAGTAGTAGTCCGCGGCACGCGTCTAAAAATAGCCATCGGTATCGCGCGTCTAAAAATAGCCTCTCACAATTGAACGTATCCTTTCCTTCCAAAGCTCTCGCTCGCTTCCACCTCTCTGTTTCCCGCATATATAGCGTCTTCTTGCTGCCCAGCTGCATCGTCATTCGCGTCGCGTCGCGTCTCTCCTCTCGTGGTTCCCCTGTGAAAAAAAATGTTGTCATATAATACACACTCACATACACACCCACGACGACGGCGGAATATTTCTGCCGTGTCGACCCTCTGCCCATTAGACGTTATATGCGGGATAATTGCGAGTGAGTACATATAGAGAGGGAACCGGACGATTGGCTGTGCTAGCTCTCCACAGTCGGGAGCTAACACAGACCAAACAAGATTACACGCGGTGATATAGACGGAGCTGTACACAATTTTAATATCCTCTTTTCAAAGCAAGCGCACATCAGCAGTCGAAAAATTCTATTGTCTTCCTCGTTGTCTTCTATAAGCCGCTTCGAAAAATAAAAGAATCGTACATTCGTGTAAATATTCCCCGGTCTCGCGTACACACACTCGGTTCAAAAAAACGAAGCGCCTTCCGATTGTCAGATTCTGAGAACAGTCGTTTCGAGACAAACGCCTTGTGCCGCAGCGCAAACGACACACGTATAGCCCCGCGCAGAGTTCACTCGGCGTCGCGTCTCTCTAAACTTTGCAAATATTGCGCACGTATATAGCGTCGGTGCTGCCGCCGTCGCCGTCGTCGTTGTCCAAAAATAGCGGAGGCGACGTTGAAAACGATGACACGCATTGAAAACGTAGACGCGCGCGCGTGGCGGGAATCGGTCAGCGCCGTGCCACGTTCGCGGCGCATTCCGAAATAACGAAAACTCATTTGTGTATTTATGTATGTTCTCTCTTTCTCCGTCCGCCGGCGCGAAGGAGGTACGAGAAGGAAGACGCGAGTATCGTGTAGTAAGCAAGCACGTGTATAGAGGCGGACTTTGAAAAGTTCGGAGAAAAATGGCTTGCGCGCACATACGGTGTACTTACATGCGGAGCTGAGCCTATTAATTCGAGGAGGAAAAAACTTACGCCACTCATTTGTATACGATCTAGAGAGAGAGAGAGAGAGGGAGAGAGAGCGAGAGAGAGAGAGAGAGAGAGAGAGAGAGAGAGAGAGAGAGAGAGAGAGAGAGGAATATATAAAAACGGGCGCGTGTATAGCTTATACCTGCTTGCTCCGTGTGTATGTATACGGAGAGTGAAAAATAGGTATGGGCTATACGGTGAGATCGGAGAGGCCGATGAGGTGAATACTAACGGCCAGAATTTTTTTCAAGTTCATTTTATCCCGGAACGAAATGGAGATGATTCGGCGGTATATGTAAAGTCATTAAGATACATCAATTGTGAGAGATGCGAGCACACACATTAAAAGAGGAAAAGTGGAAAAATAATTAGTTCATCCATTTCGACTAATTCTAATTAAATTACGATTATTAGCCACGGCTCTCAGAGTTAATGATGCTAATTGCATATTTTTCCGCGATAGCGCTTCTATTTTTAAAACAAACTCATCCTATTCCTCGTGATCAGATGAATCACTGATCTTTTGCCTATACACATTCCCGAGGAAGAGAGCCGAAACCTAAAACCATAATATTATACCGGTATAAAAGTTTCGCACACGTAATCAGCATCGAGCCGGCGCCGGCACATTGAAGAAGTTCGCGCATTCCATCCGTTCTTTTTATATCCGCCAATTGACTCAAGCGAAAACAAAACGAAGAAAGACAAGCGTCTTATCGAGGGTAGGGGCAGGAACCTGCGATGCTGACACCCACTTTTCGGGCAACTAATTAAATCCACGAGCACACCTTGAGTCGCAAAGAAAGAGAGAGAGAGAGAGAGAGAAAGAGAAAGGCGTGACGAGAGAAAGAGAAAAAAAGAACGCGCGAAGCGCAAACATCCTACTCGATCCGAGTTCATTTAAGCTCCGGGAGTCTAAAAACGAGTAAATTCTATTAATAACTTCCCGTAGGAACGAATAAAGGCCACTCAGCGTATTTTTAAATGCGTCTGCGCTTTTTATACACACACACACCTATGCGCGTTCGCTTCGTTTTCCTTTGCTTTTTATTGGCCGTACATATGTACTGCGTATTTATACATCCTCAGCAGGGGAGTACAACCGATTTCCGTACCGCGAAATCTCTCTTGCTTCGCGAAAACAACATTCGATTTTGAGGTTATGTTAACAGTGTGTTATTGTATAAGAGTTCTTCTTGGCATCATCCGCGTTTAATTCATAGTGGATTTCTCTTTAGCAAAATTTTACACGAGTTTCGGGCGGAGGAAGGAAGTGTCGGTGTAGCTAAGAGATTTTAGGTTCGCCGCGGCGGAAAATCACTGTGTTTCTGACGCTTAATCGTAATCGCAAGTTTGCGCGCGCACGAGAGAGTTTTTTTGACGTTTGCAGCTAACAGCAGCAGCAGTCCGTGTAAAAGTGTATAATGATCGGTTTTGTCGGTCATTCGGGAGGAAAGAGATAATTTTACGATACGCGTTTGGCAACAGCTAGAATATATCGAGTCACATCCACGCGTGTGTATAGTTATGTGTACACAGTGTATACATTATAAGCTGCGGATTTGCAATTATCAGTCGTAATGCGCGCGGAACTATAAGCTACGTTTTTTCTTGCATTGGAAATGCGTTTGAGAACGTCGAATCTTTGATAAAACGACGTAACTCTATATCATTAACAAAACTTCTTTTAGTGCAGCTGTAATATACAAATGCTTTTACTATTATCCCTTTTTTTCATTTTTAGAAAGCGTTTCCTTTAATTTCCGTTAATAGCAGGTGTGTATAAGGGCGACACCCCGACGCCGGATTTTTACGATAGGGCTTTTCACTCGGCCGACCGTCCGCTGCAGACTATACCTATAGGTATTGTAGAATCGTAAAACGTCCAGGTGCATTAGTGGGCATCGTTTGCTGCTCTTTTTTTCTATACGCAGAGTTTCACTGCATAGTTTTTTTCGACCCTTCCCAAATAGGCAAATGGTCCAACGTGAATTCCCCCCCCCCCCCCCCGAAGGTCAGTCCTGCATTGCTGAGTAAGCTTAGACTGCAGAAAACGATCTCCGATGAAAATAGCGGCCGAACACGTGTTCCGAAGCTTTGTCTGAAGAATCGCTTTCTCAGCAGTTAACGCCTTGACCCAGAGGTTGTACACTCTTCTCGCGATTTATTAATAGATGCAGAGACTATTTTGGGGAAATACTTCTAAAAAAATATTTTGACTGAGTCAGCGTGCCACATGCGTTGAGCCAATCGAGCCGCGGAAAGAATAATATTTTGATTCAAGGATGGAAAATACGGTAAAAGCGCGTAAATATGTATTGTCAGGCGTAATTTCGAGACGAGGCATTTATCGTAGAATTATTTTAGCTCGGGACAGTCTAAAAGTGTAAATCATACGGATATAGATCCATTGCCAATATATTGTCTTCTGTTTGTTATCGTTTGCCCTCAGTCGTATTTTCGAAATGCATCTTCATCGAGTGTCCAAATATTGCTTCAATATACAGGTTTTCGTCGTAAAAAAACCAATTCTTTGACGATTTCAACCTACATTCACAGCGAACAGCATAACATCTAACCATCTGACGAAACCAGATAGACACGCAGGAAAAGAAATCCAATACACAGCGGCACAGCATATCCTCACGCACACACACATATATATATATATATACAGAACAGAGCTCAGAGGAGAGTGTTCCTCGCTCTCTTACATCAAGTATAAACTTTTCGCGGCGCGCAAAAACTTTCGCGTCTCCGCTGCACACACATACACATATACCCACACTAGAGCACGACTGCATCGACACGCTCGCCGCTGCGCTCACACATATACATCCCCACACACAGACACACATAAAACGCGCTATTATTAGACCTGAAACTCTCTTGGGGCTCTCTCGGCTTAGCTCGCTCGCTACTCACCGCTTAGCTCTCGTCGGTCGCGTTGGGATAGGCGATGCCCCGCGCGCGAGTTTTATGCGACGCTCGGCGAGAATTACGATTTCACGATCGACGGCGACTCTCTGTGTACAGTATACGTTACATACACGCGTTGAAAGAGACTGAAAGAGAGAGAGAGAGAGAGAGAGAGAGAAAAGAAGAAGAAGAAAAAGGCGAGCGCGTCCGCCAGGTGGCTTGGACGAAAATAACTCGCGCAAGAGAGCGAACGTGCGCGCAGGAAGATATTGCAGCACTTTGAAGCGATAAGCGCGCGCGAGAGAGCGAGAGGCTGTATAGAGCGAGCACCACAGCGATGGAGGCACGACGGCCACGACGACGACTACCTGTTGATCGCGAGAGCGCTGCCGCTGCCGGCACTCGGTGAATGTCGATGATGCCGGGGAGAATGTCGCGAGCTATGCCGTTTCTGCGCGCGCGCGTTTTGCTGCTGCTGCTGCTGCTGCTGCGGCTGCAGCGCTCTTGAGAACTCGGAACGCGTGTATAGTATTGGAAGAGAACGGTTTTATTTTTCTGGCGAGTAGTATAATAACGCGATTGAAAATTAATAGAAAGACTTTTAAACAATGCCGATCGCGGTAATTACGGTGTCGCTATTAGTGACGTGTATAACGCAGCAATGGTCTGCGCTTGTATAAAGGCGCAGAAGCATCGGAAGATGGTTTTTTAAGTAGCGGTAAAGGAGACGACGACACGTGCGCGCGTAGCTTCTTCGACTCTTCGTATGGTGCGCTATACACGTGTTTATTGTGTGTATAGGCACATTTACATGCCACCGCGAGAGCTTGTGCGCTAGTTCCATTGTGTCACTTTGTAAACACTGTCTCGAGGATATTTCTATCATGATTTAGCTCAGGCTTAATTTTAACTTTTCTCGCGCTTATGTAAGTCGCTTAAAAACCCTTTGTCGCGTTAAACTTCAACGTCACTTTGAAATAACAACTAGGCGATAAGATACAAGTAAAAATAGAAAATAAAAATTTTTCTATTTTTTCCATTTCCGCGAGTATTTGTGTCTTCGCGGCGCTAACGTAGATTTCCGATTCGTTTTTTTGCTGATTCGTCAATTATTTATCAACGCTCAGTGGCACGGTTATTAGGTTATACACGAAAGGATTATCTTATTTGCGTTGTTTGCGCAACATTTTTATTTACTTTAACGCACTATCTTGTTTACATAACTGTATAATGATGTTTCCGCGGAGAGAGCAGTGTTAACTGTCGTTTCATTAAAAGAGCCTATAAAATTACGTTACAAGTGAATTTTAATTGCCAGCGCTTTTTAATAGCCGCACCGTGAAATTTTAGCCAGAATTCGGCTACATATCACCGTTTCGAAATCGCAGCTATTCGAAAGCAATTGGTCATTATAAAAATTTGCAAAATTATGCTTTCAGCCTCTGACAACAATTTGGCAAAAGTCCATTGCTCAATAGAGCACTGACTAATTGCAAGTATCATCGCTTCATTTCCTATACCTTTCTCGATCGTTCTTCTAAAATTATCCGTCGCGAATCATTATCAACATTTTTTCTTGTGTTATACAAAAATTGAATAACTTTTGGCTTCAATTTTTAAGACCATACTACTTAGGCAGTTTTAAAATTTAACATACATGACATCAAATTTAAAATCGAACCGCAACCGCTAACTGACACAAATCAGGCAATAAATAAAACTCCTTCAAGATGACGCGATCAAAACTTTTAGGTAGGATATTTGAAGAGCTGCAGCATTGGTGATAGTGCGCAGATTTGCGCCGTCATCGCAATCTGCAATGCAGCAATTTCCACTCCGTTTATTAAGTATCGCAAAAAGCACATAAACAAAACTCGCTATCAAAGGGCATCGTACCGCTATGAATCTCGGAAAGTCTCAATGCTTTGTTGGGCGATACGAGAAAATAAAAGGTGCATTACGAGCGTAAAGCCACACTTTCGTGTAAAACCTCAATTATAGTACATTACGATACAAGTGTCCTATGAGGCATTTTCTGGCACGGTGAGGTTAAGGTGCTTACGCCGTGCCAGAATGTGCCTCGGAGAACTCGAGTATCGTACGATACTTTATAGCACTGCTTGCATAAATCCGCCAAGTCACGCAAATCCGTGGCGTATGCAGTTCTTTCGGGCACCGTGAGGTTAGCGCACGAGTGTAGCGAGTGCGATATACACGGTGCCAGAAAGGGCTACATAGGACACGGATTTTTGTGACCTATAGCGGATTTAGGCCACTCAGTGCTATAAAAAAACTACTCGGAATTTAAAAAAAAATAAATAAACAACAACGTCAGCCAGCGTTTCTCACGCACTCGCAAGAGATCAGATGGAGAGAGAGAGAGAGAGAGAGAGCGGTAGTATAGTATACAACGCTCTTGCAACTGCATTGGAGCATGCAACTCTTGCCGCTGCCAGCATGTCTGGCGCATTCGACTCGCGGCGTGTATATAATAGCGGGTCTCTCTCTCTCTTTCTCTCTCTCTCTCTCTCTCTCTCTCTCTCTCTCGCTGGCGAGCGAAACCGGACTCTCCGGCCGAGAGAGAGAGAGAGAGAGAGAGAGAGAGAGAGAGAGAGAGAGAGAGAGAGAGAGAGAGAGAGAGAGAGAGAAGTGTATAGTGCTGCGGAGGAGATGAGCCGCGTGCGCTCTCGCGGAAAACCGCAAGCTCAGGAATGCAAGCGCAAGCGCGGCGACATTCAATTAGTGCACCGTAGAAGAAGTATAGCGGTGCAAACGAGAGCTGCTCCTCTCGCTCGAACATGCGATTCTTATTCTGTGATTGCTCGATCGGCGAGGGTGACTTTTTGAGCAGAATACATTTTTTAACAAGGCGCGAATCTACGAAAACGTTAAGAATATATTTTTGATAAAGATGAAGTTGCTTTAAACATCTTGTTTTAAACTTATAGAATCAAAAAGAAAATTCAGATCGCACGCAGTGACGTCAAACGCGCTCAACCTATTGCTCCAAAGTGACACCGCGAATGAAGGAAAAAGAAAAAACAAATCCATATCGCTATTTATATACATATAAATTATGCAGCGTTTAAATATAACGCCGACTATAAATATATATCCTACTATGCTCTGCTCTCGCACTCATTGCTCCAAAATAAAAGAAACCGCATCAGCATCCCTTCGCTCTCTCCTGTTCGTTTTTCATAATTAAATCTCAAATCTGATTTATTAAATAAACAAGCTCTAGACTCGTCCAGCTTCGAAAATGGTCTCTCTCTCTCTCTCTCGGAGATCCTCGTGTGTGTTCTAATCGCACTGCTGTTGCTGCTGCTGCTTGACGGCGGCGGCGGCGGTGATCGTTTCATCGCAAAAGCCAAGAGAGAACGAGATTCGAGAAACGGGTTTTCACCGCGAGCTCTCTGAAAAATGTTAATGCGTGTGTTCGATCGCGCGGAGCACTGAAATAATTACAGGGCACTGAGTCATATCTCCAAGGGATTATGAAAAAACTTTTCTGTCGATTTGCTCGATTTTCGGGCTCTCTCTACTCTACTGAATTTATTTCTGGATCTATAACGATCCGGCGATGACAGATTTCCTTTTTATTGGTTGTACGTCATATATACACACTGCATTTACTAATTGACGCTCACAAGCGTGTATTTTTAGGCGCTTGCGCGCGAGAAGAATGCGAATTGAGTTATCGCAATAATTAAAATATCAGCGCCTCGCTTTGCATAATTAGAAGATTTGAATGCATGGAGTACGAAAATGGGTACGCGTACGCGTATTCAACGAAACCAGCTACGATTCTTCGCAGTAATTACACTTATTAGCCTCCGAAGCGGACTGTACATGAGCTACATGACAATTACCACTCGGTGAGACATTCGAAAGTCGATTACGCGGTTCCTTTTTTAGTGTGTGTGTGTTCCGAATCGTCAAACTTCTGAATCAATCGCGAATCTAATGGAACGGCGAAGCGAAAAATGAAGCGAATGCAATTTTTTAAATGTGAAAAAAAAACAGTGACGAGATTCTAAAAAAAGCCGAGTCCACGTCAGAATTATGTAATATAGAAAAATGCCTTTATGCAATGTCGCTCGTCACCTCCTCTCGCACGCATATGCGCAAAGTCACTTTTACATTATGCAACTAAAATCTCGACGAAAAAAAAAAAAAAAATACGCATATACGTCCGATCGGGAGTAGTATCTTACGCAGATTACATATATTCACAAATCGTTTCTCCCTCCACTCGGCTTTTTCCATGCCCTGCCTGTATCGCTTCGAATTTTCAGTGGCAAACGCGCGGAATATTCTCTCTTCGAGCGTGAGACGCTAAATCGCGAGGAGAAGGGTCTTTATCGTGAAGTCCGATAAAAATGCGATCGGTGAGCACGCGACGTAGTTGCTTCAAAGCGTCGCGATACGAGACGCATGCAGAAATTTAATGATGCCACTCGGACGCGCGCGCGCGCGCTGCTGCTGCTACTGATGCTGTGCCTCAATTTTTTGCCGTCGTGTCGCGGGACAGAAATAACTATTCAGCGAGCGCGTGCATTGGAACCGGTGCAGCCGATCGCTTTGTGTGCACTACTCTATGATTTAATGAATGTGCGCTGTCTTTGATTGCCGCGTATATTTTAATTACGGTGCGCAATTGGTTATCGTTGTTGATTTTGCAAAATGATGGTGTTTTATGATCGTTGAAGAAAGATTATTTGATTCGGTATTTAAAAAAAAAAACTCTGCCGTTGTTTTCAGGCAATTAATTAAAATTGAAAGGCTAATTTTTTGGACGTGTTTTACAGGTGGCTGTTTGTAGTTGACACCGAAGCAAAGAAGAAATCTGGTTGTCGGCAGCATGGTAGAGAAATAGCCCATCCGGAATTGCAATATTCTTGCTGAAGTTAACCTGCCATGTTGTTTAGGTAAGCTGAGTATTCTTTTCTCATCTTCTTTTATCCAAGCGATAAGCTTCGGAATATCATTTGTGTAACCCAAGAGTAGCATCCGGATAAAGTTTCTTCAGATACAGTTATGTGTTTATGATGTTTGAGTTATGCGTCAGAGAGGATGAGATGAAAAAAAATTAAAACAATCTGCAGGTGTAATGTTTAGACAACACGTGTACAAATTATAACAACACAAGAATGTTTTTGAAAATCTTTAATAACTGCGAAACTAAAAAATAATAAATGTTCTCTTCTCAATTCGTCGATTTACTTGCAACGGAATCCGTTTCGAAATTATACTGAAAACTATCACTCAAACGGTTGCAAAAACGTCGCGCTGAAAATAACGAGACGGACTGCAGCTGATAATTAAACGACGTTTAATTGCTCAACAAATTTTAAGCTCCTCTATAATCACGTGGTGACACACGTGTTCTGATCGATCGCTCGACTGTCTCTGACTGGTACCGATTGTTATTATGGACTAGAAAATTTGTATTTTGACATCTCCAAGTCAACTTGCTTCTGACGACGAAACCTTCTAATTCTTCAACAATGTCTAATTCAGTCTACTGATCTCTTATCGCTCTAATACCAAAGTTCAAGTTTTAACTGCAGTTAGAAAGAAGATTATAATTACGTAACTGCATCAAACGACGTTAAACGTAGTTTTCCACACTTTATACCTACGTAGATGTAAATTGATGCGGTGAACTAACTGCATCGCAGTTGCATGCAATTTCAAGAGTTAAATTTTATCAAATTAAAAGGCATAAAAAATATGCTTGTTTTTCAGTTGCTTCATTATAGCTATCAACCAGAGACATTCAGTTTTATTGTTTGACTAACAAACAGAACATACAAAAACGATTCTGTGTCCTAGTTAAATTATTTCTTAAACACCGATTAATTTTCTAGATCATCGATTCAAAACACACATTCTTGGATCATCCGAAGCCTGTTTGAACACTATCATTATCGTTGCTCAGGAAAGCATGAAGGAAAACCAGACACCAATTTATCCGTTTACATTTACATTCTCCGTTCAACAGACTACCTCGCAGCTTCCCCGTCGCTCACTGCCGATATTATATAATATAAATACAGGCATTTGTCACGCTGTCGTGTTATTTTAATACGTTATCGCGGTCCACGTGCACCATCATCGTCAAGGGAATGGTTACGCACCGCTTCTGCAAGAGAGAGAAAGAGCAAAAGAGCTGTTGCAGTATCGATATAATGCATAAAGACGGAGAGTGCGAGAGAATAATAGCGAGTGAAAAGAAGTAGATTACGCTGTTTAAAAGTGAGGCAGAGAAAGCACAAATCAGTGCCTCTGTCGTTCTCCCGATGCAGCGAAGAACGATGAAATGCAATCGAAAGCTGCTGATAATAGTATATGTATACGTTAAACGGGAGAATATGCTGAATCCTTGTTTTAAAGTGTATCTTTGACTTCAAGTCGCTTATCTTGCAAACTTGTCTCCAGCATGCTCAGCAAATATTTCTATTTGTCGTTTCGTGATTCCTTACATTTACATTGAATACTTGTCTCTGCGACATTGCAAACACAATGTATTATATGCCATCTCTATGCGTTTGCTTTGCTATCAATTGTATATAGCTATTTACAGCTCCCTCTATAGTCTCTCTTTCCTATCGTTGCGGTTGCTCTCTTCGTACAGAACAACAACAGCGTATAGTACATAGATCGCAGAGAGGGAAATTCGCAAACGACATGAGGTTTTCAGAGCACTCAACCTTTTTCCAAGAGCCTCGTGTGGTGTCGATTACGCTGCAAATATATGAAATACACGATTTACACTCGATTCCGTGAATTCCAATCGCAGCACTCGTTGAATTATTCTAACGCTGCGAGCTTCAATTCAGTGAATGAGAAATGTAGAGAAAGACGGAAAATCTGAGCTGCCAAGTTTAATTGGTTCCAAGAATTTGAGCCCAATGAATGATTCAGAACTGTGGACGTACAATCGCTAAGACACATCGGGTTGCATACACACGCAGAGTTTGTGTTATTTACTTTTGCGTTTTACTTATATAAAATCGATTGCTATAACTATTGCCACGATATTTAAACCGAGGTACTTTGATACGCCCGTCTGATCTAAATATCGCTAGAAGGAAGATCGTCTCCGAATATCCGCTAACCTGACAAATCGTTCTCTTTTTATCCATCGAATTCCTCGCTCGACTTTTAAAATACCACGCGCACACGCAACAGCATTCACTTTTATCCTCTCTTCCGACTGCAGCCGCGGTGTTGTGCGGCTTTCGAACGCACGCGTGCGAATAAAAGGAAATCACACACACGCTCTCAAAGTGGAACGCGTTAACAGAAAATAAAACAGCCGTACTAGAGCTCTTCCACCTAATTTTCTAATTTTCCCATATAGAGAGAAGAGAACGCGTCCGTCCAGTCTCGCGTGCTCTCTTCTCTCTCTCTCTCTCTCTCTCTCTCTCTCTCTCTCTCTCTCGCTCTCTCTCTCTCTCTCTCGATGAAGCAGTAACTGCACTTGTCCGCAAGCAGCGAAGAAGTTTTTATAGCCCCCGTGCAGGCGAGTCGCCGCTAACTCGGCATATCCTTCGCAACAACAGCAGCAGCAGCAGCAGACATAAGAAACACGACAAAGTATAACATCGTCTAAGCCGCTCGCGCGCGCGTAGCACACGTGCAACGTGCAATTATCTCCCCTTTCGATGAGTCGCTCGAGAGTAGCGGCACGTCCAAAGAGCTACCGCGCCACGATGGCTGCCGCGAACGCTCGTAATGATAGTGCAGTCGCGAGAGCAAGAGAGAGAGAGAACAGTATGCGCGCTATAGGCCTATTATGCACTGCGATTAGGACAGCGTATAAATGACCGGCCAGCGACGACGAGCTTTTTTTGTAGGATGAACTTCTTCTTCTTCTTCTTCTTCTTCTTCTTCTGGGTGGGGTGGGCGTTTTTTTTTGTCAGGCTGCGTATGTGTCTGGTATACTTATATAGTCGTAAAGCGAGATGTTTCGAAGGTGGCTATCGAAAGCGTTTATCGCGGCAAACATGAAATCTGATATATTACGCTGTAGAGCTGCGATGAGGTGTACTTTTATCATCGGGGTGGGTATTGAGGAACAGCGTGTAGCGTGATGATGCATATTCTTTGTTGATCTGTGTTGAGACGGATAAGCAAATGACGTCGTTGCTTTGTACTTTTCTGAAAACTCCTACGTGTGTTTAGAGTGATTGCGGAAGCGGTATAGCGGTTCTTACGCGTGGTATTGGTGCTGTTTTTTTTTTTGTCGAGAATGACTCTGTGAAATAGATTCTTGTTTCATCTCCGATTATAACACTTTGTCGTTAATATTGCACCTTCAGCTGCAACAAATTAACGAAACAGCTGTCATCAAAAATGTTGGTCACTCATCGAATCGACTCAGATTTTGAGTGATCATACAAGGGGATTCCCAAAGCTTCTTCCAAGACGTCAATTACAGCCTACTCAGAAAAAATACAAACGAAAACGATCGCGATCATTCTTTAGTCACACACAACTCTAACAAGAAAAATCAATTAAGCAACACAAAATAATCGTCATCATCATCATCATCGGCAACAATCAATCATCACCGTGACAAAAACTTATTTTCCATTCTCTCCCACTGCATTACACACGCACCATTACGACAACAACCAGTAGTTCAATTACGCATCTGCATACACACACCGCATCGGCAATCGACGGAAGTTCTACCTTCGTCTCTCTTCCGCATCGATCACGCTCCCGATTTATCTCTCCCTTGCGTGTCTCGACTCTCTTTATCGCTCTAATGAAAATTACCGCGTGCTGCGTAAGATTTCGACGCTCGTATAAAGCTTGGCATTACTCAGCCGCCGCCGTACAGCTACTTTGTTCGAGAGAACGATCTGCGCGTACGGCCGTAAACGTAATTCGCGCTTTTATGCGTCTATATACGACTCTGCAGTCTCTTTCTCGTGCTGTGTGAGGTTATTACGGAGCTTATTCCGGGACTCGTGCCTTTGAGCTGCGAGCTCTTGGCTTAATTTTTCACGATTGGCAGCTTTGTGTCGCCACTATTTCTGATGGGAGAATCGCCGCTATTTTTGGCGTGATTACTCGCCCAGTTATGTGACTCTCAAATAGACGCGGAGTCAGTACTTCTCTTTGTTGAATGAACTTTGAATTATGGATGAATTTTTTTGTCTACCACTCTTATAACGAGCGGAGTTCAAAAAAACTTAACGCGTGTACTCGAATTGTGACTGGAAGCTATACAGCGTAAAAGGAAATCGTTAAGAATCTCGATAGCCGATTCTATTATTTTTACACACGAGGCAGCACTCGATCTTTATGTTTTCCGCTCTGGCTTTTTTCTATACATCTCTCTGTGTTATACACTTTAATGAGTATACGGCCCATTAATGTCCAACTTCACACAATCGGGTGTCAAACTCTTGACAAATACAATCGCGCCGATGACCATGTTTTGTCTCGATCATCGTGACGAATAAAACGCGTTGCTCGGTTGGCATAATGATTCACAAAGAAAAACTTATTTATTCCCAGCCGCACGTGTCATTGACAGCAATGAAATCGATACTTTTTTTGTTCTCTTCGCGTTTTTTAAAACGCCTTACAACACCGATTATTTTCGGTTCCGCTCTATTACACTTCTAAAACGCTCGCGATATTCCTTGTATTTATATAATTGCCTACGATTAATCATCACAGCGAACGCGCGATCCCTCCTTAATTATAATTAGTATCGACAAAAGCTCGCTTTGAGATTTGCCAGAGCCAAAAAGGATTTCTCAGAATCAGCAGCAGTAGTAGAGACACACTAAGCAGCGGCTGTGGCTAGACTCTGCCAAGATAGAAGCTGCCGCATAAAACAGCCTCTAATTATCCTCCGTTTGGCTCCGCTGCTGTTGCAGCACACGCCCCCGCGAGAGAGAAGTCGCGGGCTGTTGAGCTTGTTTGTTATTTTGTATGTATACCTCGAAAGTTTCTTTTGGCTTGGCTTTTATTTTTCTCAAGCACTACTTATACTCATCTTTGCACCTGTGGATTTTAAGAAGCCAACGACTATCCGACATGTCGAAAGCGGACTCTTCTTTCTCTTCTGCAAACGAGTCTCGGCTAAAATTGGATTCTCAGCTCTCCATGAGGCGTTTATTATGAAGATAAATTAGCCGAATTTGTTCGAGCGCGTTTGATGATCCGTCGGTCGAGGCTTTCCGTGAAAAAAAAGCTATACACGCACGCCAGATTTCGGCTAATCAAAGACAATATTGATGTGCGCTACTTGAGCTTCCTAGAAAGTATTCCGGCATTTGAAATCGATAAAGTTTAAATTTTCTAATTAGGCTCTACACTACAGGTTCCAAACGATAAAGAACGAGCTTTCGCACGCACCATCTCCGAGACAAAGCGCATCACACGCGTAAAGATGCACACTTACGTCTACTATTTCCTAATACCCGGCGTCGACGCGTTCCGTCCGCACAATTAGCTTCTCCGAGACGGAAAATTCAGCCGGATTCTCCGAGAGCGTCGCATGCTCTTGGACACGGGCCACGACGCCGCAAGCTCGAATACCACGACTCTGCCAAAAATCCACTCGGTTCGCTCGACAGAATCCGACATCGGGATGATCCCCCGTCAGTCTATGGAGGATTTTCGGAGTATACGCGTAATGTGTCTGCAGGACGTTCGTTGCACCCGATTCCGTGTTTATCGAAGCTGTTCTCTATTGGGGTCGCAGTCGTGCGTAGAGAGAGAGAGAGAGAGAGAGAGAGAGAGAGAGAGAAAGCCAGAGAGCATAGTAGGCGCGAAAATAACATCGCGTCGGTACGTGCGATTTCGAGGTATTTTCGCGGAGCTCTGTTTGCCGAAGTCGCTCTTTTCGGATCGTTGCGCAAGCGTTCGAGTTTTCTAGAACGAAAACACACCGACAATGCAAGCGTTCGTCAGAAGTACTTATACGCGTGTAACGAAAAAAAGCAAGCGGCGATACAGCTTCCGCAAAGACATAAAGCAATAAACGCTATACATTATATATACGCACAGGAGAGCGAGCGAGCGGTGCAAAAAAGCTGCTGAACAAGGCTCTCCTCTCGCGACACAAAGAGTACGCGGAGCGCTTTACGCCCCTATAAATAGCGTATATATAGCGGCGCGCGCGCGGCTGTACGTCGAGTGCCGGCCGCCGCGAGATCTAGTCATCCATCACTTTCCAGGTGCGTTTTATTGCCTGTCGTTACACTGGATATCTTTCAATCTCATCTTTCAATTACCGGCTCGAGCTCGAGTCGCGGATTTTTTTCTGTTTCTTCATATGCTCTACCCCGTGTGTGATGGGCTGTTATACGGAGGAGGACAGGACGTTTTGTTGCAGCTAGTGGGCATCAACAGGTGCCGTTTGATTAGATCCTGCCGCGAGATACGTACCGTTAATATGGGCTCTTATATCACGGCTTACGTAAGTCGGCTGCTGCTACTTCGAGCTGACGACCCTTTCTCGAGATACACACAGACTTGTGCGCTTACCATTTGAAAACAAAAATCGAAATTTGAATCATGGTGTTTTTCGATTCGAAACCGCGGGTGATTACTCGCTGCTTCTCGGAAGTCGTTTTACGGTCCGCGCATCCGCCTCTTGTTTAGAGGCCTTTTCCGGATAGGCTCGATTTTATTGCAGTCGTTGACTCAGCTCACGAGTAGAGAGAGAAAAAAACCCGACACGATGCTCCAATAATTCGTTCATTTTTATTAGATTACGCAAAACGAGCGCAATCATAATTTAATAACACTGATACGAAAGGGATGACACTCGTGCAGCGGTCGATCGGTATATATACACCGGGCAAGATCCCGGCTGTACAAAATATAATTAAATTTATATAAAGTCGTAAAAAAAGGAAGAAGAGACAGCGCAAGTCTAGTTCTCTCGCGAACGAGGAGAGAAGAAAAAGAGAGAAGATCTCGAGAGTAGTCCTGTTCATTAATATGCGTCGACGCGTCTCTCGCAGAGCCGCGGCAAAAATGTCGCAATTTATGCATCCTGAAGTAATAAGCCGGCCTCACGTACTCCCGTTTATATTTACGCCGATATGCGATGAAGATACTAATGCCCACCGCCGCCGCGCGCGCGCGCGAGACTACTATCATTTTCGACGAAGCTCGCGGCGCTCGCGGATTTTTCTTTTACTACTTTCCTGCGTCGAGTTTATTAAAATTCTGATGCCGAGTGCGCGTGTGTCGCAGCCCGTATATAGTAGTCCTCTTTTTCTTCGCTTTGGCGGATTGGAAAGCCGAGAAGATTTATATCGCGTGTTATTTTCGCGAGCGATGTTTAATTGTCACGCGTATTATATGATGAATCTCTTTTTTCCAACGTTCTCGTCGGCGATCGCGATATCCTATGGCGCCAGGTCTCCTCCCGAGCTGATCAGCGCTGTAGCGTTAATTCGCAGTATTAATAATAAATATGCTTCTCTCACGAGGCGTTAATCAGCTGTTGACACAACGAGAATCAGCTGTGCTAAACGCGCCGAAGTGGTTCGGTAATTATCACCCGCTTGTGGCGTGTATAGGCTGCCCGAAACTCTTCGAGAGATGGGAGAATAAAAAAGGAATTTTTAGATTTCTGCGCGAAGGTTGTGATCGCGTAGTGTGTTACACATTGTATTAATTCACGCGACGGATGAATCCTCGGACAAAAGTGTTTTTTACACTCTTGCTCTTTGGCTAATTCAGCTGCCTTTCGAGATAGAGAGGGAAGGAGATATTGTATTATTCGCCGCAATAACGTCGTGTGATCAACTTAATTTACGCAGCATTTGTTCCAGTTTTTCCGGCGCCTCGTGCGCTGTGAGATCACATTTCTGACCTACTTGCTGCGTTGTGTATTTTCGGACGCATTCGCGAAACCAACGCTTAAATTATTGAAAAATCAATCGGTTTCGAAAATTTCAAAATTTCAAGAGAAAACCTCGTAAATTACAAGTGGAAGAACGTATACACGAAAGCGAGAAAAATATCCGCAGCGACGAACTATACAACATACTGCTCGGAGAGTCGCCATGCAGACGAGAGAGTGAGAGACGCTATCAATGTTTATCCAAATGATACGCGCGCGAGTGTTGACCCTGATTTTTTGCGTAAACGCGCGCAAAACCCAAGAAGAGCAGCAGCCAGCAGCAGCGGCGGTGGCGCTGATGTTTGTGCTCCGCTTCTGCTCTTATTATATGTGCGTGAATTTTTAAGCCATATATGCTATACATGCGTAGTATATAAAGCGGCTTCGTCGCGATAAAATCTCCCTATAATTCTGTGCGGCAGTTGAACGGGGCCGCTCTCGCTCTCTTTCTCTCTCGTATTATAAGTACGCTGCCGATGTTAAATATAAGTTTTGTTGATAAATAAGAGAATGGAACGCGTAAGCTCCCGCGGCTTTTATCTTATCGCGAACGCGCGGCTGTACGAAAGCGACGTGCTTTCGCGAGTCAGTTATGTTTAATGCGGAATGTGTGCGCGGCGATCGAGAAACCATGCACGATTTTATGTATTATATACTTATGTAAATTTTACTTTTCGTACGTAAGTTTAATTAATTAATAAATTTCAGCACACACTGTATGGAAATCATTTGGGCGTCGAATTAACGTCGCGACTCTCTCGCATAAAGAGCGAAGAAAAATGCCCATAACTGTCGGTTTCATCGACCCAGTTGCGCTCTCTCAAATTAGCCCGCGCTTAATATGGGAATAAAAGAGCAAAGAGAGAGAGAGAGAGAGAGAGGAGAAAAAAACGAAACGAGGATCAACGCGCGCGCGCGAGCGCGACCGGAAAGTTTCGGTGCTTTTCGTTGACCAAACATCAGCATCGGTGTATACACACAGAGAGAAGAGAAGAGAGAGAAAAAGAGAAAAAGCTCCCAAGGATGGAAATGATTACAGCTCGCTGGTAAACTACGGCAAATAAGGGCGTGTGCGCGAATCGCACCGCCAGCACCGCCGCGATTGTTATTACTGCTGCGCTCGGACCAACTGTGCCGCTCTTTAATTCCTTCATTTTTTACTTATCCTCCTTCTTATACACACGCTCTCTCACTCTCCTCAAAGCCTTTTTAAGAGATCCTGTTTAAGAGATGGCTTTTTCGAGGGAGAGGGCCTTGATGCTGCGGAGGATGTCCCTCGCTCCGTCGCTGGTTTATCATAAAGTTAATATGCCGATAATTTAATGTATGGGTGCATGCGTGACGGGATCTCAGGGCCGGTTTATTTATAGAACGCTGCAGAAGAAACAGGTGCGTACACGTAACCTCTCAAAATTTTCCTCAAAAATCGCTCGTTACTTTTATCCAATACAATAATCACAGGATTAACTAAAAACAATCAATTCCATTCAAACACTATATCAACGCGCGCACAGAGAAGAGCGCACGACCATACACGCGAGACAATTGAAACTGCGACTCGCGCGCGCGCTCACCTGTGGCTTTATTGTTTACATAATTTATTATCCCGCGCTATGCACACACAGCGACGACGCCTTTTTCTATACAAACATGGGTGCGTCGGCCTTTCCACTCGCGGACATCTACTCCCTCTCTCTCTCTCTCTCGCTCCTCCGTATAACGCAAGCTATATACAGCTTTCCCTTTTATTTATTCTCCGCGCTCTTTTTTTCCACACGCCTCAGCTCGCACACAGGGCGCGTAATTGGCCGTTTAGCGGCGCGGCGCCGCTCTAATATTCCACGGCAAATCGAATTACGCCTCGCTCGCGGCGCTAATTTTAGGCCACTGCTGCGGCGACACGATATTGTATATTTTCCGCGCGCGCGGCGCAACGGCACCTTTTATACACGGAGCCTAGCACTATACATCTATACGTATAAGCCGGTGCGTAACCTCGGAGGTTAAATGACGCCGCAATTAAGGCCTAATTAGAGGCCACCGCGACGAGTGCTGGAGAGATCTCTGCAGGAGAGATGAGATCGAGGAAGAAGCGAAAAGCGCCGAGAGGAGGAGGAGGAGGCATGTCCGTGTCCGAGCGATTTAGCGCGCTGCACTTACGGCTGTGTGATGTATGCACACTCGTATATGCTATTATAATCCAGAATATTAGGGCTGTTGATACGTATACTATATAGTTGGTTTTGAATTTCAAATTGATTAGTCAACGCAGAAGATGAGATGAGGCACGCATGACGGAACCGATGGGACGCGATGAGAAATTCGGTCAATCGCGACGATGACACGTTTAATTGTGTTTTATATATCGATCGCCACATGACAGCGAGTAATGCCTCGTTTGCAATTACCAATTGTTCTCTCTCTCTCTCTCTCTCTCTCTCTCGCGGCGCTAGATGATTAAGCCACTTCGGAGAATTATTCGCAGCCGCGGCCGTCCAAGGTCCGATATCCTGTCCGCGCGCGTCGCGGTTTTTCTTTTGTCCGCGGAGAACGAGACGGAAAGATTAACCGCATTGGAACAATGACGTTTAAATTTTCGATTTCGATCCATTTATAACCAATAACTCGGTGACACTACTTGTCGATTCATCGCAATCGCACCTCATTATCGAAACACCAACGAGATTCTGCTCTCGATATCCAGCGTCATTTGAATGAAGCAAGAGGCAAAAAATCGCTCGCTGCAATATACCAGTTCCTCTCTCGGGTCTAAAAATAGACCTGCGCCATTTTTGCGCAAGAAACAACTCGCGCGTGACTTTGAGGTTCATTATACACAAATTTTTTTGTCTTGCTCTTGGCATGAATGATGAACGAACTCCTTCTTTACACGCTATGCGCGATAGAGAGAGAGAGAGAGAGAGAGAGATCAATTAAATCTTATTCAATTAAACCGCACGAGTTTTAAGAGGTTGCCGCTATTATATCCACGTCGATTACCAATTCATATATCGTATGTGTGTGGCTGCAATTATCTAATGTTTAGCACAACTTTTATGAGCGCGCCAAGTTGATAATTAATTTTAGCCACTTACAATAATTATATCTGAATAATAATAGTTTCCCGTCTTGTCTTTTCGAGCAAGCTTAATCGCTAGGTTTAAAAATAAGAATGTATACACGCGCTTGCGATGCTAATCGCTTTCCAGCACAAAAGGTATTTTTCTAATTACATTGCATATTGCGCTCCATACGGAAGTGATTCCTCGTCGCATGCTCTCGTGTGTGTAATGTTAATACTATTCTTGGTATTTCGCAAATATTTCTAAAAAAAGTTCAATTATCGCTGTTAATATTTTTGTTCCGATCCACCACGCCCGTACTTTATACACGCAGTAAAAAGAAACGAGCAAAATTTACTCAACCACGTCCGTACGGGCACTAACAATCCCATTCTTAAACCGGCGCGCACCAATGAGAACCGACGCAAGAGCGATTAATCAAAACAGGCCTTTTCCTCCCCACCACGTGTGAGTGTGTGTGTGTGATCTAAGTCGAACCTTCGCTCGGCCAAATCCGCATGCCTTTTACCTTATGTTGTCGGCGCGCACGTGTTCCTCTCGATTCTGCGCACAAGAGCTGTGCATATACACGGCTATCGCACAGGTGCCCCGTAAAAAAGTTTCGGCTCTCAGGCTATCCCCGAAAATTTCCTCAGTGGGGTGTTGGACGCGAGCGCGATTGCTGCTGCTGTTTCACGGGAAGTCGAGCTTTGAGAAGTTAACGTTTTGATTTGCTGTGTGTATGTGATGCAGTGATTTGTTTCAGGCTGTATCGAAAGCAATAATGCTTGTTATATCTTTCTTTTTTTTAAATGCGAGTCGAGTGCTGAATATTTAAAATTCGTAAAGTGGATCTACTAATTTAAGTGTACGCAATCACAGCTGCGTTCGTTAGATTGTAAGTCGACACTATATACACAAGTAATAAAGCCTAAACCCATTGATCTGATTAGTTGTCAGAGTGATTCCCATAATATCCTACTATCTAAAAAAGATATAATATGATAACAAGGGTTGACACGTGTGGACCGCTAGAGCGACATCAATTACCAAAACAAAGCAGTTTTGGACTGGCCTTTTTGTAACTCAGCTTAAACTCTCGGTGACTCTGTCAGGTAAAAATAGGTGGCGCATAGGCACTTTTCTATTTTCCTCATGTAATATATACGCGCCGAGTCTATAGATATAGTTAGTGGTGTGCCACCAATGCTAAAACTGCCTTGTTTGTTTTTTGGCTTGTTGCTTTGGCTGCTCATGCTTATACTGAAACCGCGCGAGAACAGCGAACATAGTGTGAGGATAACTTATTTCAACTTAAGCCAAGCTTCTCGTCCCACACGAAGGATTAGTCCGTTTGACTATCGGCAAAGCCATTTACTCTTTTCCGCTGTTGCTCGGGCCATTGCATAATTGAGTGTTCTCTCTCTATCGTGTGGCACACCGCGATCGAGCTACAGGTGCGCTCGAATACGAGCCTGCAGCCCTGCAGCTGCGTCTACAATTCCAAACTGGCGAGATCCTTGGGCTGTGCTTATATACGCAAATTTCGAAAACTCAATCCTTTTCGGCTGTGCTTTTATGCTGTGGTGGTATCGAGTATGACATATCGATTGACGCGTCAGGAAATAAAAATTTGGCATTATTGTGCAGAATTCGTTGCACGTATATAGAGGCTTAGTAACTTTTTACTTAGAATCAAATATAATATATAACACTTTTATTGTCGCGGTGAATTTCTCCGTATTATACAGCATGACTAAATCGTGCTCACAAGTACATAAGTAGTATGCAGCAGTAACGAACACGTGCGCTGACCGCATTCGCGCCGCGAGCATCGACTGATGCTGAAAAATGAATAGCGATACCGGATATATATTATATATTCCCTCTTTTTCTCGCTCATGCGACGAGTGACTCTCTCTCTCTCTCTCTCTCATACTCGTATAGTGTTGCGCAAAAAGGGCCGCGAGGAGCTTTCGTAATCGGAGCGATTTTCCTTATAATGCACCTGCTGCGCTATCGTGGTTTGCATCCATACCCAGATTGGAAATTCCCAGCCTTGGGCTATGGATTTATAATGCTGGAATCGAATGTTCTTGTCTAGTTTGTGCGGGTAATTCGTATTTGACAGTAGCTGATAAAGTGCTATCGAGAATGCTTTGGATTAAATTGTCGGAGAAAAGCTTCATTTCGAATTGACGACAATTACGATCTGCGTAAGAGTTTCCTCGTAGCGAGTAAAAAATATTCACGTTATCACTGGGTTACCCCGGGTAAATTGCGATCTCCATACAGTTTATTTTACAGCCACCACAAACGAAAAAATTCTTCAACATCGCCTAATCTCTATTCTCAAACGTTTGTTTACAGGTGAGGAGAGGAAGGAGGCGCTGACCGGTGGCGGCGGCGGCCATGCGCCCCGGCCCGCCGAGCACGAGCCGCCGCAGGCCTCCCCGTCGCCAGCAGCAACATCAAACACCACAAGAACAACATCTTCATCGTATCCATCAGCCATCATTGCATCGGCCTACTCGTCTTTACCGACCGTCGGTAGGGTCGTCGCGCCAGCAGCAGCAGCAGCAGCGCCACCGCTGCGGTCCTCTCGGTGTACTATTGCTGCTGCTGCTGGCCACGTGTCCTGGTCGAGCCGAATCACCGTCCAGTGGGCAAGATGTCACGAGCAGTAGTCTACCGGTGCAACACCAGCCGAGGAAGCCGCAGAACCTCACCATTGGTTACCTCACCGCGATCAAAGGCGAACTCAAGGACAGGCAGGGACTCGCCATCTCAGGCGCGTTCTCCATGGCCCTTGACGAGGTCAGTTGCGTCTGCGTCACTCTATTTACTCGTTGTTCGATGATGATATGCGTTTGGTTCGTTGATGATTCAATTTCTCTCCTTTTTTTCAAGTAGATAACTTTATATAGCGAGAGATAGGAGTAGTCGGGTTTAAGTTCATTGAGCTTCGACAAACACGCTGGTAATCCCCTAATCAGATGCCATAAAATGACCCCTCTGGCAGTGACTATCGTGTTTGCGGTATTTAGTTAATTATCTGCTCTGCTGTCATAAAGATTCGGCTCTGGAGTAGCTCGTAAAGAGTTAAAAATGACTGCTCGTTCTCATGAGTCTAAAATCATCTGCTCTCTCTCTCTCTCTCTCTCTCTCTCTCTCTCTCTCTCTCTCTCTCTCTCTCTCTCTCTCTCTCTCTCTCTCTCTCTCTCTCTCTCTCTCTCNCTCTCTCTCTCTCTCTCTCTCTCTCTCTCTCTCTCTCTCTCTCTCGAAGACGACTAATAACCCATACTGAGCGTTTCAAGCGTTTAACCCACAGCAATACAACGCCTCGCAATAAATAGAGCTCTCGATCATATACGCTAACGCGCCGAAAAATAAATACCCCGGTGATGGCGGCGGGCGTTTGATGAGCGCGAGAACGAGCCACTTGCGGAGAGAAACGAAAACGAAAATAATCGCGGTGATTTACGAAAATCATCCGTGACTCGGCAAACATAACAGTATTCGCGCTCGCGTGTGCGTACGCATACACGCGGCGGGTATATTATATTTGACCACGAGAGCAGTTCTCTCTCTCTCTCTCTCTCTCAAGCAGTCTGAAAGAGACGCAAGGAAGGAGAACAGGGAAAAAAAGGAAGACCTCAACGGCGCCTCATTCCCTTTTCATTTTTTTCGTTTTTTGCTTCGATCCCAATAAGAAGCAAGTGAGAAAGAGAGAGAAAGAAAGAGAAGAAGGGATGGGGAGTCTTTATCGGTACGGCCGATAAGCATAAATCGTCGGTGAAAAGATGGTAGTCCAAACTGGAGAACCGTTCTCTCTCCTTTTCTCTCTCTCTCTCTCTCTCTCTCTCCTTCTATACCTTCTCGTCGTCGATATTCTACGGGCGCGAAGCAGGGCTATAAGGGAGGCACACACACATACACACACACACGTGCGCAGGCGTAACCGGTGCCGATTCCATTCCCACGATCGCGAAGGAGAGGGACGACGACGATGTAGTGCCAGAATGAGAAAAGACAAGTTGCGAAGAGGAAGAGGTAGAGAGAGAGAGAGAGAGAGGCTTCGCGAGGATCGAGTCTCTTCTGCGCACAAAGTCGGTATTATTTTAATGATCGGAAAACGCACGCGATATATAAATCAAAGCAGCTCTTGTATCGAAAAGTGAACTGAACTATATACATTTGGTAAGAGAGAGAGAAAAAACGAAAGTTGATGCAACGGCGAAGGTTAAAAATATAAAAAGGTATATCCCGCTGGCATAATTCGCCCACGCGATTGCAACCGTGAGAAGAATATTCGCGGCGAAGAGTGAAAGCACACACATATAAATACCGCATGCGGGCCGGCGCCAATTTTTCGATGGAGGGAGAGGGAACCAGCGCTGCAGCAGCGAGTTTTAGGTGGTAACCCTCTGCGAGAGATGAGATCGCCTTGGCGTGTAATTCCTGCTGTGACTTATCACGTTATAATTCTGCGCGAGAGGAGCGTGAGTAAATATTTCGAGCTTCGAGTTTATGAGTTGATGATGCGTTTGTTATAATGCAGTAGCATGATGAGTGTTGTTATTGTTGCATTATGCGCTAAATCGGTATTGTAATAATATTTACGAAGAGTGTCAATAGAACCATGTGATACCACGATCTTCAAACAGAAGAAAAACACGCATAAACATCCAAGCTTCCTCTGCAGTGTCTAAGCGTAGGATTATGAGGTATACAAAGCATCAAACGCTGCACATTTTAAAATGTCTCTATTTTAGCCAAATGACGTGTCGGGATACGAGATTGTTTAGCAAGTCAGACGGAAGAGAGAGATCTTTATAAAATCGTATTTATAAACGCGCGCCACTACGCAAGAGCGTATAATAGCGCGTGCGTGGTGGTATAATTTGAAAGATTGCGCCGAGGAGGCCTTCGTTGTGCATCAACATTCCTCAATTGTATTGTCGACGGCGTTGCGAACAATGTGCATTTTATGTTTGTACGTATACGGCTCTACTATTCATGCATATCCACTGCTGCTTATATACCGATCGAACGGGCGGACGCTTTATTTGATTGGCGGGAAAATCGATCAGCACCTGAAAAATATCTTCGTAATAGAGATCCTACGTTCGAAACATCGAATTCCGCATACGCGATCGTTTCACGACACGCATACGCAAGTATACACATAAAGGTAGCCATATCTCGAGATCTGCCGCCGCCGCCGCCGCCGGCGAAGAATCATCAAGGATCGGCGACCGTGAAAGTATCCGCGTATAGTATTCATATGCGCGCAGGCGAAACTTTTATAGACGCGGCGCGGTTTATTGAGACGAGCGGAAATTCGTTGTGCGCGTCTGAACAAACGCCGTTTGTGTCGAGGATAATAAAATTATTTTTTTCTCCGCACGTACGCGATCGAAAAACTTTTCCTCGCCCAGTCTCCTCGACAAAGTAAAGCTCGTCTGTTGCGCGTGTACACGCAGCAGCGCTCCGACTCGAGAGAAAAATCAGCTTTAATAAGGCCCAGCTTTCCGCGTTTTACGTCAGAGCCGAATCCGAAAAGGAGCAAAATGAAGAGCGTAATGACGCGAGGAGAAAATAAAGAGGCACGATCGAGTCGTCGTCCCTGAGTTTTAGCGAGTCTCGCAGCTCTCCCTTCGGATCTCTCCCACTCGGTTATGGGACTCCCTCTCTCTCTCTCTCTCTCTCTCTCTCTCTCTCTCTCTCTCTCTCTCTCTCTCTCTCTCTCTCTCTGGGGGTACGTATNTCTCTCTCTCTCTCTCTCTCTCTCTCTCTCTCTCTCCGGGTGTACGTAGTATTATTGTGCGCGCGCTCTACGAAGCAGCGACTTGTACATGACCGGACGCCCTTCAATTACTCGAAAACAGGCTGATTGGTAAAATCGAGCCGTTGCCTCTGCTGTGCTGCTGTTGCAGTGGCGTAGCAGCCGCAGCCACCCGCGCTTACGCTCACTGCGGCTAATTTTTTTCTTAACCGACTCGGCTTTCAACACTGTAAATCGTAATCGAGCCGAGCCAGTAGTGCAAAGTTTGTCAGAATAAAGAATACTCCTTGTTCTTCGTCGAATATTGTCAAAGTTGTATCGCAAACGACACTTGCGGAAAGAAGATCTCGAGAGCGTAAAACAATCAAAAAGCTCGTCAGCGTATACTTGCGCGCACGCGTGCGGGTCAAGAAACTTTGTAGTCAACGCGGGGCTGACAACACATGTTCTCGATTGCGAACGCGACGGACGAGAGAGAGAGAGAGAGAGAGAGAGAGAGGAGCAGTCCAGCACAGCGAGAAAACCACGTCGTCGCCGCTGTGCTTCCGTGTTGCGTGAACTAGTGGAGAAAAGCAGCGACTTTCCTCTGGAGTTCGGCCAACTATTCGGACGACACATCTGTGGCGCATTAGCACTGCTCTCTCTCTCTCTCTCTCTCTCTCTCTCTCTCTCTCTCTCTCGCTCTCTTTCTCTCTCGGAAGCTGCCTCTATTCGCGAAAACGTTTTTCCGAGATATGGGAGCCGATATTATTATGCGAATACTGTAGGGGAAAGCTTGGGATGCTTCGACCTCTCGAGTTCGTTTGTATACGGCTGGTTCGTTGCGTAAATCTATACATGCCTGTTTACGCTTAGTCTGCGTTGTTGCATTTTAGCTCGATGAATTACGGATATACTTCTGATGGTTTTAACGTCTGTTTACTTTGAAGCTCACCTCTCGCGGCCTATAAATATCAGCCCGTGACATTTACGCCATATTTTCCAAAGCGTCGCCTGCAGTCTCTTTCATCCGTTTACAGCGTGTGCATATGAATGAAATCCAACGTCCGTGCACTTTCGTTTTCGTCGATTATTTCCTCTCCTGCAGACACACACAGACTGCACAGACACCTCTCTCTCTCTCTCTCTCTCTCTCTCTCTCTCTCTCTCTCTCTCCCACACACACACACACACCTTTTTGCCATTTAAGAACCTGACTTGCGTAATTCAACGAGCGCGTGCGTATCCTTTTTTAGAACTCCGGTACTTTGCGAGAGTTTATTTTTAGCGCTCTCTGCGGCTATGGGAACGCATGCGCTCGAATAGCTCGATTTCCGCCGAGTTACGCAATCGTTATCAATCACATTTCACATCCGATGTGTATAAAATCGCGCCATACTGTCAGCCGGTACGTATTTAAAATCAAAACACACACACACACACACACACACACACACACACACGAGCATCAGCTGCCGACGAAAGAAATTTACGAGCGTCGATATAATAAAGCGAGAGTGATTTTCCGCTGCTCCGAGATTTACGACCCTCTGTAGTATACACCGGCAGCAGCACCGGCGTCTTCGTCGAAATTTCGGCGGCGCCCATCAGCACACACGTGTATACATATAGAGGCGAGATGCAATAACGATCGCGTCCGTGTACCTATATACAGTGCCAATGACCTCTCTACTTACTATATACTCGCCTGACTGGCGCAATCATTTTTTACGACTCGCAAGCGCATGTATAAAAGCGAGGGTTGTAAAATAAATTTTGTTCGGAGCCAAGCACGCGGCTGATGCTTGGTATAGGTATACAACAGTGATTGGTACTAATTTATGAACGTCGATTATTGCTCTTCGAAAATGTGTATCATTCGGTGATTTATATTTAACCACGAATGAATGAGGCACAAAGTAATTTATTCTGGAAAAAAAAAAGAAACGTAACATTTTCCATCTATAGGCTAGTGATGGCTGATCGTGACGCATTTTTCCCGACATAAAGCCCGTGCGCAGGCACAACATCATACATTACGCTCGAGTTTCCGCGTCAGCATGTCCATTCAGCTCTCGCGCATACTCATGAGTATTCGCCACCGGCGTCGCTGCATATTCCTTACACGTCGAAATCGCGCGATGCCTTTTTTTCCGTCTACCTCTGGCTGCTGCTCTGCGTTTTATTTTCGTATATATACTCTACCTCGCCGGAAGCGTTTCCTACGTACACGTATAAACACAGACGCATACGTATATATACAGACACACGCAGGCTACTGCAACAGCGGCGCACTTTCACCCGATCGAATTTGCACACGTAAACTCGAGATCTCCGGGATCCGATTCTCGCCGGTTTCTCTTCACTTTATATTTGTATATGCATGAGGAAAAGGAGAGCGTTTTGTCTTCTCAATACAATCAGAAACCCGATTACATTCTCGCATAATACAATATAATACCGTGAATGTCAAAAATTGCACGTTTGCGTCAACACAGCTGCACAGAGAGAGCGAGACCGGCGTCGCCAGAAATGAAATGGCACTATCTCGCGCGCGCCGGAAACGCCTACGCCGAGTCGTCGAGGAAGAAACGCCGCGCGTCGCTGTAACATCAAAGACCCCCTTGCTTCCTTAAAAAAAAAGAAATGAACGAAGCAGCTGACCCCGTATACCGATGCACGACTCTCCATTCCGGTCAGGATTCCAGATCGCGACGCCTTACGCAAGCGTTTCCTCTTTCAAAACACGCTGAAAAAAATAGAAACATGCAAATCGCCGGCATTCATTCATCGCTCTCCGCGCGCAGTGACACACGAAGGATCTCGTATACGTATGGAAGGCAAAAGAGAGAAGAGAGAGAGAGAGAGAGAAAGAAACGTGCGATGCGCCGGCGCTTGAAAGAGAGACGCTGCTGCAGCTTATCTTTTTCGGGAATTGACGCGGCTAAAGTGCGCTGATGAGATTTATTATGCTAATGCGCTCCACGGACGTGAGCCCGGAGAGCCGTGAGCTGCATTATAAATGTGGGTCGGGAGTTTCGTTTGGGACATATAATGTTATAGTGTGTTTATGTGTCTGTGTGTAATTGATTCTCGTCACGTACGCAGATGAAAAAATATTGAAATTCCGATTGACAATTTTCAGATCAACAACGACCCAAACATTCTGCCGAACGTGAAGCTGGTGATGCGATGGAACGACACGCGAGGCGAGACGGTCGAGGCTACCAAGGCAATGGTTGACATGATCTGCGAGGGTGTCGCGGCTTTTTTTGGTCCCGAGGGCTCGTGCTACGTCGAAGCCATAGTCGCACAGTCCCGTAACATACCCATGATCAGTTACGTAAGTACACATACACCTGATTTTCTTATACATTATAGTTTTAAGAAATGTGAACGACGAACCAATTTGTCAAAAAAAGGCCGTTTCTCCGCACCAAATATTAACATATCGATCGTTAAAATAAAAGCCCGATGTCGTCTCTAAGTACATCCTGAAATCAACTATCTCACTCACTCGGCTAAAAGAGAAAATAGGTATATGCTGAGGCTCTTTAGGAAAAGTACTGATATGAATGAAGCTCCCCCCCCCCTCCCCTCCGATATCGCCGATCACGTATTACACGTATATATCGCAATCCTTTGCGCGCGCGGCGGAAAATAAAATCCTTGCGTTCCGGTATTACCGGTCGCCGCCGCCGCGCAGTTATCTCAGTCCGCGAGACACGGCGCGGCGGCCTATTCACTCGCGCGATCTTGATGCTTTTTTTATTACTCGTATTTTTCTTCTGTACGTGCAGGTATATATACATATCTACTGCGACTGGTGTGGATGTTCCTGCGGCGAATTATTTCGTGTTACATATTTGTGGTACTTATACGCAGTCGACGCGAGACGAACTTTTTTTTTTATCGCGTCTCGTCGGAGACGTGAATTATTGCGGATTGTTATCGCCCGGATTTCGCTGTTTTTTTAATTACAGTATAATATACACCAGTCTTATCTGCGAGCTATTATGCTCTTACTTCTAAAAGCGTGTAATAATGCTTAGACATCATATAATACAGGTGGTATCTTTGGGAAAAATCGAGCCTTCGCCTGTTTAATTACGAATTACACACTCACACACTCGCGTATACAGCGAGAGCGAGTTAGGCAAAATAACTTGTCTTTTCAAGTGGAACGGTTTTGACGCAGCTCCCGGCGTGGCGTATTATACACACATACACACACAGGCGTCATTGCGCAAGCTTCCAGAGGTAACTTTTGTAATGATAGGCTCGGGGAGAGCGTTTGATAGATATGTATCGCATATTCGAAAAGTCCGATATTTTTTTACGAACGAGAGCCTGTTATTACATAGAGGCGGTAGAAAAATTTGCGTCACGCTCCCTCTATATTCCACCGCACGCGCACGCCTATTTTTCCAAAAGCGCGCGCGCTGTTATTTCTTGAATTTCAGCGAGGCAAACGCATATTCTGGCTTCGACTGTCGCTTCACGCCGCGAGTCGATCGTACATAAAGATGACGCTTTATTAATTTTGAATGAAAATTTTATTTTATCACGAGACGCGCCAGCGAAAATTCTCCGCAATAAAAATTTATTGAACCACGTATGTGTACTCTAAGGTATAACAAGCACGCGCGACGTGTGCTTTGCGAGAAATCCGATGTGAAGCCTCGGATAATTTAATCAATTATAGCAACAAATTAACTTCTTAACTCGGCGGCGTCATCGAGACTCCGACAATTAATCGAGAGAGAGAGAGAGAGAGAGAGAGAGAGAGAGAGAGAGAGAGAGAGAGAGAGAGAGAGAGAAAGAAACCGGTCTTCCTTCGCGCATCAAACCACCCGCTTCGTGAGACCGAAATGTTATAGGCTCTTTTAAAATGGAAAGTCGCGAGGCGTAGTATTTGAGAAAGCGAAGATCGTCGCGGTAATTTCGAGACACCTGCTCAACTTTTTTTGCAAAATTTTTCTTTTGTATTACAACACAGTCGAATAAAGCTTCTGAAACTTACAAGGATACTGCAGCTCTAAACTCTAAACTCAAGCTAGCTCGAAAGTTCCCAAGTGGCCACTCTCAGCGGTGGCGGCAATAAGGTCGTAAATTCTGAAGCCCCGTTTAACATCTCGTAAGTCACCGATCTCAAGGCTGCTCGACTGTCAGTCCGACGCGGTTTGCTCTCGGGGATATAAGCTGATTACGGCACCGAATTTCCGTTCATTATCTCTGTCTCTTCTCACATAATATACTCCCCAAATAATGAGGAGTAGAATGTTATCTCTTGTGTATACTCTACTTTTCGTACAATTTTAGCCGTACCCGAGTGTAAACTTTCGACGCGTTGCTAAATTAATTGAACGGAGTTATAGTTGAAAATTAATTCGATGAGAGGATCGGCGAAGATAAACTTGGACGGGTCGTAAAAGCTCACGAGTATGTAACGAGTTACAATTAATAATCAGCGCGAAAACTACCAACGAGTTTCGATTTGCATACAAATGGAAAAAGACATCCTCCGTAAACGAGAAACTATACACTCGGCGTGTAAAGTAAACACGAAGGCGTATAATATACACGTATGCTCGTTCAACAAAGCTAGCATATTTTAATCTTGGACCGTGCGGGTAAATAGAGTTCCGACCTGCACTTGTTGCTTTTTTCCCTTCAGTCGACGGATCAAACAGTATATATATAAAATCGATCGAATTAAGTAGTGTATGGTATGGACTCTCAATCAACGGAGACACACCTCCTCCGAACTGTTTGGAAAATCAACAGTCGCGCGCGATCCCGACTCTAATTACGACCGGTAACATTCCTAATCAAGGGAGAAAAGAAAACACGCGGAATGTAGACGTGTGCATGTATAGGTATATATACATTCCGCAAGGAAATGAAAAGGAAACGTGTGTGTAACAGACTCGCTCTCGTAAAGTGTGGCGGCGGCGACGACGACTCACTATATAAGTGACGGAGAGCAGCTCATATATATACGTATAGCTATATAGCGTCTATTGAGGCTCTCCCCGCAAAAGGAGCGATATTATTCTATCGACGGTGCATTTGCATGAAAACTGTTGATTCCCCTGACCTTCGCGGTGGCTATTTATAGCCGTCGTCGCCGAGAGAGAAGAAGTAGTAGTAGTAGTAGTAGTATAGTGAGCAGCTTGTTGATGCTCCGCTACACTCTCGTGTGGCGAGTTGAGTTGAGTCTCAGGGGACGATTACCTGTCTCTCTGAACCGTACGTGTCGGGTATATATACGCACTGCGACGATGGTTCGCTTTTTCGACGGTGGAGTTCAATTTATTATTTTTTTTTTTTAAATCATGGAAACTGTTGGATAATGTTTGATGGGTGGTACGTTAATTGGCTGTGCAGTTCATCATACCGCCGCGCTATTTATACACCACTCGGATGACAAAGAGCAATTCGACCGATATCTTAATGAATTGCTACACGTGCAACGCGTTATATCTAAATATATGTAAGCTGCAGAAAAAGGAACAGGCGTGTACACGAGACAGATGGCAAGTTTTTGCTGAACTTGATCGATACGCCTTTCTGCATCGTGTTTTCCTTGCGCTCGCGCGCGCGTGCACGCGGCATAAATCACGTTAGCAATTAGTTCTACCAATTGTCGCCTACAATGTCGCCGAGGCTAAAAATATACATTATTATCCTTGTGCATAAAATATCTGAATCTAAAATTACCTCCTCATAGCCACGCTATGTTTTTTTCGATCTTCATTACACTACTTATGCTCCTCTCGAGTGCACTGCAGCCACAACCATTTAACTAAGTGATCAGTCGCATTCGGACGTATCGCTATCAGCTCGTTATATATAAACTGGTTCGGAGATACACGGGCCCCGTTGTAATTGAGAATTTAGATCAGCTGTATAACAAATTTATCAACCCAACAGCAGTAGCAGCAGCAGCAGCAGCAGCTTAAAGTCAAAAATAGAGCCAGCCGACACGGCTTCCTTCTCTCTATACAATAACAGACAAGCAAAGGTGGGTAGTCCGTGCACGTACACACCTATATCTATATATACTGTTTATAAGCTGCCCTCTTTCTTTGCGCCATAAATCCAATCCGCTATCGTCGATTTAGAATGCAATTGCAGTTAAGGGATATTCTTTTTGCTCCGCTTCGTTACACGCCGCTGATCCGAGAATGATTAGTGATTTTATGGCGCGTGAGCCGCCGCAAGCCACGGACTATATTTAGAATCTGATGTGTTTTCGCGTGCTCTCCGCACCGCTCACTCTGCGCGTTTTATTGATTTATAATTTCCGCGCGTGCTCGAGCTGCGTTTTGGAAACGTGAGACACTATACTTTGATTTTAATTTCAAATAAACCCGCGTAAAAAGATGTTTACGAGATTGAAAAGCAAGACCTTGCTCTCAGTACGTCTGTTCTTTTATAATATGTATATGTATGGATTTTCTCGCGCTTGAAAACCGGTAAATTATGTAATAAAAGTCGAAAAACCGGCGAGTTCCTTCGTAAATATTGATAACCTATTTTTCTATATCTGTACACTTGGATTAGCATCGACACAAGCTTACGAAAACGATCGTATCGGATGCAAATCGTAATTTTGAAAATTTCTTTTCAACCCGAGCATATACTATAAAAGACAGTCCGACGAGGATGCGGTATCGCATTCTGTATATACGATTCGATCAACTGTACACACGAGACTCGCGTCGTCACTCGGCTAACGATCGGATCATCAGTCCCGGATCATCGTGTCAATAGCTGCACGAGCGAATTCCCGTTATAATTATTTGCGTAACCGAGTGTTACGCGAGAGGTCAACTTCTCCATTGTCGTCGCACTCCTCCTTTGTCGCGCGAAAGACGCATTGTCGAGCTTTTTTTCCTTCTCCCGCGGGCGTAGTCGCGATGATTTTGCAGAAAAAAAGTGGATTGATTTTTTTCAAACGATCATCTCTGAGAAATTTTTCAAACGACAAAATAAATAAAACGACTTTTACCGCTTTTACGATACGCCACGGTTTCATCGGTCTCTCTAATTTAAATTTTAACAGCTTGTAAAAGCAAAATTAGCCGAAGCCGCGTCGGAAATACACGCAGCTGGTACGCTCTTTACGAGCTTTTTACGGTAGGCGAACGAATTCTGCAGTTAATTAATGTTTTCATTCCGAAGCCTGAATCAATTTTAGCTCTGGATTTCCGAAAATAAGTAAAGGCGAAATTTATGCGAAAAGTTTCATCGCGCGCGTCTACGTCGATAAAGATTCTCTGGTATAACGATATACCGGTCGCGTCAAGTGAGCCGAATATCCCTGACAAATCGTGTGCTTTTGCGCTTTATATATACACGATAATATTAATACGTTATTACGAGTTCTACACGCCACGTGCGATACTTTTGGAGGTTAATGATCCGGTACTACTCTCGCGTATACTATTTTCGTTTCGCATAACGTACATTATTTTGCATGTATTTTTCGAAGATAAGCTCAGAATTCTAGAAACACCACAGACGCGTCGATAATCGCATCTGCGGCGAAACAGTTTTTCCTGGTGACACAAAATACTCGTCCCTCCCGCGACGATATCTCGGCATATACCACGTGTATGTAGTGAGACACATATTGTACGAGATAAAGAGAGAAACACAAAGCAGCGTGTAAGGGGGCGGTCGTTCGCGCGCGCGCGGCCTGATTTGGCGCATCGCTGCGTATATGCAGTAAAGTCGCTTTCCTGAGAGAATAGCTGTACGTTGCGATGATGCAGTGCAGTGTGCAGCGCAGTGTGCAGCGCAGTGTGCTCTCAATTGGGTATCGGCTTAATTGACCTGGGCTCGCCTCATCACGCACTTTCCTTCGTCTTGATGCGAGTTATATGGATGTTGCGCTGAATTGTTCTGCGTGATCCGAATTATGGCTTCATTCGGATGACTTACCGCTGTGTGGACGTAGATCTTGGGAATGAAGTAGTTTACTTGGTTTTGGATTACTTTTTAATTTTTTTTTCGCGCAAGTTAAAATTTTTCTTTAAAAACAACTCACAGTCTTCACCCAATAGCCCAGTTCCCGCAGTAACAGAAAATTGCACAAGCTCGCGCCTCATCCGCATTCCCTTTTCCAAGCGTCATAGAGTCTGTCGTGACTGCGTTTATATACAGGCAAACACAGCGTGAATCCGCAACACAGTCCGTTGAACGCGGTAAAGTGCCACACATACACATACACACACACAGATAAAGCTTGCGCGCGATCTAATGGCTAAATAATTGCGAGAGCAAAGTGCGCCGTCACGCGCGCACAAACGAGCCAACCTATAGCTGATGTGTGTGCGTGTGTGCATTACGATGATAGCGTGTGAATTTTCGGATTCGATGCGTGATTCCGATTGATCTCGTCTGAAACACCCCGTTTCGTTGACGCGTGTCTCATACGCAGTGTTTTAATCTTGTAATCGCTTCGAAAATATTCACTCGGACCTATTTACATATTTATCGAAGTGTCGTACGCGCGGGCATCGCTTTTGACGCGACCGATGCGTTTGCATAAACTGATTGATGAGGAATAATAATTTCGTTGTTGCTTACTCTCGGTGAAATTCAATCCCATCGCAGAGAGTAAACAAGAAAGAGAGTGAGAAATAAATTCAAAACTGTATCGTATACGTTATACCGAAGCCCTTCATGTTATATTAGGCGTCAGTTTTGACGCTGCGCTCGTAACCGCACTCGTGCGCGCGCATCGGGTGTTGAATTATTATAACGTCTTCGTATTTTATACTTCGTACGACCAAAAGTCCTCGTCGCGGTTTTCGACGACGACGAATCCGAGAGGAAGAAACCGGATAGCCGAGGACTGTGTCGAGTATCGATTTTTATATTTGCTATAGAAAAGTGCCACTGGGCGATGACTTGTACTTTTACGAAAACGTACTTTTATACGCGATTTTCTAACATTTTATTAACGAGTGCATTTAAAGCACACAGCTTGAATAGGACAGTTGCACAGAGAAGAGATCCATCAAGCATTTGTTATGGATGTATACTGGTTTCTTTCCAACCGCTTAAAATCATAGTGACTCTGGCTAGCGAAGATAGGTGGCGCACAGGCAATTTCTCGGGCAATTTTCCATTTCCTTTGTCGATATCTACGAGCCCAGTGCATATATAGTGGTATGCCATCCGCATGCCAAAACTGCCTATTTGTGCGGGCTTGCTGTTTAGGCTGCTTATGCTGTAACTGCCTACGTTATGTATCCAGATTATTTTCTTCCGCAATCGGATATACTCGCTGGGGTATCTTTATCTAATAATTGAGATTTACTTGAAACTTTAACAAGTATCTTATGAATAATCCGTACTTATTCAATTGATATTCTATCTTAAAAATATAAAAGAATATTATTAAAAAATAATATTGATACAAAATCTAAGAATAGTTGAATCGAACAATTATTTGACTAATCATAGCTTCTCTTCAACTGCTTCACAACATCGGACTAAGAGCGGCAAGAATCTTCGAACTAAAAAGAGACACGAGTTTTTTCGCGTTTCTCGTGAAAGTTACCGGCTTTTATGGAGATTTGAATAAGGTCGGTAGTATACGAGTATATCTCTGTATAACTATTATATAATATGCATGATGTCCAGGACTAGCTTCTACTGCAGTTGAGAGATGAGTGAATGTTTTTGAAAGCGTTCAACTTCTAAATATTTATGCACTCAAATGTTTTGAAAGATTGTATGCAAAAAGTGTCTGGATGGAAACGACAATAAAGGCGACACCCGCATCGTTTGAAACGTTATGTAATACACACTGCATATTCTAAAAACAGAAGCCTTTCTTTTCGATTCTGCCTACGACACGACGTTGACACACTCGTCTGAGAGAGTCGAATCCTTCAAACTTTCGTGCATCAGCGACGAAGGTCAATATGATACCGGTCATCGACCTCTCTGTCTCTCTCAACACCACGTCTTCTTTTTTCAAAATCGAAAATTCTACGCACCCGACTTTCTCCTCCACGCAAAATTTTTTTTCCTCCTTGCCTTTTTTTCCAGCCACACAACGGCAGCACTTTTTTCCGAACAACAATCGAGCTATAGGTACGCATGTGGTGCAACGCGGCGTCGAAAAATCATCCTCCGACTGTGGAATGCCATTTTTTTTTCTCTCGGCGCTTCGGTGTCGCGCGCAAGTAAAAAATTGAAATTCAAATAAGTGAAGAACGAGGTGAAGAAGCAGAAGAGTTTCGAGAAATGCAAATCGTCGCTCGCGCTCGCGCTCGGGAGAGACCTACTTTATTCGGATTGGAATTTCTTTCCGAACCGGCGCCTTGAATACATGTAGGTATACACTGATCCTCGATGTTATAACATAATCGTCTGGGAGATTTTTCGAATTGTGCACCCTCGTCTCTGATGAGCAGTGAAAGCTCTTTCTTCGATCGTATCGTGATGATGATGAGGCGAGAGTTTGGGATACGACGGGTTTGTGTCGAATCGCAAATTTTTATCGAGAAACAATTGCTGCTGATCGTGCGGGTGGTGGTAATCAACAGATCAATTGATCATTTGAATTGTTATTCAGTTGTTTATTCAGAAAAACTTTGATCACTCATTACGAGCTTGCGGAATTCTGACCACGGCAAAAAGACTTCTTGGCACTATTTTTAGCCGCAACACACACGGGAGTACCAATACCAACAGCCGTTAAGTCCGTATACCTCACAAATAAACTATACAAGCCTCGCACCAAACGGCCGTATCTGTCAGAAGTCCGCGTCATAAATCCAGCCGCGCGCGCATCTACTTACGATAATTGCCTGATCAGCTGGCCAATGATATAGTCGAGCGTAAACAATGCACACGCGCTCTTCTGTGTGTATATAATCACAAAGCTCTCGCTCATAGCATACATATTTTTTCTTCGATGTATATCCTCGTAGTCTACTAGCGCAGCATAATATTATAATATAGAGCCGGTATAATTACGGGAAGAAATATCGCCGAGCGACTGCTGCTCTGTTGTGTATACACGCATATGTATAATAATGTGCGAGAATTAAGGGGGGAAGGAACAGTTCTCTCTCTCTCTCTCTCTCTCTCTCTCTCTCTCTCTCTCTCGGCTGGTAATCTTAATCAAAATCAAGCGTTAACTACCCGCTTCCTCGGCAATCTCTGTGCGAGTAAATAATAGCGACTGGCACGCAGTCTCTTTTACGCACATATCATACGTGATATTTGTAAATCTTGGATTCGTCGCTCCAATGTGCGACGAAAAATTATTCAGAGCAACAGCGGCAAAATCGCCCCCTCCACACACCAAACTCGGCCTTTTTATCCACGTTATATCGGCTCTCTCGCAGCTCTCGTATTATACACACACTTTTGCTAACAGTTGTTCGCTGCGAGAGAACTCGCCGAGCGGCTGCTGCTGGTGCTGCTTAATGTCGCGGTTCTAAATATAGAGCCGTTCGCGAGCGTTTGCAGTATTGCGTGACTCTCTCTCTCTCTCTCTCTCTCTCTCTCTCTCTTTGCTGCTCTGCTCTGCTATGCAACTCGCGATCCCGTTTCAACAGTTCCAACAAGTTGCGCATTCAGAGGGTCACACTGCAGCTATACTCTCTCCGGAATCGTCGGATACACAAGCTGCGCGCTGGAGTAGGGGGGGGGGGGGGAGACCTTATCTAACCGAGTCCGTATATATGCGTGCGGACGTCGATGGAGTGCTTCGCTACTGCACTCTGTGCAATGAATTTTTAAAATTAGCATGTTTATTGTAGATTTCGCAGATTTCGTTGTTCGGTATACGATAAATATTGCACGTGTGCGTGGCGCGATTAATAGCAGGAGTCGGCTAACGCGTCGAGTCGAGGGGAAAAAAAAGAAATTGATCGCATTACAGGTTATATGACAGACAGGATGAACATCTCTCGTGCAGTGCGCGCACACATAACGCCTTCAATTGATGGGGTATCGGGTTCCCTTGCTCGCTGCGCCTCGTGTCGTCGTCGGCGAAGATTAAAAAGCCACGAGAGATATCGCTTTAAAGAATTATTCAGTGTTACTTTTCAATCCACATGCGTATACATCTTCTTCTTCATCAGCTTGTCGGACGCTATGCATTTGGAGAAAAAAAAAATTATCACTCGTGCACTAGTCCGCGTTCTATGATTTAACCTTCAACAGACACACTATCCGAAACAAATCTCTGGACTTTTGACGAAAAAAGTTGCTCTCGTTAGGAAATTAACATCATCATCATCAATATTCAGCATCTTTGTGTGCGGTCGACTCTTCTTTTTTACAAACGTACCCCGCGCGCGCGCGCGCGATGATAAAACGAGGAATTAGATAATATGTGCAGTGCATTAATAATAGCGTCATTCATCACTCGGGAGATACTTGCGTAATGCTGCACATACACTCTGATGCAGTCGCCGACTTTTTTCTCGATACACCTGCCGGAAAATGTTGCGATGAACGAACGTGACAACGACAAAGTCGAAGCGAACCGAAATACTTACCCTGCATCTGCGACGTGAAAAAGAGAGTGTTTCGATCGTTTCGTCGATGGCTGTATTCGGCAATAAATTCCTTATAACTGAGTAGAGAAGGGATCACAAACCAACTTTTAATTCGAGGAAAATGGGCCACAAGAATGACGACGATAATAATAATGTACGTCGCAGTAGTTCCGAGGCTCGTCCGTCCACGACGATATACAATTCTCGCCGTACGTTTCTTGTCAAATTAATTTAGCCGCGCTCGCTCGTGCGCGAGATGCTGGTATACAAACTCGCTTGATTGCCATCGCTCTTTGTGTTTTTCTTTATGGATGTTTATCTCTTCTGCTCTCTGTGTGCAGTACTGTGTGTGTATACACATCATCTTCGTGGTAGATCGCGTTCGGAATTTCAATTTTTCCCCCGCGCTCTCGACAACAATCGCCATAGATAAAAAAGACATGGTGTAAAATGATTTTATCTTCGTTTTCGCGATTGATATTTGCGAATGCATTAATATTCTAACGCCAAACCGTTTTTGGATTGGCCGTTCCCTATACTGCTGAGACGATAAGTCTCTGGCCTACAGTCATAGGTGGCGCAAAGGTGCTTTCATACTTCCCTCATCGTAATCTGCGAACCTCGCTGCGAACCCCAGTGCACATATAGCGCTATGTTACCTATGTCAAAACTGCCCACTTGGGTGTGCTGTTTGAGCCGCTCCTGCTATAACTATACCCGTCTTTGGGGTTTGACTACTGCTGTTTTTGCAAACAAGATGGATATATTTTTTGTGACTATTGACGTTATAAAGCAGCAATGGGTATTATAAAATATGAAGAATCATCGATACCGATCTAGAAATACCGCACCGGTTGTTATCGTGGCATCAAGAGGATTGTACACGTACACACAGCACACGGTGGGTGATTGTAATTCGATTAAACTACATATATTTGATTTATCAGCTCCTCAAGTGCACACTTCACTTTCGAGCGGCGCCGCTGTGTTATCGACGCGAATCGCGCATTCCGAGTGCGACTCATTATTACCGTCGATTTCCACATACCTTTTCGAAGTCATTATCGATCTCTTGGAAATCTATCTCCGAGGGAGAAAAAAGCCAAAAAAGCTCTGTATGTACACGTATACATATACTATGTATAAAAACCTAAGATACACAGAGTTTGCGCTCGACTATTTCGGAGCGACGCGGCGCGTTGAATTTCCGAACATCTGTGTTCCTTTTGGAAGCCCTCCAAATTCGCTATCAAAGGTGTGTATACAACAATAGCGATCGATTTTTGAAACATGCCATTAATTTCAAGACAGCTTTCCTAAACAAACTCACGCACACACACTCGAGAGAGAGAGAGAGAGAGAGAGTAAAGCTTCGAGAAAGTTCTGACGCAAAAGCTCTAGCGCTGATAAAGCAATCTAGCATTGAAAAATTCGATGAAGATAGCATTCCTCGCTTTGACGTAATCCCTTCTGACGAACACACTCGATGCACGGAGAAAAAAAGAACGATACTATTCCAGAGCGCGCAAGACTCGTCTCGATCAAACGAAGGTGCACTGCTGCCCCGCTTTCAGCACGGCAGCCGCTCATTCGTGGCCCATAAATTTAATTGGTCAGCACTGCAGTGTAGTGCAGTGTTCCGTTAAGAGTTATTGCGCGCGTGGACCTCGGGAGAGTTTTCAGTGTAGCCCGGAATTTCGAGGCTGGCTGACCGAAGGTCTTCCTCTCCTCTTCTCTCTCCTTCCAGTTCGATCTTTTTACGCGCTTGCAAGTGTCTTTCGATCTCTCTTTCTCCAGCTGCTGTGCAGATCCTCTATTTTCGGAATCTCTCGCCTTGGCGGATCTTTTGAAATCTCTCGTAATAATAACAACTCGAAAACTACCCGCGCAGATCGAGTCAAAAGCCATGATAAGCAAGTGTATACGTTGTACACGAGCGATTTATCGCGCACAGACGAGAGATTCTCGCGAGAGACGCCGTAAATTGCGCCGGTGGTGTCTAGATAGAGAAGAACTCGCCTATAAGCCGAAAAATACAGTCTCACACATGGGGTGTACTGTATACAGCTGCGAGCACCATGGATCCGCGTCTCGAATCATTATTTAAGCATTCAAGGATGTACGTACGCGTGCACACGGACAGAGACGTGAGGCGAGGGTTAGCGGCTTACACACTAACTGACTGTGTTTATCGCGGCTATATTTAGCCCCGACCATTGCTCGTGTTTGCCAACCGCCGAGTTGCCGCCGACGTCGCGTGCACGAGTGTGTACTGTGTGTATTATATGCCGACGACGAGCTATTACTTGGTCCTGTAAGGCAAATCTTACGAATGTGATTTTATATAAAATCAACGAGAAAATCAAAAGCGAAAAGCTTCAGTTACTCGCAGAAGAGAAAAAGGAGCGAAAGGTATATACGTATAAGAGGAGCCGTCCAGTCTGCCGAGTATGCCTACACGAGTTGTCCTGCGTAGCTCACGCACACAGTCCTCGCATAACCCGTATAACGCACACATGTACACGCTATATAGTATAATCTGATTAAACGGTGCGTTAAATGGACTCGAAAATGATCGCCGCGAGCGCATTGCGTGTGTGCGACTCCATATACCATATACACAGCACTATATATATATGCGCAAGACACAGCGTTTACGTTTTATCGTTTCTGGAAATGATCGATTTTCAAAAGCGATCACCGCCGCGCGCTCTATGCTCTTGTTGCTTTTCCCATAGGCTTCGAATATACGCGCTTTTGTTGCTCCTGATGACGCTGTATAAATATGCATAATCGTACAGCGAGCTCGACAGCGAGTGCACTGCAAGAAGCAGGTATTATATGGTATATATTTTCGTTTCGAGGTTGTGATTTTTCGGACTGGACGGGTTTTTTGCGAAAAATCAGAGACGCGGCCGCCGGTATCGATAAACGGATCTGATTTATTGGACTCGTACTGCTGCGATGCTGGTTTCTTGCGAGACGAAGCAAAGTCGGCCGCACGCGCGAGATTTTCGATTTTTTGATCAAAGCATAAAACGAGACGCGTTATAGTATTATCCGAGGTATTATCGGTCTGGAGTTGACTGACTCGTCCGCTGATGCTCAAGCTATTTTTATATATAAGCAACGTGTTCTATTGGTCATTCTTAATAAGCGAAATATCGTTGCGCTCTCGATACGGCGCATGCGCTAATGCGATAAAGTTAAAAAGGAAATTGAATAATACACTCTATTATCTTCCAGTCGTTCACCCCTCTCTTTATTCTTTTTAATCTCGTCGGTGCGAACATTTTGTGCGGTGTTTTATAGCTTCTAAAGCGATACAATATCTCTCGAAAAATGATCCTCGCTTGCCACAGCAGTCTCTCACTCGTGAATCACCAGCAAATCTCGATCCAGCTCACTCGATCTCAACTCGGGCGGTAATTCCCAGCTCGAACTTTTCATCCACCGTCAGAGCACACCGACAGCCTGTAATTTGCGCCCGCAACACATTGTCGCGCACTCGCGTGCTCAAGAGTCCAAGGACTCTTCCGTCATTCAGTTCTCTCTGCTCTGTGTGTATACTTATGTCTGCGTGTGCCCTTCGTCCGATTTGGCGCGAAATCGAGCAGTCCTTTCGCCTTTCCGCCGTACTCTCGGTGGCCTTGGCTCGGCCGATTTTTCGTTTCGGTTCGTGTGTCGGCGGCGGAACGACTGCTGCTTGCAGCTGAAATTTTCCATTGCGCGAGTCTGTTATATACACGCAGGTGCGAGAGAGCGGGTTATCTGTAGGAGCAAGCGGATTGAAATTTTAGGCGTTTCGACGAGCTTTTGATGTACGAGGAGTACTGAGCAATTCGCGAAAGAATTTCATCATTCGATCCTCTTACGGTTATCGCCGGTCGAATTAATTATCGCATTCGAGAAGATTGTACGTATGTTGTTTCGTGATTTTTCACATCGAGAAATAAATTACCGCATCGATATATCTGCAGCTGTAATTTCTGAAGCTACAAAAAGATAGAGTCATAAAAATCCGAGCCACACGGAAGTACGGCCGCGCGGAGACAGCCGTCGTCGAAGAAGAAAAAGAAGAAGACGGAAGACGAAGAAGTAGAAGAAAAAGAAAAGACTCGTATACTCGTACGAGCTGTGGCCGCTGTGGGTCAATGTCAAAGAGAGCCTATAATGCTCGCTCTCGCGGCAGCATCTCGTCGTCGGTTTCACCGCTCCTCCGCGAGCACACACCGACGAGAAGAAGCGAAATCGCGTCTTTGCTTTGCTGCACGTGCCGAGCGCGTGCTTCCCCGTCTTCTCTCTTGTGTGTATGTGTGTGTGTGTGTGTGTGTGTGTGCCGGCGAGAGCTGATATTTCCATGTTTTGCGCGGGAAGAAAATCCTCTTCTTCCTATATACAAATATATCACTATGCCAGCATTATCGGTCTCGAGTATAGGTAATTAATGGGCGCAGAGGCTTTGTTTTGGATTTTTCTCGTTGGGGACACCGCACACGTGTTTGCTTCGAATATGGCGAACTGGCCGGGTTTTTCTCGGTAGCTCTCCTTTTTTCAATATGGTTTGAGTTGGTCGTAAAATCAGCTTGCAAATATTTACGGGATATAATGTATACGGAAGCACGACGTGCGAATCGATCGAATCGATAATCGGTTGGTATTTTATCGGACTGTTGTATACAACAAATACATGCGACTAAGAAATATCGCTCGAATACAGCGCAAAAGAGTTTGCTTGACGATTCAAGAAGACTGTCTCGCGCTTATTAATAGTATACACAACGACGATAAGGTCCATACATCATCATCACGAAGTACACAACGACTATCACACAGCGTTCGATATTTCAATTACACCACACATTTCCGCAACTCTTTTTTATCATCTCGGTATACAAAATTCGAAATCACGCTGAAAACAGATAAGTGTACGACTGTACCTACACAGCCGCGTCTCTATTTTTAGAACATCCACAAGAGAGTCGCCTCCACAAGACTAACGCACGTGTTCGAAGCGGCGATCATTAGAATTCACGAATAACCGACAAGTCCATAAATTTGAATTTAATTATTTTCTACGAGATAAGACACTGAGCCTGAAAGAGAAGAAGAAAAAAATCCGATCCGAAATTTTAAGCAGATTCAAGCGCGGGCTATGTATATTTATTTGTTTTCTGACGAATATTTACACGGGCCAAACAATGCTGATTAAACGAATAGTAGTGGAAAATTTTTTTTCGAATCACTCTCTAGCTGGCGTTGATGACTATTTTACTACATTTTATAGGTGCGATTTTTGTATCTCTATTTGCGCAGACTACGCTACATCAATCGCCTCAAAAAAGAATCGAGAAATCAATCTGATTTTTTTCTTCATATCAACCAGACTGAAATTCGCAAACTGCGCCTTATCGTTCCTACGCAACACACATCTCAGCCTCTGCATACAACGCCGAGCAGTTATTCAGCCTTTACACATACATCGTAGGCGGAAAAGTATAGCCGCGCGCTCGCGAGTGAGAGATCAAGCATCGAATGAGGAGAAAAAAAAATGTACGAGCACATAGCCGGCGTGGATACAAGTGCGCGCGCCGGGCTTAAAATAGATATTAATGCGAGTCAAGGTCTCTCCGCGGGCGTATTTAAAAATGCCGCGCGCTCACACGTTATAAATGTATATATACATAAGCCAGTTATTCTGTACGATTCGCTGTGTGTCTGTCCGACGTCCTGTATGCTGAAGCTCTCGATGTACTTCGTTGTACCGTATGTGTATGTAGTTTTCGGTATACATCGTGTGAAGCTTCGATGAGTTACACGAGAGGCCGTAAATCTTCTTGGCTAAATTTGTCCGTGTTATACAATGACTTCCTACACTCACGCACGTATGCCGTTGATTAACTACGCGAATGTGCGCGGCAAATGCTTCCTGAAACCGCGTGATGGCAGTAGACGTAGTACGAACGTGATGCGCTAGCTTGTATATATATAACAACGAAGACTACTGCTTTTGCCGGGAAAGCGTAGCTTCGATCGAAAGCTTGCCAATCGTTCTTTGTACTATTACGTCTGTTTTTTAAAAAGACAGTTACTTTATGAATCCTTTTTTCTCTCGCAAAGCTCCTCTTTACAGAGCAAAGCAAGCACTAAACCGACGGCTCGAAAAGCAAACAGCCGATAATCCGTTATTCGCGTGCAATAGATCTCTCGACTTGCCAATAACGATATCGTTATCTCAACGGCCAGCATATAGAAAACCCCTTTGGCCCAGAGCCACCGTCAATACACGCACATATATATATATATATATATATATAAATATAAATACCGATTTACCGAAACGAACAACCGGCTGTGAAAATTCGTGTGACCGGTGAGTGCATGCATGCGAGTTCTCTGTTATTTATAAAAGCGAACTTTTACGAGCGGCGCCTGTGTGCGAAAACAGAGCGCCTCTGGATGCTTACTTGTATTTTCGGCAATTGTTAGGACGAGCTTCATGTATACACGGCCGATAAGATGATTATTTTGCCGAGTTTAATTGATGGCGTGTGTCTGGCTATTGGCGTCCATCGATAAATCGTTCGGCTGGGAAATTTGTGAGCGTCTGGTTGGGTGGTTAACGAGGCGTCGCGATGTGTTGGTTTCTCTCGAGTATTACGTGCTGTATACGTAGTGGAATTTGGATAGCGAACGATTTTTACTATACGGAAATAGACTCCAGTCGGTAAAAGTGCATCGGTATCCCCTCGAGATCGTTGGAGTCTAATTATGATCGTAAATCAGATTAGAAGTAGTAGTATTAGTAGATGCGGCGATACGAAAAAATAATAGTCGTATGTAGGTTATATTCGTTGGTATTAACGAGTAGCGAGTCTATTTATAAACCGCAATTGCGCATGTTACACACTATGTACCCACTTATCTCTCAATATAGAAACTCGATAAAGCACAATGTCAAAAATGTTTGTTTGCGATTCGTGTCCTATCTATGTATAGCAACAAAAAGACGGCGACAAAGTTGTAATTACTGGCTGTACCAATAGGCAGCCCACGACATATACCGATAAACTTCAGTTCGCGGTTGCCGTCGTGTTCGTATGCGTAAAAACGGTTTACCGCTTGGCGGAGAGTTTGCTCCAATTGCTCGATACCAATGTCAGTTGGGCTGTATGGTGTCTTTTCTTTCGTATATTTAAGTCGACGAAATCGGTTGCGATTATCGAGTGAAAAGTCGATCGCTGCGGGTCGTTAATTTATGCGTGATATTTTATACGATATGCAAAGAAAATTAATAAGCCGTATGGCAATTTTACCCAATTTTCGGAGATATCGAAGTTTGAGCAGATTTTTAATTTCAAGATGTAATTAAAGTTAATTGAATCGGCTGCGACTCTTGAGAACGAAACGAGCTTTGTGCGATATTTGGGGAAAGTGCTGGCATATAAATCCCTGTGTAACATTAATAATCTCTCAAAATGAATTTCACAATATATTTCAAGTTCCAAACGTTTAATTAAAAAACCGGCCCCCCTGCAGCAAAGGCAAAAAATATTTTCCCAAAAATGCGCTAATTATAGCCCAATGAAATTACACACGCCAATCACGCGAAAACAAAACAAAGTCCTAAAACAACACGCATACGCGCCCGGCTGCGAATTTTCTTGTGTCCTATCAAAATATTGTTGCACACAATGAGCGGGAAATTCGCGCGCGCGCGCGCGCGTGATTATTTGGCTGTGTACGTATACGTATACGCCTACGCAATCGCCAAGTCTCTATAGCCATAAATCACTCGAGTCGTTTGATTTCGCCCGCTTGTCTTTTCCATTTTCCTGCGCGGACTGCAACTGCGTGCAGTGTGTGTTTGCTTTTTTATTCTCGCGTGTACCTATATGTTATAGAGGAGGCGTGCGTTTGCTTTCGATTTCTATTATCTCTACGGCTGTTTTTTGGTCGTTTTCTTGACGGTCGCACTTTGTGTTAGGTCGTGCGTGTACTGTCTTTTAGAGTATACCTATTTCGCTGTAACCATGTTGAGAGCTTTATTGAAGGTGGGATGTGTAAGACAAAAAGTCTTTGTCCACAGTATTTGAAACGTTTTCATCTTGTTTGGTATGCTAAAATATAAATAAAAACGCCGATGAACATAATACAGTTTTTAATGTAAGTTAAAAATAAAAAAAGGCCCGAAAGTCATAGATCAAACAAAATTTTTCTAAATTTTCTGCATTATTTTTTAGGTATTTTGGTATATATCGAGAATAACGAAAAAATACACAAATACATGTACTGGTCGTTTCCCCAACGCCCGGTATTATGCATATACATATAGCAAAGTGTAATCAGAAATGTATAGATGGGTATATTGTCTTTAAAAAAAGACTTTAAATATAAGGTATTCCAAAGACTGATGGGCAATTGGCATAGTCGGCAGTCCGACGCGATATTCAACGTTTGCGGTTTTGACAGACCGCCAGCTGTTTACACGAGCTTCGATGCCGCAATAATGTCTTATTTTCGATTCGAACGGGCTTAATATAGCCCAAAATTGTACAATCGACAGCTGCACGTGCAGCCAGAGAGACTCTATCTTCTTTTGCGATGATAAAAAAAAAAGAATGTCTCGTTGCTGTGCGCGGCTAATTCGAAAATGCAAAAATAGCGTTTTATCATACAGCTCGAATTATGCGTGAATAATGCAAGCTCGTGAATCATGTGCAATATATATCAAGCCGCGGAGAATTAATTGATATCTTCTTTGCGTAGCGAACAAAGAGTTTTATACAGGCGACATTCGCTATTATTCTCGCGAGCTGAAGTGGATTCGCTTAAAAATTCCTATCCTACTGCAAAGTTCTTTAAACTACAAACTGCACAGAGCTGCATCGCATAGAATGTATATCATCGAGAGCATGCACATCTCGTGAACGAGACTATCGCTATTTGTCCGGTCGCTCTATAAATAGATTCGCAAGCGGCCCGTTGATTTATGAATAAATGAAAGCCCGCGTTTGTGTGTCTTATTATTATTATTTCTTTTTCTATTCCAACGCTCGCTTTCTCAAAGGAGTCGTGCAGGAGAGAAGAGGACGATTTGCACATGCATGAGGTGGCATACCTCCGACGATCGGTATATGTGTATACATATACAGCAAGCTCTATGCTATTATACGTTATATATACCCTCTGATGAGCGCAGTTTTCTCGACTCGCGGTTGATTGTACTCGAGTCTCGTTCTCTCGTGTCTGCGTTTCGTTAACGGACGATTAACTATTAATCTTGCACTAGTACAGTGCGAAGCTGTTATCGGTATCTATATACACATTATAATGCAGTACTTGCTGTAGGCGTTCGATTTGAGCGTAATCGGGTAAAATTATACGGGCTGGCCTTTTGAACTTTTTTACATAAGCACATATTATAGAAGAAAATTTACCGTCTTTTTATTAACTTTGCGAAGACGTCGTCGCGCTTTTTGCGACTTTGTGACATCACCAGCGATAAGATGATACTGTACACAATTAAAACGCGTTCGAATTGTAAATTCTCAAAGTTTTACGTTCAGTAGAGTGAATTATACATACAGCATTTCCTTAGAGTATTCACGCATAGTGGAAAAGTAAAATTGAAATGCGTATCATGAACGTCGCGCAAGCCGCAAGCTATTTTTAGACGCTCCGAGTGACAAATTTCTAGACAAGATGTTATCTATTCAGATAAAAGTCCCATAAATCGCCATCAAACGTATACGCTGCTGCCGCGCGCGCGCAGAATCTCGTTGAGAAATCCGAGACTTTGAATTTCAAAGTCAAGAAGGCACGGCTTTATTAGAGAAAGTTAGAACGCAACGCGCGATTTTTATCACACACAAACAAACTAAGTTATCATGGTGTATATAATATAATTTACGTTTATTAATGGGATTACATCAAAGAAGGAATTTCTTCGAATCAACGATTCACCGGGGGCATCGGTGTCTTATATACACAGATCTGCACAATATACAGAATCTAACATCATCGTCGACCCAGACCCTGAATTTCATCTCCCTATGACCGGCGTCTTTGCCTCCGTACATAACACACCGAAGTAGCTTATATCTCCCAGGCTAATAGCGGTCATTAGGAAGGAACGACGTAATTAACGATCGTGCCGCGCGACTCTTCCAGGAAGCGATCTTCGCTCGCGATTGTGCTTTTTTCTGGCTTTCCTTTTATTCTGAGCCTCAAAGTCGCTCGCCGATGCAAAAAAAAGCACTCTATAGTGATAATTGAAGCTACTTGTATGCTTTTTTATGATTAGCCGACGGCTACCAAGGGCCAGATTCTGTTCCGCGAAATCGACCCTCGTATAATCAATCGAAAGCTTTGCCAGACGGTCAGGCACCTACTGTACACGATAGTTTCACGAAAGACAAGCGCAAGTTTGATACGCATGGATATCAAAAACAATTAATAACGAAATAATAAAATTTTGCTCACAAGTTCTATCGAACTTCCAGTCGTCGAGAGAAGACTCGATCTCTGCAGTGCACATCCTATCTCGCTCTCCTCTTTGTCTTGACGTCTTCTTTGCTCTCGTTCCGAGCGCATAATAATGCACATGAGTAAGTAACGTATATATCGCATATACATATACGCATAAGCCTGTATCGCGTCATTTTCTTTATCTCTCCTCGCATACATACCGCTCGATCTCGGCGCGATTTTACGCGCGTTTTCCTTGTTTCCCCGGCGGCTCTTTTGCGGCTGCATGAAACGAGAGGAGCTTCTCGCGGTCCATAATATGTATACGCACGCATATACCACATACTGCAGTTGATGCTCGCGGCGGTCTTTGTTATCTCCTCTCGTCGGTGCGATAGGTTAATTTTCTCGGTTCGTTTATTAGCTGTCTCTGAAAAACAATAAATTCTCTTGCGATGGCTCAAATTATATACGCGAGATAAGAATTTTTATTTTGATCCTTACAGCAGTGAGAAGCTTACAATGCGAGAGTATAGTATAGGCAATACGTTAGCGCGCTTGTTAAAAGCAGCTTATAATTTGTTTCGTAATAGATCACAGTACGTACCGCGCACGGCTTGCAAATTATTTGACTTATTTTCGCATAACGACGCAAGACTAAGTTATTCAGGAATAAATCAAGGTGGATGTGTTTATTTATTGCCCGGTAGCTTCGTCAATTTTCAAAACGGGAATAACCCAAGACACCGGCACACATAAGTGTGTTTTTTCGACCTCTCTCTCTCGCACACTAGCGAATATTTTCTTTTCTCTTACACTCTCGCATCTTTATTATTAGAGCTTTCATTACACGTCGAAGAAAAACAAACGCGAGTCTTTGTTTTTCTTCGACTAAAGGAAGAAATTCGCGCTGTTGCTACCGAAAAACATAATACATTCGTGTCCTGTGGTAAAATCGTCGTCACACATACACACAACGATTAGATTCTATAACGAACCCAGAAGCTCGCTCTCCACCTCCTCAGAGCAAAGAAAGGAGCCCCTGCTCTGATGTATGCGTGCACACACGTGCATAATGACATCATCCGGCTCCCTTTGCGCAGCCATAAAACTGCTCGCGACAATGCAAACACAGAGAGAGAGAGAGAGAGAGAGAGAGACTCGAATTTACGATCGGCAAATCGATTTTCAAGAACTTCTCCAGCCGCAGCGCGAAAGTGCGCGTATATACCTGTATATACGAGAAAGCACAATCGACGCATAAACAACGGGTCGAAGAGAGAGAGAGAGAGAGAGAGAGAGAGAGAGAGAGAGAGAGAGAGAGAGAACGCGTCCTTTCCTGCGCGCAGCGACACACGCATGCAGGAATAATAGTTTCAAAAATCGCCGGCTATTCGGAAAATGCCGACACTCCTTTGTTCGGCTGTCCGCTTGATCCCCTTCGAATACTCCCTCGAATACTCCTAATAAATATCGCGTACTTATACTCCTTTCGTGGTAAATTCACGCACGGATAAAAAATCGCACTAGATCGGTATAGAGAGTGATCTCCCCGTCTCTCCTCATAACACACATATAACACACGCCGTTCCGTGCGAGCAGTCTCTCTCTCTCTCTCTCTCTCTCTCTCCCTTGTGGCGAACGTTATTCTCGGCCGCAGTCGGCTATATTTAGACACGAGACCACCTTGAGCGCGCGAGAAGGTAGACGCGCTCGATCGGACGCCGAAGGGCTGCGCTGCTGTGCTATATAGGTAAAAAGAAAGGAGAGGGAGAAAGAAGGCCCAGGAGGGGTTGTGCAACAACGCCGTGCATTGTCTGAGAAAAAACGAGAATCTCTGCCTCTTCTTTTTCTTCTTCTTCTTCTTCTTCTTCGTCGTCGTCGTCGTCGTCGTCGTCGTCGTCGTTTTGTTGCGCCGCTTCTTCCCCGGGCCATTGTTCGACCGGTTCCTATATACCTCTCCCTCGCTCTCGATTCCGTCTCTTCCTCTTCGTGGCTTCGATCCTTCTTCTTTTTTATTTCGCTGCTGTTTTCGCTCTTCTCTCTATCCTCGCGATATCGAGATCCGATCCTTTTGTCTTAGACGGTGCGGTTGTGTGTGTGCGTATGTGGCTGAATGATTTTTGAGGTGGTTCGAATAGTTATCGAGAGTTGTTTGAAGATACAACCATCCACACAATTGCTATCAACTGCCGCTTAATTAACTCATTAATATCTATTTCTGAGCTTGATATAGCTCGAACCTCCGCGTCTTGCACAAAGTATAATTGGTGTAATTACGCCAGCGGAAAATAATTGGCCATTAATTTGCGCAGAACTTTCATTCAATTATACTTCTCAAATTAAAATAGATCTCTTTCTTAGCTCTCATTACATTGACGACAAAACTTTTATGCGCAATTTAACCGAAAGTTCTAGCCCGCAACTGTCTCACTCAAATCTAAAGACATTACGTCTTTTTCTTCGTCCACAGACGACTCCACTGCAAAAACTCGCTCTCCGCTACTTAAAATCCGAGCCGAAAAACACGTGACTCGATTCTCGCCTTCCGGCTACAGCAACAGGTGTCAAATCCCTTGCCGCTCGCGCCTCTCGTAAAAAGCTCGAGCTTTCAATCAAGCTGAAAATTAAACAGCTACCGCAAATTAATACCCGCGTCAGTTCGGCTAATAAAGGAATTACAGTAATTATCCGCGCGGATGCTTTCGAGAAACAATCAGGGAGTAACGAAAGATCGTTTAACAATTAACGAGGCTGCTGCTTCCAGCGACGCGTAATTGCCTGGAACACGTGATAAACCTCACGATTTTCACAAAGCCGGCCGGCCGGCTTCGAGTCGAAGAAGCTGCGGAATCGCCTGAGCAAAAAAAGGGGAGGGGGACGCAATTAAGATAACTTCTACACTAAAGTCGGAAATCCGCGGATAATTTCAGAGAATGTATCCGTTCGATCGTGGATTTGAGCTTCCCGCCTATGCATTGATTTAGACTATTATAAAGACAGAGAACCAGTTTGCTCTTGCTATCATTCAATCAGTTCCAGTGAAAAAGACCTGACCATCCATTATTTCCGCGGACGGGTATACCGCTGCGGAGATTAAAAATTCGGCGCCAGTAGTAGTCGTTCGAGTAAATAAAATAACCATATATCCTACCACTGCTAGTCGGAAAAAAATTTAGTATTCCACACGCATAACATGCGCGAGTATGTATATATATATAGTATTTGTCCGCTTGGGAATGTTTCTTAATTAAATGAAAATATCGGCCGTGATGTGTCTTGTTTAGCATAAAACGAGCACGCGTTTGACACACGCGCACGGAAATAACTTTCTTTAATCACCAAAACAAACACTTATATCTCGCTTCAGCTAGATTTATAAACCCGGAGAGAGAGATAGAGAGGAACCGTTAGTATATACGTATACACGAGGCGCCGTCGCTGTTTCTCGAGACAAAAATTTCAAGCAGTTTGACTTACATCTCGGTACACGACTGGAACTTTTGGTCTGAAAAAAATCAGCTCAATAATATCTCTCCCCATAAACACAATCAGCACTACGAGGCTCAACCTTCGGCGCGAGATTAAAAAGCCGGCGAAGAACCAACGCCGCCTCTCGAGAAAGAAAGGCGAAATGAGCCGAAAAAAAAGAAGACGCTGAATATTGAAAGGAGTATATGCGAATAAAAGGAGAAAAGAGCACGAATAAAAGAAAGAAGCTCGCGCGCGGGACCACAAAAGCATCAACGGCGCCCCGCACGCCTGCATCGCAATTCTTTATCTGTCTCTCTTTTTTTCTTCTCTCTTCTCTCTCTCTCTCTCTCTCTCTCTCTCCCAAGCGCTATATATAGCCGCGCGCGCGATGTGTGCTCGCAACGATTACCGCATCGTGTACGCGCGAATATAAAAGCGGAGAGTTGGAGTACGTGTTTTTTTTCTCACTTTTTTGCAAAAAAAGTGTACGATGAGCATCGATTATTTTATATAAACTGCAAACGTAGACATGGTGGTGAATAACAGAGTCGCTTCATTTGTATACGTTGACGAGCGTTTGTCGCTGATGAGTGAATCGCCACAGTTTACCGCATTATAATTGGATTAACAAACTGCTCAGCGTTGATTCACAAACAGTTATACTATACTCGTTATACTCAATGTTTGATCAGATAATACAATTTCAAACTATTATCGTAATAGAAACATCTCGAAAAATAAAAAAAAAAAATAAAAACAATACGTGCGATATGCAGCTATAAATCTAAATTTAAATGCACCACAAACACGAGCATCTAGAAATATAGTCCGCAATCAGCTCTCATCTCGGGCCCAGCATCATCGGGATTGAATCACCTTTCGGAGAATCCGCCCGCATGCAACGATCCTTGCCGTCTAAAAATAGAATCAAATCATCCTCTTCCCTCACGGCAAGCGCAATAAAAAACCCTAAGGCCCAACGGCCGTCAAAGAGGAAGAAAAATGAAAAAAAAAACGTTTACACAGTGGGCCCGAACCCTTTCTCCGGCTCCTCCTCCTCCTCCTCCTCCTCTTCTTCTTCTCCTTTCTCAAAGCCGCAAGCTCGGCTATATTTAACCGTGCGGCACAATGTATCGTACGCACGCGCGTATTTACGATGTTGCAAGATGGTTGGTGTTGGGATTGAAAATTTAATGTTTTTAGAGTGTATAAATTTTATAAAATCGAAATATCAATATTCGCTTCGTTCACATTTCTTCACGCAAAAGTTAAAATTTCAAACGAGTCTAACAAAAAATTCTTCATTTCTAACCCACAGAAATGCTCGGACTACAAGGCATCGAACGTCAACACATTCGCCCGTACGGAGCCACCGGACACTCAGGTGACCAAGTCGGTGATCGCTCTGCTGCTGCACTACAACTGGAACAAGTTCAGCATCATAGCCGAGAAGCCCTGGTCAACCGTCGCGAAGTCCCTGCAGAATCAGGCTGCTTACAACAACCTGACCATCAACCATTTCCTTAGCGTCGAGGATAGGCACGTCTGCTGCGAAGACAGACTACCTTGTTGTCAGGGCGGCGGCTGGTTCCCCATCATCCAGGACACCAAGAACATGACGCGAAGTGAGTGAATCTTGCGTAATTTTTTCTTACTTCTCCTACGCAAAATCGTATATATCTCGCGACTACTATCTGCTAATTGTATTTACAATGCTAATCGCAGTTCCTTCTTTGGCATCGCTAATTTTTACATCGTGTCGACTTCTTATCTGCTAGTTCTGTGCAATGCCGACGATAAATCTTGATCTTCGAGGCGCGCGATTCGAATTGTTGTTGCGCGCGTCGTAAAGACAAGTATCGCGTAGATCTCGTCCGAGTCAATTAAATTCAAGTCGCACGCGCGCGATGCGGTGTATTATATGTGTATTATATGTGTATTATATGTGTATTATATGCGGTATGTATAAGGTTGGATTTTTATTTTTTTCATGATTTAAAGATGTGTGATCTCCTGTTGCAGTTTACATATTTCTCGGGACGCCGATATCGCTGATAGAGTTCATGAATGCCATGCAGAATCAAAGGCTACTCGACAACGGCCAGTACATGGTGATCTACGTGGACATGATGACCTACACGCCGAAGGAAGCAATGAAGTACTTATGGAGTTAGTATACCATATATCGATCCTGTATTGCTGAGTTAAAATAAAACTTGAATCGTCAATTCGACCAATACTACTTTGAATTAAAAAAAATTGCACCCATATAACAACGGATACGTTGACGAATGCGCGTTACACGTCTAAATTTCTCTTCCAGAACCCGAGCACTACGACAACCTGCGAGATTGTCAAGACCCAAAGGACAAAGACTTTCTCAAGCGAGCGCGATCCCTCATGGTGGTGGCGTCGACTCCACCGACGCAGAACTACGAAGAGTTCACGCAGAAGGTGCGAGACTACAGCAGCAAAGAGCCCTTCAACTTTCCCGTCCCCGAGCGATTCCTCCTCGACAAATTCGAAAAGGTCAGTTAGTCTCTAATGAAGCTAATTGTAATACTGCATTATTTTTTGATAGCAATTGTGTACAACGATTCGATATTTCTTGCAGTACGTTTCCATTTACGCGGCCTACCTGTACGACTCGGTGAAACTCTACGCCAGAGCTCTGGACCAGTTGCTGCGCGACTATCCGGATCAACCACTGGAGGAGATCGCGAGCAACGGCACGCTGATCATCGAAACGATCATCAAAAATCACACGTATCAGAGTGAGCATCCGTTGCAACTCAGATCATCGCGTCGACTAGTGTGAAATGCTAAAGAAAATAATGATGTTCTCGACAGGTATCAGCGGAGCGACGATCAAGCTCGACAGCCACGGAGACTCGGAGGGTAACTTCTCGGTGCTGGCTCTGAAGAAGGAGCCGCTACACATCCAAAATTTCTCATGCGACTTCCAGATGAAGCCAGTCGGCCAGTTTCAACAAGGCGACAATCTGGTCGGTAAAAGCAACACGAAAATTACATATTATATGATCAAATAAAAATGTAACATCGTCGCTAACGTGAGGGGCAATTGCACGTAGGCTTACCGGCCGTCAGAGGCGGTAGACTGGCCCGGCAAGAACAAGCCCGAGGCCGAGCCCGGCTGCGGTTTCCTGAATGAGCACTGTCCCAAGGACGACACTCACATGCGCAGCATCGTGGCTGCTGGCGTCCTCGCGGTGCTGCTCTTCTGCGCGGCTGTCATTACCATGAGCATCTACCGGAGGTGGAAGATCGAGCAAGAAATCGAGGGACTGCTCTGGAAGATCGACCCTAGCGAGATACACGGCTATCCGCATCTCGACAACATGATGTCCTCTCCTAGTAAGGTCGGTATAAGCATCGAGAGTTATTTTTCGAAAATTTATATCTATGCAATATGCCCGTGGGCAAGGCCGCGCGATAAAATAAATTCTCCCTGGGTTAACCGCAGAGTAGGCGGTTTACCCTTTGCGGTCGCGAAGTTAAACGCGAGGGCTTTGACGTTGACTTTTTCAATGTGTCAATGTATATTGCGTGTTTTGATCTGCGGCTTTGGATTGTCTCTACTAATTTATTTTTAGTAATCGTTTGGAAAAAAATTTGATGTTCACAGTTAAGTTTAGTTAGCGCAATGTCGTACGAGTCGAGATGCGGGGGCCAGGTGTTCGCTCAAACTGGGCATTACCACGGGGTCGTGGTGCGTATTAAGGAGCTCAAGTTCTCCAAGAAGAAGGACATATCGAGGGACGTCATGAAGGAAATGCGAATACTTCGCGAAATCAGACACGGTAATCTCAACTCATTCATCGGTGCCTGCGTCGAGCCAATGAGGATACTGCTAATTACCGATTATTGTGCCAAAGGAAGTCTTTACGTGAGTTAATTCTACAGTGTATATTTTTTTTAATCTTCTATGCCGTACTGGCACTGTAGAACTAATGGAAAATTTTCTTCCTTCAGGACATCATCGAAAACGAAGATATAAAGTTAGATGATATGTTCATTGCGTCTTTAATTCATGATCTCATTAAGGTAAGCGCTGGTCATTCAAAGAAAACGATGCGCACTGGATTCGACATTTTTTTCTATTAATAACTATTGATTTGCTACAGGGGATGTTGTATATTCACGAATCATCCGTACTAGTCTGTCATGGTAATCTCAAGTCTTCGAATTGCGTGGTGACCTCCCGCTGGGTACTTCAAGTTTCTGATTTTGGCCTTCATGATATGCGCCACTGTGCCGAATCTGATAGCATTGGTGAACATCAGTATTATCGAAGTACGTTTTCGCCCTTATTCACTGTATCTTTCAATCGAAAAATAATAAAGTTCGCGTTCTAAGATTTGTTTCTGCTTCGTTTCAGATTTGTTTTGGAAAGCACCAGAGTTATTGAGAAATCTTCATGCTCCGATAAGAGGAACGCAGGAGGGAGACATTTACTCTTTTGCGATAATCTTATTTGAAATAATCGGAAGGAAGGGGCCTTATGGAGGTGTTAATTTAGAACCCAAAGGTTAGTAGTCCAAATTCAAATTACACTTTTATTGTTCTTGAACAAGTTTAAGCTGACAGTCGATTCGGTTCCGCAGAAATCATAGACCGAGTGAAGAGGTATCCGGAGGACGGGGAGCCACCGTTCAGGCCGAACGTGGACATACTTTCGGAATCCGAGGCGGACTGTGCCGATTATATCGTGAATACGATAACCGACTGTTGGGCAGAAAGTCCGGAGCTGAGGCCTGACTTCAAGACAATCAGAACGAGATTGAAGAAAATGAAGGCGGGCAAGCACCGTAACATAATGGACCAAATGATGGACATGATGGAAAAGTATGCTAACAACCTCGAAGATCTAGTCAGCGAGCGAACGCGCCTTCTCTTCGAGGAAAAGCAAAAGACAGAGGATCTACTTCATAGAATGTTACCTGAGTGAGTATGCCTGGCGTTTTTATTCGAGTTGTCGAACAAATCTCATTTCTGACTCGTCAACAAATGTTTCGAAATATTCGTTTCAAGCTTTTAATTGAAAAAGTCATTTGTGCGCTTGCGAAATGCCGGCATCGTTATGCCGTTAAACTTAGCTGATAACGACATCAGAATGAAATGCAGAAATTTAATTATAACTGGCGAATTGAATAATATTTTATTCCAACGCTAACTGCTCATACCGGTTATAATAAGACGTTATTTTCTCATCCTAGACCCGTTGCCAATTGCCTAACAAACGGCATTGGCGTGGAGCCCGAAGCCTTCGACCTGGTCACTATTTACTTCAGCGATATTGTTGGTTTTACAGCAATGTCAGCCGAGAGTACACCGTTTCAGGTAATTTTAGAAGCTTGACCCAAAATTATCTGCGATTCGAGGAAAATTTAACGATATGCGAATTCTTCTTTCCAGGTCGTCAATTTCCTCAATGACCTGTACACTCTGTTCGATCGTATCATAAAAGGATACGACGTGTATAAAGTAGAAACGATAGGAGATGCTTACATGGTGGTGAGTTTTTCTTTGTCAACCTTTGGGATTTGCGTATTAATTGTCATGCTCCGTCGCAACTACATAATCGAATTACTCTGCTACAGGTTTCTGGTCTACCGATAAAAAACGGAAACAGGCATGCCGGAGAAATTGCGTCGATGTCTCTGGAACTGCTGAATGCCGTTAAACATCACACGATAGCTCATCGTCCAGCTGAAACGCTTAAACTTAGGATTGGAATTCACACTGGTAACTATATTTTTACTTTTCTTAACATAATTATCCACTCGATTTACAGATTCTTATTAACGCATTATCCTTTTCGTAGGCCCGGTCGTAGCAGGAGTAGTAGGTTTAACAATGCCGAGGTACTGTTTATTCGGCGACACGGTCAATACGGCATCACGAATGGAGTCGAATGGAGAACCATTGAGGATACACATAAGTGCGCAATGCAAAGATGCGCTGGATAAAGTTGGTGGTTACATAGTCGAAGAACGTGGACTAGTACAAATGAAAGGAAAGGGTGAAGTCAAGACTTACTGGTTGACTGGAGCAACCGAGAAAGCTATACAGAAGAGAGAGGTGCGATACTGTTGAATAAAAAAGTTAAAAAATTGAGTGAAAAGAAAAATGTTGAATACATACATCCGTTTTCTTTGCAGGTCGATGTGAATGACCTACCGCCGCTGTTCTGTCGTCCGCGGCGCAGTCCCAAGCTGAACCCGGATTCGCGCCAGGCATCACTGTTGGCCGGCCTGGGCGCAGGTAGTCGTCGACAGTCCAGTGTACCTAGACCCACACCCTCGGACAACACGGATTCGGCCTCGCAGGGCGGCAACTCTAGTCCTCTGCAGGCCAGACCCGCTTTAACTGCGCGAAAACTCGAACGTTCGCCGCTCTACCTCACCGAGAGCTCCTCCAAGACGACGCTTGATAACATGGCCATAGTGCGCGAGGAGGCCGAGACTCGTGCGGCTAACATCAAGCTCGTCCTCGACGATCTCTTTCCCAATAATTCGGACAGGTATACTATGATTTTCTTATGCAACTTTGTTGCCATTGTTTTTATCTCGATGCTAAAGTATACTGTGATATTGCAGACATCCAGTACTAGCTGGAAACGGATTACCATCTTTGCAACCGAGCGGTGCCAAATTCCGGAAAAATGCGCGAGTTCTGTCGACGATAGCGGCCTCCTCGACCTCCACTAGTGACCATCACGGCCAACCAGCTGCGCAGTGTAAAGCTCTGGCGCTGCGAGAATCCAGATCGTTGGATCCATTCCCGGTTGATATGTTAAACTCAAACTCGCGCAAACTGGAGCCCGCTCAGCTTCTGACCTGGAAGCTACAGCCAAGAAAGTCGAGCTTCCGCTCCCTAGAGAACTGCGACAAGTGTTCGCCGTCGCGTCGGGGTTCCAAGACCAGCCTCGCGAACGAGAAGCTGCTCAACAATAACTACCCCAACGGCAACGTCATCATCGTGCCTGCACAGAGCAACGGCGACGATCAACGGGCCAACTCCAATGTTACGAGTCATCAGCAGCAGTTGGTGCCATTCCAGCACAACGATCAAGACGCCGCGGAAACGCCACTCCTGCTAGGCGAGAACTGCCTGCTGTCGTCTGGCGAGCTGTCGATGCCCGTCAAACGATGGCGTTCCCTTGATCAGGTCGCCGCACCAGACAACGGCAGCAGCGGAGGCGGTTGCGTCGCGGTCGGTGGCGGCCTCTCCGACAAGAAGAGCACCGCCAGGAACTCGATACGAAGCTGGCTGGCGAATCTCTTCAACGGCAACGGACTGCGCAGCAGCGACGCATCCCTCAGGCGTGGCGTCATCCCCGGTTACGACATGCAGTCCGAGAGAGAGAGCATCGTCTGAGACTCTGGCAGTAGTCGTACGTTACTTCGCAGATCCGGAGACGCAAACTTTTTTTACTCGAGCATGGATTCGGCGTTGTTTTGTTATTGTTCATATTGGATGGTATAGCTCTTACTGTGATAGGAGTCACGAGCGATTTTTTTTTTTTTTTTTTTTTTTTTTTTTTTTAGGG
>CM053168.1:53320887-53827274 GCA_012977825.3 Pteromalus puparum
TTTTTTTTTTTTTTTTTTTTGTTTTCGTTAAGGGATTTACTCTGGAGTTTTTTTTGTAAATTTTGTAGGCGATTTTGAAGGGACAGAGATTGCAATCTTGAAGATGTAATATAGAATTATTAGTGACGAAACGCATTTTTAAACTTTACAAAGTCGTCTTGCTCTGCACAGAGTCGTCAAGAATAATTATTTAATTGAAAAATAAAAGGTTGTTTTTATATGTTTATATGTTTTTTTTTGTATGAAATCATTGAAACACATTTTTTGATTGAATGATTTCTGACGATTCTCCAAAAGAGTAGACGATTTTGCGCTTAGTAGAATTTGTACAAATGAATAAAACATAAGTGAAAGCTTATCGTTGTTAGGTAGGACTGCGTGGAAAGTCAGAATATTGCAATACCCCCTGACAATCAATTAATCAAGCAAGAAATAAGATTACACATTTTTCTTTTCGTTTTTGCTAAAGATTAGTACTCGAATAAAATTTTGAAAACATACACAGATTGACCTTGTTACAGTAGTAAACATGTAAAAATTAAGATTTCTAAGACCTATTATAAATGTCACTCTAGACTTATTTTGTTCTAACTACTGATAATTGAGTATAATCTTTATCGAAAATTGAATGGAAAATTCAAGTTTTTATTTTGAATGACTTTATTTTGTAACCAGGGTAGAACCATCCCATACTTACTAGAAAAATATATTTTTCAAAAATAACTCCGTTTATGAAGAAATTCATGGTAAGCTATAGTGTATAATATCAACAGCAACAAAATCAAATTTTAATATAGTTTATAATAAAAACATAGGAATGCCTGTCTAGTTTAGAAGAAGACTCTTAGTTTGACAGTCGATCTGAAAAAGAGGACTTTTTCTGTTTTTCGAGTCAATGAGAGCATGATTTATCGTTGCCATTTTTCTCCCCGTTTTTTTAGCATATATGTGCAATCTCCTTCTTCCCTATTGCTATTTATCCCTTCCCATTGCTACTTCTTTTGTATATGAGAGTTACCGACAGTGTATATTTTTAATACCTATTTGTTGTATAATGTAAAACTACATTGAGAATATGCATAGAAATACTGACGATGCAAACGAGAGTAATTATGAATACGACTTGCGATAAGATTGAGTGTGCTGTCGCGCTTAAACGATATACTATGTACATTATCTATATATATATAATTTTTATTTTGAGAATATTGCGAGTAACGGAGAAAATAGCGAGCGAATTTCTTTACAAAAAAAGACGAATATTCTAACCAAAGTATATATAAATGTAAAATAGAATGGATGGGAAATTTTTTTTGTTATTGTTGTTGCGTTAGCATGAACAAATTAAAAAGTTATAGAAATAATAGAAACTACGATGTCTTTTTTTGACGAAACGCTTCTGTATACATGTGTCTGTACATAAACGAAAGAAAAAAAGGAAAATACATATGAAGGAACATATTCACTGACATGTGATATGGATATATAGGCGCATGCACACTCCGCGTGTGTATACGTATATCTATATGTATTTATATTTGTTCACTGAAGGAAAGCAAATTATCCACATGGCTGTGAAAAGTGAACTAGATTGTACCTAAGGTGCTTAGTAATATATCATGTTGTCAAATGTATATAACTGAATAATAATATATCAATGTAAAAATAATATGTAAATTAAAAGCAAGTTATTGCCTTACATGTAACAGTCAATTAAACTTGTACCTTTTGAAATGTGTTATATTTTACATTTTTCCTTATCCATCCTTCATTAGCGAACGCTTTTTTTAAGATAACACGAGTTTAACAATTTTAAGTTTACCTGTAATTTACATTTATTTGTGTTTTGTAACATTTTTACATACCTTTTATAAAATAAAACAAGTTTGGCAATACTAGCAATAACATAAACTAGATTTCATATTTATTGACTCAAGGATCATGACCAGACATAAATTTCGATAGAAAATCAGTAGGTTTAGGTTCAACGGTATCTTTAAAGTAAAACATGAGAGCACCCTTGTTTTTCCATCTTTCAGCCACTTCCTTCAACTCCATTTGTCCCTAAAAAATAATTTTAAAATTTAAACAAATCGTTTTATAAATTGATAAGATTTTCTAATTTTACAATTCATTATATTGTATTGAACTAAATATATTTATTGACTTTCATCTCAAGGTCATTTTAATTTGAGAGACTTGATGTCAACAATAATATAATATAAATGATACTTTGCTATGTTCAATGATGAAATTAAAGGTAGTTCATTAAGAATGTTTAATGAATTTGCTTAAAATAATTATTTTTAACAATTTCCAAAAAATCAGCTGGACACTATACCTTGATCACAAGCATATCAATAACTCTGATATCTTTGATAGTTGAGTGCTTGAGAAACTCTTCTCTGACTTTCTGTTTTAAATCTCTGTCATTTTTTGGAATCTCATAATCCTGTACTGAAAATTAAACAAAAAGTAAATAGTTGAAATATCACTTAAACTTCTGCATCATGTTTAAAGTAATTTATCTCAATAACTAAATAAGCACCAAGAAAAATAGTTTAGATTCAGTTTCAACTCATATAGAAATCCACGTCATGTCTGACAAATGTACCTTATAAACTACATAGATAAGCGATAATATGAGAATTTTTTATTTTTATTCATTTTGCTTTTTTCTTAGTTAAAATTTAAAATAAAAGAAACAAAACAGACGTTACATAAAGTAAAATAGCTAGAATTTGAGGTTAACAAACGATAACACTTTAGCTACATGGGTATGAATTGCGTTTTAAAATAAAATGCAACTACTTACAGATGTAAGGTATTTGTCGGATCCATGCTCGGTACAAATTAAAGACCCTCCTTCGAGATTCCGATTGATTTAACGATAAAAGTGGCTTAACTTGGCGAGTAACAGTCTGCACAGGGGTAGCCATTTTTGTTCCGCAAGTTGTTAACTCCACTCCTACGCCCTCTTGCAAGTTCGATACAAATCAGAATTTTTTGCAGCAGGCAGCTGTTTATTATTTGTTTGCAAAAACATTTACAATTTTATAATCACATCATGATGTGATTTTAATGGTAGTATTAAAATTAATAGTCACGAAAGGTTAGGAAGATTTTAAGTTGAAGTTGACATGTGCTCAACTGTTTCCAAAGTTTAAATAAATCATTGTTTAAATAAATCATTTTAAACACGTACTCGTCTACTTTTGTATAATAAGCTACTATAAGTTTCTGAGAATATTATTGATCTTTGAAAATGTTGATATGATATAAATTTCATAGTTCCCGCGGATCGTTGGCGTACTCTTGTGGTCGAAAAGTAAAGTCAAAACCACGCCGGCGCCATCCATGCGGTGAGAAGCGAACTTCGGCGAACCTCTTTCGTTGTGCTACAAGACGCAAATATGGTCGCGGTAAGAATTATTCTTCAAAAAATTGTTTATTATATGATGTTAGAGGCATATAGCAAGGGAAATTTCACTTGGATCGACTTCTGGAAACACCTATCTAAATTATTGCAACCGTATTTTTTTAATCCCAATTATGATGCACTTGAAAAAAATAGATTCCTTTAGCAGCTTCAATGTTCGGTATCAACACGTCAAACAGAGACGGTGTTCACTTTGTGCCACATGGTGTCTTTTTGAGTTATTTTTCAGTGCTCATAAGTGTTAATTTATAAATTCATAATGTGAAAAACAATTAAAAGACTGCTCGGTGTATAAAACTTTAATGTTGAGCTTATGTCTACTTTTTTGCTGTGGTGGTTCTAACCTAACTATACCAATTATTGGGCATCACGTTGCCAAGTTAAAAGTGTGAAAATATAAGTTACATTGATCACTAATTTATTATATGTATTTTCAGGTCACCAAGAAGACCAATGTACCTAAGGTACAGGTCAACAAAAAGCAGCACCTTCGTGGTAAGAACCAGAAGAAGAAGGTCTCGCTGAAGTTCACCATCGACTGCACGCACCCAGTCGAGGACAACATTATGGATGTTTCCAACTTCGTAAGTGATTTGTACTTTTTAAATTTAATAGATATTTAAAACAATATTATTTTTATATAATATTATTTTTCTATACCTGCAAATTGAGTTTCATGAAGTTTAGCTCAAAAAGTTTAAAGCATTGGCTCAATAATATCTTTAATTGCTTCAAGACTGAATTTTTTTTTGTATTATCATTAAAATTTTTAAAGATTTCTGTACTATTGATATTTCAGTATAAGAACATAAAATTAAATATATACTAATAGAAATTTGTTTTTGTTTTCAGGAAAAGTACCTTCAGGAACGTATCAAGGTTGCTGGCAAAACCAACAACTTTGGAAACAATGTTACCATTGAAAGGAACAAGATGAAGCTGTCCGTGAACAGTGACATCGACTTCTCCAAGAGGTGGGTGTTATACAATTATTCACGATGAAACTGCTTTCATATTTTAATATAAATTGAAACTAAATCAAATTTTAGACTTGAAATTAGAAATGACTTTTTTAATTATGTGTCAAAAAAAATGAAGCAGTTAGTACTTCTGCATAAAAACTAAGCTATTGATTAGAACGATATTTGCACTAACCAAGAAAAAAATGTGTTTTATAGGTACCTCAAGTACTTGACGAAGAAGTACTTGAAGAAGAACAAGCTGCGTGACTGGCTCCGTGTAGTTTCCAAAGACAAGGAAACCTATGAGCTTCGTTACTTCCAGATTAACAGTCAGGAAGATGATGATGAGGAAGATGCTGAGTAAATTAATATCCTTTTTACTCTATAAAAATGTCATTCTCAACATCTGTACATAATTTTGGTATGAATAAATGCCTCAAAAATCCAAATTTATGAATTTTATATTCACTAAACGTCTTTCCTATTCACCATAAAAATCACAATTTTACCATTCAAAAAATTGTAAATTTCTCAAACACTACGCTTAAAAAATTAATAAATTTTAGTGTCATGGTTAGAACAACATTTTTATAAAAAATCAAATTGAATGTAAAATAAATGTATTAGGAAACTGTTTACTGTGAATAGACATTGCAGCTAATTTATGATTTAGCATAACTCATCCATGAATTTTGGGTCTAAATACCCAAGATTATGAAAATGAAATAGATAACGAAAAATTCTCTGCTGTAAAATGGAAAATCCACATTATCTCAATGATGTCATATCCGCCATAAAGTCACAAATTTTCCAGCCGACGATAACTGCTATTTTTCAAAACTGCCGGGGTGTTATTGCACCCGTGTATACATGTATATGCAACATAGCAGCTGATCCTTAGCAAAGGTTCGTTCGTATTCCACAGAGATGACATCATTGCGAACACATGTTTACGCTTCTTTCAGAACTTTCAAATATGAATTTCCAATGCCTGTAGGGACCCGTAGTTATACTTATATAGGCAGACCGAATACCCAACGAACTATTTTACTGAAATATTCGTCAAGACCTCGATCAATCACAATGAATAAATAAAATTCTCATCACTTTTTAAAAAATTGCCAACTCATATCAGCTCTATTATATTACAGAACAAACTCTTGCGTCCCACCTCATCCGCAATAATTATAATTGAATTCCAATCGCTAAATGAAAAAAAAAAGTTATCGACCCCCCAGTCGCTCGGGAATATCCGTCGCAACGACGTATGAGTATACGACTCACACCCATCTCCCAATCGCGCGAAAATAACAAAAACAAAATAAGAGTTCGACCAAAGCACCGAGCCAGTCTCTCTCTCTCTCTCTCTCTCTCTCTCTCTCTCTCTCTCACTCACTCCTTCCCTCGACAGCGAACGAACCTCTTGTCCGCAGTAGCAATAATAATTATAATATACAGTGCGCATGACGATGTTCTCGTTCGACAGCGCGCATGTTGTGACAGTTGCGCAGCTGCTCCGCTTGTCGGACAAAGACGACACTAGCGCCGAGTTTCAGACCGAGGAGTGGGAGGGATCGAGAGTGAGAAAGAAAGCTCGCGAGACGCACTCGCAGACGGCCCAATCCTCAATTCCTCAGTACTGACGCGGACGTTCCAGCAGTGAGATCACGCGTCGCTTCCCCAAGTGTTTTTCTCTCTCTCTCTCTCGTCCTCACAGCCCATTGTTCGTGTGTAGATCGTATACGCATTAGTCTCGACTTTCGTGCTCTCGATACACTAGAGAAAAAAGTACACAAAAGCGAAGGAGAGAGCAGCGGAGCAGAGTCAAGAAGAGACCGAGCGCGCTTTTACATCCAGCGCCATGAAGTTCCAGTACAAGGAGGAACATCCCTTCGAGAAAAGGAAGGCCGAGGGCGAGAAGATTCGCAGAAAGTATCCGGACCGAGTGCCCGTAAGTATATATATATATATCATCAACATCGGCACGGCGCTGTATTCGCGCACTGCACAAAAACAAAGAGAGTCAGCTTTCCATGTTACATAAAAAGAAATGCCTCCGCAGTGTTATTTTTTCTTTTCGCTCGTAGAGAGAGGGAGAGAGAGAGAGAGAGAAAACCCAATTTTAGTGCCGAGTCAGGCTCTGTCTCTCAATCCCTCTCAACGTTCGTGTTTTTCATCATGGCTGGAGGTACAGCGTACAACGTCGCAGCACCAGAAATGTGCGTCTGTATAGCCAAGGTCGACGATAGCGCTGCTTGCCTGCGCGTTTTCTGCGTCGCAAGTACCTAGACTGACTTTTTCGGAGAGGCTCGCACGCTAGCTCCGTTTTGTTAGGCTATGCGTGGCCTAAGAAAAGCAATTGCCATCCTTTGCTGCTGTTGCCTTGCTTCGTGTGTTTGTGTGTGTGAGGACTATATATGTATATATATATATATTGATTTCTCGCTCTCCTCTAGAGTGGGCCTCTCCCCTCCCCCGCTGTCTATATATGTATACATACAGAAGCAGCAGTTCGTTCTATTATGATTATTTTTTTACTTACTCTTCCTCCTCGTCGACGTTTCGTATGTTCACGATATATTCCGTCCTATATGTCACTGGCAGCAGACGCATTATTATCTCCTTCGGTCTTTTTCGCTCTTTTATGCTCGGTTTCACTCGGTGACGTGCGTCTTTGAGTGCAACTACACTTGTACGCGCGCATATCCGTTTAGCGGTGAAAATACACACTGATGTCTGATGTGTGCGTTTCTCGCTGATTGAGGGCAAGCGTTGCAGACGCAAAAGAATTTTTGGGTTTTTCTCGGGAGAGGCTTGTTTTCATGTTTACCTATTATACGCCGACTGGCTGATGATTCAGCGGTGAAAAATACACGCGGGATCAATTAATTGAGATTACGAAATCGCGCGAGAATTAATCAATAGTTATCGCGTTGTGCAGGAAAATTCGAGCCGACGCGCATTTGAATGTCTGATTTTGTTCTGCGATATTTACCTATACTCTTTATAATGCGCCGTTTCTCTTTGTCTCGATGAAAAGTGTGCGGAGGAGTGAGTGCACTCTTTATTGTTGTTGTTTACAGTGTAACAAGTTTCAATCATTATATTTATTTATCTACGTCTTGAACGTTTTTTTCGCTGCATTTACAGATAAAGCTCGTTGGAAAAATGAAACTTTTGCTACTCGTTTATCTCTTGTCGACGCGTATAATAAGAAGGCCTAATACTCGTCGTTTAAGTTTAACCTATATCAAAGGCGCGCTTCGGAAGACGTTAAAAGCGTAAAAATAACTCTGAAAGTCACGGACGCGGTTATTATAACTATTGTTTCGATATACGCTGCGCGAGAGTGAGAGGGAGATTCTGCATTCTGCATCGGATTTTCTTCGAACTAGCGAAACTTGATTTATCGCGCGATAATGCTTTTGTAAACGCTGTGACTAAGCGAATGTCGCAGACTGTACGCACAATGTTTCTAGTGCGATATTCGCGACAGAAAGTAATAAAAAAAAACCAATAGTTGTGTCGTTGTTGCGAAATTGGCATTAAAATTTCAATACACAGGTGCAAACGTACTACACCAGTTCTATCGAAACTAAATTTTGAAATTGTCAAGAGGTGTGTGCACTGAATCGCAATCGAGCTTAGGCCATTGCACGATATGTGCACTTCCGCCTTCGTCCAGTCCACTCTTCGATGTGTTCGTATAGTCGGGATTGCTATATGTATGTGTATTCTTTTAATGCGCTTCGACTTTGTCTAATCGCGTTTCGATTGACAATTTTAATTCGCTGTGCTCGTTGCCATACTCACGAGTGTTTGCGTGACGGAGCGATTTTCGAAGTAATTTTCTTTGTATAACAAGAGAGAGAGAGAGAGAGAGAGGCGCCGATAAGTATCGAGATATTAAAACACAATCAATTCGAATGATGAATAATGTGGGCTCATTAACATTTCGACGTATTTTGTAATTGACCGATCATGCTGTCTTGAGCTTCGGCTGATGTTTGAGTTTCAATCCATTCGGAGAGATTGAATGAAATTAAAAAATTCGAATTCTTTTGTGATGCAGACGAACTTGTAACTCGCGTTCGAGAATACGATAAATGCTACTTGATAAATTAAATATAAACATAAGCTGTAATTTATTGCCTAATGAGCGCTACGCCGAGATACACTGTACTTGAAAATTTTTAACGAGTTTGATTCACTAACGTACAATTTTCTTTTTTTTCAGGTGATTGTGGAGAAGGCCCCCAAAGCGAAAATCAGCGACTTAGATAAGCAAAAGTACCTGGTACCATCCGACTTGACGGTCGGTCAGTTCTACTTCTTGATCCGTAAGCGGATCCATCTGCGCCCGGAGGACGCGCTATTCTTCTTCGTCAACAACATTATCCCGCCAACCAGCGCGACAATGGGTTCCCTCTATCAGGTATAATTTTTTAATCAACGACGAATCGCCAGACAAGACTTTTTCGCTTTTATCACGTTCGGCTGTGCTCGAGTAGTAACGCGTTCTATTTCTGTACAGGCACGTTTGATATTTTTGTTTTTTCCTTTCAAAATTCAATTCTCGCGCGTTCTCAAAATTCGGGCAGCGTGCCATCGCTCGTGGCCATTATGCAATGACACAGCCTTGTCGTGGCAGTGGTCAGCTGGTTGTACGTGACAAAAACAATGCGGATTTTGCTGCTTCGGAGATATTCGCTCGTTATGCAAATAGTTGATTTCGACTCTCTTTTTTTCAAAAAAAGAATGACCGACGATTCGTATATACATATGCGCTTGACTCATCGGCTTAAAAAAAGATCACCAATTTCATTATCTATTTTTTTTTTCTGCTTTACAGGAGCATCACGAAGAAGACTTTTTCCTGTACATCGCATACAGCGACGAAAACGTGTATGGGCATTAATATTCCAAGAAATGAAAATCTCGCGATAAAAAAAGATTGACAGCAACTAATACTAATGAAGGTCTACTATCTACACTGTAGTCTTTATAGACGCTTGAGATGGAATTAAAGAAAAAAAATTGCTATCGGTTAAAAGCGTTGAAAATTTCAACATTATGTATTAATTTCGCTTGTTTTCCAAGATAAGCGTTTTAGAGTTATCTTTTGTAATTGACGTGTGTACTCTTGAATTTTTTTGAGTTGCGTCGCTTCTTCGAAATACGAAAATGAGAAAATTAAGTGTGTGCAGTGAAAAATAAGACAAAAAAGCCGGGCAAATGCGTTGCAATGGGTTTGCGATGTTTTGTCGGCGTTGTAAAAAATTGGTAAAAGTGTCAAAATAGAAAAAAAAATCATTATAATACAACTATTGATTGTAATAATTAGCGTATGCTGTCATTATTATTTACTAAATAGCATTGATTTTTTGCGTTACTGTATTCGAATAATTGTAATTTTTACTATTTACCATTATTCACTAATGACAAAAAAAGACTACCGACAGATTTATCCTTGTGATATTGTTTCTTTATTTTAGACTAGATGTTACTCTATTCACGAATTTAAAAAGTATAAATCCGCGGTTTTAGAACGGGAAGGAAACATTTACAGACGACACAATAAGAAAATTAATGTAACGGCTGGTTGTGGGCCAATAAAAAAAGGTAAAAAAACCGAAGGCAGTACTCTCCACGTTCTTTGCAACCTCTTTGCGCTCCTTGAACAGCACTTGCACTTTGCACTGGAATCGCACGAGACATCAAAGCCCTTTAAATATTTAACTTGTTTTCTTCAATAGTCACGACATCGCCTATTCTTACATCGCATCAGTTTTCCTTCATTTCTGAACGAAGCAAGAAGTTTAGAGTCGGAGAAAAAAAATTTACTTATTTGCATACCATGGATTCACAGCATTTCGATGCAAATGATACGAATACCACGGCTCGTTACATTGGCTCACCTTACAAACTCACTCAAGAAGACAGTTGTTGGATCGTTTCGAACGCTTTTATAATTTTTACCATGCAGACCGGTAATCGAACAAAGATTTATAAATTTAGGTTTTTTACCAATTATTTAAATAAATACATTTTTTATTGATCTCATCAAATCAAGCTTTTCTGTTTATTTTATTTTTTGCTCACGTTAAACCATTCTTAATTTGTATTGCGATTTACGTCGATCAGGCTTTGGAATGTTAGAATCCGGCTGCGTATCTCTGAAAAACGAAGTAAACATCATGATGAAGAACGTTGTCGACATTGCTCTTGGCGGCTTGACATTCTGGCTCTTTGGTTTCGGAATGAGCTTCGGTATGGATAAACCAACGAATCAATTCATCGGCGTCGGCGGATATCTGATCGATCCGCAGATAGACGACGATCTCTTCGGGCCAGCTTGCGCAGCTTTCATATTTCAATTGAGCTTTGCCACGACTTCAACGACTATCGTTAGCGGTGCTATGGCCGAAAGGTATTAATCTCGGTATTTAATTTAATTTAATTGAGCCATTGAATTTTCAAATTCAAATTTTGAATGTGCATTACATCACGTTAATAAAGCAGCCGGCTAGTTATGTTTGTGCTCAAGATAATGTCACCTGCGACGCAATTTAAAGTATACTGCGCTCGAGTCACATGCATTAATGGTTACATAAAGTAGCGCACAGATAAAGATTTTTAAACCCGCAATTACGAATGACTCATTCAGTATGTTGCGAAGGAAAAACGAACTTTGAACATCCACGAAAAAAACATACATTGTTGCAATAATTGAAGTATTGATGAATGTAACATTATCGCAGGTGTAATTTCAAAGCCTACTGTCTGTTCTCCTTTTTGAACACCGTCGTGTACTGCATGCCAGCTGGATGGGTTTGGGGCGACCATGGTTTCCTTAGAAAATGGGGAGCCGTTGACATAGCTGGCTCTGGTACCGTACATCTCGTAGGCGGGGTATCTGGTACTTTCTAAATACATATACACTTAATTCTTTAGATTTTAATTCAATATTGTTGTCAACCGCATCCATTACGTGCTTCGTCACAGTCATCCTTACCCCACAATCACGACAGTTTCACACGCGATCTCACAGACATGCACCTAATGTCGATCAAGCACGTTAACTTGATTTCTACTCCCCCAATATAATTAAATACACCAACATCAGCTGGTATATAATAAAATAAATCTGACAGCTTTGGCGTGTGCGATAATGCTGGGACCCCGTTTGGGCAGATACGACAACGGCATCGATCCTCTGCCACTCGGATGTCCTGTAAACGCCCTCATGGGACTCTTCGTTCTCTGGTACGATAACGTTATTCTAAGAAATTACCTTCGATGGGTGCCTGTGTACGTACACGACTCGATATCGCAGGTGGGGTTGGCTGGCGTTTAACAGCGGTAGCACCTACGGGGTCAGTGGCCAGCGCTGGAAATATGCTGCCAGGGCGGCTGTCTCGACGATGCTTGGCAGTATGGGCGGTGGACTCGTTGGTCTTGGATTTAGTCTGGCCAATCCCAAGGGTATCGATATACTCAGCCAGATCAATGGGATACTCGGTGCTCTCGTTGCCATCACTGGTATACATATAGTTGAAATTTTTCTTTAAACATAGGTATATAATCTGGATATTTTTTTTTCCAATTTTTGAAAATGTCAGGTGGTTGCTTCCTCTTCAAAGCCTGGGAGGCTATACTTGTTGGAATGATCGGAGGCTTCATAACGTGCTTTCTCATGCCGATGCTCGACAGATTGGGCATCGATGATCCTGTTGGAGCTTCTGCTACTCATGGTAATTATGCGTGTGATGGTTCGGAGAAATTTCGACTGGAATTCAATTCAAGCTGTTTTGATTTCATTTTCCAGGCGCCAGTGGACTCTGGGGGGTTATAGCTATAGGCTTCTTTGCTGACGATCCTTATCCTCTTGACACCACCAGTGGGAGAAAGGGTTTGTTCAAAGGTACCACGGCAGAGAGTAGATGCTAAAAGAAAAAAATAAGAAAATTATAATAATGAATTGATGTGTCAGGTGGAGGGTGGTATTTGCTGGGAATACAAAGTCTGACAGCTCTGTGCCTGATGGTCTGGAGCTTCCTATCGTCGCTCATTCTCTTATGGGTAAAAATTGAAAAATAACAACTCAAGCATCATCGGTTTGATAAAGAATGACGTTTATTGTTATAATGCTTCTCCAATGCTAGATAATAGATAAAATCATACCGATAAGAATGGACGCTCATGAGGAGTTACTCGGTGCGGATCTAGTTGAGCATCGGATACGCCACACACAAGTACTTGTTATTTAAATACTTAATTATTTACACGATGCCTACGTTGTGTATAGGTACACGTTTATTTAGAGACTAGTCAAGAATATATTATAGTGATGCTTTGTTTTTTTTTTTTTTTTTTTTTTTAATACCACATGCCATTATATGGTACGATTTTTTTCCTTTTTTTCGCTTAGGTTGGCGTGAGCCGAGCATTGTCTGCGCTTCAGCCTTTATCTAAGAAAAAAACGAGCTTGATTGACATTCCTTCGGTCGGGAGGAATCCAGGTAAAATTAAATTCACTCGAGAAACCTGTAGACAAATTCATTCGATAATAATTTTAGTAAAAAAGATCAGCAGCGCGAGATTATAGTATATATATAAAGCACTTGAAAAAAAGTCGATTACACTATACATATCATTTTTGGCTATAGGTTTCTCTTTGCTATATAGATGTATACACAGTTTAGTCAACACGTTAATTGATACATTATATTGTTTCAATAATTTCGTAGGACATGATTCTTTCTTGACAAAACTCGTTCGCACAAAGCGACTCAAAAATGGACTGAGAGTTTTCAATCGTCCTCCCCTGAATAAAACGAAAAGTAATTTAGAAAAGGCGCTACCGGTCTCGACTATCAACTCGGACCAACTTGGTACACTGAAGGTAGCTTGGACTAATTAATCAGAATCTTTCAATAGTTTTAATCCAATCGACGCGTCGATATAACATGTTCACTAACACTTAAAATTATGCATGGTTATAATAAATACTTATGCAGTATTTTTCTTCTACACTTATACTTCTACGAATGATATGAATCTTATTAGCTCATTGATGAAAATAAATAACTTATATAAATACTTATGTACATTTATTGATGAGTGTATTGGCAATAAATTTGCTCAAGCTTTTTTTATCGTAATATATACGGCGACATTATTGGAGTTTATTTTTTATATTGCAATTGAATCACATAATTTCGACGGCACAATCTTATGCGAAAACATTTTTCTAATACGAAGCCTACGAGCTACACAAGCTTGCAAAATGAATCTCACAGTGTAATTATGTGTATGTGTGTAGGTTACGTAAACCTGGACGTTACTCTGCACGAGGACTAATTCATAGCTACTACGAAAATCTCGACTTGAAAACTTTGTTGTAAAGTTTTCAATTACAACTGTATCCTACTGAAGGAACTTGTCCGTGCAATTTCTACTAACTGCTAATACACGGACATACACTCACTCACGCATACACAAATTATTGTATGTGGTTTTATCGAACTAGATTTTTTGGCAGGTTTGATGACGCATTATTTACAAACGTTTGCGGTAACATTAGTTCTTCACTACTATTGGCGGAAAAGATCGATAAAAATAAGCGTAATGCTATTTTGTGGCACTAGTGAAGTATTCTAGAAATTAACTAGATATATATATCACTGAAATTAATCATTAAAATAACTAAATGCATCAAGCAAACCTTGCTTTTATCAACTGTTCAATATAAGTACAATTTATTACTACAATTTGTTGGACCAATATAAATTATGAGGTATAAATACTGCGGTCACCGATTCTTCCCTATAAAAAAGACAATTATTTTATTCATAGAATAACTATTTGCCTCAAAGCTTTAAATTAACTTAGGTTCTAAAAACTTTCTAAACCGAAATTTACATTATGTTGATGCAACTAATTTTAAACTTTTTTTTCAGATTTTAGCCAATTAGCAACTAATGTTTGTAAATGAAATTTTAATCATGCTAAGAAATCACTCAACAATGTAAATGTGACACAATATTTTCTTCCTAACTGTGTGACCACAACAATTAAACAAACTATTTTGAACCATACTAACAACTGTATGATATGCAAAGTCATTTATCTACAGAATGAACACATGTTTAGTTCGCAATAAATAAATTCTTCACTGCGTCATCCTACAATAGTCAGTCAAATTTGCTACATTGGTTAAGAAACTGACACACACATTAATACACTTGTTCCTATGATTTGAATAAGTAGATATAATGGCACTGGTAAAAGACGTTATTCACTTCGATATAAAGTCATTTTGTTTAACTAGACTTGGACAAACGTATTCGAGAAATCTTTTGTATAGTAATATGACGTATGTTATATTCTGCATAAAAAATAGTTGCTAGCAAAATCGTAGATGCACTGCTTTTCAATGTGACTTCTTTTCATCTTTGACTTCTTAAATTTTTTCTTAGAATATACTACTATCTGCCCATTGAGCAATGTCAGTTGGTAATCCTTGGTAATTTTTCACAGCTTCCATGACCTGTTGCGGTGTTAATGTAAAATTGTAAGACTGATATTCTTTCTCAATTCTTTGATTTGTTGTCACTGGTATTATTAATTCCAAATTCTGAAAAATTAAGATTGTTTTACATTTCAGGCATTTAATTAAGTGAAAAATCACTTTATAATAATTGCGTGCACTTACTTTAATGTGTTCAAATGCTTTCATTATTACAGGTTTTTGGACGGACTCAATTGCAGAATTTTTGTTTGTGAATTTCAAATAACGATTGTACACTTTTTCGAAATTTAAAGGTTCCCCATCATAAATTTCAGTTTCATGTTTCATAGCTATAATCTGTAAATAAATAAGATAATCATTAGTGCACTGTTAAAATAAGTTGAGTAAAAAACAGCAAAATGTATTTCATTTACCAGGCACATTTCCAAAGTGGACAATCCTTCCAACATCAATACCTTATCATTTTGAGTAAACATTTTACTAGCTTGAATAAAATCATCGACTTCTAATGTCTGATGATTTATGCAAAGCGATGAAATGGCTACAGCTAAGAAGTTCCTGAATTTCCTTTCCGTTCTATCAGTTTTATGCATCTGTTTCAAAAGAGTGGTAATTGTTGGATTTTCAGCTAATTTTCTAATCTGCTCATTCCATATTGCTCGAAATTTGGCATCTATATTACACTCTTTATTCATCTGTTCTATTTCATTAACATTCTCATCATCAGGTAAACTAAGTAAATGCTCAAAGAGCTCTAAACGATCATCAAAAGCAGAAGTTGGTACTTCAGAACCGGAGGTATCTCCCGGATAGAGGAAAATTTGTCGATGAGAGAACCTTGATTTTACTCTCTTCTCTAGCAACTCTACTACATCTAAACGACAAGTTATCCCAATTACACAAATAGGAGCCTGGAATTACAAATGATATATTAAAAGAAGTCCAATCATGGTTTTATTCAATATTTCAAAAGTCTTACCTGAGCAGATTGAGCCACATCAAAGAGATTGTACAGCAAAGTTTGATTGTGGTGCGCACAGAATAAATCAAATTCATCCAAAATAAAAATTACAGGTTTAGAACGTTTTTTATCACCAGTTTTCAAACATTCTAGCAAAAAGCTTAAATTTTCAGCAAATGTGCCAAAAACTTTATCATTAGTAACATTTTCCAATTGCATTTGCCTTGTAGCATCTTTCAAAGCTAAACGATCATCGGTATGAACCAAACCATGAAGATTTACAATAAGTGCATTGTCTTGGAAATTTTTTGAGCATGCCAATTCCTTTAATACGCTATTAATAAGCTGGAAAATACATGGAATACAGGCATTAAATAGTTTTCAGCATGTAAGTATCTAAAGCATAAACATTTGAGAACCAAGCCTTACAGTAGTTTTCCCGCTGCCTCTTGGACCAATGAGTAGCACAGAATTGCTTTCACCCATATCAACTGTGCGTTTCACTAGTTCAAGAACATGGAGTCGCTCTTGAATATGATGTCTGAATTTTGTTTCTGGACACATGATTTTCCTTTTCAAGTACTTCCTTGTCAGCATAATCATGTTCTCTTGGTTATTCAGAGAAATGGACATCTTGGACTTATTCATTTTGCTTATATAGTTTCCTGCGATTTAGAATTAGTAAAATATCAGCAACTTGTAATATAGTGATAAAAGTAATTTATTTTATCAATAATCCACACTCCACATTTTTAAAGAAAGAAAATGTCTGTTGAAGCCAGACAAAAACGCACGATCTTAAAAATATAATTCCGTTATTTTTTCTATAATTATCTACAAAGTGTCAGATTATTGACTATTTTATATACCTATAGGATAATGAAGGGATTAAACACTATGCAAAGCGATTGGTCAACAATTTCGTCAAACACTCCTGCTCAATAAGCAAACACGATCGAAAACAAACAATTCCAGCCCACTTCCCTAGTATCCCAATTTCAAAGTACACCCCTAGCGAGGAAAATATCGACTCCAAAATACTTGGCACTGCACGGACCCCGCATTGACGTCGAACCTCTTTTCTGCGCATCATATCTCCCGAACAAGTGATAATTCCACCCCTGCAAAAGCGATTTTTTTTCTTCTATGCTACTCACCTACTTATTTTCTTGGAAATAAAGCGAAGTAACCCAAAGTCCGACCTAAGGAAACTAGAAAAATATAGCGAAGAAACGAGACGACTAAACTACGGAAGCGTCAAGAAGAGGACACACACACACTATATAATATCATACGCTTCATATAAGTACCTACGAATAAGTGCGCGAGGGGTTGCGCGCTGCGGACTTGCGGATCTCACATCTCAATGCGCGCGTGCGCGCCACTGATCATTGATGGCTGGAACCTGGAAAAAACAGATGTTATTTACAAAACAAACATGGACGACCAGGTGATGCGAATGGAAGAAGGAACTATGGAAAATAAGGATACCTGCAAATTTCTTTTCAAGAAGAGGGTGAGGAAGCAAGTGCAGTCTAGGAAGCGTGAAAAGAGGGATGATGATGGTGAGTTTTTGAGACCTGGAGATTACTGTTTTGTTGAAGAATTATTGACTGAACAATGGTTTGGAGGTTATGTCGCGATTAGTCGTGTTTTCAAGTATTTTTTATTATTATTATTTCAGTACAGGTGTCATTTTAAATTTATTCTTATGACTACGGTTTTAGTATAATAGTAAATGCGATTAATTTTTTATTTTTCTGTAAGCAAAAATTGTTTTAAGTCTCTCGGTTTCTAAACGATTGACTACGTTAATGTGCAGTATTACTTTGTTATTTTATGTTTAAGAATTATCGTCAGCATTTTTAAACTTATTTATTATTTATCGTTTGTCGTAAATAACTGTTAGAAGCTTAAAAAACACATTTAACAATGTTGTAGATAGCAGTGATGATGACACAACCACTGTGGTCAAAAAAGAAAAGAAAATCGACAAATCAAATCCCTTGATACAGAGGGTAAGTTTTTTAAGCCATAAATACTTTTAAATTTCATAAAACTATAAACACATAGAGTTTGTACAAAAATACTAATTTGCAGACACATTCTAAAAGACAAGGGAAACCTAAGCAATCAAGTGACAGCGAAGATGAATCTGTGTTGGTGTCATACAAGAGTAAGAAGACAGCATTGCCATCTGGTCCGTGTGATCAAGGAGCCACAGCTACTTTAGAGACAGAGACAGAACTTGATAGAGATGCGCAAGCGATTTTTGAAAAGGCTCAAAAGATTAACGAGGAATTGGAAGGTAAAGAAGATGACAAGATATATCGAGGAATGAACAACTATGCTCAATATTACAAGAAGAAAGATACTGCGGCTGGCAATGCATCCAGTGGTATGGTCCGTAAAGGCCCTATCAGGGCACCAGCTAATTTAAGAGCAACTGTCAGATGGGATTACCAACCTGATATTTGTAAGGATTACAAAGAAACTGGATTTTGTGGTTTTGGAGGTTTGTATACTGCATTATTTTTAATGCAATACAACACTAGCGACAATTAATGATTGACATATTATTGTAATTTTTAGATAGTTGTAAATTTCTGCACGATCGGTCGGATTACAAGTTGGGATGGCAATTAGAGCGTGAAGCAGCAACTGGTACACACGACGCTAGTGGTGATGAAGATGATACAAAATACGAGATTGATAGCGATGAAGAACATCTTCCTTTCAAATGCTTCATATGTAGGGAGCGATTTACAGATCCTGTTGTGACGAAGTGAGTTTTCCCTTAATATATTAAAATACATTAATATGAATATAAAAAAAAAATATTTTTCAAATAATCGTTGTTTTCAGGTGTAAACATTATTTTTGCGAAAAGTGCGCTCTTGCGCAATACAAAAAGAGTACAAGGTGTTTTATATGCAACGTCCAAACAAACGGTGTTTTCAACCCTGCAAAGGAGATTATAAAGAAAATGGAGGAAACGGAAAATAAGGCAGTATCAGACGACGACAGCGACTGAAAAGTCGAATTGTGTATAAATAATTGTGTGATTGTACAGAGATTCTAGGAAAAATGAATTGTTCTTATAGGTTTTATTTTAATGAAGAAGATGACAATAGACTCGATTTTAAATGATCATGTTAACGGGATTTATTGCAGAATCCTGAATCATATTTAATTGTAAAATACTAATATCCAGCTTCGCAGCTGAAAAAAATAGATTGTTACTTTTTCAGAAAACGTTCGCATTAGAAGTCATTCCTCCCCACGTACGCACAAGACTTACAAGGCGAACCCTCCATAAAATTTAAGCAGAAGATAATAATGCAGGGGATATAGATGATGGTTGGTCGCAGGTGCTGTTTATGAATTTTGATGATGCAGGGAAAATTTTGTTCATGGGAAAGGGTGTATTGTGGTTCGTATGAATTTAAAAAAATTACGATCAATTAAGATAGTCTCTCGTTAACGCTAATACTTAATCATTTATTCATGTATAAACTTACTTATCATTCTTTCTTTACATAATTTATTTTATACTAATTTTTGTCGTATAACCAGCGCACATAAAAAACAAAAGGCACCTTAGTAATTTATATTTATACATCTTATAGCATGTATCGCAAGGGTTTTGCCATCATCAATTGTAAATATCTCAGACGCGCTTACATCAGCTAAACAATCACATAGGCACATTTTAGCTTATTAACGACATTCCAGGCGTCATTCATTCGTAAGTGAAATTAAATAATTATTAACTCTTTAGGAATTCAGTTCTCTTATCTTATTAAAAGAACAACTAGAACATGTTTCTCATAATCACAGACAAACGCGCGCCACGAGGTGATGTAGCGTCTATAACACACCTGTCACGTGTGCTCTATCTCTATCTTTCTCTCTTGCTTCACTATAAACAATTCTCTCGCTCTTCCTTCCTCTCTCAGTCTCTCTTTGAGAGTTACGCATACATCCGTTTCTAATGTTTTTATTTATTGCTTTATTTTACTTTCCTTCTCGGCAAATCGGGAACGACATTTTATAACAGCATTCTATAAGTTTTGTTCGGTCGTTCGACGGATTCACCATGCCATCTTAAAATTTGCGCAATCATTGCGTCGGCATAAATAATTATACATTATGCAATTATAAAAAGCAGAAAAAAAATGAAAAAAAAATGAAAAAAATAAATAGTAATAATAATTGTATAATAAAGATAACGAACTAAGATAGTCGTTGGACTAGTGTCTATTTGAAGCAAAAGAAAAAGCTAAATTTTATATCCTTATTCTGCCTATCGAATTATTAAATCATTTTCGAGACTGAGATATTGACAAACCCTCGCGTAGGCAGTGTCGCTGATTATAGCAATGGGAATGAAGCGGTTCGGCCTCTCTCCAGTGGTGCATTCTCGTTTCGCTGCTTTAAATCTGTAATAAATAAAACGATGTCATTAAACTCCTGTTAATCGGAAATAATAAATTCGGTCAAACGCAATCAAATATCAACCGTTAATCAGAAGCATGATTTTTCGTCGAGCTCCCCATGCCTTAATTCCATAGTCCCGCACCAGGGCTTCTTCTGTGAGAGACTTAAACTTTTTCATGGTAACTCCATGGCTTTCAAACATATCTGTAAAATAGCATATAAATCAATAGAATTATGCATATGAATGATATTATAATAAAAAATCATAAAGACACCTACTGATATATTTTTCAAGACCTATGCTGATCAGCATCCTAGCTAGATCGGTGAAAATTTGTGGAGTTATGTTTTCAAGCTTTAAACCATCAGATATGATGTCTAAATAGTTGGAAGTCACGCCAACATTATCGTTCGAGTTGTTCTTTGTTGGACTTTTTTTAGCAATTATTTCGGGTACAGTTTTGCTAAACCCATGTCCAGACCAAACATCAGTAGGTACTCGAGTATGGCTAGGATTAATTTCGTTTTTCATTGCTCTCAGTGCCAAAATTTTCGTGGGCCCTCGCCTGTTTGGTCGTCTATCTATGTTTAGAACTTCTTCGTTCGGATTGATGTCTGAAAAAATCGTAAGATTTGATTAAAATGATTTACATTAATTAATAAAAATTATTTATTTAAAATATATTATATAGGGGTACCTTTTAGAAACGTTGCAGTATTTGAAGGCATATAAGTTTGCGGGATTTTAGCTATAACAGACTCTTCTAGATTTAATAAATTTCTGCGTGTTTCGTAAAGCTTTGTTGCGTTTCTCTCCATCCCTTCCAAAGTTACCGTTAAAGATGTCTGGAATTGACGTCGTTCGAGTTTTATTCCGCATTCCGCGCTAACTTTCTGCCTCAAATCTTCCGATGTGAAGAAATCTGTTGTTTTCAGATCAAAGGTCAGCACCAATGGTAAGTAACCCTATATAATAAAAATAATTTGAATGGATTAGATTTTAGAATATATTGTAATGATTAAAATTAAGAAAATGGTTTACTAACAATGATTCTTTGCCTAGCTAAGTACACGTTGTGAATTGAGCCAGTGATCGTAACATGACTCTTCTCTAAACTTGATAAGTTTTTTGCAAACTTATTTGCGAATTCTATATGAGTATCTGTAGAATTCATAATTAATTTTAGATGCTTTGCATTTCTACCCATGACAAAGTCATGCCATTCAGTTGATATGTTCATTGACATTTGTACTTGGATTTGTTGCTAAAAAAAATTTGATAATAATTTATAGTTTAAGTGCATAATTTAAAATTCGCTTGAAGCTTGAAATTTAAAACTTAACGTACCGTCACAGACAGCTTCTTGCAAATGTACTCAATGATCACTACCGTTCCTTCTTTAACGTTTATATGGTTCGATTCGCAACCCTCGACCACGAACAACGTTGTACCATAATCAGTTTTTTGACAATTCATCTGGATCCCATATTTTGTCTTTAACTTATTGACATGAAGGTAAATAGCGATCAACGAACTCTCGATGATGGTTTTCGGTAATTGGAAACTGAATATCAGTGGTGTCAGGGACTATATTTATTCGAAATAAGAAAATGATATTAAATTTCAGTAATCCTGTAGAATAATGCACGCATTAAATTATTATGGACTCACCCTGATTCGCGAGCGTACTTCCTCAACGCCACTCATATCGCCAGTTATTGAAATTTGGCTTATCAGCCTCTGGCTGTTCTTATTAAATGATACCTCGCAGTTAGTCTCCTTCGTGACCTTCCCGATGGTGACTCCATCCTTGCCAATGACGCGAAGATGCAAAGCGCGGCTCACCTCCATCTTCAAGGTGACTGAATTATTACTCTATAAGTATATAATATTATATGAGATGAATGCAATAAATTTTTGTCAAATAAAAAATTGTACATAAGATGTTATATTTACGATTTTTCCTAAAACCTGCATTATCAGCTCTTTGGCCTTGGCGGCGTTCTCTTCGAGACCGGACACAATTATTACGGGACCTAACAAAACATCTTATAATGAATTGAAAAACGATAAAACATTGAAAAGAAAACAAACGTAAAAGAGTGACACTTACCTCGACAGAACAGCAACTGTATGATAGTACTTGTGCTGGACATTATCTGCAACAAATACAGACAGAGCGTGTATATATATACGTGCGGCGAACGACTGTAGGGAATAGAAGGACGCGACGTCTGTTTTATGCCAAGGAAGAAGAAACGAGAAGGAGATAATCCGACGAGTCATTGGGGTTCGATGGGTTCGATGCTAATGTGGTGAGAAAGAGAGAGAGAGAGAGAGAGAGAGAGAGAGAGAGGGACGGTAGCGTCGCGCATTTTTGCGAGCGCGATATAACAGCACGGGAGAAAAATTTATTGTTGCGGCCATAGTCTTATATACTTGTACTCGCGCGCTAATTGAGACGGTCGAGTATAAGTATGTACGAATTCTTATCTGGCATGGAATCGCGGAGACCGAACAAAAAATCAGTTCGGTTATAGTATTCCGTATACACGCGTTTTAAGTGTCGCACACGTACACAGGAGCGTGTATCATTCGGCAACGAGAGAGTGTGCGCCACACCTGCGTCATCGGATTCAACGGATTCAACGGATTCAATCGAATAATTCGACAAAGTATACGTCAACTGTTATAAGATGTATAAAGATATGGGCGCATAATCTCCTGTGGAGCAAGCCAAGAAACGTATCGCGAGTCGTCAAGTAGGGGATAGGGAGCCGAGGCTGGCTTACCTTCTGGAAGAACATGTCGATATTCTCGCTGTTGCTCTCAGCTGCAGTTGTCCCAAAGTCGAATAGAGAGGTACATGAAAAATGGAAAGGTGCAATGAACTTTTAGTTTTTATTCAATGGCGATCGATCATTTTTCGCCTACTCCCTGTGAGTATAAGTATATATATTTTTCGTCGAGATAAGAGCTTTCGAAAATTTTTTAACATCTCGCTGGAAGAGAATACAAAGCGAGTTGACCGAAGCAAAAGCTCTCGCGCACGCGCTTTTCGTGGTCATATTGACACCGCGTATCAAAACATCGCTCTCGGCTCACGAACTCTGCAGCCGTGTTCCCGCATAGGTATGTATAGACAAATGATTTACGACGCCGCGCGAGACTCGATGTAATTGTTTGTTTTTACAAACGAGAACGTCGAGAGTGCATTTTTACCGATTATTGCACGACTATGCCGATTGGCGTAAACACTGCACATGTTGCACGCGTTGTTGCTAGCCGAATAATGAATATTTTTCGACATTTACGGCGCGTTTTATATGGCGCCCTAAAATTGATGCAAAAATGTATTCATTGCGACTGTATAAAAAAAAAAAAAAAATTAATTCGTCGACTCTGGAGGGAAAATCGTGACAGCCAAAAAATACACGCATGTATCTGTGATAGTTTGCTCAACGAGTTGAAATTGTCGCGCTTCAATGACGCAGCCGGCAGCTACTGTAATTTTTGTTTACAAACAAGAACACGATCGGAAACGCGACGCTTGTACTCGTTCTCCTTCTACTTACGCCTCCACAGAGAAAATTCACACGAGCATTTTTGATCCAACACGTCAATTAAATCGTGACAAATTTTGCAGTGAAAAATTCGTTACACACTTCGAATAATTTCCAGATCGTAGCAAAAAGCACGCGCGAGCGAAAAACGATGAAAATTTGAATTATGCGCGCAACTCGTTACAGAACCGTTAAATAAAAGCACCGAAGTATTAAAGGATGGCATGATATAAACAGTAAATTATTACCGCTCTACTCTACGGTTCTTACCGCGCTGCTTCTCCTCCAGCTTTTGCCGGTCCGGTCGAATGTTCTCTTGCACCAAATCATCTTCGCTGATCTTGAGCTTGCTTGCCAGGAATGCCTTGTCCATGCTCGAGGCCTCGCCGGTCCCGGTCGTCGTCGGGCCTTGAGATGTCTCTGCACCTATTTCATCGAAGGGGAGCGTCTTGGCTGTAGCTGTTTAGGAAGTCTTCTCGAAGCGGCTGACTCTTCTGTCTTGCGAAAGCACACGACAAAGAAATCGAAATCTTCGCCGCGCGAGCCTCGAAATCGCGTATCTCGCCGTTTCGGGATGAAAAATGACCCCCGCACACGTTGCCGGCTAGTTTGCGCTCTCGACCCTGATGGAGACAGCTTGCCTGCTGTTTGGACACTAAACTATTTCTATGTATTATGCTCTGCGAGCGAATGCTACTGCTCTCTCAGCACGTGTTCGCGCAACTAATACCAGTAGCCCAGCACAATAAGAGCGGTTTAGCCGGTGAGAGACGTCTTGTAGGCAAAACAGCGTTGAAGGTGAAGACGGTGCCTGGCCAGAAGCCGGCTTCTATATTTTGCACGCTCGATGAGCTGAGTTTTTCCGATTTGCAGCTGGTTTTTTTTTTTAACTGTGAGGTTTATTCTTAGTGAATATGGAGTGGATTTTTGGCTATGGATTGATTTTTTTTTTTTTATTATTGTAATACTGCAATATGATACTTTGAGTAATATGTTTGCGTTCATTCTTTGTTCGAAATTTATGAAGAATTCAAATAATTGATAAAAATGATTTATCGATATTGAGAGTTAGCCGAGTCAAAAAATCATTTTATTCACATGTTATGCTAACTAAACTCGATAAAGCTGAATTCAAGCTGAATTCAAAGCTGAAAAAGAGCATCAACAGGCTTTCAGCCATTTTAAAAGTTAACTAAAATTGAAAAACGGGAAGATATTTCAGACAAAAATCTGGCTGAAATTTCCCCTCTAGCTGTGGTGTTCTGAGGGCTGCTGGGAACGCCGCACAATAAGCTGCTAAAACCGCACGAACTGCTGTGTATATTTAAATTCTTACGGTAATACAAAATTCGAAATTTTTTTTAATTAACTTTATGATTTTTTGAAGTCATAACGATTAAATTAAATTTTTAATTGTACTCTTTAAAGAGCTGCATTTGTTTACATATAAATATTGAAGTCTAGATTTAAACATTTTACCAAAGGGCATTTGAATTACGTGATTTAAGACATTTTTTAAATGTCATATTTCGCGAAATGTTTAAACTATAAGCATAAACTTAGAAACAGCGCAGAGCGTTCTGCGTATGTCACTCGTTGGTTATATGCATCAGAAATATCAGAATGACGCGGCCGAATCCTGTGTAGGAGAGCGTTAGTCTATTATCCGAGTCCACCGTCCTACACGTTGCATCGTTCCATCCATCAGTCCACCCTGCGTTAAAATCAAGGAGCAAAGTTGCACTTTCCTTTTAGATTCAGCTGGCATCATATTGAAAATATATCAATAATCGCTAACACTGCAATTTTTAAATGAAGGTAAATGTGGAAATTCGTTCCGATCTGTACGTTGATAGGTATTATTATACGAATATGCATTGAAGTAAGCTAACTATATGCGTATAATGTAGGTAATCACTTTTCAGTAGAATAAATTGCATTGTAAACAGATCAATCTAGATATAATAAGAACGCATAATATAGCATCAGCAAACCATCTTTGCAAAAATCTCAATTAAAGTTGCGGACATTAGTTGTCCTTGGTTATGCACAATAAATATATCCCGTCGCATGGCGCATGTGAATCGTAAGCCTCAAAATCAAATTTAATTCAATAAATATTGATGTAGAAGCTTTTAACTAGCATCTAGAGCTTAAATGTAACTCACTCATTTTAATCCAGGATATCAGCTAGCAATAATCGAGCAACGACGAGACTCCCTTCTAAGCTGCAAAAGTACCGGTCCATCGCATCACCCTTGTAAACTGCATGAAGATGGGCTCCCTCAGGTTAGCTTGGGGTGCAGATCCGTACAGATCAGATGCTTCACAGTCGCTCACCAAGATCTTTAACGAGCGCCCTTTTACCGTATCGATGGTTTTCTTCGTAACGAGAATTCCACGAATAAGCCAATCCTCGTACAAAAGCTACCCTCCTCAGCGCGCTTTTTTCGAACGAACGAATGGAAGAGACCTCGCTCCTGTGGCTGGCGGTCTTGAACCGTTGCGAAATAATTCAGTCGAGCTGCTTGTGCGCCACGGCTCCAACGTGCACAAGACCTTCGACCTGGCCCAAATCGGCCTCCACGTTCAATCAACCGTTCTCCATGCGATGGTTCGGGGCTATTTCTCTTCAGGATATGAGCGGCTCATCCGTCTGGTAATGGACCATGGCATCGTCTTGGAAGCTCGGGACTGCACGGGACTAACAGCCCTGCACTATACGCAGTGATACGCAGACAGAGTTGAGCTGGCTAAAATATTTATCGACAAAATCTCATCGCTGACAAAAGTATAAGTAATCCAATGGTCCAGCTGATAATCAAGGCGCTGGCGCTACAAAAATTCAGTCAGCCGACGATCGAGTTAAAAGATGACGAGAGCCTTATGAAGAAGTACCCAGAACTGTGGGATTATTATCAAGACGGCATCAAACATATTTATAGGACGAAATTCACAAGGTTTCACAAGAGCTGCACATATTTCCAATTCCTCACAGAGTGCTCCTGCACTATTGCAGCGCTGATGCAGCGGGATTTGGACTTCGAGAGCAACTTCGGCCTGTACGATCTAAACAGATTTTCCATGTATACGGAAAACTTACTCGAAGCTCTCGAGCGTGCGCGTAACCAGCTGTATAAATCTATGCTGAAACTGCAGAAGGACTCGCTCAACAGGGCTTTTCAGCATACTTTGCCACGAGCTAACGTTATGACGAAAGATATTGAAGATTTGTGTAAATATTTTTACGAGAATGTAGATCAATATAATTTAGCTCTGCTTTTGCATCAGGCGATCTGGCAAGAACGAGTTGCGCTGGTAGAGAAGGTTCTCCAAAAAGGAGCCAATGTCAATTTTGTTGACAATTTTGGCCTCGGATCTGGCAGAACACCACTGCTTGTAGCAGCCATGAAAGGCAAAGCCGTTAAACTGCTGCAGTTGTTGATAAAATTCGGCGCAAATATTTTCGCCAAAGATAGAACCGATCAGAACGTCTTGCACATCTTGGCATTGAATTCTATGGATCACGCCGACCAGGTCAGACCTCTGGCCAGACTGGCCAGAGTCTTAATCGAGATGGGCGTCTCACCTAACGACAGAGATTATTTGTACATGGACCGGCCGATACACCTGGCTGTCTCAAGCGGAAATAAGGAATTGGTAAACTATAAGAACTTTTTATATGTTGACAGATTAAACTTGATTCAACACTTGAATGAGATTTCCACGGATAAGTTGCACGCGTTGTAAGTAAATTTAATTCTCCGGTGATGGGTGCCGTTCGTTTTTGCAGGTGAAAGTGCTTTTGGACCACGGCGCTGACGTGAATGTGCGAGGATATCAAGATAAATCTCCGCTGTATCTTGCAGCTGAATATAATAAGTACCCAGGAGTGCTGGAAACATTGCTTCAACATGGCGCAGCCGTTGATCTGAGATAACAGTCGAAGGCCTCACTATATACACTACACATCGCCTGCCAGAATTTTGAAGAGAAGAATATCAGGCTACTTCTATCAGCTTGCGCGGACCACGAGGGCAAAACGCCTTTCGCTCGAATCCATTCCAAAGAAATCGAAAATCCAAACATCAGGCTGATGATCAAGGCGCTGGCACTGAAAAAAATTTGCCCGCCGTCCATCAAAGTGAAAGACGAAAGGATGACGAAGGCGAATCGGAAGCTGTGGAGCTATTATCGAGACTGCCTCGTGCATGTCTCTAGGATGAAGCTCCACGAGATTCGTAAAGTGCTGCACATTTTTTGATCTTCTCACGAAGAATCGTTGCCAGATTTCCACGCTCATGCGAAATCCCGACTTTGGAGCCAACTTCGAGCTGTACGATCTGAGCGGATTTTCCATGTATGCCGAAGACATACTTAAAGCTTTCGAACGCTCGGAAAAACACTATTACTCCAGGTTGGAACAGGAGGACGTGATCAACGAGGCTGTTTATTATATGTTGCCTGATATTGTTGTGAGGGAGCTGGTTCGACATGTGTTTCATTGCTGCGACAGTGTCAAATGCAAGTAAAGATTTTGTTGATATTGAAATATTAAAAAATACTCATAATTATACATATATATTTATTTTCTCTAATTTTATTCTCATTCATTTCCTTACGCACCGAACTCTGTTGCGCATGCACTTTTGTAAAACTTATTATGACAATCTACATACTTTACAAGTCTAATTATGGTGTACCTGTGTTATAAAATTGTGGAGACCTCAAAAATATAGAAATTTTGAATCTGTTTTAACGAACCAATTTAATTGAAAATGTTCGAAAATACGCAACTTCATGCGCACTGTTTAAATACAAAAATTACGATCAGAAGACAGAATTGTAGGATTCATGGTTAAAGAAAAAAAAAACAATATTCGGCAGTTATAACTAACGCATTAGAAGTAATTCCGCCTCACGTACGCATCCTCCTACGTGTACTCTAAAAAAGGCATATGGTAATCAGTTTATTCGTCCTCTGATTGGCTGTTCGTTTCACCGCGCAATCTCAGCGTATGTTTGAATTCCTAACCTCAAAATATTAAAATTGAGAAAATATAATAACTTTGTTGAGAATTCCGTCTGTGCGGCTCACAATTTGTGTTTGTGTTTTCCGCTCAATTTCATTTCGAAGCATGATTTACTAATGCCGCCACACACTCGCTGGAGCGCACAATTGATTCAGGTAAAGAAGAATAAAAAAAGAGGGAGCACGGACGCAATCGATATTTGCAGAGCAGCCGAAACGCGGAGATATAGGTGATGGTTGGTCGCAGGTGCTCTCTATGAATTTTGATGACGCAGGGGAAATTTTATTCATGGAAAAGGAGTGATGGAGGCTTTTTGGGATCGTGGAGGTGTGAACGATGGTTTCCGTATTGATGTTTCAGAAAATTATGGAATATATGGCTTTGCGGGGCTGTGATTTTTCTACTAGAAGATTGATGGAGTGTTGACTGTATGTATAACAGAGTAACGAGGATGTGAATTTTGAAATGAAAGTTCGTGTTTGCTTTTCTCTGATCTGGTTTTAAGCAGTTTGGAAGCGTATCGCAGAATCCGGATCCTTCCACTTTCATCGTGTAAGCTTTATTGATTTGTAATTCTCGAATTTTCTCTAACGTTAAATTTTAATCTTCAACTGAAAATAGTGCCTATTTCCTATTCAATTAAGTGACAGTACTTTGCGGAAAGCAAACATTGGCTAATTTGAATCGTCATATGTATAAAAGTTAGTCAAAAGAGTAATTAGAGGGAAGATCAAATGTTTGATCTTGAACTCGACGCGATATTAATATTGCGTTTCGATTTATACCACCGGCTGATCATCGATATTTCACGCTCTTGTCCAAATTTTATTATGTAAATTTAACAGTCGCTATAATCAATGACATTTACATAGCAAGTAGTTATGGGTAATTAAACATAGTCAGACCATTACGGAACGCACATCCATAATTCCTCTAAAAACAAGCTCCAACAACGAGAGCAAACTACATACACAAAAGCCAACCCCGCACAATTAAACGAGTCCAGCGAGCTCTATATATCGATATCTTTGCCTTTTCTCGTCTGGGAACTCATTCTATACAGCGGCACAATTATCCCGGTCTACAAAGGTCGTGGTACTTATACCTCCCCGGGCATCAGAAGCATGTACGAGAAAGGAAGGCAAAAGAAAGAGCCCGGGGCATAAAAGACAGCCGAAAACAAGGAGAGCGAGACGCTGGAATGGCTGGGAGAAGAGTGCATTTATCGATTGCTCCTCTCTCTCTCTCTCTTGTCGCGTGATTGCTCTGCGCGCGCGGCCGTCAAGATTTTTCCGACATTAAGCGGCATTTCCGGAAAAACCTGCTCTGAATTTTCAACTCGCTGAGCTTGGAGCAGCTCTGTCGGCTTGGAATTGAAGCTTGCGGGATTATTATTGCCGAGGTCGTTGCGGAGAGTTATCGGGATTCTCAGCTGATATGCTGGCTTTCTTTTATATCCAGAGTCATTTTTATGGATGTTTAGGTCCACTGGAATTTTTTATTGGCGAGAAGTCGACGTTATTTTACTCACGCGATAATAATGCAAATAAGACGTAAGATTTAATTTGATCGTGAACTTTATACGCGAATCGGGATGTAAGAGGGGGGCAAGTTATTAATTACGGTTTACCCAACGATGGAAATTTCAATTACCACACATTTGACAAGCCGCGCAGCAGCTCTGTTTCCCTTTCCATCCGATTAATTACGCGCGCCGCATACAACCTCTGATTGAGTTTGCAGAGGGACCTTTTATGGCAATTTCTGTTACGAGCTTGCGGAACTGACTACGTTTGTGCGGGCGGATTTCTCTTTGAAATGTCGATTAGAATCTAATCAAAATCTGGATATTTTTTCGGAATGAGTAATTCAAAAGCTCCCTCAATCAGCTCCTCAATTCAAGTGCAAATCAACGAACGCATTCTGAGTCAGTTCAGTCAAACCAACGCACATATCAATTCGAATCTCGCATCAACATCTCCGCGATGTCTATTACACACGCGCGCGCGCACGCACACACACACACACACACACACACACGCATACACACACACACACACAGCACAGCGCAAAAGTATATAAAGCGTAAAACGTGTCCCTTCGCGCAGATATCTTTGCGCGCGCTTCTGTGCAGCCTATCAATTATGCCCTGTGTGTCGCTTATTCTCTCGCTCGCTCTATAAATACGCGGACGCTTGCAAAGTGTGCGTGTGCCACATAGTCGGGATGTACGACGGTGTGTGGGTGCGAATATAGAGAGCAGCCGCGATCGATATGAAGCCCAGGAGAGGGGAGAAGGTGCGTTCCACGTGCTGCAGCTCGAGACACTCAGTGACTGTCACTTTTTTTCCCTCTTTTCGCGAGCTTTTTTCACGAGTAGAGCTTTCGTACTTGCGTGAACTTTCTACACGCGCTTCGCTCGTTTATTTTCCTGAGAAAAAATGAGCTGGGAAACCAGATTAACCTCGGAAACTTTCCACCCTCTAATGAAGATGATGGAAGTATAATCGCTAATTTACGTCGCCCGGGAACTTTGCTCGCTCCTCAGAATTCAATCCCCGCAAGCTTCCGGCTTTAAATTCTTACCCAGTAGCTTGCGCATAATACAAAGAAAGCTCTTTCTCTCTCTCTCTCTCTCTCTCTCCTCATTCAAAATCCCGGCGAACTAACTTATATCCTCCTTCTCTCTCTTTCGTTCTCATCGCGCAAGCTCGCGCGAGCTTGCAGCGGCACTGCAGCATCTTCCCCCTGTGCGCTTCTGTATAACAAAGCAAACCGTCCGCGAGAGCGCGCGCCCGTCGAATCTTCCACCTCGCGCAGCCCCCGCAGTATGTGCTCGCAGCCGTGACCGTCTCTTTCTCTCTCTCTCTCTCTCTCTCTCGTCTCTTCTCCTCCTCTCTCTCTCTCTCTTCTCTCGCAGCCCAATGCCCGAGGAGACAGCTCGCAGAAGCAGCACAGGGCGTCAGGGCGGCGCGGCAGCCATGTATCAGCAGCAGCAGCAGCATCGCAGCGGTAAGAGGCTTCCGCTGGTCTGACAGCAGCCAAGCAGTGTCGTCTCGCCTAAGCCATTGGCCAGATTCTTTGGACTACTGGCGCGCATTGTCCTGGCGATTGTGGCGGCCATAAGGCGGCCGGTGCTGGAGCGTAAAGCCCAGCAGCTGGCCAAGCTTCGCCGCAAGCGCAACCAGTGCTTGCGCATCGTGCGCCGTGCTTGAGAGACTGCTTCGTGTCTCATCGTATACAGTGTCGTGGATTGTTTTTTTCTCTGCTTAAGCTCTATTATTCCGAAGTAGAGAGATATTGTGCGCGAGGTGATCGGGAAAAAGTGCGCTATTCAGTGGACGGCGTGGGATTGACAGAACGAGCAGGTAAATGCTGGTCGATGAACCGCGAGAGAGCTTGCGCGGAGATACTTGCTTCTTTGTTTCCGGGGATGTGCAGTGGCCTCGAAAGCTCTCGTCGTTGGGGATTGTTGAATGAAAGTTTGACCGAAATGTGTTCCCCATACGGACTGTTCGATATATATGTTGCGTGTGCAATAACGAGCGAGGGTTAATCGTTCGAGAAATTTTTCATGAGGCGCCGAGGTTGGCATATCGCGGGGTTATCGATTTCATACCGCGCGCTGTTAGGTTTTCGTGAACTCTTTCGCGAGCATTGATTTGCAGGGGTAAGTTTGGCTTTTTGCTGTTAGTTATGTAGACCGAAGTTTCGACTGAATAATCGTGTATTTGCTCAATTGAATTTTTAGCGTAGTTGAATATTCATTATTCATCCCGATGCGCCATTCTTGAAACGTCGACGCTTTTGTTTACACAGCGCATTTCTTGCTTCTACCGTTTCCACTATACAAACTTTAAAGTACGAGTAAACCAGTCTCTTTTTAAAATCATTCGAAGAACAATGAACTAAAGAATCAGCTCCATATACATCCGCGTTTTTTCTCGCAAAAGTATACAAAAAGGGTTGCGCGAAAATACTCGAGCTTAAGCCACTGGTGCTCGTGAGAGGATTTGGCATTGGCATTGCGGTAGTTAGTTTGAAAACTCGAAATTCTTTTCTGGCATACTGCCTCAAACGCGAAATTCTGCATAATGCGCCAAACGTTTTTCTCACTTAGCAAACCCGATATATTTTCGTAGACCGTGACAAATCGGGACTTTCATTCTTAATTTAAACGCTTTGTGCTGATGCTCGAAAAATAACAATAATAACTATAGCTTCACCTCCGGCTATAATAATAAGTTTCACTCAGTCGATATGCATAATTCACCAGTATTTGCGTTGATCCATTTAAACATGAGCGAAGCTGAAGTGGCTCGTGGTTTACAATGTATGGATTAGTATCTAAACTGTTGGTACATTAGCGTGTCGCTTACACACTACGTCTGTATAGCCACTCCAGCGTTAATAGATTCAATTCGATTCGAATAATATAGAACGCGTACGTATATACAGTATAGAGATAAAAATAAAGCCTCCCTGTTCAAACAGCGAAGATTCCGGCCGAAGAGTAAATAATTTTGAAGTTCAATATTGACATTCAATCAAACCGGGTTTTCATCGATAGTCCACTTCGCTTGCAATTTCTAAAATTACATTCGATATATGCATCGACTGCTCTATAGACTCATACGAAATCGTTTTAGTTGATTGCTTCGCTTCATAAAAATATCCAGCCATATTTCCTTCAGTAAAATAACAATAACATCGAGAATCCTTTCTGTTCATCAGAAGCTCCAGAATCGGAGGGACGCAAACAAGTATCGAGTGAAAAGCATCAGCACTGATAAAATAAAGCATCTCTCCACAATCAGGCCAAGAGAGAAGTGAAAGAAGAAGAAGACACGCGCGCTGCTGATATCGCGGAAATCAACTCTCAACCAGGTAAGATTCACGTACGTAAAGCTCTATTCCGGAGGGTAGCAGAGGAGGGAGAAAGTAGGAGGGAGCGATTTAACGATCGACGCCCGAGGCACTCTCCGGCTGCTCTTTCTCTCTCTCTCTCTCTCTCTCTCTCTCTCTCTCTCTCTCTCTTTCTCTTCTGCACCGATAGAACGCCGCGGCGTTTACCACTGTACCGGCTTCTCTATATACGAGTGTGTATACTGTGTGTATTCGCGCTTTCGATGTAGAAGATTACGCGTGGGAGACTCTGGCTCTCGATTGAGAATTTAGGAAAAATTCAAGAGAGTAGCTCAATTTTTAGTGTACTTATAATGAATGATTTACGGGTTCGGCTAATTCAACTGAGCGACTTTAAGATAGACGCGCGCAGTTATAGCATGAGCGGCCGAAACAGCAGGCCAAAACAAGGCAGTTTTAGCATCGGTGGCAAACCACTATATCTAAACTCGGCGAGCAGATCAAGACGAGTGAAACCAAAAAGTGCCTATGTGCCACCTATTTTCATCTGCCAGAGACACGGAGAGTTTGGGCAATGACGAAAGGGCCAGTCCAAAGCTGCTTTGTTTTGATAAATTGATATCGCTCACTTGATATCGGTCCGCGTGTACGTATGTGCATTAAAATTAAATTCGATTCAGACTCGAGACAGTGTCTTTACCTATAATAAAAATGTTTGGTACGTATAAGCAAGCTTCAAATTTTTGATTTGAAAAGGTTGAGATTCCCGTGACAATATAACAAAATGCACCCCTCATATTTTCTCAATTTTCACTTTTTGAAATTAGGAATTCAAACATACGTAGACATTGCACGGTAAAATTAACAGCCAATCAGAGAACGAATAGAATGATTACCATGTCTTTTTAAGAGACTAGGAAAGGGTACAATGCTATTATACGTAAAAGTATAGCTGTATTCTGAGAAAATAAAAGGGAGAGAGAGAAAAAAATTGAATTCGAAGCAACTGCAGTCTCTTCGAGGCAGATAAAACTTTATCTCGACGAGAGAGAGGACGAAATTACGCTCAATTAGCAAAAAGTTTTACAATTTCCCCCGCACGTGTAAGGCGATAAAAACTTTTTCGTATCACCCCGCGTTTACACGAAAAGTGTGCGGATGCGAAGAAAACATGAATCCATCCCGAGAGTAGATGATCGTGTTCGCGAGACCAATTTGAGAAAGAAAGTGCAGGAGTATTATCTTATTCTCGGAAATATAACAGCGAAGAAGAAGCAGTCGACGGTTTTTATTAGAGACGCACTAATATCATTCCCCGTATGCGTGGGCGGCGGTTTAAAATTGGCGTGTAGGTGACCTGCATTGTGTTTCATCTCTATAAGCAGTGTAAAGTATAGCTAACACTCATTTCATGCCATCTTTCATAACTCGTATACGTACACTGTAACGTGTCTTTATCCCGCTTGCGTAATTCAACTTCTACATCAGTCGCATAATACGCGCTACAGGCGTAATGCATCGAATCGATTGTTCTTTTTCGAAAACTTTATATCGGGAACACATATATCGGCTCATCTTTACGACCCTTCAAACTTTACGGCAGCGCATACATATTCAGCGATGCGTGTCTTTCGTGAAAACAATATAGTGTGTATACGTGCTGGTGCTCTATATAAGTTTGCTTTTGCGATCGATAATGGAGATGAGGCTTCGCGAACTTCCGTCAATAATGACAGTTGCAGTCAGTTCTTAAAGCTCTTCGCGCTTAACGACGGCGAGAATTCGACTACTCGTCGTAGCGAAACTAATGCTTCGATAACGACTTCAATATCTCGCATACGCGATGTTTTTGTTTGCCAATTATCCAGCATAAAAAAAAGTCTGGTCGATAAGGGCCGACGAATGTGGGTCATTTCGATTATTACGTTTCCCGCGTAATTGCACGCGATGCGCGTGTATTGTGCAGCAGCAGCAGCAGCAGCAGCAGCAGCAGCATCAGGCTCGGACTGTCAATTTGATTTGCGCTTTAATTGCACCCGTCGTTTGGACACGTGCAGCCACGGCTGCAAAATACAGTAGCTTTCTGCGAGTGAGTCGTTTGAATCGGGAAGTTCTCGCGGTAGTGTGTACACGCGCGTTTAGTTTGTCTCTCCTATCCCTCTTATAAAAGAATGATTATATATCGAAATAATCGAATCATCGACATGTTCCTCGTTTGCTGTTTGTTCATATTTGTATAATATTATTTTATATTTCAAATATGGTTTTTAAATATTAATTACAGCTGCCCCTTTCCGTTGAGATAAGTATATTTATTACATATAAAGTGATAACTAATTTTCTTTTCTCAAGAGGTAAGATAGGGATGATAATGAGTTTCAATAAATATCGAAATCTAAAGCGATATAAATTTATCAAAACAAAGTAGTTTTGTACTGGCCTTTTCGCGAGCCTTTTCGTCACCTCCCAAGCTCTCCGTGTCTGTGGCAGGTGAAAATAGATGGCGCAATGGGTACTTTTCCATTTCCCTCATAACAATATACGCTTCGAGTCTAGATATAGTAGTGTACCACCAATGCTAAAATTGCCTTGTTTTGGCCTACTGCTTCGGCCGTTCATGCTATAACTGAGTGCGTCCAAAGTCCTTAAAAAAATCAAGCCTTTTATTGTTGAGCCACAGGTACATCACAGTAAGTATACAGGCACACTTTGAAACGCAAATGTTAGCCAATGTCAGTGGCATTCCATCGACGCACATCATCTCGGCGCCAAGGCCTTGTACGAAAAGCTCGTCGAAAAGTCGGTAATACCGCACACTACACACACACAGCGAGTAGAATATAATGTCTTGTTGCAAGCATCGTCGCGTGCACAAAAGCCTTGACCTTCCCTCCTCCGCTCATTGGCAAGCGTCCCGTCGCGATAAAACGTCTGGCGCGCGAAAAGATGCGCGCTTCCCATATAGGTATATACGCTTTGTTGGCGGACAAGCTGCCGATTGGGTCGTATAGTAGTAGACGAGAGCCGGTAATGAGCTGAAATTTTATACACCGTATAGACTTATATTCGACCGCTGAGTAACGAGACATTTCAATTTTTAAATTATACTACATAAATATACGAGATATCTTTTTCAGTCCGTTTCTTTTTTAATCGCAGGGCCGTTCTTTGTTACGCAGCGTATAGCAATTATTGTAAATTTTATAATAGATGAATAATTCATACACCCTGCCGAGCGCGGCTTTCAATTAATTAAAGTGAAATTGGAGTCTATATATATACATACGCACACTGGCTGCATCGTCGCGAAGAGCTTTCGCGCCGCGCTATTATAATCACGGGGCTTATAAAATTACACCCCGAGTCTATATAACTCTTTCCCGAGAAATATCTATACAGAGCTTTAATAACGCAATTTTCACACTTCGACGCTGTTATATTCGCTTCGTGCAGTCATCGATTATTTGACAAAAATATACACGATGCATTTCTACAGGACACTCGAAAAATCACGTACGTTCGCTCTTATCGCTCTTTCATATACATCGCGAAATTACGGCACGATTTTTCAATCGTATATAATACTACGTATTTTCTGTTTGCCGATAATGAAAAGAGGTGAGGCGCAAAGGAAAACTTTTACCGTGTATCGCGGGAGTTGGCTCGATGATTTATTAATGCAGGGATACGGATATGTGCTCGTGAATTTGACGCCAGTCGCTGTTGGTAGACACTATCAGTCGATCGGATGTGTGTGAGTGTGTCTATTCGAGGAGCCGCTGAAATACGATCTCGATGAGAGAGTGTCTATACAAGTGGGAAACTACTTGTGGGGGAATGCTTAATTGGGTCTTATCGGAAAGTGGCTGGTTGTAGTTTTTTCATTCAGGAGTTACAGGGCTAATATTGTACTACGGAAAATAAAAAATTTTGCGTCACTCGAGCTTACACTCGATATTGTCTTTTCGTTATCAATTCGTCAAACTATATCTGCGAGACACGATTTAAAATTGATACATTATCGCGCGCCCGTATCGTCGATGAAATTAAATTCGGCGATAACGCACCTCACTCCAGGTGGACAAAGTATATAATTGCATAATATATAGCATCAAAACCGCGCGCAGAGAACGAGTCATCGATTTGATATCGTCGAAAAACAAAGACGTATATAGCACGGTGACAATGTGTCTGTGCGTATGTGTGTCATAAACCTCTCAGTATATAAGTAACTACGAGTTATTTTCGTGCAATTTCCTTCGCCGCGAGAATTATTCCGCGCGCGTGTAATGAACTTGACCGTTAAAGTGAGCCTGAAATCGTCAGCTTGCCTTGCCACAACGAGTCGGACGTTAACTGCCTACTAAAGCACGCTTAGCCGCGCGACCTGTGGAAGGAAGAGAATGAGCTCGTGTTACTTATATTCTTCTTCTTCTATTTTGTGCACAATGAATGAATTTGCGTGCATACATATCCCTGCTTCGAAAAAATACAAGTCTTCAAATAGGGCGAATCTTATAAGCGCGGGATATTTAAAAATTCGTCGAAACACATGAGTGTAAGCGTCCAACTCGTGCCTCTCCTTATCAGCGCTCACACGAACGACGATTATTGATCGCTCTTTCTCGCGCGCGATACATCACGACCAGCTCACACACACACACACACACACACACACACACACACACACACACATATATATATATAAAAGAGACCGAGTATTTCAGTCGCATATATACCTGATGCGAAAGCGTGGGCGCGAAAATTCAGAGTCTTCGAGCGAGAGAGTGAAAAGCTTATCGAAGAGCGGCTCCTCAAATATTTGCGCCGATATCTCACTGACGCCTGCGTACGCGCCGCACACGCATGCCTATCCTTATATACTCTGCGAGGAGAGAAAGAGGGGAATAGGTGTGTTGTGTGCGATGTCAGTCGGTCTCCTTCCGAGCTCCAAGCCGGATCGAGCTTTTTGATCTTGTTGTTGTGTTTTTGTTGTTTATATAGTGAACTGTGAGTTTGGAAAAGTGTCTTAGGAGCTCGAGTAGAGATGCACTTTTTCGAGGCGCTGAAGAAGTAAGTTTGCCGGGAATAAGCTTGGAATTTTTTATGAATCGCGTGTATACAACACAGCAGTAGTCCACGCCTATGCGATCGATTCGATTGAGAAAATTTAGACGCTCGATGTACGAGAAACATCGGACACCGTATTATGTGCACGAAAATAGAAATACCGAGAAATCGTTCAGACAATCGAGCGTAAAAATCGTTCTTTTGAAAATAAATTATGCAACGCATCATACACACGCATCCTGCGCAAAACACACCGCTCGTGCTCGATAAGACCGAAATCTTTCCGAAAGTAAAAACGTATATACCTTCGCAAAGCCTTCGCGCAATATTACAAAGATGGCCTTCGTGCGCACGAGACATACATAATATACACGCGACAAAGCGCCTTTCTCTGCTCTCGAAAATTCATGCAAATCTCGCAGTGGCGCGTATAATAACGCGCAATCACGCAAAACGTCGCGCGCACGAGAGAGAGAGAGAAAAATCTCAATGTCAATTATGCTCCGCGACGAGTCTCCCCTCAGCGTCAAAGCTCTGCAGAGCTTCTCTTTTTTTCGACTGTGTGAGCGCGCACACACTCGAGCTAGTTGGAAAGGATATAACGAGTCGCGCGCGCCTTTGTGCGTATATAGGGTGAAGCTCGTCGCGTTTGAGGGAGTGGAGAGTCGAGTGGAAAAAAGGGAAGTGGGTGGATATGGGTGTAGTGGGTGAGATAAGATTATATTGAGCTAGGCGAGGCGTATTAGGATGAGAAAATTGTTGTTGTAATTTCGTAGCGAAGTTTTAGGTTGATCGTGATTTTTGCGGTAATCGGGTACTAAGGATATGTTTCGACACATTACAAACGAAGAATAATATCGAAGAATTCAAAGCCGGCCTCGTTAGAGTAAAAGCGCGAAATATTATGCATGGCAGAAGCTTTTCTCCCGCCTCCGAGAAAAAAAGAAAGAACAAGAGTCGAGTAAGCTCAGAGTATAAAGTATACACACGACGAGCACCTGCGCAAGTAAGAATAAAAGAGTATAGCGTATATAGCCAGAATAAAGAGGAGTTAAGGTAAAGAAAAATATACTCGCGCCGAGGGAGGATCAAAGAGACATTTAGCCAGCGCAGCTCGAATGAAATTCCGAGCTACTGCCGGCTTCTTTTTATATTCATTCAACGGCTTTGAAGCACATAAATTGCAAAAATTCCAAGCCAGTCTCCTCGTTAATGCAGTACTGCGCTAATTGGGCAATGAAGAGATTTTTCCTCAACTCTATTACGAATACATTAATCCATATATTACACTTCGCCAAAACTACTACCCCAAATCACAATCTATACTCGCCATCTCGAAAACCAACAGTACAGCAGCGGTAGCGACTCCTCGACATTTTCAAGATCACACGCACGTGAAACCTCACAGAGACGATATGCAAATAATCCCCGGCGTATACACAAATCATTATGTAGTCGCACGCGATCGCGCTCTCTCCTCATATACAATGCAGCTTTGCGGCGCGCGTCACCGCTATACCGACGCTTATTCAGCAACGTATATAGCGGCTAATTAGCCGCGCAGACGCGGCAGAGTATAAGGTGCAACAGAGAGCGAGAGAGAGAGAAAGAGCCAGTAGCTGCGCGCGAGATCAATCGCGTACACGCAGTCATTCCCGCGACTCCTCGGCTCGCGCGCGCTTTTTTTTTTTTTCAAAACGCAAGCTCCGTCGACCGGAATTATTATGGATGCGTGAGCTTTGATGTCTTTGTGTCGTAGTAGTCGGTGCTGTGCTTGAGACGAGGGAGAGTTTTTTTTTTCGTTTATTTGCTCGGCGTAATTGGAAGTGCGGGTATTCGAGGATTAAGGGTTGGATGAGGTAAAAGGATAATCGTTCGAGAGGATTTTCTTAGGCGGTGATGAATTTAATTGGAGGATCGCGCTGCTGGTTACTTCGTTTTTTGTGTGAAAGCGCGAGTTTCTTATAAAGGATATATCGGAGCCTGCTAATCCTCGCAAGAAAGTGTCGCTAGATATAACAATCAGTGCAGCGCGCATATAATGAATCACGAGCCATCATCGATTCTCCCCACGATCGAGCTCGCCGCAACGATGACCGAAATCAACGACAATAGCAGTATCGGCATCTTCTCCGAAGCACTCGTATAGGCGGATAGAGACAGAGAGGGAAAAAACGGCGCAATTATAAGTTTTAATTGATACCCAGTTAGTAAGTACACCGAAGACGTATATGTATATATACATAGTCGTATATGCAAATTTCCGGCCGCAGTATATTAGTCCTGCCCTGAATTTGCATTTCAATCGAAACTGCCTCCGCTGCTGCAGTTGCGACAATTTACGAGCAGTCCAGACACGCGGAAGTCGGCTTGATCACGCAGCAGCTGCTAATTTTTCAATAAGACGCCTGGTATAAAGTCGCTCGATCGTGGATTGTTCGTTATTGCATGATATAAGCGCATGTGTATAAGTATGTGTGCGCGTGTTTGTGTGTGTGTGTGATGCGAAGCGAATTAAAAAGTTAGATATCACATTGTGTGTACACGAAAGTTTTGCATTTTGAATGAGCTGCGCGAGAACAATCGGTATGCATCAGCCGCCTACTTATTCGCGTGTGGGAGCTTTTTCGTGACAAGGACTTTCTCTCTATTTTCGATAAGCGAAAAAATAATGTTACGAGTTATGTATACACGCACCGTTATGCTGAAATTGAGGATCGATCTTTCACAAACGTGATTTCGTTATTCGCCATTCATCGGAGTATCATGGATACATAAAAATACGCGGAAAACCTTCGTCATCCAGCCGCTTCGTTATACACAAGCCTTCCCTCACAGATACTACCCTACAACACGTAAAAATACGACGCTATACCTTTAAAAATAAACAATCCCCCGACACACGGTTCATCTCCGTGATGCACACATGCCGACGTGTGTTCGTATACAAAGGACAGACTGCACAGGCTGCTGTATTATTTTTACGCGCGCGTTTTATCGAATTCTTTTTTTCGCGCATGGACAGAACAGGAGTAGGTGCATTGTGCACTACACATAGAGTCTCGATTTTCAGCGGCGAAAAAACATGAGGATCTTTTACGATCGAGAGGTACGCCAGGGCTTAGATTTACTGGCCGCGCGCGCTTTATGGCCTGACAGGATTGGTCCTCTGGACACTATACGGTGCCTCGAGGTTCCTTTTTTTGCTGCGGGTTTCTTGAGAATTCAAGCGTGTCTTGCTAGTCTTGAAAATATATTTTTTGAACGTTGTGTCGTGGGGATAAAAGTGTAAGCGTTGTATTAGTTTTTTAAAGCTGAAAGCTGCAAATTTGATGGTTTGATCATAAATACTCGTACACAAAAACGATCTCAAATTCTCTGACAAAATACTTCTTAAAACTTCTATAAAATAACAGCCACTTAACAAGCAATAAAAATTCTTCTCCCGTAACGAATCTCGTCCGTATAAAACCGCATACTATAGCCGCAATCTCATCATCACGCCTGATGAGCCATAGCACTCGAGACGTCGCCTTGCATGTAAATGCGCTCTCTCACTCTTCTCGCTTCATCCCCCTCATGCACTCGTAGACGTTATATTTTTTTTTCTCTCTCTCCTTATACTTTCGCAGGGGCGCGAATGGCGTGACCGCGGCCTTTTCCATGTGAAATTACAAGCGAAGGCCGCGCGCATACGAGCACGTTTTATAAATATCCCTGCTGTACTTTTTCGTCGCTCGATTTTCTCGCATGTGCGCCTAGCACTTATAGGTGTATACTCTTTTTTATCACGGAAAATCAGCCGTTTCATAATACATGGTTACGCTCGTTCTCAGTTGCGATTAGTTGCGCAGACGTAACATAGAAAAGGCTCATTGCGTTCGGTAAAACAGAGCCGTAATAGCCGAGTTTACAAGCGCGCGGTGTCTTATTACCAAAAAGTTTTGATTGCTCCATCTTGAAGGAGTTTTATTTGTCGTCTGATTGGCCACAGTTAAAAAAGGGCGCGTTTGCGGTTCGATTACAGTTAGAGGAGCGTAAGAGCGATATCGCAATACATAAAGCAAGACAAGACAAAGCAGTTTTGGACTGGCCTTTTGCGAGCCCTTTCGATACCGCCTATAATAAGCTCTCCGTGTTTGGCGTCTCTGAAAATAGGTGGCGCATAGACAATTTTCCATTTTCCTTATAAGAATATGCGCTTTGAGTCTAGATATATAGTGGTGTACCGCCTATGTTAAAACTGCCTTGTTTTGGCCTGCTGCTTTGGTCACTCATGCTATAACTGCGCGAAGCGCATCTATAAGTCACTATAGTGTAATTATCGATACCTACTATCACACACAAGCCTCGCACAGACATATCAGCTTCTATTTACTTTAAATACACACAGGCTCTCTCGTACATACCCGTGCGTCCGATAATATCGATCGGCGCACCTGCATACATCTCTATCCCTATAGACATGCACACGTGTGTGATCTCTTACAAACCTATATACGTCTATGTGAAGCATCTAAAAAAGCGACGTTCTCGTTGCAGATGGTTTGTGGCAGTGATGCCCTCGTCGGAGGAGGAAAGCCTGTGGCTGGTGGGCAGCGAGGCGGGCGGCCTGTCCTCCGGTCATCATCATCATCACGGCGATCATCATCATCATCGAACCGGTGTTAGAATGGCCGGTCACCTCTACACCGAGGAGATGCAACAGCAGCAGCAGAACAACAGTCAACAGCCGGGTAGCATAGCCATGGCTGCCGGACACAACACCACTTCGTCCGGTGCAGGTAGCAACGTTGGTAGCGCAGGTTCGGTGAGCGGAACTGCCTCGGGACAGCAAGCCGTCGCTGCAGTTGTTGCCGATTCGGCCGAACACGACCTCATTGATAACTCTTCCGATGCCACTCTTCTTGCGCAGTTCCACGAGGACGCCATCAAGCAGGTGGGTTGTATGTTTTATCTGAAAAATTATTGGTCTGTTGAATCGATTCATTTGACGCAGAGAGAGAGAGAGAGAGAGAGAGAGAGAGAGAGAGAGAGAGAGAGAGCAGTGGCACACAGCGAGTTAGTGTGATTCGCTAAAAGCATCGCGCGCATACATTTGAATATAAATACCTCGATGATGGTGCAGCGCGGCTTGGAAAGTGGGATATCGAATCTATGAATATTTATAGATTTTTATGGCCAGTCTAATTGAAAACGGTTAAAACTTTGCGATGGACTTATCGGCGAAAAGCATCAGCTGAAATTACCAGCCAAGCTCACACGCCGATATGGCTCTAAAAATATAAGCCGAACAGGCATAATAACAAGCGACCACTGATGAAGAAAAATCGAAACTTTATAAAATTCACCCCCGTTTCACACGCGCCTACACCCCCGCAACCGGTCTAGCATGCGCGTGTCGCGCCATCAACGCGTAGTATATTCTCTCTTCCCCCTCGCGCGCAGCGCGATATATAGATATATATACAACGCTTGAAAACGCAGCTCGTCGACACGAGAACAGACACAATAAGTGTAAGTATTATCTCTCGCGCGCGCACCCACAGAGAAAGTGCAGTGTACCAGTGTACAGTATAGTACAGTACGGCAGCTACTCACTATACTCCTCGCAACAAGCCACACGAGCGCGAGAAAACAAAGCAGCGAGCGCAGTCCGGCTCGGCTGACTTGCCGAGTTGCCGCGAGCAAGCGTCTACACTCCGTATATTATAAGTACCTACGCACACAGCTTCAGCTTCTCTCCCAGAGTGTATGACAGTGTGGAGGATGTCTGAAGACCTCCGCCGGCGGCCACTCGACCGCAGCAGCAGCAACTTCTTCTTTTACTCCACTTTATCGCGACGAGTGTAATCGGCTGTGTGCAGTAGAGGCGCTTTTTTCGGGAAAGGGCGCGTCCGTGCGTGCAGTGCAGTGCAGTGCATAGTGTTTTCTTTTCCGCACACGTATATCGGTATATCTATATACATCGCAAACTCCCTCGCGCGCCATGGAGGAGGTCCTCGACGACTCCTTCGTCAAGCCGAAGTTTCCCCCCTGGGAACCAACCACATACCTCGAGGATTTTCCTGTAATTATATACGCATATATTCGCTCTTGCTTTCACTATACCTTATATATACTGACTGTTATGTGCTGCTGCTCTGGTTTGAGGTTATGGAAACAATGGAGATGTGCATCTCCGAGTGATTTTTTTCATTTTGGAGTTGGATCGCTCTATGCGGTAGTTCTAAGTATATGTACATACGGAACTTTTCCGTATTAGTGCCCAGATGCTTTGCCCGAGTTTCCGCGAACCGAGAGAAAGAGCTAGTTAGTTTTCGGATGACGGAATGCACTTTGAGATGAAGTATAGTGTTTGCAAACAAAGGAATCCGTGCGGAGTCTCTTTATAAGTATGCAGGTTTTGGAGTACCTACTTATATAGTGCGGAATTTTCGAGTTGCTAAGGGGATCGATTTTTTTTCTTCTGCTATTGTGTATACTTGAGACGTTGCGTTTCAAAGCGAATCGAAAGCGCATTTGCAACAAGTTTAGAAAGCCAAGTTAATTGCGGTTATTTAAAGCTTTCCGTATATATGTATACACTTTTATGTAATTGTTGCAAGTTTTTATTAATAACTTAGATATAACTGGCTGTAGATGTGAGATTGTTAAGTGAGTGAATGCTTATTTGGATATTTATGGAGGTGTTGAATTGTAATTCGTTTGTTATGAATTTATATAGTAAATATTTGTTGCTAATTATTAAGAGTTGAACAACTGATTCTTAGTCTCCCATATTATATTTTTAAATGCAGAGTCTGTGTGGATTTTTGACAAGTGAATAATGACGTTTTCAAGACCTTAATTAAGATGATTCATCTCTTATAAGTATTCTGTCTTGAAACAAAGGGTTTCTATACTTAGGTACGAGTTCTAGGCTCATGAATCAGAAATATGTCTTGTGTTTAAAATATTTAAAAATTTCTAGCTCAAATCAACTTATCATTAATTTAATTGAGTAATCATTAATTTAATTAAGAAGCAAAAATAAATAAAATGCACAAAAAGTTATTTTTTATTTTTTTATTTTTAAAGATTTTTACGTATTTGGAGCAATGATACATTATCAGATTTGAGAGGTTAAATTCCATTTATTATCAATTATCTATATCATCTTGCAAGTATTGCGAATCAATTACAGTACAATAACTCAAACATGTATAGTTTGAGTTGCCGATGACTAATTATACCTAATATTCTTTGCTATTTCTGCATAATATTACATCTAATTTTTTCATACAAAATAAATGTTTCAAACTTATCTTTCTGTCTTATCACAGGCTGGAGTTGGATACTTTCAAGCACTAGCTGCTTTTTATGTCGGCCTGTGCCTTGCTGCTGATACAGTAGAGTTTTTTGTCGTACCATACATTCTCCCAAGTGCAGAAGTTGAACTCTGCATTGAGGACAGCGAGAAAGGATGGCTTGGTAAGTATTTGAAATCCTAATCTATGACACATATCACATTTCTGTCAAATTTAATCTCAAAAGTAATTCAAATTTCAATGATGATAAAAATTAGACCATGCTATTGCAATTTCTTGCCTTAAACCTTATCATGTTTCATATCTCATTAAAATTTCAGGCAACATAACTTTGATGGGCCTGGCTCTTGGAGGAATTTGCTGGGGTGGTTTAGGGGATCGGCTAGGAAGAAGAAGATCCTTGCTATCTGCCATGGCTGTTCATGCTCTATTCAGCTGTGTTGCTACCTTTATGCCTACATATGGAACCTTCATGACCACTAGATTTTGCTCTGCAGTGGGGTAAGTGAATTTCAGTTTGTCTTATTTTACTGAACTTTAAATATTTCTATCAAACAAGATAAAAAATAAATGATTGTTTTGATAACGTAAAAACAGAGTCGGAGGCTCGCTGCCGCTAGCATTTGCGTATCTGGCGGAGTGCTGTCCGCGCTCAAGCCGTGGCAAGTGGATCGGCATGCTGGTTGGAGCAGGTGCTTTAGGCGGAGTCTACGCGGCTCTGCTTGCCTGGGCTGTTGTCCCGACAACCGGTGAAATGGTCGTCCTCGAAAACAAGGAACACTTTAGCGCCTGGCACCGCTTTCTGCTGTTCTGCTGCCTGCCCGCGCTATGCGCTACCGTCGGCCTCATATTCCTGCCCGAAAGTCCGCGGTATCTCGTCGAGGCTGGCCGTGATGTCGAGGCTATGATGGTTTATCAGAAAATCTACAAGAAGAACAATGCACAAAAGAGTGCTGCCGGAGCGCAATACCAGCTCTCTGAACTAGAGCTTCCGAATAAAAGGCCACGCGGTTTGGCACCACCTTCTCCGGCTAATCACAATACAAGTGTCTTGGCAGACATCATGTGTTCTATTGAAATGGTAGGTATAATCGTTAGACGATGATGCGCTCAATGATAAAGGTAAAATGTAATATCGCAACCTCCTGCATTCTGTTCTTTTTGCAGTTTTGGAGTTCTTTCTTGGAGTTGTTTTCTGCTCCTCACTTAAAAGTGACAGTGGTGCTTCTAGTCATCTGGTCAGCTACAGCATTTGGGTAAGTGTACAGTACATGCTGCATGTTTACAATACTGATGGAGTTTAAGTCACGATTATGTATATTTACAGATTATATGGATTAATGGTATGGTGTCCCGAGTATCTCAAACTTTTGCGATCAATTGAATACGAAAACCATACTAAGAGTTTAGTTGGCGAGGAATATGTAGGCCAAACTTTCAGCGGGTCTTTGGAAAATCTTAAATATAAAGATTCCAAGTTCCAGAATTGCAAGTAAGAAAGTTCCTCCAAATGTTAATTGTAAACAGTATTTATTCAACTCATCTACTCAACTATATTGATAAAATTTTGGTTTCAGGTTCTCTAAAATAATATTCAGTCATGTAGACTTTGATAATTGCACCTTCCAGTCCGTGGAGTTTAGTAGTATAAAATCTAGTAAGACGCACTTTACTGATAGTATAATTGTCGATTCAAAGTGAGTGGTTCAACATAATTTTCAATTTTATTTGTCATAAAAAAAGAAAACTTTTAAACGTGATTATTTCCTTTTGTTTTGCAGATTTATCGACACCGATCTCTCTGCACAAGTTTTTACTAGATGCAAACTAGAAAATAATACGGAGCTCAGTTTAAGCGGTCCTTGCCCAACTCTCGATTTGGATTACAATATCTACATCGAGGAAGCACTGCACGGTCATCTTGTGGCCCAACTCTCATTCGTGCCGGCGGCTGCTTTGGCTGGACTGGCGCTTACAGTTCTTCAGCGGCCAAAAATGATTGGTTAGTTCCAATGATTCGCCCAAAGATAAATTAATTTTAATAAAATGTTCAACTTCTGGAGTAAACGTTTCAAAAGCGAATAGTAAACTAACTTTAAAGTTATCTTTTGAGACGATTGCTCCTGTGAATTTAACTGAGAACCGCTTTATTTTACACAACAATTTAAAGGAAAAACGAATTCCATTGTTGTAGGTGTTTCATTGTTCCTCTCTTCCATTGTTTCACTTTGCTTGTTGCTGGTCAGTACAAATAGCACAGCCGTCCTTGGCTTTGAAGGTGGCTTCATTGCAATCTTTGCCATAGCTTGGACAGCATTGACTTTGGTAACAGTAGAGTGTTACCCTACTCATTTAAGGTAATATGCGACATCTTACTTCGTAGAACTTTAATCAAATGTACGAATTTTTGTCGAATACCTTATTAAATATTGATTAATTTACATTACATAGATGTACTGGATTTGGATTGATGGCAGCTTGTATTCGAATATCCGGTCTGATAGGGACAGCGACCTATCAGACTCTTGTAGGCGCTCCCTTGGTCGCGCCCGCATTATTGACTGCAGCGGCGTTACTAATAGCCAGTATAGCCACTCTCGAATTGCCTCAAACTCATTCAGTCTTCTTGTAAGCATCTCGAGAGAAATAACACAGGAACATTGTGAGATTCGTATCCAAAGAAAGTTCGACGCGATGAATCGGCGTGGCTGATGCGTTAAGATATGTACATAGGTACGTATCATTTGTGATGAATCTTCGTGACGGTGGTAAGGCCCAAGAGCTTCGGGAGTATGGAAAGCAAGTTGTTTTCGTGTTCTTTTTTAGAGGACCAAAGTAAGGTAACAATGAGTAGAACTGTTGCAAAACGATTTAAATTTACATCCCTGATCAAAGAATACAGTTGATAGAACAAGTAAAGTATAAGATTTCTGTTAAGGATCCGCGATTTTATTTGATTCGAAAGCTACGTATACGGTATCCTTAACAACATTTCATTATTGCTCGTATATTTTAGCTGGTTGTTGATTGTATTGTTTTTAAACGATTTTTTTTACCATGCAAGAGCTCTACTTAGTGCAAGAATAAAGCGAAAACACAATTGTCGAGTCGTCAAAAGACTCATTTGGAAAAACGCACACTCTGTCCTCTACATTTGAAAGGAACCGCCAAGTGTCTCAAACGAAAGTGTGAGTTTTACTAGAATGGTCAAGCGACTCAAAGTGTCTCTGTTAAAGATGGTAGAAATTGGTAATCAGTGGATTTGTCGCTGAATCAATTAAAGCGATGAATTTCCCTGGCTAGAAAATATAATAATTAAAAATGTTTAGATGTGTTTTATAAATAAGAATCAAATGATTATCTTACGAAATTGGATTCTTATTTATATTGAATTTTTTAATGCATAAATTGTATATAATTGAATATCGTGATTGTATATTTCATTCAGTGTAATAATTATTGTCATTTTAATCGGTTTTGAGTTTTGTTTTCAAATCAGATTTAAGAAAATGTATGTAATCAGTTGTTTAATTGTTACGATTTAATTTTGTATAATTTTTCTAACCAGGGATATCTATCTGCATAATAAAGAATCAAGTTATACCTGCGCAAGAATTGTATGTTAGGAATACAAAGCGGTTCGGAAGTTTTTAGTTTATACTTCTAGTGAATACTGCATTTACATAAGAAGCTTCTAATCCAAAGGTCATTTTGAGACAAAATGAAAAGACTATTTTAATACCATAATATTGGATGAAGAATGTTTAAAAATTTTCACGCTGAATAGCAAAATATAATAATAAAATAAAGTAACCTACGGTTGCGCCATATGAGACGTACGTAGAAGAACAGCTTCTCTCGCACATGGATCGAGAAAGAACAAGTTTTCACTTACGCGTATTTTTGCGCGTTGTCTGTACCGAGAAAACATCTAAATAAGTTTAATAAAATATTTCTTTTTTAACTGTCTGCAAAATATTCTGTGTCAATGAATAACTTAAATTTTGTAAACAGACGACAAACAAATATCTGTTAATATGGTAACATGTTTTCATCGGTGTACTTACACGATAGAAAGTGCGAGAATGTTACGAGACGATATAAAAAGAGGTTGTGACCAACGTTGATACATTTGTAGTTACATAAATTTTCTTTAAATCTACTCTGAAGACCAATTTCTTGTACTTTGAAACTGTACTTCTATCTACGTCACCACATTTTGCTAAGGGTCTTCGAAATTTTTACTTTATAATAATGGCGAAAAGAATCACACGGTCTAGGTACTTTATTAAAGAAAAAAATCTTGTATTAAGGTGTCAAATTTTTAATGTAAAACACTTTCGAGCGGCTTATAAGCCGCGCAAGCTACTTTCAACTTAGATCTTAAAATAATCTGTCAATTGAAATGAAAAATACGAGGGAATATAACGATGCAATAACGAGACGGAAAAACTATTAGATATGTATTGTTCTTGATGTCAACATCAATATTTAAAAATAAACTTTTCTCGGAAAAGTACGTGCTCTCAAATTATCTCGAGCGGATCGCAAATTTCGATGGAAATATCGGACTGATTTGTATCTCATGATGATATACTTTTTTTATTTATACCAATGAAATATATCTATAGACTCTTAGCATCGGTAATATAAACATTATAAATTACAGGCCAACGGTAGATACAAAGCACTTGTTGCAGCAATATAGAAGCGATAAAAAAACTGTTGTATTAATTTTTGTGAGACACATTGTATTTCCAAGTATTCGTTATTGAGAAAAACTCAACTTTCGAGTTTCTCATGTTTTGAAATCCATCTCTTCTCGACTATTTTTTTGTTTTTTTTTTATACTATAATGCGTGCATAGACGGATAATACTCGCTTTATTTTTCTTTCGTAAATACATACATACATACGTACGTGCATACACACAATTTAGAGCTTGTTGACTCTGAAGTGTGTTAATATACATCGCTTATCAAGTCGTTCAAAATGATATGCAACAGCTTACAAAATTAGTCTCACACTTTGGAGATCTATTCATCTATATTTTGAACATTATTGAAGTTCCATGAGATGTTACTCAGATTGTTACCCACCATAGCAAAACTAAAACCGAAAGATAAAAGGAAAGGTCGTATTAGAGGTGAAATGACGAATGATTCGCATCTTTGTGCGTAGTATCAAACAATTGTAATAGGCAATAAGCTACATTTATCCAAAAGCTCTGAAAAAGATTGACTGTAACATATCGGCACTTGTTAGTGAAAAATCGAATAATATGATAAACAAACGCTGTTAATAGGTTCTAAAAACTTTTACGTCCCGTAATAGTTAGTACATACATTTTTCATATAGAAAATTGTTGTGCGTATACTGAAATGTATCCATAGCTTTGTTTCATCGAGAGCAAATTGCAAGTGGTAATATTATGATGGAAAATTGTTTACGCGTATAAGCAGGCTTTTCGATACAGTGGGCGTGAAGTATAACTTTATGTATTTGACAAATTGTTAAAGTTGCAATTTACGTACTCTGAATCGCAGAACGGTGTTCGATACGCGTGCGGAATATCATTCTCCACTCTTGCGAGAATAGACTTTTTCGCACTAGTATCGAAAATTACTATTGTAACATCAATCGAATAAACTTCAATGTATGAAAGCATATTTTTTTACGTAATCGCGTAATGTCTCAATAGAATGATAAGGTACTAATTAAAACTTGTATAGCTTTCGCGATATATACCCAGTGATTGACTTTATCCAGCTATTAGCATCATGTAGTAACACATCTTCGCGAACATTCCACGTATTCTTTGCACTGCAAAGCGGGTTAACATACATATCTCTCTGTACATATATTGTAATCGAGTCTGCGCTCTGGAACAATTGTTTTATGTACCTGCAGACCTTCGTGAACTAAATGTACTGTGCTGCAATGAATACCAATATGTATAAGCTTAATTATTTTTAAAAGAATTCCGGTTTCTAAAGTTCCTGCTTTCAATTTGCTCTTGACTACTAATATCAGTTGTTTGCAGCTAGCTTGTGTTTGCTTAGTTTATTTTATGTAGTAGCCTCATAAATTGCATAAGAATTGCATTTTTTATCCAGATTGTCTTGTTCAGTGATACTTTGAATTTTTTATATCATCCAGTCTTAAGGGGATGTCGTCGCTAAAGCTTCACAAATCCGCCACGGGGTATTCGGTATTTCAAAACTTTTAGAAAAACAAAGAGTACGATCGAAATTTCCCTTGGTAGAATGATTTATTAAACCTAACACTACGGCGCTTCAGAGCCGGTTTTTCATTTCAAGCTTTATTTAAAAAGTTATATGTAATAGAAAAACAGTGTTTTTAGCGACGGCATCACCTTAAGATATAACGATCGAATTAATTAACTGCTTCAAATTTAGGCATTTCTAAAACAATGATTTTAACAATAATGGCATTGCAATTAATTGAATTATTATTGTCTAATTCAATCAATTGTAACAAATGATATTCAGTCCGAGAACGAATACATTTGACGCAAACGAGTTTATGATTGCTATTGAATCAGTTAAGGCGTTATTGCATATTGCATAAAAAGAATTGTTATTAGATAAGTGTACAATCCATATTTTAGTAAGAGGTGGTATTCAATCAGTGACTGGTAACTTGGCTTGTATGCTGCGAATCAGTTTTTATCATTTAACATGTATTTAAAAAAAAAAGAAGATATTTCAATATCTGTTCGACACGATTAGTCCAAAAGTAATATTCATCAGGCATATACATTCAGTAAAAAAAGTTAACAGATTCTGTACTTAATTTAAAAGCTGTCGACCGATCGACATTGTTGGGCTGGTACAAGCGGCTGGATAAATTTAGGAATTCCTTATTATTATTCCCACATCGTATACATATACATCATCATTTATAGTGATTATTTTATTGGACATATCATATACATACTTACTCGCGAGCGCTGTAGCTCAATTAGATTAAAATTAACGATAAAAAATAGAAAGTGTGAGCGTTTAAACTATGCTGAGAACGTGCCGGCGATAAAATCTTGGAGGTGCGCATGCATTCGCCGCGGACTCTCTGAATTTTCCCTTATTTAAACAAAGATGTATCTTTTGCGTTAAAGTGGCTTAGCCCTGATCTTTAATAACGTTACGTTTGATCATGTCGTAATGCAACCCTTTACATCGATGTTTCGCGAGATAAAAAAACTTCGAATTTTAAATGAAAAAAGCAAAGAAATTTTTGGTTTGCAGAAGATTGACACTACTAAAAGTATGGCGTGAATAAACAAAAACTCGGTTCACAACAGCGAAATCGGATACTTATGGTCGCGTAAATAAATAACAAGTGGTCTGTATTATAAAAATATTATTTATAAGACAAAGCTTTGTGATATTACAAACATGTCAAGAAAATAAAAACTATTTATCAACGTCTTTTTTACAACTACGACGATCAGTAATTTAGTGTAAAATTACATATTTTGTAAATAATTTTCATAACAACACACACACACATATCTTTTGTAAACTTTGCGTTGAATCAAAAGCTTCGTTATCTGTAAAATAGGTAATGCAAACTTTTTTGTAAAATAAAAATAAGCTGTGTGCAATTGGCGCTAACCAAATCGCTATTTACAATATTTCAGCCACTGTAGAAAATAACGAATAAAGACGATTCCCATTTGAAGAACAAATTTAGAGAGCTATGCCGAGCGTCTCAGTGACCGTATAGAGATTATTATGGCTTTTTCTGTATAAAAAACAGAATGAACAAAAAACTTCTACCTAAGGCTATGTTTCGTAAGTTCATTTTATGGTCGCGATAATGAGCGAGCCTTTATTATATGATATCAGACTATTATGTTCTTGCGTGCTAAGAGAGAGACTGTCGATTAAACGAAATCTGAAAATGAAAACTGACTGTGAATATTTCGATGGCGATGATTAGTTTATATTAGACGTTTAGCTGTAGACTGTTTTATCCCCTTTGCGTTTAACTTTGTAACTTAGACGTTAAAATAAAAATTTGTAAATTTTTCAGTACATACTCTTTTACGGACTAAAAGAGGTAAAGAGAAAAGTCAAGATCACAATCTGTCAAATGATTATTGGTGGAAAAGTTTCTTTGAACGATTTGAGTAAATTATAAAAGTAAATTATAAATTTTTTGAGAAGTAAAGTTGATGAACAGGTCAAAGTAAATGCGCATTCCACAGTAAATATTTATTTTTAAACGTATATATAACGACAGAAAAGTACGTTTTTAAAAAAACGTTTGAGATTGACAAAATGTTGTATAAATTATATATATATATATATATATATATATATATATATAATTTATATATAGATATAGATTTTACTTTCATATACCTAACTACTAATTTAAAACCTTCTTATTTGTAATAATGATGAAAAATCACAACTTTCAATGAAACCACACAATTTTTCGCAATCATTTCTGAAGCTTTCTAATGTTTTCTAAACAAATTTTCTATTGACAAAAAACATGCGTATTTCTACAATATTGACAAAAATTTCGTAAAATTTGTATTAAAACGTTGAATTTCTCTTGAAACTTTTTTTTATATAACAGAGTAAAAAGGGAAAGAGAGCTTCAAAGAAACTTTTTTAGCAATCTATTGTAATTAATTCTGCGTGATTAAGTGTAAGAAAAAGAAAAATAAATAGCAAATGAAATGTAAACTATATACGCATGCTCTACGATGGGTGCAAATAAAATGACAATTGTACATTGTTTTAAGCGATCCGTTGTACCGAAATGATCGTGGCATAAAAGCGTGACTCTTGTGGAGTCGTCTTAGAAAATAATTCGGAAAAAGTAAATGATAAAAAAAGCAACGTACGCGTTCTCCGTTCCTCTTTCTCTTTGTTGCGTGGAGCACAACTATAATTTATTCCCTTGCAGATCCTAAAGTATATTATAATATATATAATAATTAGTACTCTTTTTTGTATCATAAAAAGTAGTAAATGGAAAATAATTGTAAATACAGAAAAAATTGAGATTAAAACAAGTCTTATTATTAATCCTCTTAAGTTATTTTTAACCCTTTGTGGAAACATTACAATTTCTCTATTATATACAATTTTAATACATTTTATTCAGTCTCACTGAATCAGAAAGCATATTAACTTGATTTATTTACTTTCGACGATTGGTTGGTGAAGATCTAGCTCGATATGTGATGTTAGAATGTAAATGAGGAAAAGTACTTTTGATAAGATTCGTAGGAATCTGACTAATACCTGTAAATAATAGTATTATGATAAAGTATTTTATGTATTTTTATAGCGAATAAGAATTGCAATATATGCTTATATATACTCTTACCATCGTATTCTTTGGAATTAGAACGTGTTCGAGCTCGCTGCACATTTTCTTGTAATGCTGTTCTAGGGTACTTTTCTTTTTCTCCTTGTGACAAAGTACTCAGTTGTTTAACCTAATAGAGAAGCAATATTTATTTATGACGGATGACGAGAAATATTATTGTTCTAAACTGAATATAATTTTTAATAATATATTCTATATACCTCTTCTTTTAAATTTTTAATTTCAGCACTTTGATTCCTGTTAGCCAGTTTATAAAAGTGGATTGTTTCATCTTTCTGCTTTATCGTATTACTGTATTGGGCATTCGTATCTTTAAGATTTCTATCCAAAGCTTCATATGTGTTTCTTAACATGTCGTGATTGATCCTTAAGTTTACTATTGTTGTTTCCTGAGTCTTCACCTGATCTTCAAGATGTTGATTGACTTTCTTATAATGCTGCTTTAAATTTTTTATGTTTTCTTTTTCTGTTAATAATTTTTGATTAAGCAACATAAAATCTTTGTTCACGTTGTCTGCTTCTTTTTTCAAAAAAGCTATATTATTTTCGTAAGACTGTTTTGTAACCTTCAAATCTGAAAAATATACGAAAAATCATTACAGGTTTTCGTATTTTTCACTGAGATTTATAAAATATTTACCTTTTTCGAGAACGGCTACTTTTCTGTCTTTTTCCTGTTCTGATAATGAAAGCTTTGCAATCTCGTCCTTCAGGTTGTAATTTTCTTCTTTGGCCGCATCTAATACTTCTTTCAAATCTGCCTTTGCTTTAGTCAATTCATCTACTACCTGTAATTCTGGTATAACAGATCAAATTAATTAATCTATATGTGCGATAATATATGGTAATCATATTTATCGGTCGTTATACATACTTTCTGTTAACGCAACGATGTTAGAATCTTTTTCATTGATCTGAGTTTTGAATGCAGCTACTTCCTTTTCCCAATCCTCAATCGACTTATCACATGGTTTTCCAACTTGACTTTTTTTTAATTTATAAGCATCCAACGTATCCTTCATTCTGTCATGGCGCTCTTGAACGAAATTAAAGTTGTCAAGTGTTTTTTGTAGCTACAAAGGATAATGCAATTATTTGATTTTAAATTGATTCTACCGCCAAATCTAAATACTAAAATTACCATATTTTTAACACCGCTTACAGATGAGTCATTATTTTCGCACAGCGATTCGATTGTTTGACAACAGGCATCATTATATTCAACGTTGATACTAGCTTGGATTCCTTTATCAAAAGTCGTGACATTTTTTGCAATCATCGTTGATTGACAAGCGCATACTTTTTCAATAGGTGCAATTGATATGTTTGGGATTTGGGTACTGTTTTGAATGAAGCAGAGACTTGAGTTTTGCTTTAGCACGTCAGAAAATTTTCGTCGAGGTTGTATAAACTGTCCTTTATTACCTCCCAGAATTTCAAATCTAGCACCCACATCCTCGATAAATGACTTGGCATTTTGCTCAATCACATTTAAACTTTCGTCAAATACTTCATCGTCCTTTAAATCCAGTGAAAAAGTAAATTATGAAAACAAATTTATCGATTAAGAATAGCAGTATTTATTTCATAATATTTACCTCGGATTCTGCACTGTCATCTAAGCAAGTAGATTCTGAACCTCGGCCCACAATGTTTTTCAGACTTTCAAATATATTTGCCGACTTTCGTCTCAAACCATCTTTCAAATTAATTATTGATTTCGTTTGTTGATCAATAGTTTTGTTAAAATCGTGCAATTCATCTAATTTATTGATCAATTGAAGAATGCTTGCCAAATGGTTTTCCTGATGATGTATTTTTACTTTCATGTCTCGAATATGATTGATAATAAAAATGTAGTCTTCGTCAGATTCATTGAATGTCTTTGCATAGGAACAAAAAGTTATTTCAATAATTGCACATACCGTGAAAAATTATAAACACCTGAACGTTCATGTGCACTTACTTGTAGTTCGTTAGCTGACTCTGAAGAAACCGATGACCTAAGTTGCTTAGTTATACTAGCAAACTTATTTTCAGCATTCAGTAATTGTCGTTTATTTTTTTCTAACTCTTGTCCAAGGCTTTCAATAATTATGTTTTGTTGGACCGAATTTAGTTCAGTCTCGTTAACCTTTGCTTTCAAATTTTTTATTTCAACCAGATTTTTGTCTAAAATCTCTTCTTGTCTTTCAATTTGAGTTTTCATACTTTTAAAATGACTAGAAAACTGTTGGTGCTCTTTTTCAGCTTCACTCGCGTACATTTTTAAGGACTGTATCGAATTAGAATAAAATGTGAATAAAATGATCGCTTTTAATTGAATCTTTTGAATGCAATGTTCTTACCTCCATAATGTTGTTTAAATTTTCAACGTGCGTTTCGACTTGGCTAACTCTCAATATCGATAAATCGTTTTTTTGTTCTGGAATCATTTTTTGTTTAACAAAAGCTGTAGAATCCAAATTATAGAAAATCAATTATTTGAATTCTCCATAAATTTCGAACAAACATATTACTCACAGTATATTGCAGTTACAATAATTCCAAAAAATTGACACACACAAATAAATATTTTAATTAACGTCGAAATCGTCTTATTTTGGAATACTGAGTTTTTAATTTTGGAATTTGCCATAATGTGCACGTTATTTTCTTGGCGTTTTTTTGGCGACAATACAACGGACTTTTCGATATTCATAGAAGTTAAGTGTTCATCGAAAAGCCAACACGGTAAATCAATCATCTTATTAGAAAGGTTTTTAGTATCATCGCTTAAACTAGTATTCATCTAAATAGAACATTAGCATCATGAGTTGCTTTGAAAATACTTGAGAACTTTTAATTGTTATAAAGTGAATATCATACCTTGTCAGTGTCTTAAAGAAAAACTTTTGGCCTTAAAAGTGTCGACTAATAAAACTTGATTATATCTTTTAAAATTTCACAAAGAAAACTCTTAACTGTCGTGCCAAAATAATTAAAATTCAACAAAGTTTAACTTTAGATTTAAATACAGTCTCAGTTATTCGTCAGACAGACGAATGGTTATTGGGATCATGTTATGATGTTCCATTATATAGACACTATTTACCTATCACGTATTTATTACCCCCACCTTACGAATAATTTGGCGGATACTGTAATGACTACTGTATAAGAATGACTAGATTTAATTATAAATAAAATAAAATAGATTACAGAACATAAGATGGTTTATTAGATATCAAGTTTTACAAATATTATCACACACGATTTTTTAATGAATGTTCTCGGGCCGTATTGTATATTGTACAAATATAATAATTATATTAAAAGTGACTATATATATATATATATATATACGTATATAAATAATCGATTACTTATAAAATGGTGCGTTCTCATTTTATTTACATTAGTATATAAACCACGATTTGTCTCAAGTCTTTCTTTATTCAATGTCGAGTCGTGGAAGGGAATAACGGGGACATATTTTGTTCGTTGATGCGAATGAGCTTCTTTTTCTTGTGCATATAGCAGTGTGTTACTATCAAGCAGACGGCCTCTTTACATTTTTACGAACATTCGCAATGCTTAGCTGCTCTCAGTATACTTATTGAATCAATAAATAATGTTAATTGTATATATAGATAAATATGTAACTAGACTAAATTATACTTTTGTGGTAAAATATAGGCCTGTACGTTTTGTCGGCCCGTCGTAAGAAACGCGCGTGGCTCTTTACTTCCCATTTCAACAGTTATATTATATTCATTGTTTTCCTTTTTTTTATTAAATGCATTAAACATTTTTCATTTACAAGCTGCTTTCTTTCACTGTCACAGTTCGTAGAGAATGATTAATTTTTTTCAGTCTTTTTTACTTAATTTTTGTGCGAGCGCAAAATGGCTTTTATGAATACTTTCATAAGTATATTAGGCACTCAGAAGTGGATATTTCAGACTGATTTTAAAATTTAATAAATAGAAAGTCCTACTGAACTTTTTATTAAAAAAACACCCATTCCTGAAAGTTTTAGCAGATCGTAAGTAATTCTTCTATAGTAACAGGAAGCACTTGTTACAAATAGCAATTCCATCGATATTCTTTTTTCCAAATATCTACGAACCGTATCAGCTTAGAAAAACTTTGATTTCTAGTTTTAGTAATGGTTATTATATAAGAGAATGCAAGCGGTGGCACTCGATGTTTGTAAAAAACGAACAGTCTTGTTTAGGCACGAGTATACAATATTGCGTAATGCTCGTTTGTGTATACGCGACATGTTCATATGTGCTTTACGCTAATCGGGAATATTTTAATATTCTTTTTTGTATTCGTCACTGTTTTCAGACCCTCGTTACTGTAAATATGTACAAGTTGTTCTCTCAAGTATAAAAATTTTCGATAAAATATAAAGAGTTAAAAGGGTAAAAAGGTATAAATTACGTTATTATCCTATAATGACATTACAAAGTTCGTTATCCGATTGAATGATGAAAAAGTGATTCATGCATATTGTGTTGTTGTTCCTCGGTGGATATGCATTTGCAAGATGGCAGTCAATTGGCTTTTTGATACAAAAACAGTTTCTTTCATATCTGTCGTAAAAAAAGACTTACATAGAAAAAAATTGTACATAATTATACATTCTATTTGCATATATAATAAGCTGTTTTTTTATAAACTCAGATATCAAGATATGTAACCCTAAACTAGGCATGGAAATAATATAACCAGATGAGTTCATAAAATTCATAGAAATATAGCAAAATTCAATATAAACTTTCATTGATTTTAGATTTCAACTAAAACATATTTATACGTCGCTTTTAATAATTGACAGTTCTCAAACAATCATGTATAAAATTACAGTTATTTTGTTTAGATATATTATGTACAAATAAATTTCATATAATTATACAAAATTTCCTCATCATTATGTCAGTACATAAATGTTTCTGTAAAATCGCGACGTTATATCGAATAAGGAAAATTCTTGATAGTAACTAATACAGATCTTTCTCATGCATAAAACTACATCTTATACTTATGCGAATCGAAACAAAATTGTGCGCGGTTATTTGTTAATAATACTTAACTCGCTAAAGTCTGGTTTCTTTCTTTCTATTATGATACACAATTATTTTACAGTGAAACCAAACTTTCTCAACTCAAATCTACATACGTACTTCCATACGATCAAGCGGCCTATCTTTTTTTACATTCATTCTTGATAATCGTCGATTAGAACGAACGATACTATTTCTCTAAGAAACAATTATTTTTTTCACCCAATGAGATCATAATACTATACGACTAACTTTAATGTGCAAAGAAGTACATTATTTATAACGGAATTTTTCGGCCGAGTTGCTTCAAATATATCTTTAAAAAGCGAAGCAGCTTAACAGTACGTATCATAACTTTTTAAGGCCGTTAAACGTTTTCTTTTCTTCTATATCTCTCTTTCTTCTTCTGGATACGAATTCCAAGCAGAATACATCCGAGTCTTTTATTTCGCAATTACTTGCTATCGCTCTGCACATATTTTTTTTTGTAAAAAAATAAACGAGCTTACAAAAAAGAAATAAATATCGTGAAGATATTTTTTGCACGTTTTTTGATGAAAACGATACTTTGAAACTTTTTAAACAGCAGTTTGTAGCTTACGTACAAAATAGTCTTTCAGTTTACAAGATGATTGAGTATCCGTTTTTCTAACGCAAAATCTTTATACATTTACACATTCATTCAATTTATAGGTCCGATTTAGCGTTCTTAAATGATGATTATTTATTTCCACCTTCTTTTGATGAACAAATAAACTCGGAACGGAGTCGAGAAAATTTGTTAATATCCTTAAAAACTGGTTCACGTCAATGCGCATTTGCGCTTAGCTGCAATAACATCACATTTGCGTTATAAAAAAGGTTCTATACAACTAACCAAGCACATAATTACAAAGAAAACATCACGCTTGAATTCTCTGTGTGCATACACATAAATTAGCTTTTGGCTATCTAGGTTTCTTTTGCAGGCAAGCCAATTCTTTGTTTAATGTAAAATTCAATGCTTCTTTGCCATGCCAGCGAAGTGTTGATAGAACACGACTTGAGCGAAAGTTTTTTCGTGCAAGATGCTCAAAATAAAAGCAAAACTCGATCTTTTGCAAGCCGTTTGTTCATTTGTTGATCACTCTCGTTCTTTCAACTGTTAACCATTATTTGCAATAAAATAAACGGTTCGCATGTATGCAGTCTATCCGGTTATGGGGATGGCACGTGCTTTATAGGAATTCACTCTTAGCATTCAAACTCGGATGCAGTTATGGCGTTCAAGTCTTTCATGAGTCCTTCTAGATTTGCCATCTCTTGATTCAGTTCTTCGGTACTGTAAGAGGGCTGTGGAAAAAGGGGTCACGCAAAATGTTATTGCCAAAGCGATTTATCTTTTAAAGTTAGGCATATTGTTATTCAAAAAAAAGTTGTAATTTGAAAGCAAACCATAACATCTATTTTTTTAGAAAATGATACATAACGTTTATTGTATATCAATTTAAGTATAGTTTATTCCCAAATTTTAACATTTAACATACAAGAAGGCAAAAGTATGTATTCCTCTTGCAAATGAATATTTGGTTAAAGTAAGCTCAAAAATTGAAGAAACTGTGTAGATACGTTTAATATAGTTTACCTTTAATCGTTCAATTTCTTCTGGAGTATGATTTGCATTTGTTACAGATGCTAATCTATTCTTTATCAATTGACTGGAACCACTTGCTTTTTTGTAAGGGCTTCCAGATATCGTAGGTCTGACCGTGACTTGGGAAACTATAAAAAATAATATTTATTTAAATATATTATGTTGAAGTTCTTGCAACTTTAACATTATACGTTCAAGAAACAAACCTCCATGTTTCTGTTGTGCTGGTGTTGAAGGTGCGGATTGCGGAGGTGGTGCAGGCACACTAAAACTCTTAAGTGGATGTCCTTGAAGTCTTTTAGCTCCGCCGTTACTCTCAGAATTTGTCGTACTATTTGCAGGCTGACCGCTTTCCCCGTATGCATTCGGAGCGTACTGCGAAGTTGCGTTGTATGACTGTGGTCCTCCTGAGGTGTACAGCTGCAGACATTGAATATTTAATTGTTAAATAATCTAGTTCTGATAATTTCGCTTAAACAATATAAACAGTATTAATAATAATTGCTTACTTGGGTCTGAAGCGCTTCGTATGTACTAGTTAAATTGCATGAATCTGGACTCGATTCAGGTGTTGGTTCCAGTGTTATATGCGCCCTACTCAAGCTGTACTGAGCTACACTTCGGGGATAATTTTGCCGTATGGACGGCACATCTGAACACGAGCTATGAATAGTTTGTTGCGACATGCTACTGTTGACAATTGGTGTGGCTGTGGCAATTGCTGAAAAAAGGCAATAAAAAACAATTAATCCAAGCTTTTTAGATTCACGCGCATTTCAAACATTTGAGATTGTGTTATGATATTGAAGTAAATTAATCAACTAAAACATGTAATCATGTGGAGATTTTGATGAGTTAGGCACCTATAATAACTTATATTATGGTTAAACTTTATGATAGGATTAGGTTATAACTACTTACGCTGGTGTAATGGTGCACTGTCAACTGGAAGTGTAATGAGTTTAGGTTTATGGCTCCCCCGACTGTGTTGTCTGCTCAATGTAGAGCATTTCTCTTCATTGTTGCCTAGTGTTTAATAAATAAAGAAACCAAGGATTTAAAATTAAGAAAATAACAAAACTAATTTGAAGCGAACGAAAAATGATTTAAATAATCCAACTTTAAATAACAAAATGAGAAATGTTGTATGTTGGATGTTGTGCAGATGATTATGTCAGTATTACTCTTTATAAGCTAAACCAAAACTGAATATTTCACAATATCATGCCGTCGAATTAGTTTTCCAAAAATAATTCAATTCAGCATACTGTTACAATTTGTTCAGTTGTGGCAATAGCTTTTAAAATTTAAGTGTTTTTTATTACATACCCATATAACTTGGTATATAAGTACGCTTATCCAAAGAACCAGAGTTTCCATGTGCACTCTCTTGATTGTACTCAGAATTTCCCGATCTAGGTAAAGTATTACTCGTTATTGCACTGGTCGAAGCTTCACCATTTCCCAAACCCTTTTCCAGTGCTTTCAATTCCATTTGATCATGATGAATCCATAGATCCGGGGGTTTGATATTTGTTTTTATATTCGTATCCTTCAAATATCTAAAGAATTGAATAGTAAATAATAATTTTCAAAATATTTAAAAGAACATTTATTATTATTATTATTATTTTTGTTTTGTTAATAAATTGTTGTATGTACCCTTTCTTTCCATCTGGAGAATCTGGACTTCGTCGACAACAAACGAAAACAAACACAACAGATACGCCGGTCAAAACCAAAATCGAGCATCCGACAATTATGTAGATCAACATGTGTGATAATCCGCCGCTACCTAAAAATACAAATAATGATTTTTGTAAAGTTTTGCCATTTAGCGTTAAACTTAAATATCGAATAAGAATTTGCTTACTTTTCAGAGTTGTATACGGTACAGTTGAAGAGAAAGGTCCATAACCCTTGGCGTTACGAGCTCCTATCTTAAAATAATAAGTTGTGCTAGGTTGCAGTTCAGCCGGCAAAACGAATTCCGTCTTGTCACCAACGAATGCCTCAGTTTTCCAGTCTCTTTCGTCTTTATTATTATCCGTCGTATACCGTATTATATATCCATTGATATCGCCGTTCGACAATTTAGGCGGTAACCACCGGAGTAGAACAGACTTTGGATACTCATCGATACTTTGAACGGTCAAATCCCGAGGTGGTGAACCTGGTTTTGCCTCCAGCGTCTTGTTCATGACTACCATACTCCACGGCGACTCTCGTCGACCTTTTACAACCTTCACGGTGAATTCATACTCCGTATTTGGTTTCAAGTCGTGGATCATGCAATTCAGTTCGGTCGTGTTGTAATACTTGTATCGCTGATTGCTGCTGCGATGGTAAGAGGTGTAACGAACAATGTAATAACGATTATCCGTCACGTACTGAAAAAAAAATAATTAAATTTGATTAATCGCTTTTCAAGCACAACAAAAATATACTCGTTTAAATTAAACATGTGCGAAACGGTAGAATTTCAAAAGTGCGTTGAGTAACGCCTCGAGCAAACTTACTTGATTTTTCGAAAGTGTCATATCTGTCCAGTGCAGTACGACAGTACTGTACGACATTACAACAGCTTTCAAACCAACTGGAGGTGTTAATGGAGCAGCGCTTTCGGCTGACGTTTTTTCACTCGTCCTGACATTTTCATAAACTTGCAAACCTTCGCCAGCCTCGTTCTTTGCTCTTAACGTTATTACGTAGTCGGAATTGGGCTCTGTAAAAGCAAGACCGATATTTTAGCAAAACTGTTCGAATTTCCACACATCATACAATGGAAAAGTAATCTCTGCAAATTCGTACCCAAATTATCAATCTGATAATAACGTTGCTTGCCATCCAGTACTTTCTTATATTCATCCGGAATGCCTTTGCCCCAAGTAAGAACGTAGCCTCTCACTTTGATGCTTTGATTTTTCGGCGGTCCCCACCATACGACTATGGAATCCGACATGGGTTTGGCTGAAATATGAAGCAGAATTTTCAGTTACTTTTCACAAAAATACTTTGATAAATTTTAAAGCCGGAATCGAACTCACTTTTCAGATTAGTAGGTGCACTCGGCACGTCGCTCTCCGACAAGTCATTCTCGTAGGTCTCGACCTCTTGCCATTCGGAGCATCCCGTGGGTCCGGTCCCGTTGACATTGAAAGCACAGACTCGCACCTGATAGGAGACGTTCTTCTCCAGCCTGTTGAGGACATAATAGCGCGCGTTGCCGTCCGTGGTTATAAGCGAGGCATGGTTTCGACGATCCGTGGGTCGGTAACGGATCTTGTAGCCAGTGATGATGCCGTTTTGACCCTCGGACGGCGGTTCCCAGCGGATTATGATGCTCTGTAATAATCGAGTTTATACTGCCTCATTAAGACTGCAGTTGTCACACAGTACAACAGCGCATAAACCAACAGCATAACTGCTGCTGAGACAACGTCGATAAATTGAAAAGATGCTTACCGTAGCTCCACCTGCTTCGACGGTGACATTCGGCGGATGGCTGGGCACGTCACCGAAAGTCCTGACCCTAATCTCGCTGGTCGAGGCTCCCGGTCCATTATCGTTGACAGCCTGCACCCAAATGTTGTACTCTCTGTAAGGCTTGAGTTCGGTCAGCTCGTACGACGTATTAGTCGTGTTCCTATTCAGCTCCTCGTTGTCTCCCTGCGAATAACGGATGCAAACAGAGAGTGATTTAATTCGATATCCTTATTAATCACGCGCTCGCGAATATTTGTAGCGCGCGGGATCGACCCGGGGCAATTTATAAGGATTAAGTGCGCCTACCTCGGCATATGTGATGAGGTAACCCGAGATCCGACCATTAATCGTGGTTGGCTCCTCCCAACTCAGCATTATGCTCTGACTGCTCGTCGGCCATCCCCGCAGATTCAACGGCTGACTCGGTACGTTCGGCTACGGGCAAACATTTTGATTTTTTTTTTTTTTTTTTTTTTTTTTTTTTTTTTTTTTTTTTTTTTTTTTTTTTTTTTTTTTTTTTTTTTTTTTTTTTTTTTTTTTTTTTTTTTTTTTTTTTTTTTTTTTTTTTTTTTTTTTTTTTTTTTTTTTTTTTTTTTTTTTTTTTTTTTTTTTTTTTTTTTTTTTTTTTTTTTTTTTTTTTTTTTTTTTTTTTTTTTTTTTTTTTTTTTTTTTTTTTTTTTTTTTTTTTTTTTTTTTTTTTTTTTTTTTTTTTTTTTTTTTTTTTTTTTTTTTTTTTTTTTTTTTTTTTTTTTTTTTTTTTTTTTTTTTTTTTTTTTTTTTTTTTTTTTTTTTTTTTTTTTTTTTTTTTTTTTTTTTTTTTTTTTTTTTTTTTTTTTTTTTTTTTCATTAATCACCTGTCGTCTGCTGTGTCACTCGGTATTTTTGGGTTTTGACTTATCAAAATAACGCCGAGCGGGTAATCGTTTCTCAAGCTCTGCTCTTAAAATTCATCAATCTCTACGCGTGTACTTACACACGCGTTATTCAAGTATAACAGACATTCGATTATTACGCAAAGCAGCGTTTTAACTTGTGGATTTCCCAAGAAGATATACCGCAGCGTCAGCGACGTAAATTACAAACTGCGTCGGTCAATCGCAGAGATATTCATCAAACTATTAGAATCGCAAGCGCTATCGGCAATGCATCAGTAGCCGAGAGCTATTAGCTAACGAATCGAAATCACCGCTCAGCCGAGGAGATTACTGGGGTAAGTACGTATGTCCGTATTGTACACGCACACACATATACGCACCTCCGATTCCGTAGTCAGCTCCAAGACCTTGCTGGAGGCGCTGAGCACGTTGGAGACATTGGCGACGGCGCGGAACAGATAGGTCGTGCCCGGCTGCAGTCCACTAATCGTCACCGTCGTCTCCTCGTGAGGCGTGCGCTCTATTCTCTCCCTGGAAATTACAGTACAATGAGAATCCGCGCAGACTGTAGTTACGGGTATAGCCGTAATGCACGAGGCTAATATAATTAACAGGAATGGCTCGAGCGATGCTCGATGATTGCGATTAGAGATAAGGGCTTGTAGTGTATAGGAGAGCGTTATAAGGAGGTGTCAATCGAATGATTCAAGGATACCCGGTTGAGCGAATATTTTTTTATTCAAATTTTACCTCTCGAATCCCTCTTGCTTGTAGTAAATCAGATAGTTGGAGATCTCGCCGCTGGTGATCTCGGGTTCCTGCCATCTGAGCGCGACGAATCTGCTGTTGACCAGTCCAATGCTCAAATTCCTCGGAGCAGAGGGTAGAGTGCCGGCCTCACCTAAACCTCCCGATCCATCCAGAGAATCTGAAACAGCAGCAGCAGCGACGGGGTCGTAGGGAGGATCGTAGGGTAACTCGTCATCCTTGAACGAAGAGCCAGGCAGACGAGCGAAGGGTCCGCCGAGCAAATCGGCTGGATCGTCCGATGGACTGATCGACAAGGGTGGATTCGGCGTGTAAGCGGACGACGTGTGCCCGAGCAAAGTGCTCGGGTGCTGCCACGTGCTGTTCGAGAGCACCTTCAAGCGCTTCTTGCAGACGGGTTTGCCGTTTGCCGATCGGTGGCGTCCTGGACCCTTGCGCTCTTTTTCTTTACAAATGTTAGCATGCAGACACAGTTATGACATGGAGCAGGCAGGTAGTTTTTTTTTAAGGACGATGGGATAGGATTGAAAAAAGAAAAACGTAATTGAAATTAAAAGGTTGTAATCGAAATTAAAATAAGGTTTGCCTCTTCGAAGTGCGAGCTCTTCGAAGAGGCAGTTTGAAATAAACGTAATCGAAATATGAAAGCATAAGTTAAATTGTATAATATAATAGAAATTAATGGATGTACAGCTCGTTGAATGAAACGAAATTACACGGACGCTGATTCAGTGCATGTAGTAAATTATAACCGAGTGAAATAAAAGTAACTTGTAATAAATCATACGGTTAACGGGGATGATGTATACAAAGTAAATAACGATGAAATTCAACGTGAATAACTGGACAAATTATGCTGGAATAATGTAATATTACGTACGACCACTATACATACGAAACATCCTCTACAGAGATATATATGTAATATTAACGACATATACATCACAACTATATAACCGCGTTGACTACGAATAACATGTAATCTACTACGACACAACAGCAATTTCTAATCTAAATAATATCGCGTGCACAGATCGGCTCCTGCATGTTAATGCAAAACCGACGCCTCCATAAATACCGCGATTCAATTACATAAATAATCCTACGCATGAAAGGCCGTACTCTCTCGCGCGCGCGCGCGACGAAGAATGCGATATTTTCACGCCGATATCGCGGAGCGATCGCGAAAACGAAGAAAAAAATCGACAGCATGGCGAGTCAAGCGTGACGGGCAATCGACTTACAATAATCGTGAACAATAATCTACAAGCCTTTCTTTTTTTTTCCTCTTCTTCTTCTTCTTCTGTACCAATCGTCGCGTGTGTTTTCCGAATGCTGCACGCACGCACACATTAACAAATTAACTCTCCCCGGCGATCTGAATAAATCTCTGCGCGCACACGCGACACACTCGCGCATGTAAATTAACCGGCCGCGAGAGAGTTTCAACAACAGCAAGAAAAAAAAGAGGCGCGAAGAGAGAAAAATACTCACTGGGCTGATGAATGGTGAGACGAGCCGAAGCTTGCACGCTACCGGCTGGGTTCGTGCCCATGCACTGAAAGATCCCCGCGTCTATGTTCAGCAGACCGTTTATCTTGAGATTGTATCTGGAAAAGAGAGTAGTAGCCCCATATAGCCATGCTTCGTTCCTTCTGTATCAGCTCGCTGTTTGCTGGCTGCGCGGAGGGAAAAGTGGCGCGAGGCTAGTTGGCGCGGCTAGCCGCAGTTCGATTGCGCTCTCTGCGGCGCAGGACACTGTTAGAGAGCTCTCTTTCTCTCTAGTTCCACTGGAGATTTAGAAAAGGGACTTTGCCATTTTTGCTTGGCCGTCGCGCGATTCGTATCTGTTATACACATGCGTGTCTGCTTTATTGTGGCGAGGCTCGCGTTAATTGCTCATTTTTCGGAGATAATATACTTTTGCGCGATTCGTTAAAAAGTTTACAATGACGTTGTATAAAAGGCATTATTCCGGAAAATCAGTGGTAAAACTGTAGCTTATATGGAATACGCCGCGTTGCCGACTATTGTGAGCGCGCGGGCAGACACAATGCCGAGAGTATTTTCCAAGTTTTAACGAAGCCGATAGCTCGCATACAATAACGCTCGCTCGCATATATACACACAACAATAGCGACGGATTTTCAAACTTTCGGTCGCGTCGTTGGTGAAACGAAAAAAAAAAACAGAAGTCCCCTGCCAATTATATAAGCATATTCGACGAGTTCTGCAGGCTATACTTTTTTCTCTCGGGTCGTCAACCTACCCATTGGTGAGCTGCCAGTAATTGCTGAGCTTGATAACCTCGCCGTTCTTGAGCCAGGTTATCACGGGTGGTGGTTTTCCGTAGATCTCGCACTCGAATTCCAGCTCCTGGTGCTCGCTCGCCTCCTTGTCCTGCGGTCGCTTGATGAAACGTGGCGGCACTGAAAGTTCGAGGGTAAAGTGTAATAATGATAATCGAGCGGCTGATAATCGCATTAATTAGGAAGCATTAATTTCGTACCTTGGACGACGACTTCGGCAACAGCGTCGAGGGTGTCTATGTCGTTCTTAGCTCGGCACTGGTAAGAGCCGTTGTCCTCCTCCGTCACGTCTTTGATCATCAGGCTGGAAGCCGCGACCGTCTGGTATCTGCGCAGAGGAGTTACCCGAGCAATTCGATTATGAGTTTTGGGAAAGGAAAAACTTCCTCAAGCGCGCGCAGCCCTAATGGCTTTCGTTGCTGCCGAGGTTGCTGCATCAAAGCTTTAGCTATACTGTACTTATGTGCTTCTCTACACGTGGCACTGAATAATGCAAGCAGCACGCACTAATATCGATCGGAAGCTATATGCGCGTATACTCGTAACGTAAACAATCTTTGTTGTTGAAATATTGTGATTACATTATTGATACACCGAGCTCTGTATAGAGCGCTAATCAACGCGGGACACTTGTACAGCTTCATGAATCCTTAATACACTACTCCCGTGCTGTAATATCGACTCGTGCTGCTGCTGTACAACCTATACCCTAATTTTCGGTAGAGCCTTGCAGGTCATCCACTCAGCTCGGCTAAAAACTTGAAGCTCGGCTTTTAGGATGTACATATCTAATTACCTAGAGTCCAAGGAAGCTAGGTCGATGGACGTGCCATCCTTCAGCCAGTAGACCTCGGGCTTGGGGTTGCCATTCGCCGCGCACTCCAGCGTGATCGTCGACTTCTCGATGGCGACCTGATTGAAGGGCTTCGCTACGAACACCGGCATACTCTCGCCTTCGCCTGTGTGTGAGAAAGAAGGAAAGATCGGTGAGAGCTGCACGTCCGTCTGATGTAATTAAAAAAGTAGGGAAGGAGCTCTCCTTGCGCACAGAGGGGATAACGCCTAGCGCACGTCAAACTTGTCAAAACAATCGCGATGAAAAATCGCTTCGCTACTGGCGCTGATTTAATTTCGCGTCGGGAGAGTTGAGTTGGCGGAAATTGGATCGCGAATTAATGGGAGGCAATTAGTCGGTGTTATATCAGCGCGGCTGTTAATTCATCATCGGTTTCGTAGTAGTGAAATTGAAAAATAATTTCACCTATAGCTCGTTCAAGTGCTTGGGGAATGACTGAGAGATAAAAAAAGGCACTTACCGATATCGCTGGTCTGCAGGGCGAGCTGGGCCTTGGTGCTGAGTCTGTACTGTCCGAAGCCACTAGCGTTGCATCGGTAGGAGCCCACGTCTCCAGGGAGCACTTCGTCGATTTCCAGAGCTCCTATAATGCGGAATATAATTTTTGATAAAATCTCCGTACCGTTCTTTACTCGTATATGCCCCGTTACACGGCGTTCTATACGCGGTGATAAAAATTTTAATCTCCAATTCCGCACAGCGTAAATTGGAACTCTAGAGGCTAATGCACGTCAAACATTGAAAATTGAACGAGAGAGAATTCTAATCACAGGGTGATAGCGCGGCGGGATTAACGTCAATGTTGTTTCATGAAAATGAGCTGGCGGTCTAAGGAGACGCGAGTGTTTACCTGACGGCAGGATAGTCATCCGGCTCTCGTCCAGGAGCAACGGCTGCTCGTCCTTCAGCCACTGTATATTCACCTGGTCGCTGGTGGCTAATTTGCAGCTCAAATAGGCTATTTGCCCAGGATAGACCATTGTGTCCTGCGGCTCTCGATCGAAACCCGGCAAGCCTGTGTGTGTGTATGACGAGTAAAGAAGAAGTTTAATAAAACTTGGCTCGTTTCAAAACGAGAGTATAGAGTATAAGGGATATATTAAGTAACGTCCCTCTGTGCTTCCTCTTTCATCTCGTCATATATATAGTTTATGGATGACCGCTCGGAAAAAAATGTCCTCGTAACTTTTCTAATTATCTACTTATTTCTCCAGAAGACGACGACGCTTGGCGGATTAACGACGGCTCGCAGTAATTGACACTTCGATTTTTCTCCGAAGAAGTGTGTATTCGCGAAGTCTCGAAAAGGCCACGCGTGAATCACTATATTGATTCGCCGCAAACGAGAGAAACACAATACACACCATCTCTCCCGAAAAGGAAGTAATAGTGTGCCGTATACACACGAGTGAATCATTTCCACATAAACGTCGCTCTCAGTTTCGGTAGAGAAAAAAACGATAAATCGACGATCGAATCGGAAGCACAGTAGGGTTTCCCTCTCCCGTGCGTGTGTATTTTGTTTTCGCACATATGCGAAAAAATTCACGCCACAGTCGTAAAAAAAAAAAATAGAAAAACAAAGCGATACACTGACTGGCAAGTTTAACGACAGCAGTCCTGGAAGCGATGGCTCCGACGTTCTCGATGGAGGCGACGCACTGGTAGCTGCCTATCGACTCCTGGTTCGCTGCGCTGATGTACAGCGAGCCGTTCTCCAGCTGGCTCCTGTGTGTCGACATAAAAAAGGACCGTTAAAAATCTATGAACGTCCGCCGGCCGTTGATTTACTCGCTTTTATTCCGCCAACAGCGAACGTATATACACCGGCGTGCGATGTATAAAATTTAATCGGATAGATTATCTTTTATCAGCGTAGTGACGCGAGCGCAAGGTTTGCTTTTTTTGGAAAAACGCCCATCACATGCAGAGGATTGATGAGTCTGCAAATAAAGCGACTTTGTTATTGAATTCGCGACGAGTCGTGACTTATTGACGCGACTGTAACGCATCGGCTCGCGCTCACGGGAAACATTGATCAAGTATTGTGTGGGCCAGTGTTTTTTTAATTCTTCTACTACTCCTATTCTAAAAAAGACATGTTTGAATTCCAAACATCAAAACGTGAAAATTTAGAAAATATTATAACGAGGGGTGTATTTTGTTATATTGTCGCGGGAATCTCGACCTTTTTGAATCAAAATTTAAAGCTACTACTTTTAAACTTAATTTTAATGTTCATGCCTACGTGTGGCGCTAGAGCGATTATATCAATTACCAAAACAAAGCAGTTATGGACTGGCCCTTTTGTCACCGTGAACCGTCTGAACTGTCCGTGTCTTAAGCAGGTGAAAATATATGGTGGCGCTAATAGGCACTTTTCTATTTCCCTCACAATAATATGCGACTCGAGTTTAGATATAGTTGTGGGTTACCAATGCTAAAACTGCCTTGTTTGGCTTACTGCTTTGGCCGCTCATGCTGTAACTGCTCGAAGCGCATCGAAGTCGCACCAAGTGTTGTTTTCGTGTTTTTGTGAGTCCGACCGCCGACGTGATTTTGCAATTGAATAATATTCATTTCCTAACGATTAACAAGAATATCTTGGTATTCAGCTCTGAAAATGATGCCGTTATTCGTTATTAACAAATATAACTGCAAAAATATGGTTTTTCAGCAATATATTAAAAAATATCAACTTTAGAGAAAAAAAGTTAAGATGAAAATTGTTTATTATTGACTCACAAAAACACGAAAACTATAGCTGGCGTGTGTACTGTTGGTCGCTCATGCTATAACTGCGCGAAGTAGAGCTATTTTTCCAAAACATTTTTCAATGCACAACAGAAAGAGATCTAATCTCCAGAGCTCCTATATATATACACACCCATTACCCTTATCTTCGCATCAAGATAAAACCGGGTACTCGAAGCGTATCCTCCGAAAAGCAGCAGTGCAGTGCAGTGCAGTGCAGAGCCGCAAAGAAAAAAAATCTGAAAAGCATGGATCATCCGAAACAGGCCTCCTCTCTAATCAGCCCCACGTGTGCAGTGTATACCAGCATCGCTTGCAGACGCCGCGACGTGTCTGCAATAACAGCAGCCTATACTGTGTGAGCTGTGTACACTACGCCAGGGTTTATCTTGCGAAAGGGCATTAAGAGATTTCCAGCTAGCATACATCAGGCATCGACGGCAGTTAGGAAGATAAGCGCGAGCGATAAGAGCTGCCACGAGGGACCCAACTATACGACGACGACGACGACGACGACGACGACGGTACTTGTCGCGGCTTTTCTTTTACGACGAGAGAGGAGTCTCTTTCTCTGATGCGGACAAAGTGATATTGAATCGAGCGTATATAGACGGGGATGAAAGTCTTCCACTAGTTTCTTCTGTCTCTCGTGTATAGACGATGAGTTATAATGTATAAGGGGGGGATATATCCGAGAGAGAGAAAAGGGAGCTTTGTATCTTTGTCATATTTTGCGGACAGCGCTGCGCTGAAATGAGTTCTGTGTTGCGCGTTTAATGGGATTGATTGATTTTATTAATATATATTTATTTATAGAGAGAGAAAGAGACAGGGACGATAAAAGATTTTATATATATCGAGATAGTCGAGGCTGATGAGCGTCTGCGGTGGTGGTGCTTCTTCGATATTGATTTCTTTCGGTCAATGGGATAATTAAATTTCCTCTTTATAGAATAAATAGTCAATGCCGGACGTAATTACGGAGTAATGCTCGCCAGTCGCGTTAAATTAGCATCCAATTAAAATTATAATAATATAGCGTTCCGCGAAATCACAATTTTCGCTGTAAACCAATGTTGTGAAATGACGAGTATGCGCTTCAGATTCTGATTACAATACGCGCCGGCAAAAATCGTAATGAGCTAATTATGATGCCGAATTCGATACACAAATTACCGCTTTAACGTATGCTCTCTCCCAAAGTAATTTATTTACGTAAAATCCACGAGAGATTTTCGACCTCACATTATTTCTTCATAAAAACGAAAATACAAAATAAATTTAGTTCCCTTGAAAAGATAAGTGTTAATCTTATTGAATTGTTTATTATTGCGTGAAAGAATCAGATTGATGTATTTATTGATACGTCCTCTACATTCAAAAATAATTGCTCAAGCGATAACGCGATAAAGTTTTTTGTACACAAATAGTTGCCGCAATATTCTTATTTTTCCACGTTCAACGCAGATGTCGAACACATTGCACGTGCGTGAAAAGAAAAAAAACAACGATAAGTATAATCCAGAAAAATAACAATGAAACTCCACTCACCGATACTTATCCCCAATAAAGTTGATGGGCTGTCCATCCTCCGTCCTCCAGGTGATAACGGGCAGATCCTGCAACAGTCCACCAGGTGCCGCCTCGATCTTGGCCTCGCAATCGAGCCTCGCTGGTTTTCCAAGCTCCAGCACGAGGTCCTCCGGCTCATGGCTGAACTGCAAACCGGGCGCACCACCGCGCGCTACAACATACGGACAGAACGAATCGACGCGTTAGTCACAAGTGCGTATATACACATGCTGCAGCACGGTATACACCGCCGGCGGAATTAATCTCTCGCGGCGCTTTGATATATTTCCCCCCTTTGGTTTTTCCGTCTGTGCGTTATACGTGCGCGACATAGGGGGTTATACGTATACGTGTTCGATAAGTTTTTCTCTTTCATCTCTCTGTGCTCTGATACATACATACGGGGGTTGCGCGTTGCGCTGCTTTATCCTGGATATGCGCGATTTTTTTTTTTTTAACAAAGTTTGCTACTCGTCTTTTTTGCTGCAGAGATTCTCGAATTATTCTGCGTTTCGTAGCGTGAAACAAGTGTACGATGCACAACTCGAAAAGGGGGCTCGCCGCTCGATAAAAACTTTTCGTATACTCATAAACCGCTGTTACATATAAGTATTACAAATAGCTCTAAAAAAATTCATTGCGCTCGCCGAGAGCCTGGCATAAATTAAAATAATCTCATAGCGGTGTACAAAATGACTTCGCACCCCCGAACAGACAGCCCCCTACGAAAAAAAGGGTCCATCCGCATTAACCACGCATTACATTATCCAATCAGCGTTATTACCCCTGCACGTAATCGTCACGAGGACACACATACACAAGAGGAAGATAAAGAGCGTTCGCTCTACATTCAAATCCATCACGCCCTTCCTTTTTTTCCATCAGGGGACACCTTGCGCGCACTGCACCCGCCTATATACTATACCCCCCTTTCGGATTTCGTGACTCGTGGAATATTAATTTGTCGAATTAGCCGTAATTCACGTTATATATATATACAGGGGACACACGGCAAGAGCTTCACGCGTCATCGATTTTCGCGCGCGGCGCCGGCACGCACGCACTTCAGTTTTCGGCGGCGCGCAGATCGATAATATTAATGCTGCGTATACGCGCGCGCGCGAGCCAGCGGAGACCTCTCTGCTCTCTGCTATACTGCTGGAGAATGTATAATTCGGATTTTCTGCCGGGACGAGCAGAAACGCCGACTGAGAGACGGATTTGGGATGTCGGGGGTAATGGCGCGGGCTGTAATTTTTGATGAATTGAAATTTTTAATCGGGGCATCGTACACGTCGTATTTTTTTTCTTGGGTAAATTTCACGCGTTTGATCTTTATCGATAGTGGTATAGAGTTGAGACAAAGTGCTTTTTGCGCGCGCTATACACGAGAGGCGAAAGTTTACATCAGGGCAAAGTTGTTGTGTATAGCTCGTGTGTTATAAATAGAAGCTAAAAGGCCGGGCGAGTACAGCAGCAGCAGAGCGCGACTATAATTTTGTCATCGTTGGAATATTGCAGTATACTGTCGGGGGCAAAGTTTCTGTAATACACGTCAATTACCGCATCTAATATGTATAACGAGACTTCTGCCGGTAACTCCTCTCTCATATAAGGTCTATACAAATGCCCTTTGACGCTCTCGAGTCTCTCTGCGAGTAGCCAATTTTGGTCGTTACTTGTTAAAATTTTCCGGAAACTTTCGTAACAACGAGCAAATCCTTTCAACCCCGACATTAAAAAAGTAAAAGCTGCACAAATATAAACGGATTAGAGAATATTTCACGTCCGGCCGAACAGAACACGCACGAGCTCAAAAGAAAGCCCATTAATTACATACGCGCGCGTAGAGATAGATATCCAAAAGGCCAAAAGTCTCACCCCTCTGCGCATTGCACACGCTCCAAAAAAAAAAAAAAAAGAAAAGAATTCCCCAAAAGTGCAGAGAGCCGTGCAAACAGCGCGTCGCGCACTCGTACGCCTTCTCCCTTTATAAATATTCCAATTAAAAGTAAGCCCAAGCGCAGCCATGCAACGACGAGGCCGTCGACGTTATAAATCGAGCGAGAAAAAGCCGTATATGCCTTGCTGTGCACCCCCGAGGGAGAAAAGACGATATTCGTATACGCAAGTGCGCAAGATGGCTTGGGAGTGAGAGAGAAAAAATGCTAGGCTGCTGCAGAGAGAGCAATCATAGCGATAGCTGCCGATAATCCCAAGTTTAATGGCATTCGAGACGGCCGAGTCACACATATATATGTGTATACGAGGAGGGTATCGACGACTGGCGCGTGCCACCCCCCTCGGACTTTGCATTTTCATCGTCACGTCGACTATTCTCTCCTCCCCCGATATCTATAGCTTGACTCGTGCAGTATGTGATGTCGTCCCCGTCTCTGGGGCAATAGCTCTCTTTTTTTTCACTTTCTCGGGGATGATCACTATCCGAGAGGCTCTTGCAGCTCTCTCTCTCGCACAATTCCTGCGTGTACGTGTCTCGAGACGTGTTTGCGATTGCGCGGGTTTTAATCGCTGCCGGCCCGGATACTTTTTCTTTCGAGAGGGATTTCCAGTGACGATGATAATAACGAGGGTGAGAGAGAGAGAGAGAGAGAGAGAGTAGAGCTGAAAACGTGACGGTTTATTAACGCGTCAAGGGTTAATCTCTCGAGCGTTGGCGCGCACGAGGGAGATTAAAATCCGATCGATTACTCGCGCTACATATACTATAATATGCACCGTAATCGCTCCGGCGAATCTCGAATTGTAAAATCGATCTACTCTGTAAACACGACCTCCTTACGTTGACACGTCTGACACGAGTAAGTTTCCCGAAAAAAACTTGTTACTCTCACTGATGCATCGGCTTATTGCGTTGTTCGTAGAATTTTCCTGCTCGATTATTATCGAGAACGCGGCCTCTCCTGCTTGACGTGCCGGTCACGTTATTAGCCTGGAGTGAGCTTTATAGAAAAAACAACAAATAGTTCGAGAGGAGGAAAGTAGCTTACACTTTATGGGTCATCGTTCCCACTTTCCGGAAACTTCCGGCTGAAAAGTTCGCAACTCGAGATGGCCCCAAATTTCCCATCACCAACACTCGCGCGCGGACTAATAGCAAAAAATAAAAAGTATAGGTGTATATATCATACGTAATACAGCTCTCGATTTTTCATTCAAACGTCAATCTCGCCGCGAGGGACCATTATTCACGATTCCGCGCGTTAGCTGCACCGGACGGCAGGTGGTTAATGATCACTCGGACACCTAGCCGCAAAAAAAAGCAGCGAAAAGAAGAATAGCCGAAGGGATCTCCACAGGAAAGAGCGTAGACAATAAGGTATCGCGCTATCGAATTTCACCGCCTCCATGTGTGCACGCGTGAGTTTAAGTGTATACGAGGGCTGCGGTTCAGATATAACTATATAACGCACATCGTGTGTATGACTATGAGAGCGTGAATGTGGCGGGATCGCGTGTACGCGGAGTTTCCGTCCATAGAACTCTATGAACTTGCTGTGCTTGCCGCCGCCGCCGCCGCTGCTTTTTTAGCGGTGGGGATCGATGTTTGGGAAGTTTCTGCGAGAGGAGAAACTACCGTATATAGATGCTAATAGTTTGCTGCTTGGGTTAAGCGGTTTTCGTTGATGGCTGCACGGAGGGAATGCGTGCGGCGACTTTGTATATTTGAATTTTCTTTTTTTTTTTTCTTATTAAAGAAACGGATGCTTCGCGGAAGGCAAAGTAGCACGTGTTTACGCTCCTATATAGTCGCCGGCATAAAGTTTTACGAGGGAAAGAATGCGCGGCTCTACTCGCATGGAATCCGATGAAAAATTCGCTGTATCGAGGCTATACACGGGAAATGCGTAATCAGGCTGTGCGCAAAGTATTCGATAAATTTGAAATATTCTTGAGAGGAAAATTTCTCTCCGCGAAGAATATCGATAAGATACTAATATAATGTATAATATACGCTGCGTAATATTCTGAGGAGAGGACACATAGCCCGCTTGCAGCAGCAAAGCTAAAGCTAATATAATCTTCCCCCGACTATACTCGTCGTTTAATAAAATAAACGCTATTCAAACACGAGGCTGCAGAAAGTCAAGCTCGATATCCCCCGGAAAATAAGCGCGTATTCCTGCACAGCCGCTGCAGCTACTTATATACGTACGGGAGGAAACTGCCCTTGCACATGCCATAATACCACACAGTGGACGGACTGCACATTACGAGACAGACATCGGCGGCCCAACTATTCCGAACGCATACACATACGTACGTGTGTGTACAATGTATATACATATATGTAGGCAGATGTGGGCGTCGGGTACATACATGCAAGCGTAGAGGAATATATAGAAAGAGAGAAGCAGCAGCGGCGGCGGCGGCAGAAGGAGAGAATGAGAAACGAGGGAGGCAAACAAAGGGACGACGTGCCCCGCCGCCATGCTACTGCCCCCGTATATAAGTAGAGAGAGAGAGAGAGAGAGAGAGAGGGAGCACCCCTCGCGTGTCTTTGCACAGACGTCCGCGAATACCCCGACTCTCGCGTTTGAGCTGCGTCGAGAGAGAGAGACTACCTACTGGATTCATTTGACTAGTCTTTGTGATCCATAGGCCGGAGATAGAGAGAAAGGGTAGGAGATGAGACGATAGTTCTTTCGTACAACGGAAAATTAAAACCGGATAATATATAGCTCTCGACGCATTTAATGATATAACCGTCAACGACGTATATTCTACAAATTCTCGCGTAATTCAGCTCTTTATCACACGAGTTTATCGCCTCTTTTCCAGAACAACCCCCGGCGCTCGTCCTCTGTACAGCATCAGCCGAAAAAAAATCTGACGCTAACGAGGAAATATATATGCGCGGGAGAGTTGGCCGCGCGCGAGCGCGACGATGATTCATGATTCCGGATTTTCAGAGCCGAGGCGACAGAGAAAGAGAGCCTGCAGTCCATATATCTCTAAAGCGACGCGCATATAGTATATATAATAGTGCAGCGCGTGTCGCTCGCGGCGGCCTTTTCACTTTTCGCCGTGTGTCGTCTGGCTTTGTAGTCTGCACGCGCGATTTTTGCGCTTTTTAAATAACTATTATATATTAGAATATATAATATTAAATTGTATAAGGGCGAGATTCAAGCCCGATCAATTCATCGTCGTCGCGCAGGTATACGTAATACGCCCAAGAAACCGCGCAGCAGCCTTTCATCCGTCCATCATTCATCCTCATATACCACTTTATATATTATTCCGCTTATTCCCTTTCGCGGAGTTCTCTCTCCTCTTCGCCGCATTATAATTCGTCTCCCCCCTGGAATTCCCTTTTGCGCTATATATAAGCGCGACACCCTTTTCGGAGTCTACAGTGTGCGTTTTATATACCCACGCACACGTAGCTCCCGGTTATATCTAGATCGAGTCGGCCGCGAAAACTAGCTCTCCCTCGTATATATACCGGCACGAAAGGTTGGATCACGTGCGGACGCGATCTTATACATAGAACGACGTCGTCGCAGGTATAATTGATTAGAAAAGGAGAGGCCCTGTGCTCTCTATACAGTCTGCATTTTTTAAGCCAGCCCCTAAGTGAGCGGTAAATCCTCCCGTAAATAGGACCGACGAAGCTTTTCAATGGAGCTATTCTCTCTTCCTCCGCGCGCGCGCGTGTTTGTGTGTGTACACCCGAGATGTCTTCCTCTCCTTCTTTCTTTTTTCAAGTGTAGGGACTTTTTTTTCATCGGTGTCAGCTGCCGCGGCCGTTATTAATTTTAGTTGCGAGTATAGTGTAGCATAGCGGCTGCGATGCGTTAATAAACGTCGCGCTGAACTAATATGGATCGGTGCCATTATAAATCAGAGAGAGAGAGATGTATCATAGCGCGGGTGGTGGCTGTCATTTTTTCCTGATGCCTCACGATGTGTCGGGGACTATACGTTTTTTTTTCTCCTTCATCGCTCTTGGAATGTATCCTATGGTTCTAATACGCATAGACGAAACGTATACACACGCATCCGAGATTATATAAATGAGTCGAGGCTTAAAAGGGTTATCAATCAATACTTGTTTGTTTTATCACGAGACTCTGCGCGGCTTTATACTCTTTTTTGTTCCTCTTGAAAAGTATCTATCCTCTGAGGAAGCGCGTAAAAGGTTTTTTCCTCGAAATCAAAGGCTGACCTCGTTCATCATTCCGTTTGAGCGATTCCATCGAGAAGGTAAACAGCTGAGATATTTACCGAACGCGTATCCTCCAAAAAGCACTTCTATAATCCCCGCGCGAGAAACACCAGCCCCGTTATTGTCGCCTACAAATATTTTATACAAGCAACGCGAAACAATACAACCCATCCACTACTACCCTCATGTGTGTCTCCTACAGCAGCGGCAAACTTGTTAAACGACAAAGGCAGCGACACTCTAGCTACCCACAGTATAAAACTCTTCTGGACATCGACACGCGCTTCGCACAATAACAATACAGCATACACACCAGCATCTCCTAGAAAAACAACAACGACGAGAATAGTGCTGCACTGGTGTGTGTATATAAACTTCACGTATTATCCTCCCCCTTTGAGAAGAGAAACTAAGATCGACGGACGCGCACGGTCCATCAATTTTTATTATCAATCAATTTCCATCTCGCCGCGATAAATCCATCCCCGCTGCGCGCGACGCCGCCGATACTCCTGTTCGCCAACGTTGAATTGTTCCTTTCGCGGAGGGTCTCTCTCTCTCTCTCTCTCGTCGTTCGTTAATCGCCGATGGTAGTTCGAAGACCGGAAATACACATGATGTATTGAGTCTGCTTCGAGTGCGGGGGAGGATTCTCCTTGCGTGAGATGTGTACATATAAGTGAGCCGACGAGGAGAAAAATCGTTTAATCCAATTTTCGTCTAACGATTCCCTGATAGCGCGGTTGATTACGGGGGAAGAGAACTTGGAACGTGGTGAGATTGCGTTTTTCTCTCTTTCTCTTTCTTACATGGTGAGAAAACTTTTATACACACGTTCCACATCGAAAGAGGAAAATCTCGAAAACGAAGCATTTCTCTCAAATATATAAAGTGCATATCTCGAGAAGCACACGAAAATCGCATCATATCCAGCCGAAGAAACTATCGCATCAGCATGTATGCAGCGTAACCCAGTTGCGTTTACATGCAGAAGCAAAGTTCATCGGGCACGTGCTCTCTCGGCTCTCTCTCTCTCTCTCTCTCTCTCTCTCGCTCTCTCTCTCTCTCTCTCTCTATCGCCCTCCGAGTTATATTCGCGAACGCACATCGCGTTTCCTCGAACTACATACTCACCTATATAGACCACCGCGCAAAGAGAGAAACGCTTCCGGCCGCGCGGTCTCTATATGTATATACTGATCCGCAAGCGCCATTTTTCCGTCATCGCGCCCCTGGCAATAAAGTGCGCGGGAGTAGGGAGATTTAACGATACGCGGAATCGCGAGAGAAGGTTCGAGTGTATACTCCGCTGGAGAGAGAGTTTTGGGACTAAATGGGAATTGAAATGCGCTCTCTCGAGTGGGCTATAACGAGTGCGTGGTTCGAAGCTGAGATTTTCGCGGATACGACTCATCGATATAGGAGTATATATAAGTGAAATAAGTGGGTTGAGATTTTGCGGAATTTCGTATTCAACGGGTATACGGTAAATTTGCGACAAACAATGAAATCGTTCGGTCGCTAACTCAAGCATCGCTTCGGGGTAAATAGCGCGAGTCCAAGTGAGGAAATACACCCGCAAACGTGCAATTTTGAATTACGCGCGATTACTCCATAATTGCTTTTCAAACATAACTGCAGAGCGCGCGCGAGTTATGAAGTCGACACAATAAATTGTATACATTCGTCTGTCTATACAAGAATAATCGAATCAGTGTGTGCGCGAAAGTTTGTTAGAGACTTTTAACGATCCCGAGAATCTTCTTGCAAATCGCTTTAAAAGTTTCAAGAATTTTCCGATACTACACAGGCAAGTATACAAGAGCTAGCTCTGCGCCTCCCGGTAATTCCCAGCGTTTTCATCCTCCCAGAAAAGAATTTCCACACGGCGAGAACAATAATTCTCGCGTATTTTATTATCGCGAATCAATATCCGACATTTTTATACACAATATTATACGCGATTAGATATCAATGTTTATTGGAACAAACGCGAATATATCGCGGTTTATCGATGCAGCTCAGCTCTCTCTCTCTCTCTCTCTCTCTCTCTCTCTCTCTCTCTCTCTCTCTCTCTAACTCTGGACTTGACGTTTATACTCCGAGTGATTTATGCATTTTATTTAAAGCTTTATTTTCACAAAGAATGTACACTCTCTCTCGCTGCGTAATATATATTTCTTTATACTGCGCGGGACGTACGACTTGTGTGTATGTGTGTGTGTTATTCGGAGTTTGCCGAATCAAACTTCCAAAACTTTTTCCATTGGGATTTTCCTGGGAAAACTTTTGTATTTTCAGCGTATACAGCGGTACAAAGTTTTTTCTCCTTTGACAAACTTCCTCGCGCTCTATACCAATATAAACAATTTATTCCGCCAGCTTTGAATCCTTCGAAGGAAAAGTAGGTCTGATGCCTATACACACCCGGGCTGCACTGCACGCAACACCGAAATTAACGAAAGCCGCATCAGAGCATCGGATAAAAAGCAGATCTGCACAAAGAGCGCATCAAACGAGCGCGTGAAAGGGTCTCAACTTGGAAAAATCTAACGCCTTATCGCAACTCGCGATTCTCGAGTGTGCACACACGCGAGTGTTTATATATATACGTATATCCAGCATCTAGGCGTGGGCGAAAAAAGGGAAGCCGCAATTAGAACACGTCGCTTTGCCGTGTGTGTATCCGGCAGTAGGTCGCGAGCCACGCGCGAATAAATTTTCAACCGCCTGAGAAACCGACTCGCTGCTGCTGCTGCTGCTGCTGCTGCTGCTGCTGCTGCTGCTGCTGCTGCTGCATCTCTCTGTTTATGCGATGCTTCTTTTGCGGGGGCCGATTTATTTCATTGCGCGCTTGATTGAGAGAGATTGAAAAGCAGCTGATGAATGAAAGTTTATACGGCTGCAGCGCTGAGATTATGGCGCAGGCTATATAGCGATCGGGGAAATTGAAATTTGAGGAGGAAGAGAGGTGTGTATATATTCGAACGATTCGCTCTTTACGGCGCGTTTATCATTTTTTTTCCTTTGCAAAAGTATCAGCTTCAACTTTCTCATTCCCACAGCAGAAAACCGCATTTTCACGCAGATCCTGATAAACTTTTGTCGCCTAGCTCGCGCTCGTAAAAAAAAGATGATAATGTCCTGCGGAAACAGGCCTGGTGTGTCGAGAGGATCTCTGTACAGCATATCAAGCTCGACCTACGGCGTTCCTACATAGCAAATAGAAGAAAAGAGAGGCGAAAAAAAAGCTATAGACGAGAGCTGCTGGCTCGCTTTTACGAGCTGTTAATTCCACCGGTAGCAATTACACACGGGCGTGACTTTTCCATGCCTGGCGACCTAAAAAGGGGCCCTCGAGGCTACCTCGTCGTCGCGAAAAACTTTCCGCCGTGATTTAGGTATATGTATGTACACCGAGGATATTTGAATAATTCCATTTCATTACACGTTCGAGCTTGCGCTGCTATTTTTACGGCCGCCCGCGCAGTTTTTTCTTACCCGGGGACATGTACCGTATAGCTGCTGCTGCTCTGTGGTGTGTTTGTTTTTAGCGGACGGTGATAAAGAGTAACTGGCTATATAAGTTTTTTTTTTGCGGGAGGATTAAAGGCGGCTTTTAATTAACGACGACGACGACGTGAATTCGTGGGAAGTTTCACGTCGTATACACACGCATAAATATTCCATCGCACGATTCAATTTGTCCCCTTTTCAATTAACTTCGCTGATATATAATTTATCTCGACTTAACAGTGTATTCACGTACACAAAAGATTCCTCATCTGGAGAGAAACAGTCGGGAATCCGTCGTCGACGCCGCACACAAGAGCAAGGCGAACTTTTATCGCACCTCGTATTACGATCGAGAAAATCCAGTTCTAGAAACGTCACTTTGCTGCTGTACACGTTTCGTAATTCGCGCGCGGGAAATTTAATATACACGCACGTATATGTGCGTTCTAGCTGCACCGGCATTTGTTTATGTACAGAGAGTTGCTATGAGTCACGGAGAGGCAGAGTAGTAGGAGGAGGCATGGCTTATATGCTATCGAGAGAGTTACTTTGCGGCGCGCAAACGAGTCCGTAAAATGGAAATGAAATTGCGCACTTACAACCGGGCAAGGGCATCGCACTCCATCATTTTCGAATTGAGCGTAAACAGCGCCGAGAGAGAGAGAGAGAGAGAGAGAGAGAGAGAGAGAGAGAGCTTGCGAAAGCGATGGCTCGATTAGAGCGCGAGCTTTTTATTGCAGAGGATGCGGATTTGACTTTTAACACTCCAAGAGCGTATTGATAAGGGGATGGAGAGTATATAGTGCTGCGCTGTTTATATCGACGAATGTTTTGTTTCCTTCTTTTTTTCTTCAAGCGCGGGCATCGGGAGTTGTAAAGATATTCCCTGAAAGTTTCGAGTGGTGTTCTCTCGGCGTTTTTTTAAATATAAAAAGTTTATACGGCCCGAGATATGTAATAACGGATAAAAACTTGCGCGCATGTATGCTCTTTCTTTCTCGTAAACATTTCCGAAGTCGAGCGTCTTCGAGCGGAAGATATTTCAAAGTGGGTCGTTGAACCTAGATTCATAACGCAGACACACAAGCGTATGGTATTATCGTATAAAACCGGGAGTCGAAAATATGGAAATCGCAAATCGTGGTGTGCGACTGCTGCAACAGCAGTTTTTGTAATTATATAAAACTATATTCTTTGTTTCCTTAATGCGCGGAAGATGTTCCATATTTCGTATATGATATATTCTTATAATACACATAAGAAACGTTATTGATGAGAAAAGCCGCACAGAGGCGTGTACGATTTACGCGACGATGAATTATGCGAGTTATTAAAATGAAACTGGATATAATATTTTCGTAGAGGCTATAAAAATGCGCGAACTTTAACGGTCGGTCTCTGTATGCGTAGAGCTATTTTATTATGCAGGTTTTGTATAAATATTCGGAGATTTATGCCTGGAATTTGTCACTCCTCTCTTCCCAAGAATTCGTCAACGAAAAGAGTAAATTTCGACTGCATAACATAACACACATTTCGCTCCAAATCTTATATATCCCAGGATGAAATTACGTCGTTAATTGGCAACGAATATAAACCGTAACACTATACCACATCTTACATATATATCGACTGTGTCTTTCGCGAAGTTTTCGCAACATCGTATATCCGAGCCGCCGTAATCCCGAATGTCACCCAACGGGATTTTATAACTCGCGCGCTTGCGCGCCTTTCTAGCTCGAGAGTATTGAAAATATTCGCTATACGCGATCATGATTTAGGGCCTGCATCGCGGAGAAATACGTATACGCGGCGCGTGCACAATCGGCTGCCACCGCGCGTGGATTTTTTTTAATTATCGCGCCAGAGCCGATATTTATTCGCTTTTGCGCAGAGTCAACACTCCGATGACGGAATTAATACTCGCGCGCGAGCGCGTAGTTTATAATTTGAGCGCCGCTGATTTATAACTCAAGCTATGATAAATACAGCCGCGGCGTAAAAGCGACCTAAATTATTGTTGCAAAATTACTGATGTAAAATTCTCTATAGTCAAGCTATAATGTAAAAAGTTATTTATACTCGTTTTTAACACGCGACGAGTTTTGCTCCGATTCTCACGGTATTTAGCGAATTTCCACTGGTAGCACACATATACACCTGTTTTATAGAGCCGAGGCGCGAAATTTAATCCTAAATTATGGATAAGTCGTTAACAAGTTCGCGCGCGATCGTTACAGCATATGCGAGTATCGATAATCTGTCTACTCGACAACGAGCCGACGATACGTCAAACTCGTATATACACAGTGTAGAGACACTATACAGTATACAGTGTGCGGTTAACGACGGCAACGTCGACGAACTTTTGACGACTTTGTCGTATCGCGTGAAAGCATCGATTATGACAGAGGGACGGCTGGTCACACACTCTTTTAACGTCGCGTCCTTTTGTATTACTCTCTCGACGCGAATGAGCTAAGAGGTATAGAGAAAAAAAACGAACCCTTTGAAAACCGATCCCGAGAGTCGGAGAAAAGCCAGAAATTATATTCAGCTCTATAAAGTCCACACTCTAGCCAACCATAACTCCCGCGTTTTGCTCTCTCTCTCTTCTCTTCTCCGCAACTGGGTCAAAAGATTATGTGCGCAGCATCGACTCTTCAACAAAAAGCACTGGAAGAGAACGAGAGATGCATAAAACGAAGAGGAGGAGGAGGAGGAGGAGGATCTCGTCCCATTGTACGGTGACGACGACAATGTAGAGTCCTCTCGAAAATCCTCGAAACGGGAGAAGAGCGCGCGCGCGCTCGAGCTTGTATTCGAAATTGAAAGAGAATACAGTGTACGGCGCTGCTGATGCTCATATACACCTCACCAGCGCTGCTATCGAATATTCCCGATACTCGATATAGTATATAGTATAGAGACAGAGTGTCCAGGTGCGCTGCTGCTGGTGGTTATTGAATTACAAGCTAGTACGTAGGCGTGTGTGCGCATGTGGCGCTTCTTCTTCCTTCTCCCCCGTTTTCTCACGCTCGTTAAGTTCTCCTGCACTTATCGAAGCTTACCCTTGTTTATCGGGAGGGAGAACACAGCTCGCTCGCGACGGAGAGAGAGAGAGAGAGAGAGAGAGAGAGAGAGAGTGGCCACTTGAAGCATTGTTTTCGCACCGACGCTTTTTCTTCCTTCGCGTCGGTCGTTGTCTCTGCTGGGGACGCAGAGGTGCGACGTTCCGGTGGGGTAAATATTTTGACGGGCGAGTGAGACCTGCTTTTTTACGAAATTGAACCTAACCTGTATTAACGTTGTTTTTTTTTTTTTTGTTTTTTTTTTTATACTCCGGAAAGTAGACCGTTTCAACAATAGAACACTGTACGCGTGAGGCTATTTTCGAATCGATTTCGCGTGGCTCTCAACCCGACCCTCTCTCTCTCTCTTCCTTTTGGCTCAAATGCCCTTTTCGCCGCACTGCCGTGTGTAAACGAATAGCCATTAGAGCTAGTGTCGATTTCGACTAATGGCTCCGATTTCAACCTACATCTCTCGAAGCTTCGTGCCAACAGCAGCAGCAGCAGTGGTTACACGATAAATTCGAAGAGTAAAGAAACAGCAAGTACCTCGTTCGAGTCTCTCTCCCTCTGAACTTCTCATCTAATAAAGTGCCTTTGTTTTACTTTTACGGAAATTCCGATAGCTCGTGAATCGGCTTTAATACAAAATTCAGCCGAGAGTGAGAGAAAGAGCTCGTTCGCTTTTTACGTCCGGCTTTTAAGAGCGCGTGTGTAATACCTCCCGTGAAATGCGCGCCGAGAGCATCAGGGTGTGTGTACATTGAAAATCACGCTGTTAAGCTGTGATTTGTGATAAAGGACGTTGTTTTCGTAGCGGTGGTTGTAAAGCCGGGGTATAATCTTCTACTTTGTCGTTAAACAGTTTTCTAATAAAAGTCACGTAGTCTCATGGTTTTAAAGCTTGTATACACACACATACAAAGTCTCAGGAACAAGTGTCGTTTCGTACACACGTTCCCGGATGAAATCTTCCCTTGCCAAAAGTTCGCCACTGCGAAACATCCCTCCAAGCACACACACGGTATTTATCGACATGACCATCGGGCTTTATGTATCCCGGCAGCGTCTTTGCTCTCGAAAAATTTCCCGCGAGAGCACAGAACGGCAGCTTTCGTCGGTCCATCGAAATTTCATGAGCCGCAACTGCTGCAGCAGAAGCGTCAGCAGCGTATCCGTCGAAAATTCCGAAAGAAAGAAAGAGCAGAAAGAGAGAAGAGCGAAAAGCCGTAATAAATCGAGCCTGGAAATCATATCTCCGTCAAGTCGTAAAAATCGCTTTCCTCCCTCAACCGGCGGCGAGTTACGACGTGCCGAAGGTCTTTACAACTCTCCGGCACGAGCTCTTTCCTTCTGTCTTTTTTTTTCCTTCCGTAGCACAGCCTGTATCTTTCTTCGCGCCAAGTGCCGCAGCGCGAGCAGCCCACGCGGCCGTAAAATCTGCAAAACTGCTGCAAAGGTTGATGCTGCAGTGGCAGAGAAAGAGAAGTCCGAGTTACGCGAGGCGCCAGAGGCAGAGCGAAGTGTAGTCTAGTGCGCCTATTTTGCGCGACGACGACGACGACGACGACGACGACGACGGTGACGAGGCGAGAGTTGCGGTCTTTAGAGCTCTAAATTCGAGGGAATTAAATTTCGCGAGAGCTCGTTAATTTTCGTGTTTTCCGCTTTGCTTTAACTTCGCGCGCTCGCTTGTAGCTTTGACTAATTAAAGATTGTATACTGTATAACTGCTACGTCGAGAAAGGAAGTGAGATTTTTCCTGAAATTTACTGGAGAGTGTGGAAAGATCGACCAATCGAAATCCCTGTTTCTCTCTCGCTAATATACGCTACATCCTCACGTGTGTCTATATATGTATTCGCGAGGAATCCACGCGTAAAGCATATTCAACTGTGACTAGGACAATAAGAAGATAAGAGCTGCAGCAGCATCGCCGTATATATATGCACGAGGAGAGAAAGACAGCCTCAAAGATAAGGAGAGAGGAAGAAGAAGAAACGACGACGAGTGTTGACTCGCCTTTTTCCACGCTCGGCTGCAGTCGTCGTCGGCATACGTGAGATTCCGGGAGGGGGCGGTGAAAAGCAGCGAGGAAGGGAAAGAGACAGCTAGAAAGAGGCTAAGGACCTACATGTTTAGGATTCCCGGCGTTCCCTTTAGCGCCAAGCGTTGTCTTTTTCGCTGCTCTCTGTTTATTCCTTTTTCCGAGACTCTACTGTTCTCTCTCTCTCTCTCTCTCTCTCTCTCTCTCTCTCTCTCTCTCTCTCTCTCTCCGCGTATATATATTTTCTCTCTAATGACCCTTCTCTCTTTCTCTCTAAGCGCAGCTTCAAACGCGACCCCCTTTTTCCGAGAGCTGCGCCACTATATACTCGCGACTTAGTCTGCAGTGCAGCATCGCGAGGGTGATTAAAATATAAATAATTGCGCGTCGGAGGGCTTTGAGAGAGCTGCTTTTGCAGAACTGGAAATGCACTACTGCTGGATGTTTGGATATAATATAAACGAGAGAGAAGTTAAACTCTCTCTCTCTCTCTCTCTCTCTACCAGTTAAGCAGTGGATAATGCGAGCTGCGCGCAGCAAGTATATACATTAAGCGGGTAAACGATACTGTTTGTCTCTCTCGAGTTTGTAGTGGCTCTGCGCTACTCTCTATGAATATATTCGTTCGTTAGACGGAAAGAGCGATGCTGCTGTGTTATTTTAGATTTCGTATGCGTCAAATTAGTGCGAATCCCGTCATCGAACTCACTATACTACGCGGCGTCTTATCGTTTATAATTGCACGATGGGCTTACCTAACGCTGCGCTGAGCTGTTGGCAACCAGCAAACAAATCTCTCTCTCTCTCTCTCTCTCTCTCTCTCTCTCGCTACAAAATTTAAGTATCAATAAAGCGCCGAGAGACTCCCAGGCGCGTTTGTTTTCGATGAAAACAGAGTTATTACGCGCTTCCGGCCACGTGGCTGCGTCTTCTATACCAAGCTATTTCCACTCACCTATACAGTACCATCAGAGCTTCCGAATAACGTCTCTCACGAAAAGCACGATATTAGCGAAAATCTCGCCGACGCACATACGCACTCATCCGGTCTTATGCATCATTAAGGAGCTTCGTACCCTACTCGAAAGGTCTTATACCTATACACACGCGCTCAATCGAGACGAATCTCCTCGCGCGCATACACACACTCGAGGAAACAATCCGATTTAAATTTAAACGCCGACGTCTCCTTCCAAGTGTAAAAAGCTCTCGGCAGAGTAATCGATGGGCCAAAGCTCAATCTCAGCGCGAAAAATTTACGAGCCGCCTCGAGCTCTTACCCTATTCGCGAGCTTTTCTCACCCGTCTCTCTCGCGGGTATAGAGAGCGGAGGGGAAGAAAAATAAACCGTCTGCTGTGCCCGCGCTCCGCAGTTTGATTTACGAGACCGGGCGCCGCGCGACAACCTACCGCATACGACACGTACCGAAATAGACTCTAGAGAGAGAACAGCGGCGGACTTTCCTCTGCATATAGGCCTACGTCTATCGCCGCTGCGTATACATATATAAGTAAATACCGTGCGTTTCTCTCTCTCTCTCTCTCTCTCTCTCTCTTTCTGCACGACTGTACAGAGCTTTTGTGCCTGGGGCAAAGGAAAATCCAGAGAGCGCGGAGCTTTATAATCGGATTTTTTCTCGCCAGAGAGCTTTTCCGCCCTTTCGCTGCATTGTTGTCGAGAGAGAGAGAGAGAGAAAGAGAGATGATGCACCGGCGCGCAAATGCTGATGAGAGACCGGAAGAGCTTTTTCTATCTCTCCTGACCTGGATTTTCTAGGCTGGCTTTGTGTCGTTGCGATGATTGTCGCGATTTTTTCGGCTCGATATTTTCCCAAGAGGAAACACACGCTGCTGGTGCGCTCTCGTGATTCGTATATAATGAGGAGGAGACTATTGGAATCGGAAGATTAATGTGCCGTAAAATGCTGCTATGGCGTGCGTGTGTGTGTGCAGCGAGCGCATACTTTCGACACGCACGCCTGAGCTTTTACTGTTTCACGCTCGATCGCCGTGACTGTGGCGTGTAATAACGCCTTCTGTTAAAACTGAATTTTCACTAATAGTCGAAACGGTCGATGCGTTTTATTTAAAAATATACAATAGTTTAATGAAACGTTATATTACTTACACACTCACGGCAGTACAAAACTCCGACTCTTTTTTATCTCTGCGGTCAGGCGCAGAATTACGGAAATAAAAATGCGCAGATTGGCAGCGAGTAGGCACTATCCACTATCACGCCCTCGGGGCTGTCCATGCGATCCCTCGCGGAAGATACACCGTAATGTGTTTTGGCTTCGAGACTCGTTTTTTTCCTCCACATCCCGCGTACAAAGCGAATTTAGTATACCACCATACGTGACTCTGCGTTAGATAATATCAGACCAAAATCCGCACGAGACTATAGCGAGTGTCGTGAACGCTTTCTAATAATAATCCCTGCAGCCAACGTTATTTACACTCAAAAGTCCAGCCTCTACTCTCCTTAGCCCTTTCTCCGCTCTCGGAGCTGTCTCGTCTTCGACGCTGCAGACGCGTTCAAACAAACGATTTTCCTCGGATAATCAAACATACGCACCGGCCTATGTACTTTGGGACTTTGTACTTTTTTCCTTGCTTCTTCCGTATGTGTATACTTTTTGCCGCGAGCAGCGCAGTGCCAGAGTTAAAAGCAGAGGCGTGTCACACGCGTGCAGTTCATTTGGATTTTCGCCGGATTGTTTGCTTTCTTTCTGGGCCCGGGGACACATTATAAATTTTTCAACGCCGACGGCTTGATGTATACGCTATGTTACACGCGAGCGAGATGTTCTATAATTAAATGCAAGAGCTATGCGCGTTGGACTGCGATAATTCAATTAAACGAAAGAGAAGGGAAAAGAGAGTAGTTATAAGTACGACGTATGATCGTCGTAAAATATTTTATTCGCCTTTACAACTCCGATTCGAGAAAGAGAGTGAGCCGTTTGTGCGTGCAGTTATCGGGGTAATTAAAATTATAAAGAAGCCTTTTACACTGTATAAGTGATTTTGTAAAAACCGGATGATGGCTCGAGCGGCGGCTTATTGAAGAATCTTTGCTCGTATTTAAGACGTATTATAATTGATTGTACAAAGAGAGCGACGACTTTAGAATAAGAGAAGTACAAAATTATCCGCTATATAACTGACGTTTATTGTTCCGGAACAAAAACTCGCAACAATCGATACCCGTCATCAACACACTTCCGAAATAGCTGAGCCGTAAAAAAAAAAAAAAAAAAAAAAAAACGAAAGCCACTGCATCTCAACCGCAAGACACGCGAGCATCAGATAATACAAAATAAACGCATCACAGTAGGCCTGTCTGCCAGTCGTCAAGAAAAAAGTCTCTATTTCCAGCGGCGCAACCAGCGGAGTATTCTTCTGCTTCCAGCTGTACAGTATATAGTCTAGCGTTAAATACCGATAATCCAAATTTTACGGTCTACGCACGTATTAATAAACCCGACGTAGTCTCGCGGAAAACGAGCAACCCGCAGCGTAACAACAAGATTCTCTCTATGCTTATACTCGAAAGAAAAAACAAGGAGTGGAGGAGAACAGAAGGAAGGTGCGCTGCTCGGCGGTCTATATTCTCCGTTGCAGTCGACAATCGTAAAGTCAAACGCGCTATACGCGGAGGCTCTAATCCAGCCGTATACACAAAGTACCGGAAATGCCGCGATCGCGAGTTATACGATAATGCGCCGGCCATGTGACGCTTCCCGACGTAGGGATGAACGAGAGATAGAGGCTATAGCTGCTGTGTTGTGGTGGTGGGGGATGATTAAGAAAGAGCGGGTTGGTTTGTTGGGACGATTATTATAGATATGTCGTCTGGTGGCGGTTTAATGGATGAGAGAGATATGAGGGATTTATGGAGGAATATGATTGCGATTTTAATATACATAACGTTATACACTCGGCGGTAAGGTATTCTGTTAGAACGTTTTGAACCGTATGTCAACGTCGCCCAATTTTTGACGGGTTTTGACGGTTTTTGCAGAGGTTATATGAGCCGGTACCGTCAAAAACCATGCGACGTTGCCATTTGGTTCAAAACGTTCTAGCAGAATACCTTACCGCCGAGTGTACGTCCGGACTGCTAGAGCGATATCAATTGATGAAAACAAAGCAGTTTAATTTGGACTGGCCCTTTCGTCACCGCCTAAACTCTCCGTGTCTGTGGCAGGTGACAATAGGTGGCGCACAGGCACTTTCTCTGCATTTCTCTCATAACAATATGCGTGCCGAGTCTAGATATAGTACTGTGCCACCAATGCTAAGACTGCCTTGTTTGGCCTGCTTCTTCGGCCGCTCATGCCTTAACGGTGCCCGTTCTATATTGCAGATTTATCATACCCTATGATAAAGCATCGACGTTCTTTTACATTTTAAATTTACATCTTCCAATCACGAACTTCCGAAAAGGAGAAGCATCAGCGACAATATACATACCCTGACGACAGTCATGCACCGGCCCTTCCCACATTTTTTTCACCGAAGAAACGAATTTACGACGACAAAAGCCACGTCGTCCTAGCGGTACCTCTCGATTCGCCCTCTCAAAAGGGAGAGAAAAGAAAAAAGCGACTCAACGAATGAATCTCAATCGCGTGACGGTGTGTATACATATAAGACGAGAGAGAGAGAGAGAGAGAGAGAGAGAGAGAGAGAGTATATATACGTAAAAGCAGCCCGGAATTATTTAGCCGCCATTGCGCGTGTATAACGATCTTTGGGCGTCGGAAGCGCGTACATATCTCGCGAAATTTGCATGAGAAATGAACTTGCGAGCGAGATGACGTGGAAATTGATGTCGCTCTTCGTACATCAAGTTGAATTGAGAGAGAAGAGCTCGTGAGAAAAGAGGCCTTTGTGTGAGCGCAGAGAGCGAGATTTGAAATCATCTAAAACCTGCGCGGATACCGCAGTACCTATACCGCCGCTCTCTGTATTTATCCAAGCTTCAATAAATATGTTAAACACACAGCGACTTCCAGTCTCGGAATTAACGCGTCTCCACCTACGGATATATTCTCGCTCTCGCTGTCGGCTTTGTTTATACAACGACGACGTATTTCCGTATTATTATTCTTATCGTAATTGTCACACGAAAACGTGGGCCTTGACGATCATCTTTCGACGAAGGCGAGACGTGCTGGCTTCATTTTCATATATGTGGTATGCGCGCCGCCGAGCGCTCGTATATATAATACACACGAAGATGAGAGAGAGAGAGAGAGATTCATGAGGGCGATGAAGGAAGGCGTGTTCAGGTGCAATTTTGTTAGTATAATACGTTTGTATCTGAAGAGAAGACGACGACGGATGCGCCGCCACCGCTGAATTAAGTGGAATGATGCATTCAGGTGCGCTGCAGCATCAGCTTGACGCGCATGAACAGTTATTCCATATCGCACATGAATTATTGAACGATCGAGGGATATTATTACTTTTTTTTCTGAATACGCGCAAGCGACAGACGCTTTTTTTTAACTCTCGATGAATTAAATCGGAAATATTCAATTATTAAATATCGCTATATACACATTCGATCGACGTATATGCTTTCTAAAATTAGAATACAATAAAAGCAGGCGATATCGCGAGCGATATTGCTCAATACGCACACACGCGCTCATATAACGTGACGAGAGTAAGCAGTGGAAAAAAGAGCACTGCCCTCGTATATACATATACGCAAGCAGACACATTCAATAATATATATATACTCGCTCGTATACGATATAGCGTTTCTATACGATTTTCGTATAGAGGCATAATGATACTCATTCGATCGACCATTTCTCTCAATTACTCTTATGTCAATGGAACAGTTATTCGAATGACTTGCGCGAACTCCGTGACTCGCAGTAGTTGTATCTATATATATATATATATGTGTGTATATGCGTGCGTACACGCTCCTATGCTTCAATGGATTATGAAATCGCGCGCGTCGCAACGGGAAACGGAAAATCTACGATTCATCGACGTATGCGCGCACGCGATACACTGCAGACAGAGACTGCGCAGTATATATGCGGCGTGTACTATATAGGAAACGTATAACGTCTTCATCGTGCGACTTTGTATAGTTATATATATAACACGCGCGGACGTTGAGTTTTATATTTGTCTTTATGGAGCAGATAACTCGATTGGGGACATAGAGTGTGTGAGTTGCGGATCGAGAGACACAGAGAGACGTGTACGGGGAGTGAGACTGGTTAAGTTCGAGTTTATCGTCTCTAGAGGAGAGCTGTATACGCTCGGCGACTTGTATATTTTGATAGCCGGGAAGCGAGTTTCGCGCGAGATTTTTTGTGATGTAGGTGAATGAGCTTGAGATTATAATGTATTGAATGTAGTGGGAGAGAACAAGAGATGGCCTGTGTGTATCGATGGTTTTAAGGGGCTCTTCTTAAGTAAAAACTTTTCGTATAAGTATTGGTGTGTAATTCAATTATATTCGCGCAATCCATTACAGTAGCAGCAGACTTTTTATTCGCGAAGCTCTTATTCAATCAGAATCAATTAGTCCAATTCCAGTGAATTCCTAAGCCGGTTCATTCCGACAAAAAAGCGCATCTCCTTTTTTTCCCTTACTCATTACTCGAGCGTATAAAACAGTTCCAAGTATACATATAAAAGACCAGACGCTATATACTGCCGAGAGAAAAAGAGGCTTAAAAAGCCGAAGAAAAAGATCGAGTTTGTTGTATATCTGCAGTCGCTCGTCGTCTGCTCCTGAGAAAATGTATTTATTGACGAAGAGAGAGAGAGAGAGAGAGAGAGAGAGAGAGAGAGCAAGATGCTTCGCGCGACTTTTCAACTAGCGTCAACGTTATTAAGGTCATAATCGCACTTCCGCTCGGCTTTTATTATTCCAGCGCGATATTTACGATTACGATTTGTCGCATTTACGATTACGATCGACAGAGCTAGCTGGGACGATGCAGCGGCGAGTGTGTTATTTCGCTCGCTCGGTTAGAGAGGAAGTTTTTATTTAGTTGCGGAGACGATGCTGTGTCGTGTATATATAGTCGCGAAAGAGAGAGAAGATCATGGGAAGTACGACAAAGTTGCAAATAGCATTAAATTTCGCGCGGTTTGGATATCGGGGATCGAGTTTAATTTTGAAACTTTGCGAGAGTCGCGGTATTAGTCGATGATTTGTGGTTATATTATACGAGAGCTGAGAGAAAAAAAGAATCTTATTAGAGCAGTTCAGATGTCGACTTTTATGCCCGATCGTTTCGAAATATAATAACGTGTAAAAGCAGTCTCGTTAACTATCAAATTTTTTTTTCATGCCTCAACCACTCTGTCGTATCTTAATGGAAGCAATATTTATGACTGTCGCCGGAATCTGGAGACGCATAATCGATAATCTATAAAAGCGTGTTAAAAGAATTTATTATGTGCTTTCTCTCATATTCCCAGGAAGCAAGGACTTTATTACTCCATATAATTTCAAGATTGAACCGTATATGCCGAGCGGGGAATTATTATACATGTACAATGTCGTATACACCGACGTTAAAAAAAAAAGAAGCGCACGGACGAGAAAAATGCAATAAAGCGTGTGCTTATTGCACGATGCTCGGCTTTGTAATTTCTCCGTATAACCTGTTCACGCGCCATTTGTTACATGCGAGAGAAAGACACAGAGCTATATATATGAAAGGAAACAATTTTAAAAGCGTTTAGTGCAGCGGAAGAAAGCATTTCATTTATAAGAACCGCTATTAAATTTCGTCGAAGCTCGCACACATATATATATATATATATATATATATACGCATTATCTCGGAAAATCATTTCGGCAGCAGTATAGCTTCCGTATTAAAATTCCACAGCTGATATAATATATAATACGCGTCGTCGTGCCTCTTAACAGCTCTTCGATCGCGATCGGGTGAACGCACCTTGCCCTGGCGCAAAAAGAAGGAAAAAAAAAGGATCACGACTCAAATTTTGCTTATAAAAATTCATGAGACTCTATACCCGCACCGATCTCATCTGGACAGCCGGCGTTCCGCAAAACTCTTCCCCTACGTGAAAAAGCGCGAAAAAAAAGCTGCGCGCACAGCTGCAGGCCGATAGCGAAACTCGATTGTTCGCCGATTGCGCGTCGGCACGAGTAACTTAATTAGTCGACTCTCCGCGCGCGCGCGCATTGCTGCAATCATTCGCCGGAAAGAGAGAAAAGCTCTGTGTATATGTATACGAGAGACAGACTACTCACGCGATGCTTGAGAGATATGATTTGTATGTGTGCAGGCTGTATATAGATAGACATGAGGTCTGTCTAATGTGTACAGCCTGAAGGGAAGAAAATAAGGTTAAAATACAATTAATGAGCGCTTAGAAACAATGTTTGCAAAGTGTTGTGGCGTGACAACGGCCTGTCTGCCAGCGTTGCAGCGCTGACTGGCTAATGGCTGAATGCATTGTTTGGCGGTTTCGAGCACGACGGGAAGGTATATGTACAACATTCGTTCGCTCAACGTTTTCATTTCCCAGAGATTAATTCGAGAGCGGCTATACTCTCGTTCTCGAACATACGCGAAATGGAATTTCAAAATACAGCTTTGATTTAGAACTTCTTCGAAACTTGATTTAATTGAACATCAAAGCTTCGCACATTTCATCTATAATATAAACGCATGTATATAACGTACAGCCTTTCAAAGGCATATATATATATCTCAACAGTAGTATATAGACACATAGAAATTAAAGCCCCTTAATTAACGTGCCATCATCAAACCGCCGTCTGCAAAGTTTCCGAAAATAACCCTTTGTCCCGATTATACGAGTGCTCCGACTGATCATGCACGCAAAAAGCGCGTCGGTATATATAGAGGGAGAAAATTAATTAATCACTTAATTCATCCGTCCGATCGCACTTTCTAAACTCTCAAAGAGCTCTTGCTCGCTCGCTCGCGAGTAAAAAACTTTTCTCGATCGATTAACCGACTACTACTGCGATAGCTGAGAGAGAGAGAGGGAGAAGCAGCAGCGAGAAATCAAGCTCACATTAAACGCGATAAGAAAAAAAATGCACTTGCGGCCAACTCGACATTCAGGGAAAATGAGAAAAGAGCAAACTCTCTGTGTATAGCTCTGGGGGTACACACATATACACACACACACACACACACATTTACACATGGAGTAGTCTGGGCTTTTAATCGACGCTGCAGGCGCTGATTTCGTGCTAATTACGCACGACGAGATGCCGACCAACGACCCGCTCGATTTCTGCATCAGCTCCTGTGTATGCGCAGTGTGTATGCGTGTATATTATATGCACTAAGTGCAAGAGAGAGAGAGAGAGAGGCTTCTGGTTCTCTGAAAATTGTAATGCGCCGAACAACAGGAGGCACACTGTATATATGCGTAATATCGCTCGTACACACACAGCTCGTTTTACAAAATAAACGAGGCACGGCCACTTTTGCTATATTAGTGTGCATTTATAGGTATACGTTTCGATTGATCGCCGCGAATTCGCATTAGCGGCGCGAGAGCTCGCTTTAAATAGGCGCGGTTATTAAATTCGCGATATGTGCTGTTTTACGAGGTATTTTAACGAGGCGGCTACTGATTAATGTTTACCGTAAAAACGAATGTTTACCCGGCGGCGGCGGTCATGAACAACTTAGCCATTGTTGTTGGGAGTCGCTCTTTCGTATGGGGTGATATGATATTTTGATGAAAATTTAATAATGCAATGCAGTCGTTGTTTTATAATTGGAATCATTAGCTCGCGGTGCAGCTTCTGCAGGACAATATTCTTTGATGAGAACGGCGACGCTTGTAATATTAAGAGGCGAGTATAATGAAATTTGTTATCCCTCCTATATGATATGCCTCCTACAAAAGAATGATTCCAATTATATATAATTTTTTATTCTCAAGTGGAAAGTAGGGATGATAGAGTTTCGAGAAATATCGAAATCTATAGAGCGATATCAATTTATCAAAACGAAAGCAGTTTTGGACTGGCCTTTTCGTCACTGCCTAAACCCTCCGCTTCGGAGGCTGCTTCGGCAGCTCATGCTATAACTCTGCGCGCGTCTATAAAATCTAAATAATTACGGATCTTCATATTTTTCTACCTCTCCTTTGCACAGAGAACTATTAAATTGCTGATGAAATTTCACGTTTGAAATTTATACAGATTTAAAATTAAACTTCGTCCCGCCAGTCAAAAATATAGACTAATCTTATAGAACCGCGTTGGCGCGTTCTCGGGTATGCGAACCGAAAATAGGAAATTAATTCAGCGATCCGTCTGCAAACTTTAAAATTTTCCATGGACATCGATATCGGCTGCATGAAATATTAGGCCATATCGGGTTCTTCAGCCATCTTCTATTTTAAAATATACCGCGCCACGGCGCGTCATCTGAATTACATATTTAAAAAGCCTCGAGCACCGACTACAGTCGTGGAATATCCACGAGCCGTAATGAAATCGCGCGCGCGCGCGGGCGCAAGCTTTAACGAGCTCGAAGTACGTATACAGATGTTTGAATTATCTAATCCGGGATGGAGAGTGCGCAGTGTATATAGCTGCAGCATCGGAAATCCAATTAAGCTTTATACCCCCGAAAATTGAATGAACTCACTCGGTCCGATGCACTACTGAGAAAACTTATATGTTTTGACGCTCACTGCATAATGTGCCTGAGTATGTATGTGCAGTATCTAATGGAAGAGAATGGAACATTATGTAAATTACAGAGCGGATTGCTCGTAACGACGTTAGGTGGAATATGAATGAACATTATTTAATTCGCGACAATATGACGGCCTACTTTCTTATGTTATTGTTGCCGTTGCTATGCGCGATATTTTTTTGCGCGACGACGACGACGGACGACCGTCTGATTTATCAGGAGGGAATTCCGATGCTTGAATTTGTGTATATAATTGCAGCGCGTGTGTCGAATGCTATATAGTGCTGCTATGTATATATAAACACGCGGAGGAGTGAGCTTGGTTGCTTAACGATTACGCGCTCGAGAAACAAATTACTGCGGCTGGATAACAATGGATAGGCCAAACCTTTGTTCTACCGCTTGGAAAATCGTCGCTATCAATCCCCAGTGCGGTGCGGACAGGAAATTCAATTACACTTACCTAGAACAGAAAGGAATTAACGATCATTAGTAAAGCAGTGTTATTAGTCAATAGCGCCTCATTAATAATATTTTTACATATAGAGCTATCGTATTGATATACGCATATATAAAAAAAGCAACACCTGTTCGCTATCGACTTCAGGTGTATACAGCGACTATAAAATTAGCCTCTCAATTTTTTAAATCGCGCATACATATAGAGAAAGAGAGGGGAATAACACTGCACACCTGAAGAAAAAGGCGTCCAAGCGGTCATTGATTTATGCAAATATCCCGTTTCGCTTTCATAATGTCGAATCCCACGCGCGCAAATATTTGTGAGAGGCTAAATTATATGTCGGATCGGGTTTTGCCGCTGCGTATATTTATTAACAACAAATACGGGACGTTCGGCAAACACCTGTTCCGCGGCTTTGATCCAAGAAAAAAAAATCTCGACGAGCACACGTGCACAATATTCCTAAATCAATATTATATCCGCGCGGCCGGAAAAGCCCCCGCAGAGAACCGCACGAAATTACGAAATTGCAGGTCAGGCGACGACAGGTATATCCAGGTAAACGATCAAATTAACGCGACATCCGAGCAGCAGCTCTGAGGGAATATTGTGAAAGTCGCCGGCGAGATTTATTGGAATCTCCAGATTGTCGCGTATTTCCCAAGAACTCGACGTGTGCAGTGTATGTGTGTTTGTGTTTGGTAAACACAGACGAAGAAGAAGAAGAAGAAGAAGAAGAAACAGAAGCAGTGGATCGATCGCTCTGCGTCGACGTGTTTTATCGATCATCGCAAAGCTCATCTCTCCCCCTCATCGCATTTCTGCTGAATTTAACCCAATAACAGGCGGCTCATTCCTCCTCCGGCGAAAGCAATTTCGTCTGCAGCAGCAGCAGCAGCAGCGAAACAGCAAACTTGAGGTAAACCCGCGATGGTGTCGTCCTGTCTTTTATGAAGTTTCCGGCACTTTCTTATACACACGAACGAGCGAACGAACGAACGAACGAACGAACGAACGAACGAACGAACGAACGAAGCGAAGCTTTGGGTCAATTCGACGAAGCGACATGTTTTATTTCACGTCCGGACGTCGTAAGGGAAGAAGGTGCACAGCTCCTCTCCCTCTAGTCGAGCCAACTCAATATAAAAGAGACGCGTATATATACACAGCGCTTCCTTATACATGAGGAAAGGCAGCGCCGAGAGGACGAGGGTGGAATAGCAAGGTGAAAATGTTGCTTAGACTGCTGAAAGAAGTTCGCTCTCGTGTGAGGGACCGCCGAGGAGAGAAAAAGGAAGTTTTAATCACGCACCGTGTCGATGCTGCGGAAATCGTAACTTCGTTCTCGGGGAACTGCGAGTGATTGACCCGTGCGACGTGCGAGCTTTCAATGCGATGAGGTGGAAATCATTGATGGAAAAGTATATATATAACACGTGTGCTCTCCACGAGATTGATAGAGTACATACACACATCAGCGGAAAGCGCGGGTGTATGGCTCGGACATTTAATTCAAAATCTATAATCGCGACCCACAAACAAAAATCCAATTACCTTTCCTTTTCCCAGCTAGCAGCACTTGTCCGCCTCACCAGCCCCTTTTTCCGATTAAACATCTCCAGAGGGAGAGGAATATAATCTCGCATTCTCAATTACCTCGATCGAGAGAACGCGACGCTACTGCATCGACGGCAGAAAAAAAAAAGTAGAGAGAAGAAGACGATCTCTCTACTCCGGGAATCCACTTCCGCGCATCGAAATGAATATATCGCTCCCGCGTGCTTATGCATCGGGAATATCGTATAAGCTCCGTCGGGGAATGTCGAAAAAGGCAAAGTGGCGTAAAAAGTACGCCGCGGAGAGAGAGAGAGAGAGAGAGAGAGAGAGAGAGAGACCAGGATGGAACGTACCGAGCATATTTTATATATGAAAACGCGCGCGAAATGGCTTGCGGCAGCTTTTTCATTTTCCGCGGGGCCAAGCGCGGGCTTTTCAAATGCTAAGGTCCACCGCAGGAACGAGTCGTGCGTGAAAGCGTATTTTTGATGAAATTTTCAGAATTTCAGTAGATAAGGGTTTAAAGGCTCTCTTTTTGATATCGCGTGTGTATATAGAGTGAAATAAGTGAGGTTCGACGATGCTATTCCGATTTGTTCTTTTAGGGGGAAAACTACACTCTCTTTCGTTTTAATAATGCATCGGGAGTAATCGGTGTTCAGGATCCCCGGGAATATACGGGTAATTTGTACACTTTTTATTAAATGCCTGGGGGAGCGAGTATTCCGAGGGAAGCGCACGCCATCGGCGGTGCACGGAAAACGCAGCCGGTATATATAAGAATACAGACGGGCCATAAATACAGAGAGCGTCAGTTTCGGAGAGAAGAGAATTCATATTTTTGTAAAATTTTATAAAAAGCACACGCGATGTTTGTTGAGATACAAAATTTCTCCTTCTTCTTTAATTTCCGTAATCAAATGTTTGCCACAACGCAGTGTAATAAATCTCCTTTGACATATCCCGGGGCAAAAGTCCACAACGTTTCCATGTTTTAATAAAGCCCGAGGCACCAGCGGCCCGAAACTCCTTAAATAATGCTTCACATATTAAACGCTCCTCTCTATTGGCTCCTAAATACCGGAGCAGACACAAAGAGCGCGCAGAGCTCGGAAAAAGCTCTCGGGCGTATAATTGCTAATAACGCAAGAAAATTGCTCGCAATCGAATCTAAGTACGAGCGCGCGAGTCTGTGCGTATATGTATATATAGGTACTATGCTCCCAGTCGTCGGCTAGCTGCTCCCTTCACCGCGGCGGGCGGCGTCTCATGGGCGGGGAAAAACGGAATCAATTAATAAGTTCTCTCGCTCCGTGAGCGGCGTTGCTGTTGCTGCTGCTGCTGCTAGAGAAGAAACTAAAAGGAGTAAACGGTGCGCTATACACAGTTCTCGACGAAATCAGATGAAGAGAGAGACTTTGAGAGATATTCTGATTTATTATGCGTTCTGCTCGTTGGCTTTATTGTCGCGTCGAGATGTACGGACTTGATTACGTATTTTATGTATCCGCTCTGTTGAAGCACACACCCTTGTTCCGCCAGACGTCGTCGGCTCTAATCATCCCCGCCGCTATATGGGGACGACTCAATCCACATAATTTTATCTTAATTCGTATAGACTCTCGGTATCTCTCTCGGCCCTCATGCGCGTGCGCGCGGATATACATATACATGTATATAGGTTATATATTTATCGCGGGCTGGATAAGGCGCTAGCTGTGCGTATTTGGCTCAGATAGTTCTGCATTTTATAGCCCTGATTCCGCTTATCCCTCTTGGCTGTGAGATAAAGTTTTTTTTTCTCGTCTTTCTAGCTCTAGATTTCTCTCTGTCGGTTTTGAGGTCAGAGTGTAAGCGCCGAGTGTATCATATAATACAAAGCGTCGAAGTGAACGTGTAGTGCGTAAATTTGTTGCGGCCGAATATGATTTTCCCGCGATGTATACTTTGTGCTATACCACAGCTGCTGTGGATGAGGGTAATGTTCCGGAGACTTTCATTTCGTTGGGGTAATGCGGGCTCTACTTCTTGCGAGACGCCTCTCTCGTGTATACATTCTCCTGCTGGTAAAAAATTGGCTTCTTAGTGTACGGTGGTGTCTTACAACAAACTTTGCTAAGGTTAACGCTTTTAATCCGCATCGTGATCCTAACGCACAAGTAAATCCTTTGTGATTAAGTTTGACCCTCGATGCATAATGCCGCAAATAATTCAACTTTTAATTTCAAAAAGAACACCCAGCTCATATATTCTAAAATCATTGAACGTAATTCACGCTGCACCAGACACTCCCCATCGCTCTCCCACGCAAATGGCCCTCGTCGGTACCAAATATAACCCGACTTTTTGTGAGAAAGTAAACGACGGATAAAATTTCCCTCCCAGAAGACAACAACCGCGTTAGTGTCACCCTCCCCGATAATACGAAAAGCGAAAAGCGAACAGCGCAAACCAAAACAAATCGTGGTCTATCCCGAAAAACTAATAGCCCCAACACATGCCACAGCGCGATCCCTCTCTCGCGCGACGTAACACGTGAGCCTAATAGGTCATTTTCGAAACCACAGCTCGGCTCACCAAAGAGCCAAACATTCACACGACGCTCTCATCAGGGCGTTGTGTATACTACGCGACACTTTTTCAGCGCATAGAAAACACCCTATATACAGAGACAAGGCCTCTCGAAACTCGGCCCCTCTCTTCTTTCTTATCCCTCAGCCATACTCTCCCCGTCAATCTCCTCTCTCGGAACGGCAACTTGCCGGAGGCGTTAAAGCACCTTGGTGCGCGAGGCGATCGATAGCTTCCTGCCTACGCGCCAACTTCCTCTGCTATCTTTTCCTAAACGAAGGAGAAGAGGAGAGCCGGCCGGCGTTTTTTTACGAGGGCGCGGCTATTCTCATTTGCGGCTTTATTTTTATACGGCCCCTGATGCAGCAGACTCCTCGGCGCGCAAGTTGAGCATTATATATCTTGCCCCTGTGTCGAAAGCTCGCGGAGCTTTTTAAATATTTTTTCCTCTGAGCAAGCAGTGAGTATACTCGCGCGGTGTGGCGGTATAGTCGCAAGTTTGATTATACCGAGCGCGAGGCACGCCGGGAATTCGGAATTGCGAATGTTTCGTCGGTGCGCCGTGGAGCGCATTGCTCGCGCGCGAGCAAGTGGTTAACGTTTTAATGAAATTCAGCAGTACTGTACCTTCGCGGTTTGTGCTACACCACACGCGGTGTGCTGCGGAGAAGGTAGTTCGATTTTTCGGGAGGAAGTTTGAGATTAGGTTCCTGTACGTATACTGTATAGTACGTACGACGATTGCGTATATATATGGCTATACCGAATTATATATATACGATTAGCGTGATTAAGCCCGTTTACATCGAATGGTCGTCCGGGTTGCACTAATTTCCCGCCTACTCTCCCTGTCGGTCGACCCAATTTAAAGAGATATAGACTGCCTAATTACGCCGCTAATGGACGGTTTCTTTCGAGCTGTCTGGGACGATATCGAATATCGAATCTATAAAACACTCGGAACGGAATGAATCCCGTCGAACAAAGCTGCATAACAAACTTAAACAGATCCATTTAAAATCACGAGGAAATTCAATTTGTGTCCGGCTCTCCATCAGTGTATATACAGCAGCATATTATCTACGCCGAAATTAATTTCAGCCGAAAGTCTCTCTCTCTCTCTCTCTCTCTCTCTCTCTCTCTCTCTCTCTCTCTCTCGGCGGCATCAATTTCCAATCAAACGAGCGCAATCCCATTAAAGACGTAACCCGCTGTAATCTCGCTGCATCATCCGGCCCGGAAAATATGCTAATCGGCGCGAGAGAGAAATCCGAGAGAGCGGGTAATTCGATTGACACGCGACGTACACGCATTCCGCCTTCCGAGGGATTACCCTCGCGATCGAATTTACATCAACGATCGGTGTCGAATATTGCTCTCTCGCGTAGCCACGTTAAAATATTCAAGCGACGACGAGGTCCGGCTGGATTATCCTCGGGTAATCCGAAGCCGTTTAAGTCGTGCCGCGGCGCTTCTCTCTCGTCGCGCGCACGCGGCGATCCTAAGCCGATTACAGTTTTCTGATTTTCGCGCGCGAGTGTGTATAATAGTGGGCGGCGTCGACGTACAGTGTCTTTATATATATATATATATATCGACGAGACGATATATAAAAAGACTGCGCGCACAGCTTCGATTTCATTTTGCGCAATAATTCGCTCGCTCGGCGTTTACGATATGTGGCTTGTATAGAGACAGAGAAGGTTTTTCAACCAGAGCTGCTGCTTGAAAGGCTTGTGTATCGGCCGTTGCTTCAAATTAAGTCCTTTCACTCTAAATTCACGGTTATTTACGACGAAGATTAAACAAAATGCGATTACGGCCCGGGCTCTTTTTATCGTGCAGCGGCAGAGTTTAATGCTACCGGCCTTTTTGTCCATTAAATACACTTTGTAACCGATCCTTTACGATGTGACGTTGCTATGTATACAACGTCGTATACAGTGTATCTCGCGATTTTTTAAACACTGCTTCTGTTTGGCTCGCTCCTTTAAAATCTATATCTAGGTTTACGGCGCACATATTATGATGCCGGCCGAGATGATGATGAAATTCATCTCAATGCAAACACACGGAAAAATTTCAAACGCCTCTTACCCAACAGCCGTAATTATATTCGTTACGTATACGAGCGACCATAATGCCCAATTATGAGTATCTACGCTCTTTCTCTTTCGAACTCTTTATCGCAAGCACACGTATAGGCTATGTAGTATATTATACGCATCGACGCAGCAGCAGCAGCGTATTACATATATCGAGCCAATAAGCGATTGTTCATTGTTGATCGCTGAAACGCCGGAAGCGTTATTACCCTCGATCGACTCTCCATATTATATACACTCTCACTGCACTTGCAAGACTATTTATCCGTGTAATGAAAAACGACGTCGGCCGAGTGAACTTCAACGGTTTCCCGCGTGCGAGGAAGGGCGTCACGCGATGATGCTTGCGTTATACACTCGCTGTATACATATATATACACACACGGATTAAAGGGAGGAGTGTTGCTCAGATAGGCGAGAAATCGTTGCGTCAATTTTTTGTTCTTTTTCCATACGAACTTGGATACACCGGCGTCGATGCGATCGTGACTTATAACGAGGTGAGTTATGTATTTCGCGGAAAGTGCAACAGGAATTTGACAGGAAATTACCTAATTCATCGGCTCTCAAGAGGGATAATAAGTATATCCATATATATACATGTAACTTTCTCAGCACACCTGTATCTCGTGTGTGTTCGATAATGGCCGATTATTACCTAACGTGTATCTATTTACATGTCACGGGCGTTTTACCCCGATAATTTTGATCTGGTATAATACAAGCTCGCTCGTATTATCCCCTTTTTTCCCGTCTCCAACATTCCGAACACGACTGAACGACGTTACGAGAAAAATCTCTCGTGTATTATATGCAAAACGATTTGCGGCTATTATTTCACACCTATCTAATACGACAGGTATACACACGTAGGTGGAACTTACAAGCAAAGTAAAAGTATCAAGGAAAACCGGCAGGTGAACAGTGCGCAAATGTTGTATTATACGCGCAGATTGATGTGTGAGATATACCCGTAGCTAATGCACAAGTGCTTTACGATCGTACGAATTTTCTCTACGTTCATACATATAGCTCTTATTGCACTGTATGGATGTAAAGAGTTTTACGACAGCAGCGAGTATGATAACAATTTTCGAATCACGCGGGCATCGGTTTGTCATCGTAAAACGCGCTTCACTTTATCCACGGCATGTACGTATTTGCTGAAGCTTAATTGCGTATATTCCATATGTAGCAACCCAGTGTATGTGCAAACAGCATATTATATTCGCAAATTTAAATTTCGTTCCTCATGCATTTCCGCAAATACATATGCGCGTAAATCGCGCGCGATATAAATTTCCAACGCGACATCGCGCAGAGAGCCGCAATTAAAATTCCATAAAAAATCACGTGTATACCGGCAACGAAAAAAATTCACTCGACGACATAACGACCCCTCGCGTGTTTTTCACGACAAAAAAATGAGTCGAAAACAAACAGCCCTCGATTTCCATAAACGAAGCGTAAATTTTTGCAACCGCACGATCGCATATACATATATACATACATACACTCAACAATACCCCCTTCGCTATCAGTAGCGTCCAGGCATAATACGACCAGAGAGCAAAACTCGCCATTAACGCAGGGGCGACTCTCGGGGAATCCGGAATTTCGCGCGGCCGTTTGACAAACGATCCCCAGTAGTAGCAGCAGCAGCTTTCGATCCCCATAATTCTCGAGTCGCGGCACTGCAGTATCTCCGATTGCGACGTCCACCCATTTGACGCATCGGTGGCGGCAGCAGCAGCAGCAACTGTTCCTAAACCACTCGTGCGTGTAGTACAGTACAGTAGCACTGCATCCGCGCACAGGCTGTACTGTTGTCCGTCACGTGTTGTATGATGTATCGCGCGTGTGTTCTGGGGTTGTTGTAGAGAAGTGAGAGAGAGAGAGAGAGAGAGAGAGAGAGAGAGAGAGAGGGTTTTATTGGCTACTGGCTGACGCTAATTCCCCGACTCTCTCTCTTCGTGTGATCTGGTTTTTTTGACGCGATAGCGGTGGTGCTGGTGGACTGTTGTAGTTGCAAATGAGAGGTTTAGTATTCAGAGCTTGTCGGGCGATTATCGCGCGTGTGCTACTGCGCTGTGGTGTATATAATACTGTTCGCGGGTGTTAGATGTGCTGTGGGAGGAGGTGACTTTACACAGTACAGTAGATAATGGTTGATTGGTATGCGCAAGATGCTATATGCGGTGGGATGGCCATATGGCGATTATGTGTTCTGGATCGAACGGGACGATTTCCGCGTAATGTGGTCGTATATCTCGGAAATTTGATGTTTGCTATAGTGACGAATGTGTGCGCGATATTGGATTCGTTATATATTCTTAAGTATAACGTGATCGATGGCAACTGCTACTGCGATCGACACGAGCAAAAAATATGACAGATAAGACGCGTCACTTTTTTCATACGACGAGAAAAGTCACAATTCCGTAGAGCAATAAGAAACACGTATACAAGCAATAAAAAAAGCCTGCCCCCCCCCCCGAAAAAAAAAATACGAATTTCACGTGTCATCGCGCAAGTCATCTTCCTAGCTCCATATAGCCTCTCCAGAGACCACAGCGTAGCAGCGCATTACAGAAGCGATAGATCAAAACCTCGATGTCACGCGCGCCTAAACCGTATTGCAATATCGTTGCACGGCATAATGGCCCGACGCACCCCACGCTTTCATATTCCAGTACCTATGTGGAGAGGAGAGAGTATACACGGAGACCGCGTGCACACAAACACGCGCAGCCGAGAAAGTATCTACAGCAGCAGCAACGACATACGGTCTGTCCCTTAATTTATGGCTAGTTTATCGGGGGCACTGGCGCCTGCCTTACCGGGATAAAGCAGCGCCGAAGGGATGCTGCCGCTGCAGCAGCACGCGCCAATTGCATTGCACCCCCGAGTCGTCGAGTCGTCGTATATATACCCTCTCGAGCGCGTCGTCGCTCTAGCGTAACCTTTCTGCATCAATAATGCGACGTGTTCAGCTCTCTTTTTTCTTCTCGCCGTGGGCGACCCCCTACACATATATATACTATACTCTCTCCTTTATTCATCGACACACTGCAGCACGCGCTCGTTAGAGGACCGTCGACGTATACAGTTACGACGCGAAATTCAAAGATTCCTTTTCTTACCGGGCCTTTGTGTGCGATCGAGAGAGATGCGCCGGCAGACATATATATTCGTACAGCTGTATTATATTCTATAGAGGTATGCGGGCTTTTAGCGGATAGATATCGAGAGAGAGAGAGAGAGAGAGAGAGAGAGAGAGAGAGAGAGAGAGAGAGAGAGAGAGAGAGGCAGATGCGCCGCGCAGAAGTATGCGCGGCTCGAAATTTCGAATGACTATAGGTTTGGGTAACTATACTTCGTCAGCGAACCGGCTGCTACTCAAGAGATTTCTCCGGCGGGTTGTGTGCGAAGTATTCGAGATGGGGAAACTCGTCCCTGTTTAATTAAGGAAGCGCCGCGTTAGAAACGAGGTCTGATGTTATTATTGTTGTGCGTTTTTCAGCTTTGATATCATTACGGTTATGAATATTCACGAGGACGATTAAAAATGCATCGCGTCCACGATTTATGGCTAATTATGCGGCCGCTGCTCTGATGGAAATTAAAACGAGCGGAAAATTAGCCACAGCGCGGTTGTTTCCGTAAAATTTAAAATTTTTAGCGCCGATTACCGAGAGGGTTAACCCGATGGTTTCGAAAAATTTTCATAAATCGCTGCGATACATGCATAATACATATGCCTGACAGCAGACTCGACTGAAGGCGTTCAATTTTATTACAACGTGTATACCTACACCCCGACATCAAACAAAACGCTTTTCCCCTATTAATCCCGCCTTCAAAAACATCGCAGCCGCAGACGGAGAGCAAGAGAACGAACAGAGAATCGACGACGCGGGAAACTTCATCTCGGCTCGCTGATCCTCTTACACCAGTCGTCAGCGTGTGTCTATATAGCTGCACACAGAGAGCAATCTCCTTAATCAAAAATCACACACAGCCAGCCAGCCAGCCAGCCATCGGAACATCTAAAATCCTGCAAATACTCTCAGAGTCGCTCTCTCTCTCTCTCTCTCTCTAAACCTACAAAGTATATATAAGCGAGCGAACGCGTCTACTCTCCCCTATATAATTCCATCTTCGAATTTCCCCTCTCCGTTCATTTAACTACCGTTCGCCCCTCGGAAGAGAGAGCTCTATTCACGCGCGCGCACTCGGCGCTCCCCTATATATATTCGAAAAGGGGGTGTGCGCGCAAGTACTCTCTCGCGCGATTTTCCGCAAAACTGATTCCACCTTGCGCAGCCACGCGCATTCCGCGGAAAGAGAGAGAGAGAGAGAGAGAAACGCTGCACGTGTTTTTCTTTCTCTCCGTTGGGCTCTGATGAGAGATGATGCCACTGTGTATACGCGTGTTTGATATTGCGAGCGCGGGCTTTTGTTCAAGTATGAATATATGCTTTATAATATGTATGCGGTCAAAGGGTATACACCGAGTTTTTTTCGCCGCAGCGAGATAAGCGTGATTGAAAGGTATATAATCTAGTTAGGGATATACTCGTGCGTCTCTTCTTGGGCCTTTTTATATCAATATACACGCAAGGATAGATAATCCGCACAAAGTGTAAAGGCTTTGTTTCTCTACGTTTTTGATGTCACAAAGGGCGGAGCACTTGATTTTACGAAGAAGCGATGAGCAAACGCGCTATGATTTATCTCGCGTAAACGGTCGCGAGCAAAAATATCAACGACGAGGAATATTAATACACGCAGCAGCAGCGGCGCAGAGAGTACTGCAGCGTATTAGCTTCAATTACGCGCGCTTTCTAAATTCAAATAGCCCGCCTCGCGCGCCACGGGTCGTCAAATGCAATTTTGCGCTTCATCGAAAGCTCTAAACACAGCCGTCGTAAAAGAGCGCGTGTATATGCAGCGATTATAGAAGAGCAGCGAATCCCTAATCATGTAAAACTAAGAGAAAACGCGGAGATGACAAAGTTCTGCCAGAGAGACGTACGATTTAATTGGGCCGATTCTTCGTGTCTCAAGCGCTCACGCGCGCGACTTTCGCGCCTAATTACCGAGAACTAGCCGGAATAATTGGGGAGGACAGCAAGAGAGAGGGACTGAAATAATAATCGCCGACGTTGTCGTCGTCGTCCCGTTTACTGCCACGGCTCTATATATACAACGCCGTGCTATGAAGAAAAGGCTCGCTCGGGCAATAATAATTGCGCAAGTATAGGCTACTGCTCTGTGCTATATATATATATATATATATATGTGTGTGTGTGTGTGTGTGTGTGTGTGTGTGTGTGTGTGTGTGTGTGTGTGTGTGTGTGTGTATGGTATAGGCGAGTAGAGCGCGCGAGAGTGGTGTACGTAGTTTTTTTTTTACTTTCTCTCTTGTTTGACGGACTAAGTGGGGCTTTAGAGGCTCGCGCGCGAGCTCGACTCGTAAAAGATCGACGCGGACGTCGATAAGGTGTATAGGTAGACGCGTCGCGGTGCATTTTTTTGAGGCATCGCCAAGTTCAATGGCTTCTGTGTACCTTTATTTTCTTGAAAAAAAATCAGGTTGATTGATTAATTGAAATATTATTTATCTTTGGAATATACCTATTCTACTAATTCGCCGCTATTCTGAGCATATCCGCAACGATCGAAATAACCCGCATGAGCTATTTTAGTGGCAGTTTGTAATATTCGAAGCGGTTTATTGGCCAAATGCGAGATTCTTGTTCAGATCAGATTCTAATCTCAGCGAGTTTTACGATGCGATTCGCAAATTTCCTATTCAATTGCTTTTTATATGAGCTCCTCTCGTGCATATGTGTTTATGATGAATTTACGACCGCGAGCGAGATACGCGTATATATTGGAATCGAATATATAACGTCGTAAAGTTGCTTATTAGGAGCAACAAAGTAAAGATTACGGGAGTGGCCTATAATCAGAGTAAGTTCTGTATATCACAGAGTCGGAGAGAGATTTTATATTGAACCCCGTCGTAGCACTGGTCGGGTGCAGTATATTATGTGCGGCACATATATCTTTTTTTTTATCGCCGCGTCAACTTCATCAATAACCCACAAATTGCGCACCTGAAACGTGTATTCGTAGAAATACCAGTTTTCTCGAAATGTATGCAATCGGTACTTTATGGAGATTAAGATAAAAATCATTTCTGCGCGTATATATTATCGTTATAAACGACCTTTTACGATAATCAAAATAAAACGTTAATAATAACGAACAGCCAAACTACATCCTCGTTAATTCGGCTCGCGTCAAAACCAAAACCATAAAGAGCCTCTGCGGCCGCAGAGCATAGGCTCGACGGTCAACCGTTCACTGATTGCCGGTCGGCTCTGCCGCTGCAGTTATTTAATTGAAGGTCCCCCGTTATACGCGCGCGGTTGACTTCTTCAAACCACCGCCACTCGAGGAGTCGAATTTGATTATGCGTTTCGACGTATGCCTATATACACGTCCCACGAGAGGGTCAGCCGATCGAACAAGGGTTGTTGCAGCAGTAGTAGCAGCAGCAGAGTTTTTGTACTATAACGACGGATAAACATCGCCGTTCGCGTTTAATGCGCTAATTGAAAATGACAATTGGGGCGTCGCGTCGCGCGCAAAGCAAATATTGACGCTGCCCTCGAATTTCCCGGAGCTTCGTGCTACTGCTGCTGCTGATTTTCCTTTAATCTCGAGAGCCCATCAATATTAATTGCGTGTCTGATGGCGCGGGAAGTTTCTTTTTCTTTGTGTGTGTGCGTAGAGGGGGTTTTTCGGCAACGCGTGTTTCGAGAGATAACAGAGCTTTTTTGTGTTGTGTTGCGGGACCTACTCCGATGAATAGGGGAGAGACGTTGCTTATTTTGCAAGCGGATCGTTAGTCAACGCAATATGGAAACCTAGAGAACGAATGCGTTTTTGAACTCGTGAAATCTGAAGATTCTTTAGAAAATTTACGATTGGATCAATTCACCGATACTTTATACGCATATTTGGACAGAATCTGCGGGATAATTTACAGGTTTGATATAAGTGGTCCAATCGGCTGTGTGTGATTCGTAATAACGGGGAGATTGTGTCACCGGTAAATTACAGCAATAAAATCAGTTTAAAAAATATTTTTCACAAGCGAGCGCGTGCGTATATATGAAAATAAATCGCTCAAGCGCGCGTACAAATTATTTCAATTCGAAATATATATCTCGTGAAATTTTAATCGACTTAATTAATACAAACTCAGCAGCTGTGTTTAATTTATTTAATAACATTTAAAGTAAACGATCGCTCCCGAATCAAACGCGCGATTTATTAATACAGCGACGAAAGAGTGGCACACTCCGCAAAAGGAATCCATATCGATAAAAAAATACTCTGTCAATAAATAAATGCAAAGAATAAAAGAGAAAAATATATCCTCGCACCGCAAACACGCAGACACGTTTGCACTAGAACGTTATGTACCTTCGAGTGCGTTTTACATAACGTTTGCATAACGTCGCGTCGTCGTCGTCTCTCCGTCCTTCGACTACTTTTTTCAAATTACGCGGCTAGAAAAAATAAAAATAAAAAAGAGCGAGAGAAAAACCGGAGAGAAGAGCATCAGCGAGCAGACCGAGAAGAATAAAACCGAGTAGCAGCGCAGTCCACCGAGTCAAATTGTTTCCTCTCCTCCCCCTCTCCCTCATCCTCTCAACGGAAAACTAAAGCCGCGCGCGGATAGCAGAGCAACAAACCGCATGCCTACCCCACGCGCGAAGGACGGAAAAATGCAAATGCGCAACAAAAAAAGTCTTTGCAGTCTCTCTAAAAAAATAGAAGAATTCCGATCGCGAGAGAGAGTGTAAATAAAATCCCGCAGTCGCATACCGCAGACGCACACACATGTACACAGCGCAGATATAGCCTCCGCAAAGCGATCGACCCGCGAGAGGCGTATTCAAATTAGAATATCAAACGGAGAGAGAGAGCTTAGGAGTAATTCCCGCTCTCTCTCTCTCGCTCTACAAGCGGACAATACGGACATTCTCGCGATCCCTCCTCCTCCTCCTTCTCTCCCGCTCTATATAAATATACCTGTATACATATACACTGCGGTATCTCCCCATACAGATACACACTCTCGCGTGAGCGCGAAATACCGGTCCCCACACACTTGCTGCCGCTGCCACCGCCGCCGCTGCGTGTTGTTGTGTGCATATACACCTATATGTATACACATGAGAGGAACGACAGATATCTCGCGACGTCGCCGCTGCTGCTCTGCACGCACCCTTTATTCCGGGGCTTTAAATAAGTTCGATAGCGGCGCGTGCACACAGAGGGAAATACACCGAGAGAGTCTCTTCCTCTCGGTTTTCGGGGAATTCACATTTTTTTTTTCGTATAAGCCTCTGATGGAGCTTCATTATATTGGCTGCTATGGATTTTTTTGCCGGTATTTTTAGTCTTATCGAGAAAGAGAGAAGAGTGCGTCATCGATGTGCAGTATTGAGCAAGATGCGTGCTGCTCAGCGTAATTTTCAATATCTGCAACGGATTGACTTTTACGAGCGGCTTCTCCGTAAGATTATTATTCGCTCTGTATACGTTTTAATGAAAAGAAATCCCGAGTGTCGCATCGACGCTCGATACGCGTGTTTGTTGAACGTATCGAGTCGTATCGCTGCACAAAAGAAGATTTTTAAAACATCATATAGTAGGATTTTTTTTATAAACAAATATACACGAGAGACAAAGCTCGAATTCAGACAATGACAAATTCGTTGCAACTAGAAGCTAGAGAAGAAAAAAAAGAAGAAGTAGAAATGAAAAGAAAGAGCAAACAATGGCTCGTCGTCGTTGTCGCTGTGCGCGCAAACCGCGCGGCTTGAAATCGGAGCGACGCGCGCGAAACGTAGGCGGAAATTGCTCCGCTCTTTTTTTCACCTCTTCTCTCCTTCTTCTCTTCGTCAAGCAAAGGATGATTCTCTGCCGTTGCGGCAGCGGAGAGAGAAAAAAAACAAGAAAAGAAGCCGCTAGATGCAATTTCCCGCTCCGCAAGACGATCCGATCCGCTCGCTCGTCACACACAAAAGCGCAGGGACAAAAATGGTAAAAACTCGGGCTAGCAAGAAAATATCGCACACACACACACACACCCATCGCTGCAGGAGAAAACCTCTGCACACACACATACCGATCGTTTGACTATAGGTATACATTGCAGCGGCGGCAGCGGTTATAGAGAGAGAATCGAGTCGCGAGAGAGGAGAAAGCAAAAACGAGCAAGTCGATGAATGGAGAGGCCGGGGCTAATTGAGAGCGAGAGGCACTGCGCTGCTGCAGCATCAGTGTGCATCGCGGCGCGCTGTGGAAAAATCGACGAATAAACAAACGGAGGAGAGCCCCCTGGTAATTGGAGAAAACAATAACAAAGCCGAGGCAGCAGCAGCGGCGGCGGCGGCGGCGGCGGCTTCGTTCAATTGCTATTCATTCAACGTCAGAAACGCTAATAGACGCGGGCCATCGGATAAATAATAAAGAGGAGCTGAAAAAAAAAAGAAAGAAACAATAAACGAGAGGCGCCTCTCTTTCTCTTGAGGAGGAGGAGGAGGATTTAAACGCCGCTTTCGTTTTGCATATCTGAATTGGATTCTTCGCATTGATGCTAATGAAATCGTTATTCGGTGCAGTATCGTATACCAACGGACTACTTTTAATTCGATCGTTGATGCGATGTATTCATGCGGCGCAGACTGATGGACAGTTGAAGTTTGTAAAATTAAGGACGAAATTGTATACCGTGCCGAAGGCGGCAACTGATTCACGACAACCGGTTCATCAACCTTGGCTCGAGGGAGAATCGAAATTTCAGTATCGTATTACTTTAATGTAATAAAGAGTTTCGGACGGACAGGAAAGCGTGTACGCAGAAGAACGACGAGTATCAGGTTCTTTCGCGAGAGGTTCATCCTTATTCAAAAATTTATTTTTCAAAAAATCTCCTCGTATTCGACGCTCGCCGCCGTGCGTGTGTGATACTTTCCGCGCGTGCAAAAAACACCGAGAACACGATGACGACGACGCGTTACTCGTATTAAATAAACATGTATACAGACGCCGTCTCTCGAATTCGAATCCTCGCGAGCGAGAGAAAAAAGAGAGCTGACAAATTACGCGCAAAAATGTCCAATAATTTCTCTCTCTCTCTCCCGAAGGTTGTACACGTACGTGTATGCGCCAAGGTATACTCCCTCTCTCTCTCTCTCTCTCTCTCTCGATCGCGAGCGCGCGAAAGGGCACGAACGGGATTCCGAAGAGAAAAAGGAGAAGCGGAGCCACGAAAGCGCGTGCAGAATCACCAAACGAGAAAGAGAAAAAAGAAGCAGCGAGAGAGAGAGAGGAGGAGAGGCGTCGAAGATGATCTCTCTCACGAGAGAGCATCGCCTTATAAGAAATAACACACACGCGAAAAAGAGAGAGAGGGATAAACAAAAGACACCCGAGGGACGTTATACAGTCTCTACTCTCTTTCTCTTTTACGTCGAGTTCACAATGCGACGACGTCGTCGTGCGCGTGCATCCTATGCATTCATTACAGCGTAAAAAGTAACGCGCGGGGAATAGCAATGGGGCAAACAGCGATGGCTTTTAATGATTGAGGCTATATGTATGGCTGTAGCGCGCGCGCGCGGGGGGACATAGTTTGCGTTTTTAATGAATTAGTGGGAATTTTTTTCGATGGACGCATTGTACAGCCCCGCGCCGAGCGAGTCGATGGTTTACTGCGCGCACGTGTTGATTGTTTGTAAATCGATGCTCTTGGAATCGATGATTTAGCTGATACGGATACGAGGTCGATCGTCGAGGGATTTTTTAGCGTCGTTGTTCGCTCGAATTAGCGTTATTCTCGCTAAAGCCTAATAATGTATCGTTTCGCGATTCCTGATTATATGCAAACAATGGTAATCACCTCGCATTAGGATCTATTATGGAAATTAATCGAGCTTATTACAGAGATAAAGTAAAACGCAATAATCGAGAGTAAGCGATTGCCAAACACAATACTCAGCCGTACATAATACACATCTCGTACTTATATGAATTAAAAAGGAATCCGTTACAACAAAGCTTCATTCAAGATCAGCCGGCTGCTCTCACAGCGTAAACCGCTTACGTCGCGAATAACAACTATCGCGCTCGCGCGCTTGCTATCGTCTCGAGCACGAAAGAAACGGAGTGCAAAAAATGCGCGACCACGCAAATGCACAAAGCCGCGCGGCGGCAGCGGCGAATGCAAAACCGAACTAGATCTCAATCGTTACTCAATGAACTCGCGCGCGAGCTCGAGAATCAAGTATGCGCAACCGACTCCGTTTACTTTGCTCTCTCTCTCTCTCTGGAGTAGTAAGTAAGAGTATATAAGCTCCGAGAAAGAGCAGAAAAAATCATAACTTCCAGAGAGCGCCGGCACTTCATTAATAATTTATGATTTTCCGTCTGGAAAAACGCGAGGGGTAGATTCTACAGTCGTGATTTTTCAAGAAGCTCGCGCGCGTTTTACGCTTGTGTAGCGAAGAAAGAAAATAAGTAGTTAAAAAAAAAAAAAAAAAAAAAAAATAGGTTTAGGTTATGCTAGACTCACCCAGGTGTGCGATCGTCAGCAGGAGCACGGCGAGAAGCCGGACACGGCGTGTTGGTTGTTGTTGTTCCATCGCTGATGCAGCGGCAGCAGCAGCCTCGTCGTCCTGGTGATAATCCGGCGGCGCTGTTCCCAACCTCCTTCTACTCTCATTCACTCCCCATCAATCGAGCACACTATCTCTACCTCACACAACCCCGCACACTGATCTCTCTTGTATATACGCGCAAGTATTCCTTTGTGCACCGGCAAGCGAAAAAAATTCCTGTATGCACAGTCACTCGTGTGTAAGTATATTTATAATACCTACACCGCTTACGATTCTCGTAGCCGAGGTCCTCAGGACTTTGCGGAAGACACGCGCGTTCCACTCGCGGTGGCTGCCATCAGCGAGAACGTCATTTTTTTCACTTTCTCTCTCTCTCTCTCTCTCTCTCTCTCTTCTCTGCAGCAGCGGAGCACAGCGTTTCTTCCGACACTGACTGTAGGTATACACAGAGCAGCACTCCGCGATGCTGGCTTCCCTCGGCGCGTTGCGCTATACTTTCTTCCTTTTATCCTTTGGCCCTGGATGCGATCCTTTCGCCCATTATAGCGTTAGCTGGCTGTGTTTAATCGGAGGTATAAGTATGTGGAAAAGTAGAAAACGAGGCAGCAACTGCACAGCGGGATCGAGTTCTCGTACAAGTATAGCGTATACACACACGGCCGCAACGCGCGTCTTTACACACTCTACCACCGCCTCCGCATTGTCTTGAGTCGCACGACCGTCTAAAACGCTATGCCTTCGCGGCTGATGCTGTCGCTGTGCTGTGTGGTGCTGCGAGAGTTTGGAGAGAGAGCAAGGATGCAGCGCTACTCGCGGAGTAAAATTGGACTCGCGTTGGACGGCGCCATCTTGTTGGTGTTGCGCGCGCGGCGCCATCGCTGGTGTGCCTGTTTTTTTTTTATATACTCTGACTCTGACTCTCTTACTAGCTGTTGCGCGAGTTTGCTGCGATTGTTTTTCAGACAGGTAGCGCCATCTCGCGCGAGTTCGCAGAATTACAAGCTACTGCGGCGGGAGTTTCAGAAGAGTTATTGATGTATTGATTGATTTATTTGATTTTCTGAAGATTACAGTGAATGTCCTTTTCTTCAATGCTATGTAGGTCATGGTTTCGATGGAATTGTTGTAAACGATCAGTTGTGCTTATAATGGTAAAACTATGATTTTGCGGGCATAATATTTTAATTATACCAACAGCTTATATCCATTTAATTCCCTCCTTCAATTTATGAATTGATAAATCAAATCCTTGATTTGGTGAATTTGATCAATCATTGTTACTTCGAAAAAAAACGCGCTGCAATAAACAAACTTTGCAAACGTCGATTTTTAAATTTTTCTTTACGCGAGCCGTAATTGACGGTCAATCGGGTTTGTTACCGCCAACATTTTTGTGGCACAGAATATTGCGTGGGTGCAGAACTCAGCCAGTAGTCGCGAGAAGCAGGTCGCGACAGCGAGCAGCTCGCGTATGAGTGTGATTACGTATATCTGTGTGTAGCCAGGAGAAAGTGTAGGTATAGTTTAGACCTACACACGTCGAACAGCTATATATACGCCTGATACATTACTTATACACACACGACTGCGCGTGCAACTTGCAAGTGGCAGCGGACGTCAGCGGGCTGCAGGCGCAGTAGTAGTTTCGAGTTGTACGTGGAGGTGATACCCGCACACATTCCTTCTGGAGAAGAAGGCAGAGCCTCGTCGAGCGACGAAGCTGATGCTTTACATGTTCCTCGTCGTTGAACTATTCGCCCGAATCAGCTGAGGAGGAGGAGGAGAGGAGGTGAAGAAGAAGAAGGTCAACCTGGTGTTGTCAATTAGAGCGCGCCAGTGTGTAGCTTTCGAGGCGAGCGATACAGACGACCTCGTCGTGACAAGCATTCAGGAGTCCTGACAATATGGTGCAACAGTACCAGTCGCCCGTCCGGGTCTACAAGTACCCTTTCGCCCTCGTTATGTTGGTGAGTTATGAGTTACGCACGTAATATGTCTATATATCTATTCTCCTTACATACTTGTATTCGCACATTACTTGCGCTTAACTCGTTTGTACATAAGTATCTAATTGTACAACGTCGGAGCTGCGCAGCCTGTATAGCTCCGTTTTTTTCCTTCCTGTTTACTGCTTGCATGACTCCCTTGCTGATATTTTTGGCCTTCCTTTCTCTCTCTCTCTCTCTCTCTTGGAGAATTGACCAATATAAATAGCCTTGCTTCACAGCAAGATAGAAGTCATGATTTTAACTCTGTGAAAAGTAGTAACTAGCTGGAATTTGGTTAGTGAGACAACGAATTTCGTTTTCCTTTCATGAATATGTATCTTTGCATTGTCTTGATGAGTTTCCATAAACCACTTTGTTTTTGCATGCTGCCACTTGCTTGGTCTTTGTGCAAAAAGAATCTGAATGAATTATCAGAATTTTATCGTCATAATGTTGGCTTAAGCTGTCTGTAAATAAGTATTTGTGATAACCAGCAATATAAAATGTTATTTTTCATAGTAGTCTTATCATAATTTGCATAAAGTGTTCTTATTATGCTTCTATTATAGCCATAACTATTCCTTTAATCAAGTTCTTCCTTTGTTATTTAGAGAGGCCTTGTTTTGTATTTTTTGTGTTCCAAATCAGAGTTCTTGTGAACAAAAATCTATTTTTATTCTAAATGATATCATCTTTGTTATGTAAACTTCCTGAATTCCCAGATATAAAAATTCCTTTACCATTGCAGAGGACAAAATATTTAATGGATAAATGCACAATACCATTTACTTCCTTTCTTTTGAATAATTTATATCAATGCCTTTATTATTCATGAAAGTTTTATTGAACTTTACATATAAATAATACTGTCAATAGGCGGAAAAACCTGAACTGGCAATTCATTGTATTTTCAAAGCTCATCAGATCACAGTTACATTAAATTCAATCCTTGCTCTTACACAAACTTATTGAGTATCTACTGGATCAAAATCGTTACATGTGTAAAATTTATAATTAACACACTAAAGTTTTATTTCAACTTTCCTTTCTTGAATGTATATTACGCAAGTTGACCAAAAAATGAAACAGTTGATAAAATTGGAAGTGTTATTTACAGACTGCTAATCAATGAAGTGGTTATCGCCTTTCCTCTAAATTATTGATATATCGAGGTAATGGGTTTGACATTGACTTGTTGTGTAGGAACTGTGTAAGGATTATCATAGTCATTACAGTTGGCTGGTAGGAACATAAAGTAGTACATACACAGTGACCTTGAAATGTTCCAACATTTACACACTTATGTAGAAAAATTTAGTAAAAGAACTTTAAGATATAAAATAAGATATAAAATTTTTTCAAATATTAAAAATCTCCAAAATTTTACAAAAAATTCTTCTCTGTTCATTTATTAGCTATCTGCCTTAAAGATAATATTACTTGTGATTTGGAAAAATTTGTTTTGCTTCATAGAAAAATCTGGCATACTTTTAATTACCAGCTGTCATATACAATGTATATTTTCTTCTGTTTTTGCAAGGCTTACGAGCGGCGGTTTCCTACATGCCCACAAATACCAGTTTTTGTAGGATGTGAAGTAACTTTGGATACTGAGAGTGAAGATGGAGCAATTAGAACGACTGAAAGAAAATGTAAACTAAATGTTGAAGCCCCATACATCTTAAAAAAAGTATGTACTCTAATTTAATAATATCTTAATATCTTAATTTTGTATTATATCATAAAATATAATGGTGATAATGTGTGTTCTACAGATAATAGGTGTAGACTTTGTGTATTTTATACAAAGAAATGTCCTTGACCGCCGTAATAGTGTATTAGAAATTGAAGCATACAACGAAAGTTTTTCCTCCAGGGTCACTGTCTTAGAAAAATGTAGATACTTTGTAAGTATTTGAAAATTTGGCAACATTTTTAGCGATTATAATGACTGCCGAAATACTAATATTTTTTCAGATTCATCCAGAAAATCCTGAATGGACCTGCTTCGAGCAGACAGCTAGTTTAGATATCAAAAACTTTTTTGGATTTGAAAATTCAATGGAAAAACTAGCAATGAAACAATATGCACAGAATATTGCCAAGGTAATTATCAGAATAAATAGTTATGTAGAATAAATAATTAATTGCTAGCTAAATCTTAATTTTTTCATTCTTAATTAAGGGCAAAGAAATAATTGAATATTTTGTGAATGAATTGAAAGAAGAGGGTATAACATATGTTGAACCATGGCAAGATCCATTACAAGAAACTAATGTTGTAGAAGAAAAGTAAGTAACTATACTCATTTTCAGGGATGTTTTAGTTCTTTGAAACAGAAATTTATATTTTGAAATTTTTACAGAGTGAGTCCTAAAGAAGAGAAAAAAGAAGTTACTAAACTTCCTGAGCATGGATCTTTGGATGGAAAACTTCCCAGTAGTAGAGGTATTGTTAAGGCTTATTTTTTGTTTGAATTATACTCTTTATATTGAAAGGAATAGAGCTAAAATGGAGAAATCCAAATAATAAAATTATTAAAATACTAAAATTAATCATTTTATTATTTGGATTATTGCAAATTTTATATTTAAACAATATATAACCGTTTTCTTAAGATTCCTCGGAAATTAATATTTCAGAAATGCAACTATCCTCTGATTATATTGAAAGATACCTGGGAAAGCTCGACATGATGCAGGAAAGCAAATTAGTACAATTGAGACATAGCATTGAAGAGTTGAGAGGTAGTTCTGTACCAGGAGATGCTACCCTTCTTCGTTTTCTACGTGCTAGAGAATTTTCAGTAGAAAAAGCTAGAGAAATGTTGACTCAATCACTTCATTGGAGAAAGAAACATCAAATTGACAAGCTTCTTGAAGAATATGAAGCACCTCAAGTTGTTAAGGATTACTTTCCCGGTGGTTGGCATCACTTTGATAAAGGTAATTAGATTTTTTTATCAAGCTGAATATTTTAATGGAAATATAAACGACATTCTGGATGATAGTTTTTTTTTTTAATTTACAGAGGGGCGACCACTTTACATTTTAAGATTAGGACAAATGGATGTTAAGGGACTACTCAAGTCAATTGGCGAGGATGAATTACTACTACTAGCATTGCATATTTGCGAGGAAGGACTTTCCTTAATGGATGAGGCAACAAACGCTTGGGGTCACCCAGTTTCTCAGTGGACATTGTTGATTGATTTAGAAGGATTGAATATGCGTCACTTATGGAGACCTGGCATTAAGGTTGCAATGCTAATTTTTTCAATTGTATTAATATTTTTTAAGGCAAGTATTTTACTAAATATAAACATTTTTACAGGCCCTCCTACATATAATTGAAATTGTTGAATCAAACTATCCTGAAACAATGGGTCGCGTTTTAATAATGCGTGCACCAAGATGCTTTCCTATTTTATGGACTCTGATTAGTACATTTATACGTGAGTTATGATTTTTATTATTATTTGTTTCATTATAAATTAACTACCATTGCCGAATTTACTTTTTAGATGAAAACACAAGAAACAAGTTTATATTCTATTGTGGTACCGATTTCCAAGAGCAAGAAACTGGTGGCCTTACTGATTACATTGATCCTGAATACATACCAGATTTTCTTGGTGGTTCATCAGAGGTATGCAAATCACACGTAGTAATAATAAGTTTCTTTAATAATTTTGTATTTGATCGTGACTTTTTTTGGTTCCGCTCAAAACCATTTAAAAAATAAAACAGGACCTTAGATTTATATTTTTATAAGTTAATTATTTGGATTATTCTTTACTTTTTAACAAACAGGACGGTTTGTGCGAAGAGTATTGCACAGTTCCTCGACGCTTTTACATTTTTGAATCTTCTAACGACGTAAGACTAAAAAAGAAAATGCTTTATACTTTTTGAACTTCACACTTTGATAAAAAGAACACATTTTTTGTATGGTGTCTAGGTAATCTATGTAACGATTCGCACAATGTTTTTAAGCACAAAATCTATTTCAATTGATATTCATTATAATTATAATGAATAGCAGCAAATGTGATCAATAAAATGTTAAACATTTCTAGACAATGAATAGATTAAATTTCCAATGAACTCTGTGTGCTATTGTGATGTTTCATGCTTCTATCTAATAATAAGACAAGGGTCGCGACTTGAAGACATATGAGAATCAACAAAATCTCTTTTATTTGTTGAAATGTATTTCAGATATTAGTCCATAATAGGATTTAGTTTTAATTAAATTCAAGTTTTTTGTGTCCAAATTAATGAGTTTGGATAATAAACTATGTTTCATTTTTCAGACCTACGTTATGGAAGGAGGAGTTGTGCCAAAGCATCTTTACAAAGCTGATCTTGAAGGAACATCTACTGAACATGAACATAGTTTGTATCATTCTATTAGCCTTAGTCGCGGCCAAGTACATCATGTTGCTATTCACTGCAATGATCCTGGTGCTGTTCTCACCTGGGATTTTGATGTAATGCGCCACAAAGTTCTGTTCACTGTATTACATAAGGACAAGTCTAGTGACTCTAATGGTTTGGGTATGTACTTTAATTATCATTTATGAATCTAATATATGAAACTAATTTAAACAAAAATATATATTATTTGTAGCTGTACCAGATACCACAACTGTAATTGAACAAGATGTTACAGGTCATAAAGATTGGAAAGAAGGAATTGATTGTGTCAAAGTGGAACCTAGCATTGTATGTCATGATGGAGAAAGTATTCAGGTATGTGTACATGTATGATGAAAAGAAAAATATATAAGTGATGATTCTTCCATTTCATGAAACCATTGTGTTCTATAGGGAACTCATATCATGCAAGAGGCAGGAGTTTATATTCTGCAATGGCAAAATCCAGAAGAACAAGGAGAATTTCTTCCGTCAATAGGCTCTCATAAAGCTCAATTGATGTATTTCTATGAGACATTGCCATCAGCTCATTACAAGTATTAATTTATCACAAATTAAATATAATATTTACTTATCAATTAAATGAAACTAAAAATTACTTTTTCAGGGGTTCTATGATGAGCTTACAATCTGCTATAAGTGGGCGATCGGTCGCAAGTTCCTCTTTGTCTAGATGAGAAGTAAACGCAGGTACGAGCAAAATCGAGCCTGGTGACAAGACGTAATTAAAACTGTAACTCAGTAAGATTTAATTGAGTGTGCAAATATCTTGTCAGGGGATAATAATTTCACCAGGTCTGCTCGCTACATTTTTAGACGACTGTGCTAATGTCTAACAAAGAAACAAACATAGCCCCGTGAAAATAATTGACTTGCTGTTATAGGGATACAATCGTTGACAAATCTGTTAGAATGTAACATTGTTGTTGCCTTAAAAATTATTTTGGTACGTAAAATAATCCTGCGCGAATTTCACATACCATCATGTTGACATGGTTTTCCATTTTTACTGAAATATTGAGACATGGCAATTTAGCCATTTCAAGATTTTTTTACAGAAACAATATTTTTAAATGTCGTGAATTAATTATTTTATATTGTGCCTAAAGCACGTTTTTCTTAAATTATTTTTAAAAAGATATTTGTCCATCATTAGTGATGCGATAAAAAGATCTGAAAAAAATCAAAGTCTATGTTATCCCTTTTTGTTTATCATGAAAAAGATTCGCTTGAAAATTTTTGATTGACTTTTAACTTTCACTAATCTTTACAAATACAGTAATATTTTGAATCATTTAAGTAATAATTAAAGAACATGATTTATTTTTGAAATATTTAAAGAAATACTAAGAAACACCAATGGGTTTATAATATGTATAATATTTTTAAAGATGCCTTAATCACTTAGTTTGCGAATTCCTTATAGAATCAGTCATCCATTTATAATAGCAATATAATTTGCACATTTAAGAATAAGAAACATACAACCCACATCACGAAGATGAACAATTAATTAGCAATTTTACCTAACTATTTAAATTGTTAAAAAATTTATTGGCGTATTATTTATGTATATATGAATATATATTTTAGTTTCTTGCATATCAATAGGATTTCTTATTGTTATATGACATGAAAATATCAGTGAATTAGGATCTAATTTACAATAAACATCACGTCTTCTGTAGGTTTTAGATGAAAAGTAGATTTGCTTTATCTATAAAATGCTTTATCTATGATTAGGACAAATTAAATGACTTTTATGTCAACATCTATAAGTCATTCCTATCTTGCACTTCTAATCTAACTTACAATATCATATATTTTTTCTTGTTTGCAATATATATATATATATATATATATATATAACAAGTAATGAATTGACTTGAAAATAGTTATTTTCATTGCTGGTATACACTTCTACGAATTAGAAGTAGTAAATTATTGACTAGTGTTAAAAAAATGTTATATATTTCAATTTTTACAATTAAGGGAAAACGATAAAATTCAATCAAGCTACTGATACTCAATTTTAAAAAATTGTGTACCCCAAATTACAAAAAAAATTTTACGGTGGAAACTATTCATGACATTCCTATCCAGAACAATACTGATGACGCATTTTTACAGAGTGGTTATTATTAGAATTAAAATTTAATACGTATCAGAGAGTATGTACAACAATTCTTTTTTACACACGATAACAAATAGTTGATAATATTTACAAGAAATGCGTTTCTGGCAGAATAATAAAAATTTGTGATTTTTTTGTCGTTGTTAAAACTTTTAGGAAATCACGTAAATTTTATCTCGGGTGTTTGTGTTTCTGCCTATGTCGTTCATAATATCAGAATTCAAATAAATTGCATATGCAATTATGTGTTTTTAAGCAACATTAGACTATTATGTAGTTTCCACGCAATATCCGGCTTTGTGTTTTTATTACACAATGTTAACATAAACATAGGCCTAAGTAGTAATTTTTCATTCAGTATTAACAATACTGTACATGCCAGACAATTTAATTGTAGAAGTACTGTGTAGTGGCTATGAGATTTTGCTAAACTCGCAGTGTTATCTGAATATCTGTGCTGTATCAGCGTATCGTATTGTAGGTGTAGAGTAGAATTCTTTCCAACGAAACATTTATCTTGCTATAGCTAGTAAAGAAAATGTTGCTGTTCAACTGTGCGTTTCTCTATCAAACAAAAAAACTAATAAATACACTAATGTTTTAATGCACGACGTCGACAAAGCTACCTCCAAAATAGGATATGCATTATAGAATATATTCTTTGGGAAGATAAGCAAAACAAGAGAAAGCAAAAATTTGCATGAGTTTGCAAAATTTTTTAATTTATATTTACGTTTTATTGAATATTTATGTGCCCAAAAGTTTTGCCCACTTCAAGGTTGAACCAAAATATATTTTTTTAAGGGAAGTTGTACAAAAAAAACGAAACATCTGAGAAGTGTTAAAAAAAATGTGATGTGTATATAGTATCTGACGTGAATGATAATGATCAATTATACTTTAATGAACAGTGTCTCCTTTTTGAAACAGAATGTTCGGAGTGTGATGTAGAAAATTTAAGAAGTTTTATCTTAGAAAGGTAGCCTTAAGAAACGACGTTGTTTGCAATTTTAGAATATAAATATAAATCAATGAATGAATGAACAGTTGAATCTACTAGCCATGAAAAATAGTTGATTATATGTTACTATGTATGCAATGTACTAACTAAAACTATAACTATATTTACAGTATTTTACTTATTTATCTAAGTCTTTGGTTAATGCAATCCATAATGAAGATATTGTCTAATGTATCGATGCTTTTAAAATTTCTAACCATCTACTTTTTTTTAATGTGGCTAATAAATTTAACTGTCTTGTTATATAAAAAATGTTCAGGTTTCAAAAACTGTAGTACAAGACAATGTAATGTGATAAAGACTATCTTCAACTGAAATATATGAAGTAAAAAATCATGTTGGCCTAGTATTTTTTTTCCTATTATTAAAATAAAGCAAAAACCATACATGTTGTTTCAATAAATCTTATTTATAAATCATGTTGGTACAAAATTGAATCATAATTTACATGTTTTGTTTGAAAAATAAAGTTGTATTACTGATTACTGAATTGGTCTATTGATTATATGATTAGATTATTGTACGTAGTAAAAGATTATTTGTAAAAAAAAAATTATTCTATCTTCTCTTAAATCCATACTTTTTCCTTTCATAGAAGAGATCCGTCTTTGAGCTGCCCAAATTCACAATTTTAGGACAGCCATCACGCTAATGAATACCAAAATTATCCATTTATTATTTTTTTAAATCTTGTTATGTAAATAATAAAAAATATTAGTATTTGAATGAAACTTACATCTTTTTCTTGTATCGTACATTCTTTGCAATAATAAGCATCTGAAACACCTGGTCCTCCACATATGACACATCTACCTTGATACGAACCGTAATTGCATTCATCACATATTCGTACTAGTGTACAAGGTCTTACATATGAATCACAAATAACACATTTTCCATCGCATTTTTCGCACAAACGTCCAATAGCTGTAAAAAAATTATTAAAAGTTTAACAGTTAATTTGATACAAACAAATGTAATCACTAAGTGAAAATAGACATTTTGAAAAGATTATGTACGCATCTTAAAAATATTATTTATAAGAAATATTTACTCACCCACTCCAGGCTGTTTACGGCAAAAGATCAAATCCGGATGATGCTTTGCCATTGTTTATTAGATATAAATAAAGTACATACATACACAGATTTGTCTAGGTTATAAACAAGAGCTTATAGATAACCTCTCGTGTGTTCCCGACTTCCCGGTAAATTCTCGCACACTACTGTCACTACTGCGCTGTTAGCCTGCATCACCATCACCAGCATCACCAGCATATATTGCTGATTTACAAAACAAATGTAAGATGGCGCTCGAGTATTTACCGCCTTTAGTTTTGAAGTGCTATATAAATTTATGTCAGCGGTAAGGTATACTGTTAGAACGTTTTGAACCGAATGGCAACGTCGCCCAATTTTTGACGGGTTTTGACGGTTTTTGACGGTTCTGACGATTTTAGATTTGCAGAGGTTATATGGGCCAGTACTGTCAAAAACCATGCGACGTTGCCATTTGATTCAAAATGTTCTAACAGAATACCTATACCGCCGAGGTACTATGACAGCTCTTGTGTGTTCTTTTGCAGTACTCAATATTTATTTTTTACTAATAAAAAATACCTAGTCAATATAGTATATTACGATAAAAGTGGCATAAATAGTTCATTACGGCACGGCGTGTATTAGCACCCGATCAGCACGGTGCAATAATGGACTATTTATGCCACGGATAGGCGTGACATAGATGCGGATTTATGCCACACAGTGCTATAAAATTAGTTTAAAAATGGTGGGAATAAGTGTGTATTGATACGTAAATATGCATTTGTTTAAAACATTTTTTTATTAAATATTTGTGCATAAAAAGAAGGATTTTTACAGATACTTTAAATACGTGTACGACATATTATACCTGGGTGGGCCAGTGTGCCTCCACCTTCTCGACTTTCCGTCAATCTATATTTTAATGCACAAGGAACGAGGATGGGAAATAGAGGACAATTTGTAAATAAATGTAAAAACATTTTTTTTTTAAATATTGTGAAACTTTTTCATAATTCTTAAAGCCATTAATTATTTTGATGAAATTAATTATTTAAAATATTTCTCCATTAATTTACGATGAGATTCATTTTTCATGGAATCATTTTCAAATGCATCGTGTTTCTTCTTTGGTTCTGATCTTGCACAGTTTTTGAAGATCATATCGTCGTCCCATCTTATACTTTGAACTTTCGTATCAGTAATTCTACTTTGAACAGATGAGTAATCAAACAGCAAATCACCTGATCTTAATTCTTTATGGCATTTTTCTTGTTTCTTATTAATTTGCTCTGCTGCATTTCCTTTTCTAATATGCAGGAGTTCATCCATTAGGGCTGCAATATCATCTTCGTCATTTTCTTGATCAGCTTTTATTCTTTTTGTACTTGGAGCTGCTGCTTTTATTGGCGGTTCTTTTACTAATCTACGTTGTGCTGTTAATTTCTTTCTACCGACTTTTGGTTCATGTTCTTGAAACTGCTTATCTTTTTCTCCTTGAGCAGAGTTAAAAGTTGGTCCTGCAGCGGTAGTCATTTTCAAATATCGAAAATGATCAAATTCCGACAAACAATTGCTTGACACTGCGTTTGACTTGAAAAATTAACTGAATTTGGGTAGAAATGAAATATTTTTTTAAATTTTGCTTGACGTTGCCGATTGCTTACCAGACGTACAGATTACTCGAAATACGACTAAGATACTCGAAAGACGACGTATAACTGTCTGATCGTTGTACTGAGACTCGTGATTTTATATCCTGGCGAGCCAACTTTCTCATCTCCACCCGTAACTCGATCCACCCCCAATTCGCCTTGTCGGAGGCACACTAGCGCCAAATCACCAATGCTAAATCAAATGAGGTGGCGGAAAATGAAATATACATAGTTAGGATGAATTTACATTGCTCTATGGGAGCATCCTAATTATTTATATTCCATTTTTCGCCACCTCATTTGATTTAGCATTGGTGATTTGGCGCTAGTGTGCCCTCGACAAGGCGAATACCCCCGTAGATCGTCGATGTCGTAGGATCAGCTAATATATATCTCTGTCAAGTGGGGAGCAATACTCGTGATCTTCGACGCACTTATATGTCTCTGACATAAGTAATTATACGCCTCTGATATAAAATTTCGTGAATGAGAGAGCATTCTTATGATCGTTCGAATGTTCAAAGATTGTGCGCGCCGCGTCGCCATATATATTTGTGTTCGTAAAGACATCACCCATTTCGTGTAAAGGCATCCAAACTGTATCATATATATACATATATAGATATACGGGTGACATATAGGTTCATAGAACAACACAACTACACAACACAACGTTTAGCATAGTCGAGCACGGAAGGCCAAAAACTACATTTGAGTCTTGAGTTATTTTGCAGAAACTGCAGGTGCATAACAAGAGTTAGTAACTAACTTTATTAATATGACTACCGCTGCACGCCCAACGTTTGATCCTGCTCGAGGAGGACAGGGTCGAGGTGAAAAAGATTTGAGTGCGATATCAAAACAGTACTCAAGTAGAGATCTTCCGTCGCATACAAAGTTAAAATACAGGTATTTACAAAGAATTGGCATTTATTTATTGATAATTTAGCAAACATTTTCCATGAGTATCTGAGCCCGTGCAATGAGATCACTATAATAGATATTAATTGTAGTGTGTATTAAGTTTATTAACCTCAAAATAAAGCTAACAGTTCTGCATTCTAACAAAATCCTCAAAACATGTTTACTTACCAAGTGAAGCTGTTTCTTGCTTTTGGTATTGTTGACAATTGAAATTCATGAATATTTGTTTATTTTGTTTTTACTTTGTGTTTAGGGAACAAGGTCAAGGTACAATTGATGAGCTGCGTAACCGGGATTTCCGGAAAGAGTTGGAAGAACGCGAACGAGAAGTTAAAGACAAAGCAGCTCCAAGGAGATTAGCAATAGAGCCATCAAGGGAAGCTGCAGCTCCAAGTGCAAAAAGAACAAAAGTTGATCAAGTTCCTGCAGCTAGCCTGGATGCTGATGATCCTTTGGACGATGATGACTCCGATTCGGAAAGTGATGATGATGATACTGAAGCTCTAATGGCTGAGCTGCAGCGTATTAGGAAGGAGCGTGCAGCAGAGCAAGCTAAAAAAGTAATTTATCTATTTGCATTTAATTTATAATTTTTTTATATTAAAACTATCATTAAAAATATGTTGTTTTTAACAGGAACAAGAAAAACGCCAAGAAGAAGAAAGAATAAGAATGGAGAATATCTTATCAGGAAACCCTTTACTAAATTATGCTGCTCAAAGTGGAAGAACTGATATGAAAGTTCGAAGAAGATGGGATGATGATGTTGTATTTAAAAATTGTGCAAGATCAGAACCAAAAAAGAATCAAAATGTCTTTGTCAATGACTCCTTGAGAAGTGAATTTCACCGTAAATTCATGGAGAAATATGTGAAATAACTTGTTATTCTAATTAAATAAGGAATTCAATGTTAATAGATAATTTTAAATTTGTCAAGTTAAGTGAAAATTGTGTGTGAGAACCAAGGGTAAAATTAAACAACTTTTTTATAGCTTATTGAAAAAAGCACACAATTATTTTAAATACAAATGGAGTAATATTTATATTAAACATAACTATCAATTGAAACAAAATGTCTACATGGATTAATACATAAATTTATGAAACTAATTGAGTATTATAATTTAATAATTTGATGTTTATCATTATTTTGCAGTTTATACGTTTTCTATTATTGCATAAGATATTAGACTAAGCTATTGCAACAAGATATTTTTTTTATGTACATACATGCACTAAAAAATAAAAATAATAAAATCTTGTCAAAAATATGTTCTGGATACGTTTTTATTTCAATAAAATTACATTATTAAACAATATACAATATGCATCATTTTATATTATTGATGTGTGTAGTACGTTATAATTTAATTTGTAAACTTAATCTTTATTTTACAATATCAAAGAAATATTTTTTTAATTTACGGAAGTTTATGCAAACAGGTGCGCACGCATCCTACGACCGGAATTGCATTTGGCGCCCTCTTTACTAAAACCTCTCTAAATATGTAACCAACGATATGCGAGAGTGAGGTTAGGTCTTTTTTCCCGGTTCGTAGAGCCGTAAGGTGCGTTCCGTAGAAATACGTAAAATAATCCATAAACATCGAAGCAACAAAACATTTGTTAAACAAAGTTACAACAAATTAGAAATCTCAAAGTATTCAATTTCATTTTTGCAAAAGAATTTTTTAGTTTTCATCCTAATTAAACAAAGTTACTGATAAAACTCCGAAACCGTCAACGTGTTCCTTTCGGCTACCCGTGCAACGCAAATAAGATAGTTTTTCTGAACTTTATTAATAAATTTAATGATAACCATTTTCCGTTCTGTATATCAGTGATATAGTGTATTTACATATCCCGGATTTTTTTTTTTCTAACTACTTACATGTAACTTTTTGTAAAGGTTAGGTGTAATAATTGTTTACCGTGTACATATGACATGAAGGAGATGTAATGTTTCTTTGCTTTGATGCTTTAGTGACAAAGTGCAATAATTTATCGACCAAAATTTAATATAAACGGTTTGCATCTTTATAATAATAAATATTGTGATTGTTTTCAGTAATCCGCCAAGATGGTGAAGATTATGAAAACTGGGAAAGTCGTACTGGTCCTTAGTGGCCGGTACGCAGGCAGAAAAGCTATTGTCATGAAAAATTATGATGATGGCACCACCGACAAACAGTATGGTCATGCTTTGGTGGCTGGTATTGACCGATACCCACGCAAGGTTCACAAGCGAATGGGCAAGGCAAAGATCCACAAGCGTTCCAAGATAAAGCCCTTTGTCAAGGTATGAGATCTTAGTAAAACTACTATCATTATTCTTATTATATTAAAGTTACTTTGTTGGTTTTTTTCTGCATAGTATCACAGTTTTCATAAAAATGAGTTTGTTCTAATTCAATGTTCAATACAGCTATTATAAATATTCATAAAGAATAGTTTTATAGTCAATAGTGTATTTAATTAACATTTCTCCAAGTTTTGAAGCAAGGGAAAGGAACTTTTCATAAATAATAGTTTTCTTTTCTTTGTTATTACTTGATCTGTTAATTTTCATCTTCTGTCAAAGATTATTCTATATTTAAAACTAATTGAATTTTAATAATATTTTCTTCTAGATTTTGAACTACAACCACCTGATGCCAACGAGGTACACAGTTGACCTGGCCCTGGAGAAGGTTACCCCAAAAGAATTGAAAGACCCGATGAAGAGGAAAAAGATCAGGTTCCAGACTAGAGTGAAATTTGAAGAGAGGTGAGATCTTTATACTTTTAATTGTGGGATTTGTCAATTTTGAATAACAATTAAATTGTATTATAAAGAACACAAAAAGTTAATATTCTATTCACTATATTTTGGTTTAAAAACATTGTAGTTCTTATTATTTCTAAATAGATCTTTATGCCCAGTGGGATGAATTATTCTTTGCAAACATAATTTTAGCTTGTTTTTGTACTTAAGTGTTTTATTATTGTTTTTAAAAGTTATTAAACATTTATTAGGATAGAATTTCAAATTTTTTTTATAACATAAACAAAAATAATCAATTGATTCGATCAATATGATAATAATTTCTTCATTCCCTGTATAGATTTCATCTTTTTACCAGTTATATATCATTTATATATTAATTACATAATTTAATTGATTTGATTAACTTTTGATTAATAATAAAGTATTTTTCTTAAACTGTGAAACATATATAGTTTGTGGAAATATAATTTACAATATTTTCCTTTGTTTCAGGTACAAGTCCGGCAAAAACAAGTGGTTTTTCCAGAAGCTTCGATTCTAATTTCTCTTTAAATAAATAACGATATTAAAAAATTACAATGTTTATTGATATTTTTTACCACGTATCCCCTAAGTTTTTTAAAATAAAATAAAGCGATGTTATTTTGTTAAGTAACAGCATTGAAAATAATATGATTTTTTTTATTACAAAGTTTAGTTACTTTCCATAAAGTAGTTCAAGAGATATTAAATTAATTAATTGTGCTCATATTGTACAAACAAATATAGCTTCGTTAAAGTCGCATCTATTCTTAAGATGCTTGAATTTTATTTAAAACGTTGATAAATAATTTTCTTCTTGTATGTCATTTAAATAATCTTTATGAAAGTTAAAAATGCTACGTATACCTACCTATGTGTATTTGAGTAGCTATACAGTAAACGCCTATTCGACTACTATAGTGGATGTATGTATATATGCATATTTATTAGGATTAACTTCCATGTGCTTATATGACGAAAAACCAAGAACGTACTGCACATTCCTAAAGATTGACCAATAGCAAGAGGGCATTAACAGCAAGTGCTGCAGTTTTGGCATTCTATTGGCCGAATATACTGTTACCAACTGTATTTCTCTTTGTTCAGCGTGTGACATCATAGCTCCTTAATCAGTAGGATAGTTCCGATTTTGGCCGTCTTATGGGGTTTCGCGTGTATTTTGTGGCGCTACTTGTGGCTTAAGCAAGGCGATTTATTAATTCTGCAGTCTGCTCGTGGCCAGCTGCCAAGTAAACGGATGAATTTCTGCATTATTTACCGGTTTTTAATTTTAATTTTATAAATGTGTATGTAAAATACATTTTTATCAAGTAAAATCTGTACTTTTGTACGTCGACAAGTAAAGAAGCCGCTTTTCTGTACGAAATCTGATAAACGATTGAATTCTAGCTTGCTCTAAGATTGAATCTGTGTCCAAAAGTGTACGTATAGAAATATAGAAAAAAGAATAATGTGATACACATATAGGATTACATTTTTTAAATTAGAAAGTATGTGATTTCGAGTATATTAGATTATGTACTCCTGAATGTTATCTCAATTAGTTTAGTATTATTAAACTTGATATTCCTATGATAAAACAGTTCGATTTGCAACAAATATAATTTATAATTCTATTTTAATTGTATAAAAATTGTTATCATGTACCGTTATATTTTACAAAAAGAAATCTGAATAAGTATAATGGTTTTTCTAGATTAACTATGTCGGTTGGGAGAGGTAGAGGAAGAGGTTTTGCAGAAGTCCGAGAAACTACGTTGCGCAGACCTGGCCAATCATTTGCACCAAAATTTAGTTCTCTAATAAGCTTGATTGAAAATCTCACATTGGATGAAACAAGTTCCAAAGTGGATGACATTGCACAGGCAATAAATGATTCTATAAAAAATAATTCTTTGAAGTGAGTAGCATTCCATTCATTGGACATCAATGGAATATCAATAATATTAAGTTATATTTGTCATTTTATTCAGAGAAGTTATTGAGGATCTTCACAATCAAGCCCTTGAAGATAATGTATTTGGTACAAAACTTGCTATTGCTTGTAGTGATGCCAAAGTTTATTCAATTAATGACTGTAACTTGAGATTGATATTGCTACAAACATTGCAAAAAGATTTTGAAGGTGCAATATACATTTTCCTAAAAATTTTTAAACTTAAACATATATTTATAATAATTCTTATGTCATGATATTATTAACAGAACGAGAAGAAATTAAGAAAAGAAGTGTGTTCCAGTTTCGCAATGCTGTGACATTGCTGGGAGAGGTATATACGAGATTAAAAATTAATGGTAAACTCTTGGATATACTGGCAGGTCCTCTTTTGCAATATCTTGAATTGCTTTTGGAGGCATCAGAAGAGGAAGATATAGCACTTGTTGCTAGTGTGGTATGTGGAATTGAAGGATGTTTGCTTTGTTACATATAAGTAATGAATAGACTGACAAATCGTTTTCCAGATACTGATGAATGGTCAGAAAATTTTTGAAACTTCTCCATCTCAACTAGAAGATTTTATAATTCGAGCTCGAGGAGTCTTAATAAATCGTAACTTAAGTGCTAGATCCCGAGGAGCATTACTTTTTATAATTGATCTTACCAGTGCACATTTTGCACTTCCTGAAAAGTTGAAAGACTTTTATCAAAATGAAACAGATTATCTAAATATTAACAATATTAATGGTGAGGTCACATGCAAATTTAAAGTTTCTATTTCATTTTTCTTTTTAATAATGATAATTTTTTATTTGATTTTTCAATGTACAGACTTTTTATCCTTTTACATATACATGGTCTGCATGTTTACAAAATCATTCTTACAATTATGCTTATTTTTTAATTTTTACCTGATAATAAATATTGTATGATGTTTGTGTCATAAGTTGTCCTTCATAGCTCCATGTTTAGCGCCTTCAGGTGCTACTTAATACACGCCGTGCTGTAAGAGGTTACTTATGCCATTTGCATCATAATGTTTTATTTGCTTAATATGATTCAAGTCAATCACTACTTATATTATTATTTGGATATGCATTTGATTATGATAACTCTATATTGTAGGTAAGGGAAACACAGAGTTGGACAAACCCAAAAATAAGCCAATGCAACCTACTGCTGATAATAATGTTGGCAATGTCTCAAGAACTCCAAGACAAGGAAAGGTCCCAGGATTTGGAGCACACGATAAGAGTCCACCAAATGCAGCTAATGAAAGGCCTGTTATGCCACGTGCTATTCGTGGAGCTGGTGCAGTAGATAGTGGCAAGGACAAAAATGCTAAAAAATCTCCTCGTGGAAAAAAAGATAAACTAACAGACGAACAAATATGGTCCTCAAAGCAAAATACTAGTAGCAAGGTTTGGGGCCATGACGATCGTTTTGATAAAGACTATTAAAGTTTAATGTTTGTTGTCAGAAAAAATTACATAATTAATTTTCCTAAAAAAAATCATCTACTGTGCATAGGACCGGTAACTTTGATACTAGGATACTAAAAGACAAATTATTACACCTAAAAAATTAAAATTTAGTAAGGGTTGTTTTTTACCTTTACAAAATTAGATCATTTTTTGATCACTAAGTACAGTATACTGACATCTCTATAGGTTTAAGAATGAATTACGTTTTTATTTATTTTAATATCTGAAATAATTTAAAAGCTTTTTAACTATTTCTGTTTGTATTTTTTACTTTGACTGTACAATATTCAATAGAAATAGCACAATTACAAATGAAATAAGAATTTCATATGCATTTTCTGTTAGTATACTGTATTTTTAAGCTTTATGTAAGATTAAAATTGTCAAGCAACTAGAATGCAAGAAAGGGCTGATTTGTAAATAAGTGGTATATAATTTTAAATGTTTTATTGCTCAGTTAAATAGACTGTGCAATAACATTTTGGTCAAAACATGAACTGAACATTTTTTTACAAGGAGTATTTATCATGCTTAAATTATTTTTTACGTGAATCATGGACTTTTTTTCTAAGTTTGAATGTTATGAATAACTATGTACATACACACATTATTGAATTGTAATATGTGAGTAAGAGTATTTATGAAATTTATGTCGCTTGTAATGACAATTAATGTGTTAAAGCGATATATTTTATTTTACATCGACGTTGTGTATTTTGTACTAGCCTTAAATTATGCATAAATTATAAAGGTGTAAATCTTTCAATAATAAAATGAATTTTTTACTTTAGCAATTGCATATAATTTTACGTTTTAATACTTAAAACAATTACAACGATTTTTAGTTTTTAGTGGTTAAAATCTATAATATAAAATGTGCATACAACTAGAAAGTGGTTCACCCCCGCAAGATGACACGCATAGTTCAACATATCAATTCCCCATCAAGTTCACACAATTATCGTGTATACAAAAATAAAAGCCCCCTGTCCATCAGAGAAATTTCAAAAGTTCCGCCAGACACTGCACGGAGGCGAAACGACCGCACTGCATCGTTCGTTCCATGGTTCGTTACTTCGTTCTGCCCTACAATCGAAAGTGGCCCTCTTTTGCGCGCGCGCCGCCGTCGAACTTCGATTATTCGCTAATGTCGCGCAATATGCGACACATCTCCAAGTAAGTATTGATGGGGATTTCAAATTCATTCACAATTAATCGCTTGTGTATACTATATCTCTACCACACACCGTATACATCGCAAATATCGCAGAGTCAAAACAACGAGACACTGCACACAGCTGCAGCATAAGTAGTTTGACAACTGACTGAACTGAATTATTTTCTCTCCTCGGGAGGGGACGAGTCCACGGGTGAGTCCGTCGACTAACAGCTGAGTAATCCCCGACGAAACGTGTTTTGGATATACTTACCTATAACCCTCGTAGTGGTCGTGTCCGTGTGCGCTATTCCTACACCCCCTCGTTCGACGATTGACGCACGTCGGCTCGGGTCTTCTCCTCCGTTAGTGCGCTGCATTTTTTAGATACTGCATCGGTGAGGTGGTGCTAAAAAAGGTTAGCAAAGTGATTAGACTATGTATGGGCGAGTTATTTTGTGAATTTGCATTGAGATCTGCGGGCTGGATCGGTATTTTCTAGAGCTTGTTCAGTCAGAGCCAACAGTGGATTTGGAAGCATTCGGTTAAAAATATCTCTAATTCCCTACCTTGACATTGAGATTAAGTTTCAAGGTATTCGGGTGAAGAACAGTTTGGGATTTATTTCAATGTTGCCATTGTATTGTTTTCGCATGTCAACTATTTGATTTGGTATTTTATCACTTGACTGGAGGCTATTAAGTGCCTTGCCAGCCGCACTTTTTATGTCATCATATCATTACAGTATTTTTATCCATTGATATTGTGATATCTGTTACATAAATACAAAGCTTTACTATACTAAATCAAATAATCAATAAAATCTAACAGAATTTTTCCTTCTATTTTTGATAACTAATTGATGAATTTTATTTCAGTTTTTAGTCAAAATTGTTTTACTTCAGCAGTAAGAGGACAGTTTTGTCACTGGACCGTGAATTATTTTTATCATCAATGATAGTCGCTTTGACATGTCATACACTGAGCTGGAACATGGCTATCAGGTAGACTTTTTTTCAAACTTTATTGTTTATGATAAAGTCAATTTGCTAATCAAATCAATTAGTATACTAAATATCATTGATTATATATTTAGGGTCTTAGGAGTGCTACGAACCAACCAATTTTCTATGTAGGAGACATCGGCACTGTACAGCCAGGTCTTGTTGGCCCAGTAGGTTCATCCATCTATCGTACTTCCAATCGGGTAAGTTTATAAACCAAAAGCTCATCAATTTTTATGACCAGTGCAAACATTTTTTTTTTACCTAAATTATATTTTTGTATTAATTTTCATGGAAATTAAACCTTTTTTTTAAACAAAATTTTTTAAAAGGAAGCCAAATAATAAACATCAAACATAAGGAATTATGGAAAATAGAAATGCATCACCGTCATCAACAGGAGATCTTTGTTTTATTAATTATGATGTCGATGATGTGGAGCCCTACTGGCTCCAATTCATGGTAATACGTACACGCATCGTTGTGCTTTCTGTTTTTTTTCTCTATTAAGAGAGTGATTTTAAAACATTTTTTTTGAGTGCAACTAGCATTGAATATGTCGTTTTTCTTAAAGAATATGCACAATAGTTCAAAGTAGGTAGAATTAACAACGTTTAGTTAACTGAACAGAGCATGCGTTTTCTTACAACTTAGTTAATTGCCAAACTACATTGACTCACCCATATGAGTGGCAACATCAGTAAAGAAAACAGTTACACGATTTACGATAAAGCGTAAAAAATATTCTCTAATACATCACCTATAGCTTGTACTTGAAAGAACACTCATTTTCACTGACGTTTCTCCTTAAAATAACACACACAGCAAGCAGCTATCAGGAGCAATATAGCCCTGCCTAATTGAACCGGTGTTTATAATCTCGACAAGCGTTTACAATCCACGAGCGTCTCGCCTATCTTGAAAACAGCGACTGATCCAATATTTATCTCTCGATTTTTCCTCCGCTGATTTTGCCCACCTGCGATCCTCCACGAAGGAAGGAAATCTACCAAGCGTCGTAATTAAAATGTATGCCTATTTCGCAACAGCTATAACAGATCCTTGTGCGCTTTGAATGTATATCCGATGCGAGTTGTAAAGTATATGCGCGTAACACAGAGCCACGAAGCGATTATCTAAGTCTCTCTCCCTCTGTCTCTCTCTCTCTCTCTCTCTCTCTCTCTCTCTCTCTCTCTGATACTTGCGTACAGCGGAATAAAAGAGAGGCCCTGGCGATAAGACTAGACTAGCGACTACTATGCGTATACGCCGAGGGAGCACAGAGCGCCACTGTTAGTGTGTGTATGTACACAGAGTTCGGCTGATATTGTTGAGCGCGGAGTAGGGAAGCGAGTGTGCGTCTTGTCGATGAAGAAGCCAAGTGTCGAAGTTCAACGAGAGCGTGAACGAGAGGTATAAAATGAGTGACACGATAGGAAATTGCTCTGCTGCAGCTAGTTCCGACGAGTGCGACGATAACGATGTGCTTCCGTACGTTTATCTCAGTCCTTACCGCACGTCTCTGCTGATGGTATGTACATGCATGCGATTGTCTTTGAATTTTCGGGATTACGAGTGTATATTGTACAGGCTGCGTGAGTGATACTGTGTGTGTTGTGTTTGGTTACCGCCGAGCGAGAGGCACAGCCGATAGCTGTTTGTTCTGTTATGATTTCGAAAAGAAGTGTCGGTTGGATGATGTTGTTGCGTATTTTATTATGGAGACAATAGTTAGTTCGAAAGTTGTGTGTAACGATCTATCGTTGATTATAATTTTTTTAAACTAAAGCTATTAGATTCGGATCTATTGAGGATGTAGATGCTCGATTTGTTATTTCAAGGTGCGATTTACATAAGATACGGTATAATCGACTTTTTTTTATCAGTGGTAACGTACTTGTAAGTCAATTTCAATCAATTCGTGACCTGACGCTTTAAGTTACTAAAGCTCGGCAGAATATGCATTATCAATCAATGTTGTTTTCTAATATTCAAAACACTCCGCAATGATCAAAATTCAAAATGAACAACCACGCAACTCCAAAAGCGGCTTCCTCTCGTTCCGGACGTAAGCATCGAAAACGAGCGCATAAGCAAAATCAGCGCGCGGCCGTATAAGACATTAGCAAATCCGATCGATGGCGTAAATCATTCTTGTTATCGGCTGTGCTCGCGACATTATGCAAAAGATATTCGGAAATCGGAAGCCGCACGTGAAATCACCTATATCTTATATTATATCCCAATCGCAGGGGATGTTTTCTCGCTATTATATGCTTCTATTTCTGGAACGTTTCTCGCTTTGTACGTATAGGTATATGGGTACAATACGCATTACGAAGCCGCGGATTTCTGGATCGCGCAGTTCTCCGCCGATAGCCGCATTGTGTGCGTCGTTTATAATCGTGCGCCCGGATTTCGCGAGGTTCCTTTGTGCGCTGGCGTTGGAGCCAAACTGCGTCTTTGTTTTGGGGTGGAAGTTTTGCGAAAATTTGCGTGTATAGTGTGCATGGGAGAGAAATGAATTGTTAACGCGGATGATTTGTTGTCGATTCAAGTATAGTTAAGCGAGATTTTCAAGCTAACTAGGCTTCGTTGGTCATAAAGCAGTCGAAAGTTATAGCCTCGTTAATAAGAGTTATCCGCGTTGTTAGTGATTTGAAATTATGCCAGGATCAATTTTGCGTCAATTATGTCAATTATATACGCTTCAACTTAAATCTTGTATTTGAGATGAATATGGTTTCCGGATGATTTAAGACCGACTGAATGAATTCTTTTATTCGCGAAGCCGCTGTATTTACGACGTCAATTAGCTTTGAATTACCATCGCGTGATGGAAAAGTGCCTTTGACGCTGGACCGCGCCGCGCTTGCCATAATATTATCACACGATATAGGCGATGCGCATGTGGCGGGACCGTCGATTTTGTCGAAGCTCGCGTGATGATATTCGGTTTTTCAAGTGAGCTGGTTTTTGCGTTGTGCTACTTGCAGATTAGCGACGGTTCATTGGAGATATTAGCGGAAATTATGTTATTTTGAGTTTGTTCAAAATAGATGAATAACGTGTGAATTCGAGTATAATACGTTATTATAAGTCAAGACAAACAAAACGTTGCAGAAAGCAAAGTCGCGAAGTATGAAGTGAGACTATCACTGATTTGCCAAAGTTTTAAAATGTGTTAAAAATAATGTTGGTACACTTTCGATCGCTGTTGTTATTTCAAGTGAATGCTGGGTTCTTCATTTCACTTCAATATTTATCGCTGTCTAGAAAAAAAAAAATTCTTTAATGCTGCAATGGTTGCAAATTAATTCCAGCTTTGATCTAAATCAAGTTTGTACAATGGCACGCATTTTATCAGCATAACATAAAGTTCATGCAGTAACGCGAAGTGTAGAATATCGTGATATCACACATGTTACACTTTTCCAGTGATTCAAAAGTAGGGTAGCTCGCTATCAAACGACATCTGCAACAAAAAGCAATCATCCATTTGTTAAATCGAAAAAGTCGACATCTCACAGACTCTTCGTATCTATTTCAATAAGAAACGCAAAAAATCTCTCACATTTGGCCCAATCCACTCTTGCCTTCGCAAAAAAGCTCCTCTGCATCAAACCAGCCTACATTTAAAAAAACTGCAGAGCTTCATCAAATCCACTGCACCTACGTCCTACACACTCTGCAAGAAAGAAAGGATCTATAGGCGTCAGCACGAGAGCCGGAAGATAATAACGATGATGCGCGCGCGCGCGGGCAAAAAGCGAATACACATATCGAGATAGAACTGCATATGCAAACACTAGCGCAGTTATACTTACTCGGAGGCATAAATTTTCAATGCCGGCGGTGGCGGCAACGGCGGCGCGCGCGCGCGCGACAAGGCCAATTGGCACGCGGCTCTTACGCATCGACTCTCGTGCCTCATACTTTACTCTCTTCGCCGCCTCCGTTGTGTCATGGAAAAACATTTGCAGTAGTCGAGCGCGAGACGCCGGTCTTTTCGGTGACACTCGTGTGCGGTGTATGTACTGAAGATCGAATCGAATTGTTTAACGGGTATTGCTATGTAGTGAGCGGCACGTGACGGGTTTTGAATTTTCGCGCGCGTGATACTGCGTGAGTGCGAGGAGGAGTGTTTGTGGATGATGATAGTTTTGTGGAAGAAGTGGTTGTGGAAGGTGTGGTTGAGGAACTGGTTATGATGAGAGTGATTGTACAGTGTTTATTGCACTCGTTCTTTTTTCAATCACATTGTTTTGAAAAAAAGCTGCATAGAGTGTGAACTTATTTGTACACTCTCTTGTTGTTGACAGTGTTGTGATTGGTAGATTGTGGCTGACCATAGTTTGTGCGTTTCTATCTCACCGTGTATGATCAGCCACGATTTATTATACAGTCTGAAATTCTATTTCTTAAATCTATATTCCAGAATATTAGTAATCGTACACCAAAGTTGCATACAACACCCTCAAATTTGCACGATATTACTCATCATAGCAAAATACCACTTCCTTTACAATACCATCCACCCACATAAACCCACAAATCGATCGATTTTTGCCAAAGTGCTTGAGGGGAAATCCCCGTATCTAATTGTCCCCAAGGTCCTTTCCATAAAGCGCAGTAAATTTCTTTCGTGACGCACAAGCCTCGCAGAGCCCATCGCACTTTTCTGCGCGAAACTGCCTGATGAGCAAACACACATAGTACGACTCTCGCAATGAACTTTGCTACATAAAATTCATCCGTTATAATCTCTCCTGTACATCTCAGATTTCATTACACCCACAAAACTTCATTAACTTAAAATTTACGCTCGCGCACTGCTGGTTTATTAGCTGAGATTTACGGCGGCGCAATTTGCGGGAAAAGTGAAATTCGCTGATGTCGGAAAAATGGTCAATTATACGCGGTTTGCGTAATGAGCGTCGAAAATTCACGACTTTTTAAAGCGAGATTTAATTCTTTTTAATTTAGCGCGCGTGTCGTCGTCGCTGCAGTGTACAAGAGTTATATGCGACGTGACCTATCATCGCTAACTCGGCGCAACTTTTTTTTTGTTCGCTAAACAACAATGAGACTCATTGTTCATTTAGTAGTGTACTCTTCTTACTTGAGAGGAGACGTACGAGAAGAATTTAAAAAAAAAATGTTTTTTATATCTAGACGAAACTTTCAGCAATGCTATTAATATATACTTATATATAATCTTGAAAAAATTCAAGTCTATCTTGAGATAAATTCGAGTAAATATAATACATGGACTTTTCTCCGTAATATTTATCTCGCGAAGTAGGTATTTTATCTACCTTTACAAACTTTCCATCAAAGTAGGCAACGATGAGCGTAACCAGGTAGAATCAACGAAATTTTTCCACGTGCCTTTAATTGACGCGAATTACACTTCCAAACTCAGCGAACTCCTTATCTTCTTTTATAAAAGCTTATTACGCGCGCTTCGTCTGAAATTATACCCGACCCACATAATATAAAAATCTCGATTGTGCAGTATAAAACGAACAAGTTTTTGCGAATCACATAGCGTACGAATGTATGTAAAACGAGGCGAATGTTTTCTGGGCGTGAACTGATAGGCAAGTTATCTCTCCTCTCGCGAGCGCAAGAATTATCCGCGTTTGGGCTTTTTGTTCGCTTATAAAATAATCGAAGGCGAGTTACCTCCGCATCGTTTGCATATGTTACTGTTTATTTACAGTCGTTGTACTGATATTACCGCTACACATGTGAAGAATTTCAATGACGGATCTGATGCGTCGTGAGGCTATTTGTTGTATTGTATTTTTAATGAACGCGGGTATAAGTTACCACAGAAGCGTATAATTAGGGTATCGCTTATTTGTCCGCGGAGATACATCGTTGCGCTGAAGGCGAGAATCCGTTTAAGTGCGGGCAATTAATAGCTTTCTTGAACAATGTGTAGTATAGTCGTATCACAAAAGACAAGAACTATTGTTCCTACAGCTAAACCCTCGTATAATTGATCACGTCTAATTGGTTTATTAAACCATTTGTTACCTACTACAAAAAAAATACAGATACGCACTCGTTCGGGCTGTTAACCTTTTCACAGTAACTCACCCGATCCGGATTCATCCGACGCTATCTCTACAACCTTATCTATACATCTTTAACGCGCTACCATCGATTGCATCTATTCGTTCTGCGCCGCCGAAACGACGCAAAAAATAACAATGCCGCGAAAGTTTACGTACATGTATATGCGCTTATATGAGTTTCAAGCGACGATAAGGTCTGCATGCAACTCGATAAACAAAAAAAAAAAAAAAATTATATCGTCGTTACACTCCGAAAACCACGTCGCTCTCTCTCTCTCTCTCTCTCTCTCTCTCTCTCTCTCTCTCTCTCTCTCTGGCTTATCTCGAGGACGCGATCTTATTGATCCGTCGCGCGAGAGGCTCTTGATTTTTTTTCCTTACACGCTGCGCAACTTATTTTGCACGCAAATGCATCAGAGAAGGGATTTATTCGGAAAGCTCTACGATCTGCATGTTCGTAATAGCAGAAAAAACAATCAAACGCCGGTGTTACATCTCGATCGATCAATCTGTTGCGCAAGAGTGAATTTTTCAAGTGTTGTTATACATCGGCTGGTTCGTAACAGAAATTTACGAATATACGAACGTGTGGAGAAATTTCCGCGGTGATGGCGTATAAATCAATTCGCTACGCGCGTATTTCACTTAGCGGAGCAATCGAGGACGATCGAGGATGTGTTGTTATAACGAGTAGTCGTGTCTCGATGTGCGAAAATAGGTACCCGTATGTACCTTTCATTATCTCTGGCGTATTATTTCCGTCGATTATATATTTGTTTACTCGGTTGATGATAATCGTAGGTGTAGGTTTGGCATCTCAAATCGTCTATTTTAATTCGAGTCGGGTCTGTTTCCGCTCGAAGCTGATCCCTTTTCATACTTCGAAGCTAACAATCATGTATAAGTATACACGAATCATTATACGCTTTTGAATAAAAACATACACTCGCGCGTTATCAGCGAACGCGCGCATTTCGAATTAAGTATGACGAGGCCTTCCACATCTGGTTTTGCGCATTAATCTAAAAACATAATCGTGCAGTATATATAATATAGTATAGGATAAAACCACAAAACTCTCACTATTCACCTCCCACACAGTTTCGGCTTGCAAATCGTTCGTTCGTAACCATATACAACATGACGTATAGACACACATGTCGCGCGTAGCGTTTAACGCGCCGATCAGAATGAAACTAAATTGGATTACATCTCTTGCGCTATAAAGCGGGTGGCGCGCGCGCACGTGAGCCTTGACTCACTTTCCGACAGAATTAGGTGGTCCCGCAAGCTAGAGAGAGAGGGAGAGAGAGCGAAAAAGAGGACACGTGGTCTTCTTCCCGTCGATTGTCCGCGCTTACCTATCCACCCGCTCTCGGCGAGTTTTCTCGGCAGTTGCGGTGAAATACGCCAGTGCGCTGTATAGCTATATTATTGAAGTTCTCTCGGTAGGATATGCGCTTATGTAAAGCTTCGTATCCGGACTGTGTGACTGGGATACTTACAGAGTGTGAATCGAGTGCTAGTTACAGTCTTGTTTGTTTTTCCGTATATACGAGAAGTGTTGACCAAGTTCTTTATCGACTCATAACAATACCCGAATTCCTTCAAACCTTGAGCGCAGTCCCGCATCTCACGTACTTATACATACCAGCTCGTTATCTCCAAACAATCGTATAGATCCAGTGATATTGTGTGCCTACCGCATCAGCGATGTACTGCCTTCTTTATCGCGACGTTATAATATTATCCAGTGATAAATCCGCGAATCTTCTCCTCCGCCGCGCCAGCAAGTAGTACATCGCTCGGTCCGACTTTGATAACAGGTGCAGTCGATGACTCGTGTAGAGAGTATTGTTACATCGTCAGTGAAGAGAATACGATACAACTATAATTGTAAAGTTTGGACAAACCAGTTCGATGATAGAGAGACGCATTAGTGGTGTGTATGTGAGCCAGTGAGACATGGAGTGGTCCTGGTGGAAAGATTGGTGGCGACTGAAACGCTGGCGTTCGCAGAACGAAAATGCGAACGCTTTAGGCCCTAACGGTGACGCCGACGACATTGGTGACTTCGACGGCTGCTGCTATTGCGACGAGTGTTTCGTACGTTATGACGGCATTACCGCTTTTCTTTCTTATTGTTATTGTCATAATTTTGAGCGAGGTGGGCTATGTTGCGTTTTACTTGTATATTGCGCATCAGAGTGCGATGAGATAGGTTGTAAACAAGTGGTATATGTATTGTATACTAACGCTTTTTATTATCTTTATACGAAAGCTGTGAATAACCGAATGGGATTCTTTATGATGATGTTTATTAAAACGAGAATTTTTTATTGCTTTACATATATTTGTTGTGCTAAAATATTGTTTTTGTTTGCTTCAGTTTGATTATTTCGTAGATAATATTTGACTTTTGTTATGTAACGATAACAGTAAACTGGAAAACGACGACGAGTTATATTTATAATACTATAATTTACACGCGCGGCAAAACTAATTGGAAGTAGTTATACTTTATCCAAATTATAATTATGTACTCAACTTTCACGAGTCACTAAGTATTATGACTGAAATTTATATTACACATTACTCATTTCATTGCTATAACGAAGGCTACTGCAGCTGTCACAAATTTGTCAAAAATCATGTATATGCCGATTAGCCATATGTATTTTCCTCAAATCGTTACGTTATTCTATAGAATAAACGCTGATCAATAATAATAGCTCGATAATAGGAAAAAAAAACATTCGTCGCAAATTTTAACGATTGATATCAATCAATTAAATTTTTATTGAAAAAAATTAATAAAACTGCCTCGACACCGCAGTGGAGGCCGGCAAATAAACAGTCGGCGCGAACAAACACAAGCCCAGCAAGTTTGCGTGTGAAATAATGGTCGCCCTTCTGGCCAACGGCCACGAGAGCGTATGTGCGATAAAATTCGCGACGTGTCTCCGCGCGATTATTCACGAACGCGATGTGTAGTCCAAGTACTAGGATGTGGTTTGAGAAGCTTTAGGTGGATTTGCTTAGTCGTAAATATCGATCTGTCACTTTGTTGTGATCTTGTATAATACAATGTTTTAGCTCGGATCTCTAATTTGAAATATATATACGTGCTACTTTTTATTGCAAACGTAAACTTAGTAAACCTATAATATAATTAAATGATCGAATAAATCATCTCTTCTAAAAACGTATTTGGAGAGGAAAGGAAGTTCGCCTTATTAATCCCGCGCGCATACTCTGTATAACCGCGACTTTGTATATATAAGCTCGGAAAAGCAACGTTGCTAATTTTAGCCGAAATCTCGCGTGCGCCTTATTACTCCGCACGCAATGACACTTCTTGCGGTCGCGCTACTGCGCCTATATATATCATCGTGAATTTATTAGGCTTGTTAATTTCGTCTAGACGAATAGAATCAATCTCAATAGTTGGAAATTATAATCCGAAGAGCGCCGCATGATTATATTTTTAGCACTTGTACAATATTCTGAAAAGCTTTTAATTATGCGGATCGGTTGTATTGGCAGTTATACTAAAGCTACTTAGATGATGTATTTATATAATATTTTTCACCTTATTTTTATACTAGAACTAACCGCAATCATTCGCAAACAGGTTCGCTGGGTTTTCATTATCACACGCGCAGCTCGTGCGTCACACCCGCATATAACCCAAGTATACCGCGAGATTGTTAAAAAACAAAAGATCGCGCACTTTGGCCGGTATCCTAAACGCTTATTGACAGGTTTAAAGATAGTCGACGCAGCTGGCATTGCACTAGTTATTCTCCTAATAAGCCGGATAATTAGCCCTATACAGTCGTTCTCTACTGCCAAAACAAAATTACGTATACGCATTCATTATACAATTGGCGATCGACACATGTTCTATTGTCACTGGGACACGTCTTCGTCGTCGTCGTCGTCGTCGTCGTCGTCGACGCATCAGTCGCTTATATACTTTGTCGCGCGAGCGCGCTGATTAATCACGTTCGGCCGCTAACCGACTGACGCTAAGTGGCTCGTGATTGAGTGATCCGCGAGATGACTGTGATAGGTACCTATCATTCCAGTTACGCTATGGAGATGTATGTATAAGAATAGATCAAACGAGCTTGAAACTTGATAGAATTTAAATGAAATTAGAAGATAATTTTTTAATTGCTTCGTTCTAGAATACTCAAAACATTGGCACAATGATTTTGGCATGACGAGTATATAGATACTGTAATCTCGGTTTATAATGCTTGCAAGTTTATGTAAATCAACGCTGCAAAGTTTCAGCTTAATTTTTTTCATAAAGATGCAGCTTTTAGTTTCTTAGAATGATATATAAAAATCACCGATTATAAAAGTGACCATAATAACTTATATTATGTTTGAAAAGAAAATACAATACGTCGATTGATCCAAGGAACAATATACTTCTTACATAGTTTTAAAAATATACCTTAAAATTTATAATAACCCCTCAAAATATTTTGATAGTTTTAACCGCCTTAGTTCTCGGACAACAAACTGACAGCATTTCCAAAGCATATATCTGTCAAAGTCCCCGACAACACTATAGTTTCTATTATAGACGTTTATTCCTTCGAATGATATATTCTAACAGAAAAACAACGTATATACCCCAATGAAATATACGTACCCGTACATTAACGTAAATTTATACATTCTCTTTAACGAAGCTTTTTTACGTTACAGGGCGAACTGTCGGACGGCTGCGTCAACGATGACGGATGCCTGGGAGGCAGCGATCTCGAGGGCGAGGGTAAGCAGGTCCTGGTGGGAATATGCGCGATGGCCAAGAAGTCGCAGAGCAAACCCATGAAGGAGATACTCACGCGGCTCGAGGAGTTCGAGTACATAAAGATCGTCGTTTTCGCGGAGGAAGTTATCTTAAAAGTACGCACCACTCGATCATTCAAGTTCTTCTACATTTTTTGCGATTAAATATTTCGTTAACCAAATTGAACACTCCCTTTTTGCAGGAACCCGTTGAAGACTGGCCCATAGTAGACTGCTTGATAAGTTTTCATAGCAAAGGATTTCCACTCGACAAAGCCATACAGTACGCCAACCTGCGCAACCCTTTTATAATCAACAATCTTCCCATGCAATATGACATCCAGGTGAATGTATAGACAGTTCATTTTTCTACAGTGTAATAACATTCGTATCAACTGAGTTGATATATATATAATTTTCATATAGGACCGAAGAAGAGTGTACGCTATTTTGGAGGGCGAGGGCATTGAAATACCCAGGTATGCCGTTCTTGACAGAGATTCCGCCGATCCGAAACGTAAGTTCATTATCGACGACCAATGTATCGTTGTCTCTGTCTGTTGCCTCTTTCGTGTGTGTGTTTCGACGATGACTGCATGCGTCACAGTAATCAGGGTATTGCACTAGGAAAGTGGCGTAATCTCGGTGAATTTTTTTAAAAAAGGTAGATTGGATATAAATATTGAATTTAGATTGATAAAGCATATTAATATTGTCTTGAATCGGGTGAATGTATGCACTGGGAAGCATCAGGTTTAGGAAGGTCACCTATAGTAAAACTGTCCGCACTTGTATGATTATCTAACCGGACGACGTTCTTCTATCTTCTAGAACTTCCACTTTCTATGCATGCTTTGTGCTGTGTTTGGATGTTCTGATCATGACATTCGAAGACCAAAGATATCATTTCAGATCACGAGCTAGTCGAGTCCGAGGACCATGTGGAGGTCAACGGCGTCACGTTTAACAAGCCCTTCGTCGAGAAGCCAGTCTCCGCTGAAGATCATAATATTTACATTTATTATCCCACCTCCGCAGGTGGTGGCAGCCAGCGATTGTTCAGAAAGGTACACTAAGGCTTGTTGCATTTTGGGTTGGGTTTTTTTCTTCCTGTCCAAGGTTCTAATACGGTAGTTTTTTCTTCTACTATTGAATCATTCTCTTCGAGTCAATCACGAAAGCGTAATAGCAGCTTGTGATGTTTTCACTCGTCGTTATTACGTTTCCGCTCATATACCTATACGAATGCACTGATCCATCACTGATTCGGCTAGCATATATATCATTTTTTTTCTTACATAACGTATCGTACCTGCAACGATACTTTTTGCCTATTCGATTTGTTAGAGGATTACGATCGAGTCAACGATACGTAACATCATCAGCATCACATAATGAACATAATATATCAAAATTGTAAATCTCGATTCATTATACTCACTCTGTGCACGATACTCGGCTATGTACGGTATACGGCAGCAACCTATAGAATTATGTAGTGAACAAAAGTGTGAAAATCCTCGAACAAACGAAAGGTGTAATGTAATGGTTGTAGCCAATTAGCATCGCTGATAAAATCCCTCAGATCGGCAGTCGCAGCAGCGTGTACTCGCCGGAGTCGCGAGTCCGCAAGACCGGCTCCTACATCTACGAAGATTTTATGCCAACGGATGGTACTGACGTCAAGGTCTACACTGTGGGTCCTGACTATGCTCACGCAGAGGCGAGGAAGAGCCCGGCCCTTGATGGTAAGGTCGAGAGGGATTCTGAAGGCAAGGAGATCAGGTATCCCGTGATACTCAGCAACGCCGAGAAGCTCATCAGCAGGAAGGTCTGTCTGGCTTTCAAGCAGACCGTTTGCGGTTTCGATTTACTAAGGTTTGTTTTCATTTATCTGCGATTCACAAATTGTGGAAATAAAAAGCACTCCGAAGTTTTTCCTTTATTCTCGACGATTGTTTGAAAATTTTTCCTTCAGATCATTCTGGAACTAAATTGCCTGTCGGTAACTTGACATACTTCACAAATCCGTGCTTCTCTGGCATTCATAATAAACGAAGTTATCGGTGACACCCTACACTCGCGGTTTCGCGTTACCCAACTACGACACCAACTCGTGATGTTCAGGTTCATAGCGAGCGCTCAGTTGTCGTTCCGATCGCAAGGAGAACGAAACGAAACGCTTAGAGCTCGCTCTTTTCTTTATAAATTGAAATAATTTTGTGTGTTTTTGCAGAGCCAACGGCCAGTCCTTCGTATGCGATGTCAACGGCTTCAGTTTTGTAAAGAACTCGAACAAGTATTACGATGACTGTGCCAAGATTCTGGGGAATATGATTCTAAGGGAACTTGCTCCAACCTTGCACATTCCATGGAGTGTACCATTTCAACTGGATGATCCACCGATTGTACCCACTACTTTTGGTAAAATGTGAGTACACTGAAAGAAGAGTTTTAGTTTGGTTATCTCAACTGCATTCGTTGACTGTTATCAATTATTCATATACTAGACTCTTACTTTAAATTTACGAGGTACGTTTGTTTATTATAACGACAAGAATCGACTCAATATTTGTTTCAAAATCAATTTGGTAGCTAATCTATCGTCACTGATCGCACAATGCTAACATGTATTTTTCATTTTCAAGGATGGAATTGCGATGCGTAGTTGCAGTGATAAGGCATGGCGATCGAACACCTAAGCAGAAAATGAAAGTGGAGGTCCGACATCCAAAGTACGTACGATTGGAATATTCGTTTGCTCCAATGACCGTTGCGAATAATTATTAAATAAAATTTTCCGATTACTTAGGTTCTTCGAAATCTTTGCCAAATACGATGGTTACAAACACGGTCATGTGAAGCTTAAACGCCCCAAGCAGTTGCAAGAAATCCTTGATACAGCTCGAAGTTTACTGACTGAAATCCAGCATCGAGCTGCTGGTCCTGAATTGGAAGAAAAACAAGGGAAACTGGAACAGCTTAAGAGCGTTTTGGAGATGTGAGCAATAAAGATTCTTGCGATTGTCGGTAAAACTGTATCCGTTTTTGCTTTAACGAAATTGTTGTCGTCTTCAGGTACGGCCACTTTTCAGGAATCAATCGCAAAGTACAAATGAAGTATCAGCCGCGCGGAAGGCCAAGAGGAAGCTCTTCCGACGATGGCAACAGCAGTAGTATGTTAAAAAGTTATTGTTGTCACACAGTGTTTTTAACTTATTACGCAGTAGAAAATGTTTAGTGTCAGTGATGGATTTGAACTTTTTAATCAAATGTATTTTTTCGTAGATCGTCTGGGAGAGCCTTCGCTGGTTCTCATATTGAAGTGGGGCGGCGAGCTGACTCCAGCCGGTAGGATCCAGGCCGAAGAGTTGGGTCGCATATTTCGCTGCATGTACCCAGGTGGTCAAGGTAGACACCTTAGTGGTTCGTATCTTAAGCTCCTTTCGCTTCTTTTGCTGACGACTAAGTTTTTTTACCGCGCTGAAAAATTCTTGAGATTTGTATATTTATATTGTCAAGCTGCATATAAATATTTGTATCACTACTCTTGGTTTCTGCTAGTGTTTAGGATTCGCGAGAGCAGATGCTGGATTATAGTTCCAAGGTCGTAAACAAGTAATTTACAATCGCACAGCGCCTGTGCATTGTAGTTTGATTATTGTGGAGTAATTGATTTTATTATTTTGCATCCCCATGTCGTAGTAAATTTAGTGTATATTTTTATTCTTATTGTTATTTTGCTATATCGAGAGACGTCAAGCCAAAAGAAGAGAGTCAAATGATTGCGAGCTATCGAATCGAAAATGAATGGTTATATTACATTAGATTATTTTGTTTTGTTTTTTCAATTAAGACCGCAGAAGAGACCAACTTTTACTGACGTTTGTTTTTCTTCACTTTATATTGATGACTGTTCATTTTATGATTTCGTTACTAAAATTCGAATGGACTTTGTGACTTTCAGTCTGTTTTATTAGTGCTTAAGATGATAGAAATGTTTTTATTTCTCTTGACCGTTATTAAATTCTCAAGGAACTTTGATTGATGTATCCGAAACATTTCTATAATCTTTTTATTTGTTATTTTCTCAGTATTTCAGAATAAATGATTATATACGATGTTTATAATTTTAAACATAGATGTATATTATCTTTTTTTCTTGAAATAGATAAAAACATCTTTAATCCTACGGACAACCTTAATGAAAAATTAGACTGAAGACAATCCCCATATAATTTTAAATATTATTTCAGAGGAAGACTCAGAGATGTTACCAAGCCACGGTAACTTTTTATTCAGAATAATTGCTAGCTGGTAGTTAGTTATGTGCAGTTTGTTTGTCAATGTGTACAATTTTTCGGCAATATCAGAGCAGCAGGAGAAATTCCCCGACTTTCCCAATACTTACCTTATTGTTATCACACAGTTTGAAGAACTTTGTGAATTTACAGTATAGTTTGTTCTTTTTTGAAATTTGATTCCTGCCTGGTTTTGCCTGAGCATTAGTCAGAACGTGTCTCATACATAAAAATGTGACATAGATGCTTACCCCACCCCACCCTTTATAAATATTTATACATACTTACGTTAATTTAACGTTATTTGGCTGTGTTGCGACTAATTCGTTCATTTTCATGTTTCATTATAGTAAGAACTCCGATAGAATCTCACGTCATGATCATCGTTTCTCATCAAAAATTTAAAATTCGTGTGATCAAAAATATCACGCAAGAAATCGTCTCGCAACATCACTTATTGCAGAAAACACATGGTTCACACGTGTTATGTGTTCATACTTGGTACAATTTTTATCGTTTGCAAAGATTTTTTCTTTTTTTGATATATTGTGATGAATGTTGTCATCTCTATCCTTTTTTGATACACGCAGTTAATCGAGTCACTGGTAAATTTCAGTATTTCGATAAAACAATAAAGTAGGCTTGATGGTTTTTTATTACTTTTTGTACTAAAAATCGTTTTCATCGTATTAACGAATAGATTGAAGAATTCTTCTAAATCTATGAGATAAACGTCAAATATCGCTGTACTGGTACTTTTTGAATTTGTTTCTTTTGGAATATGTTATGCATTATTTATCTGACATAAAATAATTCTTTCAACTATTGTACAATGGTACTTTATTACAATACCTTACAATTTTTTCATTTGGTAATGATTGAATTTGTATTTTAAGCTCTGAATGTTAATTTTATCTTATGCAAACAATGATAGGTGCATGCAGGGATAAAGAAAGATAATTAAGACACATGCCATGAAAGGATAAACTGAAATTCTGCAGTGATTCAAAAATAATAAAAAAATAATCAACACAATGTATACATCTTCAAGTGCAGCAATCTCAATCAATAATCAAAAGCGTCGATCAATGATAAACTCACGCGTCACATAAAAAGAATCGCATTTTCATACCAATTGTCAAAAATTACCCATTTCTAATCTCTTCTGGATCTTCGATATAGGCGAATATGCTGGCGCTCAAGGTTTGGGTCTTCTGAGGCTACACTCGACGTTCCGTCACGATCTGAAAATCTACGCGAGCGACGAAGGTCGAGTACAGATGACCGCTGCAGCTTTCGCCAAGGGTCTTCTAGCTCTAGAAGGCGAGCTTACTCCCATTCTTGTGCAGATGGTCAAGAGCGCTAACACGAACGGATTGCTGGACAACGATTGTGATAGCAGCAAGTACCAGAATATGTAAGTTCCGGTTTAGTCTACAAGATTGAAATTACTTTTGGGTGATTAATTAAGTGGATAGAAAGTTCTAATAACAAATTGTTTCATTCAGGGTTAAAAATCGTTTGCACGAGTACTTACAACAGGATAAGGAGTTTACGAAAGAGGACAGAGAACAAATCAACCCAACGAATGCCTTGAGTATAAATGCGGCTTTAGATTTTGTTAAGAATCCAGTTAGATGTTGCCAGCACGTTCATTTATTAATCCAAAAGCTAATGGATATTGTGAGGATAAAAAAAGATGATCCTAAAACTAAAGGTAATGTAAATAATCAATAATGTTAAAAAATTAGCACACTAAAAACTAAATCAAATTGATATATTTGTTTCTGGTTTTCCTTACAGATGCAATATTGTATCACGGGGAAACGTGGGAGTTAATGGGTCGTCGATGGGGGAAGATAGAGAAAGATTTTTGTACAAAGCAAAAAAGATTTGATATTTCCAAGATTCCTGATATTTACGATTGTATAAAATACGATCTACAACACAACAACCATACGCTACAATTCGAACACGCAGAAGAACTTTATATATATTCTAAATATTTGGCTGATATTGTTATACCTCAGGAGTATGGCTTGACTGTGCAAGAAAAGTTAACTATTGGCCAGGGAATTTGTACACCTTTGCTAAAGAAAATTCGGGCAGATTTACAAAGAAATATTGAAGAACCTGGCGAAGAAACTGTAAATAGGCTAAATCCAAGATATTCGCACGGTGTTTCAAGTCCGGGTAGACATGTGAGAACAAGGCTGTATTTTACTAGTGAAAGTCATGTACATTCTTTGTTAACGGTTTTAAGATATGGTGGTTTACTTGATGTAAGTATCAAAAGCAAATTCGTATCTCATACTCCACACTGACGGTGCAACTGATTCTCTTAGGTTTTGAGCGACGAACAATGGAGGCGGGCCATGGAATACGTCAGTATGGTTTCAGAACTGAATTATATGTCCCAAATTGTAGTGATGCTGTACGAAGATCCGACAAAGGATCCAAGCAGCGAAGAACGTTTTCACGTAGAACTTCATTTCAGTCCAGGAGTGAATTGTTGCGTTCAGAAAAACTTACCACCTGGGCCTGGATTCCGGCCACATTCTCGAAACGAGAGTAGTCATAATCTTGTACGTCTAATTATTTATTAGTACATTTTTATAATTATAAAGATTCACTACTTTATTGTTATCCATTTGTATATTTTTTCAAAGGGAGAAGCTGGTTCGGGTCAGGACAACACATCGCAATGTAGTACACGGATCGAGGAGGAAGACACGGAACTTGGTGTTTTAGAAGATGATGTAACAATACCACCATTGGAAAGAGTAAGATTAACAATCCCGCATGCACCTTTAGAGTGACATTTTTAATGTTTATCTTCGTTTCTCTCTATAAGAAGAGAAATTCTTTATTCAAGGATGCGTCTCCACCACTGATGGAAGTAAACTCGGTCGATTCAATGCTTGATAGCCCAACCACTACCAGCAGAGCTATCAATATGATGGATCTCGATCCAAATATCATGGATGAACCATATGATAGTGGTTTCTTACAAAGCTCTGCACCCATACCAATCAGGTTGAACCAACGTTGCATTATTTCGAACAATGAGTTATATAATAATTCAATTCACATTCATGTTATTGCTCAGTGCAAGGACGGTGGCTGGCCACGAAGCTGCTAGGCTGGGAAGTCAGTTGGCAGCGAGCCAAAGACAACGAAGGGAAAGGGAAGCGGGTGTCATGTGCGAGCCCAGAGCGAGGAGTTACGACCATCAGAGGCAAGACAAGCCAGAAAAAAGTAAGTGCCAGGAAATATATGGTAAAAGTATAAATATATTTAAAATAACTATTCTAGTCGGTATGATTTGGGATTTGAACAAATGTATCTTAATAATATAATTTATTTTTATTTTGTTTAATTGGAATTGAATCAATGAATTGATTTCACGTTACTTTGATAAGCAAAGTTAAGTTATCTGATGAGGAATCGCTATCGTAAAATATGGATTCCAATATCAATATAGCATTAATTAAATCATAATGGCGTATGCATGCAACTTATAAATTATGTTTTCTTATTGAAAATGGGTGCTCTATATCTTTATCGTTGTACTAAATCTTCTTCAATATACTTAGCCCAGGGTGCAACCTCATTTTATGCTTAAACTAATGCAGAAATAAGGCATTCATAAAGTTTGGGATTATTTGGGCATCTTTTAACAGGGTTATTGAATGAAAGAAAAAAAATAATATTTTGAGGTTGTGCCAGAGATTCGACATTCTGCACACATTCGACTTGATCTACTAAGTTGTTGTGACATACGTAAATCGATGTATACAGTTTACTATATTTATATTTAATGCAATATTAGTGTCCTAGATCATAATCACAGATACACATGACGAATCGTGATAATAATAAGATGGTATTTTTAATCTTAAATATTTTATACAACTGAAATGCGTATCTTTTAAAATCAGTTCTGAAATATTGTAGTTTAACTACCTATAATTTCGGTGTTGACGGATATCTACATTTTCTAAGCACTACACAAACACACGAATAACTTGTTGTCGTAGAATGTTTTTAAAAATATTTCTTGTCTCTTTTCTTTTCTTTTTTTTCGTATCTCTTTTTGTAGCTGCGGACAAGCTGCAGTATCAGAGCTTGGACGCGGTCAACAAAGAAGGTATGTTTCGTTCTTTGTCTCTACAGCTTCTTTTTTATTACAACCACGATCGAGATTTTTTTATATTATATTCTTCGATAAATACGAATTATTATTTACACTTCACAATTAGTCTTGTATCGATTACCTTAGCGTAAAAAGTTAGCTAATATACGTCGAGCCACCGCGAAACAACACTGTATAGTATATTGAAGTATCACGAAAAAGTCAAGCCTGTGCATAGGTTGGAAAAGTGTCTGATACTTTTTAAGCAACCTCGATAATATTACGTAAAGTTCTTGCATCGCTATAAATCTAAAATTAAAGAAGCCTATAGCTTCATAGTATTCATCAGACTTTTTAGCAGAATTGACTATTAGGTACATACTTATAATGTCCATCTTAGCAATGGAAAATGCATCAATTCCGAAAAGGCTGTACTGCACTACCGTTATAATTTATTTAGTCCCCAAGCTGGAGCAATGATTCAATTTCCTTCTGCACTATATGATTTATTTTTTATGAACAACCTTGTCTCCCTTATACTGCAGTGCCTCGATATCTAATGTAGTTCACGCGTATTTGGCAGGCTGTTTCACATTTGTATATTAAGCGACATCTATTCATTTATCAAATTTCACTTATTCGGAAGATTAAAAAAAAAAAAATGTTTATTATTTTTGTGAACTCACTGAAGGGTACAGTGCAACGATCGAATATATACTTGTAAAAACGACGAGAACGTCTCATGCACCCGAAGTTCTTATGATTTTGAACTGTGTCTTCGTTGTTTATTGAGAATAAAAAACACTGTATCATGTTGCATGCATCACAACTATTCAAACTTGTTTTAAAAAAGAAAACTTTTTTATCAAAAAAACAGGAGTCTGTAGGTTAATATATATTGCAGAAAAGTACGATATTAAACGTTCATCCTTTTTATGAATTGATCGAGCTTATTCATTATATGAAATAGAATAGTTTTGTACTAAATATTTTGAATCTGTTTAATTTCGTGCTTTTTCATTATCAAGATATAAACAATAGAGGTACATAAACTAGTAAATATATTTAATTAATAATAATATATAATTGATAAATAATAATGCTATATCCACGCCTGTTTAAGTTTTACAAGTTTAAGATTATAGTTATTGCGAGTGAGACAAGTGTAAATTATGCTTTGATCTTTAACCTGCAGAAGCTCCAGTTTTCTTTAAAGTTACAAAAGACCTCCAGTACAGCTTTAACTTTCGACTCAAGATGATTTTCGTGTTTTATCTAATGTGTTTCGTGTCTACAGATATTATTAATGTGTGTTGTACATAAGAACGTGATAAGGTTGCCGATTTTTTTTTCGAAAATGTTTTTTCGACAGCAAACTTTTTGTATTTTGACAGCTTTTTTCGTCCTTATCACGTTCTTAACTTCGTGTACCTTTAAAAGCTACAAGCAATAGCCGCAGGACACGTGTGCGTTCTACAAACAAAAAATAACGATACAAGAAACAACCTAATCTAGAGGCAGTTTTCTCTCATCCGAATTTGAAATAACTCTTTGCTCTGCGATAGTTGTGCGTGTGGAAGCCATGACTAATTTGTTTTGAGACGAGTAGCGACTGTTTGGACCACATACCCTCGGGTATGTGATCCACTCAGCCGCTATCCTTAGATCCTTGAATTCCTCCAAAACGAAAAAAATCACTCTGCACTTTGTTTCGAAGTTCTTCAGTATATTGTACTTGTTACAAATTTTTTTTAGTTCCTTTTTTCTGTGAATTCACCACTTACTTATGTTCTGATTAATCGTGTCTAATTTTGAGTTAATGTTATACTTTTGTTGTGTATACCTATTACTAACAAGTTTAATTTTGAAAACGCGGTTGTATTTATTTATGCTTATGACGTTATATCTCTATATATTACAATTACACTTTCCCGATCCTATGCTTGTGTTATACTGAGCGAGCTTAAATTTTCAATTGTAAAGATAATTAATATTAATTCGTCGATGACCGTCATTTAGATGACTCTCTTTTTATTGAGTAATATACGAGCTTGTCTTGGTACGTCCGTTCTATATCATGCATTGTTTACTTATTTTAATATTTTGTTTGCGTCATCCCGACAATTGTTGTTAGATTACATACGTTTTAATTAGTCAATATCATCGAAGCTTTCCTCGGACGGCTCATCTTCCTTTATTGTGTCTTCTTGAACGTATAACGAGTCTATATAGGTATACAATGTGTCGTCGTAAAATTATTGAGCCATAAATTACGTGTCAATTTCATTGATTCATTCATCAATCATTATTAACGTATTTATATATATATATATATATATATATATATATAGTTACGTTAATTATTCATTTTTTTAATTCGATATCGCATCATTGCTCACGTACAGTAGTGGTCAATTCTTAAGTTTCGAAAAATTAAGCTTCTAGTACCGCTTACAACGTAGTTTGCTTCAACTAACACAAATTGATTTTTTTTTGTTGACTAACCAGTTGTGATACAAACAATACAACTAACTGTATATTAAGTTAATATATAACGGCTTGCCTGAGTGTCTGCATGTTAATTCTTTGACGTAGTCTCTATCGCGTATGCTGGTGGTCTATATATAATATATGAATTGTAATGGATGTATAAATATACGTATAATGTATCTCTCGAGAAATCTATCACACTGTGAGCAGGTTAAAGGTGCAGTTCTACACTTCCCGACATCTTCCCCAAGCAATTATCTATAATTTCTATTTTTGTTTACGATTTATCGACTGACACGATGATTACGTTGCTTTCCCGAGGCGTCCGCAACGAGTCGTTCGAACGCCTCCGGAACTTCACTGACGATTCAACGAAAAAGCCACGTTCGAGACATCTCGACAGAAGGACTATAATCTTTGTTTCTTTCTTTCTCTCTTTTTCTCTCTTCCCATCTCCACTGTTTCGTTAATCCCGACCTCTTTCCTCGACTGATAAAAACCGCTGTATAACATGATCATCGTCATCGTCATCATCTGATGAACAAACCAGCGAGTTCGCGGGTCTCCCGTTCTCCAAAATGCTCGGAGATCTTCCTGGAGGAGTCGAGCTTATCCTATACCCTGTGCAAGCCGATTTCCCTGGCCCACTCCGTAAGCTCGCCGGAGCTAATTCCCGTGCCGATAATCAACGTCCTGGAGGACTCTCCACCCTCGTCCGCTGTCCTGTACAGCAGCAACCACCCACCACTCATCACCCTGCACAACACCCCGCTAGCTTCGCCCGGAGCCGTGCCCAGCCCGTTCGACTACGAGGACACCAGCATAGCTGCCGATCCACCGCCTCTGCTGCTGAGTAGTAGCCCCTCTAGGTCTAGCATCGACGACGCAGCAGGCGACTTGACGAGCTCCCGGCAGATGCTCCGGTTACCCGGGCTCATCAAGCGCTACGGACGCTCGCACTCGGCCATGACGCTGCCGGTCATCGAGATCAGCGGTGAGTCGAGCAACAACCACGACGAGGAAATGGGCTCGTCGGACGCCTGCTGCGCTGATGCCAGCTCGCTGCTTCTGTCGCCGCCCAAGCCGCACCATCGCCATCCTCGCTGTCCCCATCATCATCACCAGCACCATCGTCAGCAGCAGCTGCGACATCCTCGTCCGCAGTTCCACCATCGTCGCATGCACTTTCACTCCAACGCTTCCCTGAACCATCAGCAGCAGCAGCATCAGCAGCATCAGCAGCAGCAGCATCAGCAGCATCAGCAGCAGCAGCATCAGCAGGAGCAGCGGAGCTCGAACAACCAGCTGGAGGTGGTGACCGAGGCGCTGCTGGACAAGCGCTCACGCTCACCCTCGCCAGGACGCTGCTCCTGCTACAACTGCAACGTCTCCGAGCTGATAATGCAGAGCCGCGACCTGTCGCCCTCGGAGCGCTCCAACTTCCGCACCTACTTCTCCCGCTCGCTTTCCCACAAGTTCTCCAACTGCTCGTGCTACTCCCTCGCGGCCAACTCCAGCTGCGGCTCCTCCTGCGCCGACGACTCTTCCTCCGACAGCCCCGAGCCGCTGCTCGAGAACCACCTGCTCCATAAGTTTCCCTTCGGCTTACCATCCAAACCTCGACTCTCGCGCTCCAACTCCTGCCCGGAGCTTCTGCTGAAAGCTCGCCGACGGCTCCGGCGAAGCAACTCGCTGGACTCTCACCACTCGTCGTCGTCATCAGCATCGTCCTCTTCATCCTCGTCTCTCGACTCACCTGCGCACCTGTCCCCCTACTCATCCAAGCTGCATCTGAGCTGCTCGCTAGATTGCCTGAGAACGGCCTTGTTGCACGACGCGGCCAATAACTGTTATTACTGCAAGCGCTGCTGCACGCCGATGATCGTCGACGCGGCCGAGAGCTGGGACAACTTCAACAATCAGACATCAGCTGCAGGCTGCCTCGACGATCAAGCTGTGCCCTGGCTGGGTCGGGCTCAGCTGCGCCGTCGCCGACAGCAGCTCTGTTGTACCTGCAGCAGTCGGCGACGGGAGCAACGGTCCTCGCGCCATCGCTTCTCTTGCTGTTCTTTCTCTTCGTCTTGTTGTTGTTGTAACACTGTGAGCCATTACCCGAACCACCAGAACTATAACCACCAGCGTCGATCTCCCTACTTCCTCCATCACAAGCTCCAGCAGCAACGATCCTTCTCATCCCCAGACACGCGACCTTCGATCATTCAACCTGACCCTACCTGCACNTACTTCTCCCGCTCGCTTTCCCACAAGTTCTCCAACTGCTCGTGCTACTCCCTCGCGGCCAACTCCAGCTGCGGCTCCTCCTGCGCCGACGACTCTTCCTCCGACAGCCCCGAGCCGCTGCTCGAGAACCACCTGCTCCATAAGTTTCCCTTCGGCTTACCATCCAAACCTCGACTCTCGCGCTCCAACTCCTGCCCGGAGCTTCTGCTGAAAGCTCGCCGACGGCTCCGGCGAAGCAACTCGCTGGACTCTCACCACTCGTCGTCGTCATCAGCATCGTCCTCTTCATCCTCGTCTCTCGACTCACCTGCGCACCTGTCCCCCTACTCATCCAAGCTGCATCTGAGCTGCTCGCTAGATTGCCTGAGAACGGCCTTGTTGCACGACGCGGCCAATAACTGTTATTACTGCAAGCGCTGCTGCACGCCGATGATCGTCGACGCGGCCGAGAGCTGGGACAACTTCAACAATCAGACATCAGCTGCAGGCTGCCTCGACGATCAAGCTGTGCCCTGGCTGGGTCGGGCTCAGCTGCGCCGTCGCCGACAGCAGCTCTGTTGTACCTGCAGCAGTCGGCGACGGGAGCAACGGTCCTCGCGCCATCGCTTCTCTTGCTGTTCTTTCTCTTCGTCTTGTTGTTGTTGTAACACTGTGAGCCATTACCCGAACCACCAGAACTATAACCACCAGCGTCGATCTCCCTACTTCCTCCATCACAAGCTCCAGCAGCAACGATCCTTCTCATCCCCAGACACGCGACCTTCGATCATTCAACCTGACCCTACCTGCACAGCAAGGCGCCACCGTCACAGTATCTCCGGACAGATGAGTTATTTCAAGCTTTTGGGCTACAACGTGAGCAAGAAGCTCACCGGCTCGGCCAACAGTCTATTCAGCACAGCCGTCATCAGTGGATCCTCGAGCGCGCCCAATCTCAAGGACATGGTACCGCCGCACGCCTCCGCCGTCGCTGGTGAGTCTAAACTTTATTCGTCTTTTCTTTTTTTTCTCTTTATTTTACTCGATGAAACTTGGATCAGTGATCCGATTCTAATGCGTACCGTTTTATAGCGTTTGCTTTCTCGAGTTGCCGCACTATGAGCTTAGACTTTTACCAGTGTATGTAGAGCTTGAAACTTGTGTCGTGTCTTAACCAGATCTTCAATAACAACCCCTATATATATCCTTCGAGTGATCCATCGCGACGATCCAAATTTACCACTAACCCAATCGAACTTTTTTCTCTCTTCCACGGCGCAGCGATCGAGGGCTTCGGTGGAGTGCCGCCGATCCGTCCCCTGGAGACGCTACACAACGCGTTGTCCCTTCGCCAGCTGGACGCCTTCCTGGAGATGACGACGGGCATGCCGTTCCGTACGCCAGCCTCCTCGCCTCCGAAGCTGCCGTCGCCGGTTGGCGCCGGAACTGCCGGTCACCAGAGCCTCGGCATCGAGGCTGCCAGGTACTATTGACCGAAGCTACTCTCTGTCTGCGTCGCGCGGTTCGCTATTTCTCTGAGCCGCACATGCACCTGGTAGGACGCGAGCCACCTTGTTTTTTCATTTCTTTTGACGTTGGACTGTGTGCGCTTCGATTAATCTATTTACATGCGAAACGAGCTGGCTGTGTGTGGGGGATTCTATTTTATGATACCGTTGATTACTTATATGAAATTTCCTCTTTGCAAGGAGGGTGTTGATGACTAGATTTTGTATATACGACTAATTTTTAATTCAAACTTGTATATATTTAATGAACCACTCAAATAATAAACAACTGAATTTAACAAAGCTTTGCCGCTGAAGGAGATAATAATATGTATCACGCTATATGGTGAAAGTCCACTTTTCAAAAATTCTGTTAACAGAAAAAATTGTTGAGAATAAAAGAGATATAATTGAAGCAAACTTATTTTTTATTAGGTTCTCTCATTATGTATGGAATGGACTGAGGATAATATTTTCAGCTGAAGTCATTTTTAAAATCGTTAAAATATTTGTCGATACAGGCAATGAAATAAGACGGTATTTTATCACGTACTGATGTTTCAACTCTAGAACGTTAAATCAACACTAAATCTTTAATTTTATTCGCATCGAGCATAATTTAACAATGTCATAATTCTACGATGTATTGTTTCTTTTTTGTTTGTAACAACTAATGTGATTTTTAACCCACATCTCGGCGACTCTTAACGACTATGTTATTTTTGGATTTATCATTTATTTTTATATTATCCTAAAATATTTAACAAATATATTATAAATTTCAAATTATTTATTCCATTCGTCAATAATAGACTGTTCTTCACCTACTAACACCTGTTTCACGTTTAGGTATATCACACCCACCCCCATTCATTACAAAGGATCTCATGACAACGAGTTAAGCGATATCAGGAGTCAAGTTTCTCCCACAAGTCCCAATAGTAAGTGACAGCCATTTCTATTTTCACGGTAAAAAAGGTTTATTTTATTTCAAACGTTAAAATTTGATTTTTTTTCGCCAGGCACAGGATGGAGCAGTGAACCTCCGTCGTTCCTCTCATCGGAACCGTCTTCCCCAGCTCCAACTTCAGCAGGCGAGTGTAGCATGTCCATGAGCTTAGTCAGCAACGATGGGTAAATAAGTTTTTTTTTCTCTCACTAAAGATACACAGCTACTTACTCCTTTTGCAAGATTAGAATTAATCCCTAAAAAATTTTAATTCGACTCTTTTTCGCAGATCTCAACCCTTTTCGGCTGGACCGAAGTACTCCCCAAACCGTTGCCTGGAACTCGATTACAACGACTTCTGTGTAAACATCGATCAAGAGACGCGCGAAAGCCGCGGTAGCGTCTCTTATACAGACTACTACAGTAGCGAGGATGGCCAGATCCGACGCACCGCCAACGACAACTGCTTCCCGATTTTCGTCAAACCCTCAACGACACCCGCGGACGACGGCTCTGGTGCCGAAAACGAGGAGGAAGACCACACCCTCACGCTCAAGCAGTCAGAGGAGCAGAAGAAGCAAGACGTGCAGTTCATCTTCGAGCAAAAGGAGAGTCAGACTGTCGTCAAGCCTGGAAGCAGCTACAAGAAGATCGGGAGGTAAGGTTTTGTAAAGATATTTCATTGTTTGTACATTCGTAAGTATTAGAAGTAGAGGTGGATCTTTAAATACGGTATCTCATGGCTGATTATATTGCCGTTCAATTTTATATCTTTATCGATGTTGGTTGAATTTATCATATACAGAAAACCAAAATCGCTATATTTTTAGATAAAACTAGACACTCATTCCTACCAGACTTGCAATTATTTTTGTTTAAAAAAACTCGCAAGCCGAACAAAAAAAATCGTGAGTCTTTGAACAATATCATATACATTTATCATCACTATTAGAGCCACTTGTCAATACGTACGCACTACAGCTCGCAAAATTGTCCTTGATCTTTTCAGATTCCGCGTGGAGAGCATGGAAATTTCGGATACTGACGTGCGAATAAAGGAGACGAGTTCCCTCAGTTCGAGTGTCTCCTCGGAGAAGAGCAGGTTCCTCAGCTCACAGCAGAGGCTTGATTCGTCGAAGAAAAGTAATAATCTGTTACGGTCACAGAGCGTTTACACGCCCAAGGCGGTAGTACGCAGCGGTAGCAGATCACCACTGCTGCACAAGCAGAGCTCGCTTTCGGCTACTGCGATCGCCGACGCCGACGGCTGGAAGCGCTCGCCTAAGGAATCATCCGAGGGGTCTTCTGAACCTCCCGCTTCCGATGAGCAGCCTATGCTTACTCTCGCGAGCAGCTTTACCGACAAGTCGCACGTCACCTTCGGCTTCGATCTTCCCGATGAGAAGAGGGATTAATTTTAAAATTATACTGATTTCCTTTTTTCTCTTTTTATTATTATCTGTATACACAATACTTTTTTTGTTGTCTGATGTTCAAGTATTATCATAACTATGTGCACGCGGTGCATTGTACAATAGCGTTTTTATTTTGTGATTGTATATTTTATATATGTGAACGAGAGTGATAGTCGCGGGTATGCATATAGCACTTATCGTATTTTTTTACTACAATGAACTTATCAGAATGAGAGATGGAGTAGTTCATCAGACGAGTTGATCAAGTCGATTGTTTTCTTAATAAAATTTTGTTTGGTATAATTTTTTAGTTCGGCTTTTAAGCGTTCTAATGCGTTGATACAACATTCTTCGATATAATATCTTGAATGTATAGCGCAAAATGCAACATCGATTTTTATGTACACACCTTTAGCGCAAAGTGCTTCTCAAACGTAGTCTGTCTGATATAACCGTATGATATATTTTTAATAATCATCGATTGTACCTGATAAAAGGTGCTTCTGTCGTAAGCACTTTGGAAATTGAGAATTGATTAACGTGTACTTAATACTCTAATCATGTCCAGATAATTTTTAAACTAACCGGATTTTTGATTGATTAAGTATTCCTTGCCTACGCGATAGTCGATTATCACGCAGATTAGGTTGCTTTATGTAGTCGAAATTTGTAAAGTGTCCACAAAAAAAAAAAAAAAAAAAACAATTTGTAAGCTATTCTTTACACATAACGTTGTGAAGGATGTAAGAAAAGTGTCCATTGTATGTGATGAGATATTAAAGTAATATTTTTTAAGTATAAAATGTGCCTAGGTGCTTATAAAGAGAATTGATTGATAAACCTTAATGTCGAAATAAAAGAGAAAAAAAATGTCAAAATCTATGTCGCATGATAGTTTTTAACTAGATGACCAATAATGCATCATGTGAAACATAAATAAACGAGTACTAGATGAAAACTCCAGTGTTTCGGTGCTATATCAAAGGTGTCATAAGTTGTAAAAATTGTTAAATAAGTCAATAAAAAATGATAAAAATACACTAAATTTATCGTCGACACAATCCATATTAATCCATCCTTCTAAATGACGATAAAAAAGATGCTCTGTATTCGGTCATGCTTCGAAAAAATCACCGAAATTGTAAATTAAATCAATCCAACTAAAAAAAGCGCCGCCTACATAAAATCTAATATGATTTATAGCTTTATAATAACGCGAGACGAACCGTCCCAGTAGCTACGCGTGACGAATGTACTTAATAAGCGCAGTCGAAGGGTTCTACAGACTGCTGCGGATTTTTGTGGGGGCTCCATTGTTCGGGGCGCATCGTTGCAATGAGGGCGTGCACGTGCGGCTCTTTAGCGCCCCTATTACGATGACATAAGCGGAGCAGATATGTGGAGAACGAGAGATAAATCGTACTTTCCCCGAATTTGTGAAAAACTTTTGCCTGCAGCCTCTGTCGACCTGTATCGAGTGCAGGTGCAGTGTCGGGGGATGCGTTTGGGGATTTTCGAGTTGACGGCTTGACTTATTGGCTTTATTTTTTCCGTGATTCGGGGAAGGCTCGTTTGATCGTGGACTATTGTTGTGAGATTCGTCGTGCATTTATAGAATTAACAAGATTGTATAGCAAGTGTCAATTACAAAGATTTCTTCTGTGATGTCTGTCATTTAGAAAAAAATTTAGTTAATTCAAATCATGTTTTTTTTTATTTTTTAGTTCCTAAGTTTTATCGGTATTTTTTCGAGGAAGGGCTATAAATTGGCCCCCACTGCATAATCCAAGACTACGATGGTTTAGAGGCTCAAATCGACGACAGTTTCCTCTCAACCTCCCGAGTGAGCATTTGGCATTAGTCTTATTCATTACATAATCATTTCACGACTGTGTATACTTATTTTAACTTCAACAAATTATACACTGAGTATATAGTTGGGATAGGTATACTTCTATTCTGACCTATATTCATGTAAACATTGTCTATTTACAACAGTGCGATCATTTATCATTTCAGCGCAACATAGTGTATATAGTAATGCAAGAGAGTACAACATCGTGAATCATGATGCTTTTTCAAGCTACAGTTGCTGCTTAGAACAACGTTTTACAAAAAGGACACAAAGTGCAGATCTTTCTATTTTGCAACGTATCCATCACATAATATGGGTGATTCAGAGTCTCATCAACGTACAATAAAAATCTACAATTGGAAATTCCAGCCAGGCGATTCTTATCTCAATAAATCACCGATATTTTCCATGTTTGTCGAAAACATTGAGTTGAAGTGGCAGTTACAGTGTATTTTCCGTGAGGTAAATTTTTTCACCAGCACACAAGTGGCCCGTGACTCAAGATGTGTTTTGAAATATTATAGTAAATTTCCTATTCATGTCATCGTGACTACCAGCGTTGAGAATATTTTTTATCCGCAGACTTTCGAAAAATCATTTACAAATAAACAAAACATTGCCGTTATTAAGTATGGCAATGCTGTTGATAACTCAGTGCCAAAGGATGCTTTTAATGTGACGTGCAAAATTGAAATCGACGAATCACAATTCAAAAGTGATGTGGAGTTCGTACTAGCCGATAAGAATATTTGTCGTTGTACAGGAAGAATAGTGCGAGATTTCGAATGCTTAGTCGACGACGAAAAAACCAGCGACGTGATTCTTCGTATGGAAGATGGCAGAGAATTACACGCGCACATAGCAATACTATCATCGCAAAGCTCTGTATTCGCTGGTATGTGCGATCACGATACGCTGGAGAAAAGAGGCAACATCATTGAAATTAATAGCATTTCGTACGATCTGATGAAGCGAATTTTGCTATTTATTTACACCGGAAAAGTAGGCGCGTCGGAAGAGATACCTTTGGAATCGCTTTATGTTGCTGCGAATATGTACGACCTTGATAATTTGAAAAATTACTGCGGTCACATCATGATTGAAGAGTTGAATGTGACAAATGCTCTTCAATATCTTGAGTTGGCTCACACTTTTAAGGATGAACGCTTGAAATCGAGGATCATGAGATTCATTTTGGAGCGGACAAAGGAAATCGTAAAGTCGAAGGAATTTCAGCAACTGCACGATGCGGATCTAATGCGCGACCTGTTTGTGGCTTTCATGCGAGAAAGTGAGATTTCAAAGTGAGCAATTCTTGACTTTTTAAATTTTGTAAAATGTATTCGAATAATTGATTATTATTATGAATTTTTCAGATAATCTTTCAATCTGAATAAATATAATGATGGAATAACGTGTTTGGCAAGACTAAAATATTTTCTATGCAATGCTGGCAATTGTATAAAATTACGGACAACGATCCGCTAATTGCAAAAAATTATACTATCAAATACAGTTTTTTGTATATTCATCTACGACGATCTGTACGGGTTTATTGTCGGAATTTTCGTGAATGCTGCTGTCTAAGCCGAAAAGCTTTAGTTTCGAACGCAAAACTTGCCCTCAGAGCTTTCCAGCCTCGACGCCGCTCTCTCCCTCCCTCACAGCATTGATCCGGGGCGTCAGCTTGCAGTTATTACTTTACTCAGTATAACTATAGCGATTCGGACATGGACCCCGACACGCCAACTTCGACGAAGACGAAATTGCCAGACTCGATATTAACAATCATATTTCTATATTTTGCAGAAAACTGCATACATTTATTTTTTAAATAAATAACATGAACATTTTAAATTATTACGAAAAAAATTTATCAAAAAAAAAAAGACATTAAATTCTTGCTAAGTTCGATCCACCCCCTATCAATTATCCATCCTCATTCTCAGGTCAGAGCTCGGTGTCACGGCTTAACAGTCGTGCAAAATCGCGTCGCCGCCTAATGACACCGTATCCCATAATCGCGGAAAATCTCCGCTTTCACCGAGCCCAAACCGAGCATACGTGTATAGACGCATCACAAACTACACGCTGCACAAGAAAGAGACAGGCACTAGGGGGACAATAGGGGGTTCCGTCACACCCCCGTGGTTCCATATTAATAATTTTATGCACCCCCAGATTTTGCTCTCTCTTGCTTCATCTCGAGCAAACAGGAGATCGGATTTGACACGGCGAAATTGTAGCAGCCGCTGATGTCAAGTGACTCGACGTGTGTAATATCTATTTAATTAATTCTTGTGTGCGAGGGTGGATGATGCAGTTTGAGACGTCGATCGCGACAATATGCTTTGAGTTTTGTAGAGGATTAGAGGCACGTGCCGGGATCATGCTGTGCGTTTCCGGAGTTTACACTGGACGAGTGCTGGAGGATTTGATTCCGGAAGTATCGTCTTTGCTGTCGATTGATTTTGAAGTCCGTACTTGAAAGGGCGAATTTGGATGGATGTAACCCCTTTTTTGTTATCTTAAATGAAATTGATATATTTTACGTAGAAGTAATATGTCATGCACGAAATTAATAAAAATTTTAATTAAATACTAAATGAATTATTTAGCAACCAAAAAGTTATAAGTTTACGAAAATCAGTCACTAGAATTGTATGTGTATTGTATGCCAAAAAGCTCTTAATATTCCAAATAAACTTTCAAGGCATAGAATCCAACGATACCCATCCACATCGCAAGTAAACTATGAGCGTATACATAATGACAATGATCGTCGTGGTAGTCGCGCGGTAGACCCGCCCTCCGCTCATCTACAGTCCAATGGTGAACTCGCGGGTAGGAGCTCACCCCTTCGAGGAACCAATGGAAGCCAAGCAGTGACGCGCACGTGTCGCAGCTACCCCGCGATTATCCCATTGTGGATATACTTAAGCGCTGACTTCGGGATCAGGGTCGTAGGCTGCGAAGAAGCTCCTAGACTTATTGACGGTAGATGTGCAGGTTTCTTTTCGATTTTTGATGGATTTTTAGCTGATCAGAGAGTGGGTTTACAGATTATCCTCCAGTTACCTATTATACAAGAATTAATAACTCTTGATTGTTTGTTACTACAAACTCTGTTGAATTTTTATATTTATCAACATAGAATGTTTGTTAAGTTTTCGCAAAAGTTAAGTGAATCTAGGATACTTATAACCTTTATTTCTCTGCACTATTATAATAATCAATTCAAAAATAAGACATCAAACAAATTTTTCATCTCTTAAAAAATATTTTCTAATATTCCATGAAATATCGTCATAACGTTATTAATCTCGATATAAAGTGTCGGGACATCCACAGCGTGAAGAATCGAACGAAAGGGCGTCAAGGGGGGATGAAGCGCGCAACGCTCCTGACTGAAGGGGCGTGTCTGCAGCGTCGAAAATTTTCGATTCCATGATCACGCCACCCCGATATTAAGCCAGTTTCTCTTGGCGTTAGCTAAACACTCGTAAGTGAATCCTCGACGAGGTCGGATGAATTTCGGGACAGTCCTGGTGTGTGCCACTATAGCGGCCGATAAAGTTTTGTGCTAATTTATATATAAGGGTTAAGTAGTAGTCGAGCGAAGGAAGATTTGCGCGTGATATGAGCTACCCCGAACCGCTGTGGGAAGTAAACGGAAATCAAGCTCCTGTAAGTGAATTGCTGATTGTGATGTTTAGTGATTTTTTTCATTTTTATAAGTGATAAGGCGTTTTATCAGTGTGTTTTGGCATATTCAGCGTTTCATCAAACTTTATTAACATTGAATACTAATGATTTTCATGTTTTTTGTCCAAGATTAATTCGCTGTTTAAAAGCTCTTTTAATAATTTTTTCCGCGAGCTTTCTAAAATTTACCTGTACACAGCTCTAGCTGTTTAGAAAATAACGAAGGATCACGAATACCATTTTATTATCAAAAAATTGCCTTATTTTTATGATAAATCAGGTAATATCAACAACAACAGCAACAACAACTCCGGAGATGTCACAGTACGTGGGAAACGAAATCGGCAGCTATCCCATGTGGGACAGTTCGGTTCTCTATCCGTCGGCACCACCGCCTTCTCATCCTCACGTCAACGAACACGGCTTATACAGGCAACCGTGTGCATTGCTTCATCAAAGGTGACAAAATTGCACAATTCATTATCTCTTCTAAACGACAAACATAATCTCGTGTATAATTAAGGCACTTGTATATATATATATATATATATATATATCTACAGTTCTTTTGCATTGGGGCCATTTATGTATTTTCTTATCGGTCATCGCTATCTCGCGATCATAAACTCTATTAATATAGGTAAAGTATAGCCGATGGTTTAACATTGAGAAATAGGTCTAGTGAAATAATGCAATCGATTTGTTTTCGAGACAGGTGTCGGTATAATAATGCGATTAAACTATATTTGAGCGATGTAGACGAGATAAGTTTGTTTGTCGGATGATTCTCCGAAATTATTTGATGATGAGCCGCAAAACAAGATGCAGTCTCATTGTTTTCAGATACTAAAAATGCTAACTAAGGCACATTACTTTCAGTCTGTTTATCATAACAAAATCTTGCGCATCATCTCTGTTATTGTCACTAAGCTTAGGAGAAGCTAATTTGGCTTATCTTTTATTAGAAGTAGCAATAAAATGAATTAGGCTCTATAAATAGAATATCGTTATAATTTTTTGGTCGTTGGAAGAAAATATACTAAAGTATGTTTGACATCAGATGGTTATTTGTTTTTAATTTTTACAAAAAATGCATTCGTAGCACATTGTTATCGTTTTATCAGCAATACGCTTTTACAATTTCAGTCGTTACAGCCAAAACGGAAGATCCTCGAACGTGCCCTCGTCGACGACGAAAAAGCCAAGACGCAGAGTAGCGACGGTATCGCAGAGAAGGGCGGCCAACATTCGCGAAAGGCGTAGGATGTTTAATCTGAACGAGGCGTTTGACAAACTACGACGAAAGGTGAGTTTAAATCAAAGATAAATAGCCTATACATTCCTCGAACTACAGAGACATCTCGACATTTGACATTCCCCGAGCGCGTAAATCTCTCGCACGTGTATAATTATCTAATTATCTCTTGCGAAACATTGACATTTGACATAAAGCCTCGGAAAATTTATCATATCCGACGAAAAGCACATCAGCTCACCCGAACGAAATTTATTGCACACAGGTACCTACGTTCGCGTACGAGAAGCGGCTGTCTAGAATTGAGACACTGAGACTGGCCATAACGTACATCGCTTTCATGGGTGAATTGCTGGGTATTGAACCCAACAGCTCCAAGACGGACTACATACCCAGGGAATATTACTTGCCGTCGAGTTAAGAGAGAGAGAAGAAGCCAACGAGTAATCAGTAAAACCGGTGAATCAATTTTCAGGTACTATGTAGAATCTGATTGCGGTCGAGAGCACACCGAATTACACACGCGCCGATTTTATATCTCGAGCTACTTGTTTATCTTGAAAATCGTATCGAAGCTAATTGGAGGTGCTTATAATGTATATTCGCACTTTTCGAGTAAAACACGCGCGCTTATACTTGGGTAAACAGTAGTCGTATAACGCGATTCGAGGGTAATTCCGTCATTAATAATGCTGCAATGAATGCGCGGATAATCCATATAAAAATGCAGTATCATTGGGTGAATTATTGTTATAATTATTATTATTATTATTTTTGTTATGATAATTACATTGAGTATTTTTCTTAGCTTTAGTGTACATATACATACGATACATATATATTTTTCTAATTATATAGTTTATTATTATTATTTAGAGATGATGTACACTGAAAGTCTCATGATTATGTATGTTTTGTTTTCAGTGTATAATAATATGTACAATATGTATGACGCATCGCAATGTAAAATAATAATTTTTCGTTTTCTTCTTTTAAAAATTTCACGCGTATACTTCAATCACATAAATCCAAATAAAGACGATACTGCATGCTAAATTATACCGAAATGTCGTATAATCATTCGATTCACACATGTAAAAAATTATATAAAATCAGCAAAAACCACTTTGCATATGGATAAAGCAAACGCGTTTTGCTGAAAAAATCGATACTGTAATCACATTGTCTTCCATTCGTCAATAAGTATAGTTGATATATTATTAAGTATATGACGTATATAACTTTATGGTTGGGAGTATTCTGCTAATATGCTAAGTTGTTAGTAAGCATCAACATTTGCAGATCGGTAACACAATGTTATTTAAACGTATAGAATTTAGCATTTTAATAAAATAGTCCCATATTATCTTTATAAAGAAATGTAATAGATCTGTATCGTTGAAGACCATAAATAAATTTAATACACAAGTGAGAATAATGATTTCAAGATCTTAATAAAAAGCGCCTATCAACTATTCATATTTACATCGAACGACGTATATAAATTAAGGTGACTCATTTATCATCGATTTTTAAGTGGAACTTTCGGCTTTTTTATTATTGTCTTAGCAGTTCTAACACACGCGATCTTTCATCATCGTCGTGTATGAATTCGAGCTACTTGTATATCTGTTTATGCCTTTCGGGAATCAGTTTCATGATTTTCGGGAATAAGGAATAAGTTCAACACGGATTAATTCCTTCATCTATCGCTACAGCCAATTGAACTTTTTCAACGGTCAATAACTTTTCAACTTCCTTCATCTCGATCATCTTGCCCTTCTTCTTGCTTCTCTCGAAGTTAGGATCGTTCCATTCTTGAACTTCGCCACTACCGAAGAGTACGAACACGATGTTTGTGACTACGGTTACAGCGAAGATGATCCAAAATACGAGTATCCACTCGGTCAACGTTTGATTTGGTACCAGAATTCCCACTACGTATGGGCCACCGAAACCACACAGACCTAGAGAAGCAATATAAGTGTTACGTAAAAACTATGAAAAATTTCCGTCTCGTACTTTTGAATACTTTTAAATTATTTTCGGGACGATTGCGTAGAGTTCCAGCGAATCGAATCTATACAATGTCAATAGATCGAGGAAAGTGAGAAGGTGTTTTATTTGCACGATTTGACGTGCGCGAGACAACGAAAAATCTAGTCTGATTTAATATGACTTCAATACGAAACCTATATTTATACACGCGCGAACGTGTCAAAATGTAAGCGCGAAGGTTATATACTTCGCGAAATTCTGGGACTATTGTAAAATTAAAATTTTCTAATTCTAATTTTATTTTAAAAGAATTAGAGGGAGAATCCATACCTGCGAGTCCATGGCTAACAGCCATCACGGTACCAGCGTAGTTCGGGCTGAGATCGAGGACGTTTGCCTTGACACCAGGAAAACCAGCTCCCGAGGTGAAGGTTGACACGAACGACACCGCGAAGTACTGGAACTTGTTACAGCCGACGTAAACCGACACCACACCAAAGACCCCGTGTAAGGTCATGCTGATGGTTGCCATGAGTTTCCTCACGTTCGTGATGGACATGTAATTCTTCTCGATGAGCCAGTCAGACATCCAAGAGAACAAGGTGCACGATATCAACATCGATATGTTCATCGCTAAGAACAGCAGTCCGACCTCGCTTTCGGTGAACTTGAGCACACTGATGAGGAATTTCGGCATGTCGGCCATCATGGTGTATCCATTCCAGTCACGACCGACGGTAATGATCACCAGAGCCCAGAAAGGAGCCGAAGTGAGCAGATGCCGCCAGGGCACTGGTGGCGGGTCAGCGTGGGTGTGCTGGCTCAGCTTCTCGTTCAGCATCTTGGCCTCCTCCTCGGAGATGAAGGGATGGTCTCTAGGACTGCTGTAGCAGAGGACGCACCAGAGAACGAACCAAACAACCCCGAGTCCACCAAAGATGTAGTAGAAGCCAGGCCAGCCCATGTACTCCATGATGGGACTGAGACCAAGGGATGTGGCCAGTATGCCAACGGTCGCACCCATGAACACGAACGATGAGATCTTGGAACGTTCGTCCGCTGGTACCCACTGAGACAGCAGAGCTGAGATCGCTGGCTGAGTTACGCCCTCGCAGAGACCCATGATCACGCGCAGGAAGATCAGGGCAGTTGAGCCACCCCAGTCGATGGCCCATGGGGTGCCGATGGTAAAGAGAGCTGTGGTGAAGATACCCACGCCGAGGGTGTGCTTGCCACCGAATCGCTCGGCTATTATTCCGCCAGGTACGTGGCTTAGGACGTAGCCCCAGTAGAACGAGCCCAGGATTATACCCTGAAAATTGCAAGTAAATTTTTGTTTTTCAAAATTATTTTCGTTCTAAGTCATGCGCTGATCGTAAATGTGTGCGCAATGTCACTTATATACGACATATTATACGCAATGTTTGTAGAATGTTCACAACGCATCAGTTTTGAAATTTTTACGACCCGACATCCGGCATTATGGCATTAAGCCGACGATAAACTTTTTTCTTCTGAAGGCGACGTGTTTACCTGCGTGTACTCGCTCCACTCGTAGGTACCGGTGGCGTTGTGCATCTCGTGATGCTGAAGAGTTGTAAGATTGTAACTGGGACTAGGACATGTGTCGTCGGCTTGCAGTATCGACGAGGATATGTGCTTGGCGTGTTTTACCATTTTTGGAATCGTCAGCGGCAGACACATGCGCATTGAGAATGCAACGAACACCGAGAAGAAGCTCATCGTTGCGAAGACCCATTTTTGGGATAACCGCGAGCCTATGGAAGAGAGAATATTATTGTATTTTTGCGAAGAATTCTTCAGAATCATGCGAGTGTACCGAAAAGAACCGGTTGCGGTTTTTCACCTATCTATAACTAAAACTATATAAATTGAAGTTGATCGGAAGATTACAATACTCGTCAATGTGCATATAAAATATTCTGTTGGAAAAATTGCGCAGCTTAATGTGAAATTATAATATTCAAGTATACGAATTATGTTATGCCCTAAAAATATTGTATATATAGGGAGACTGCATATTTATTTTGACAGTATTTTGAAAAACAGACACGAATCGACAATAATTTTTAATTAATCGAATGTTGTTTAATCAAGATTCTGATCGGTTTAATCGTGCATACGCGAATACGATAAGCGCGAATTTTCAAAGATCCTTCCGCGGAACAATCAAGCATAACATCCGAAAAATGTATGCGAACAAATAAGAGGCACGTGCACTGTGCAGCAGTAAAAACACTATACGTACTGGGTCCTTTTTTTAATTACGAAAATATATTATTATCGTGGAAATCATGACGTTTGCTCGATCGATCGAATCTCCGCAATTTAAAAAAAAATATAATTATCAAAATATAAATTTAATTTAACGCATGTATTACAACTACTCACAACAATATTTCATCGACGACATACTGCAAGCTTCGCATCCACTTTCTTATCCTTTATATTAAAAATCACAGCAGGCCTAATTCTATTTAAAAAATGTAAAAACAATCTGTCCTTTGAACAACCGCGTTCTTTTGCGCACGATATCAGCGCGCGTGCAAGCCTGATCCTCGCATGCTTGTCCGACCGCTGCCTTGTGAACTCTAAAACACGTCTCTCGAGACACGCGAGCATCAAGTGTCTACTGTGTATACGACCGATGGCGCGCGCTCCCGTGCCCGATGAGAAATGTTACATTTTATTATCTCTACGTTACCTATACTAAGTGTGGAAAAGCAATCTAGACAATAATATAATCACGACGACTGACGAGAGAGAGAGAGAGAGAGAGAGAGAGAGACTGAAAACAGCAACGTCATAACAGTTGTTCGATTATGAAAATCGAGCGAGTCACTCAGGGGCATAAATTTCAAGGCGGCTCCCTACCACTTCTCTTTTCCCTGTGCGTATATATCTTACCCAAGTATGGAAAAGACAGTCGTCGAAGAGGGACAATGATGCATAAGCTTTATCTCAGCAGAGATTTGCGAAGTTTTCCTATGCCCTTGCAAGCTCTGCTCCGCACTATCTCGGTTGCAGATAATACTGACCTCAGCCGTTCAGCCCTTGTGCTCGTGTCAACACAATAACTTTTTTTCTCGCGTCCACTAAGTGGACAACTTTTACTAATAAAAAAAGATTATTGGTGGGTATGGCGTTTTGCACGTGTACCTAAATTTGCCAAGATTTACATTTGCTGCGCAGACAGTCGATTACTTACGCGATCTACAATGTGTGACTTTCAAAATTTTATGTAAAAATGATGTGTTGACAAAAATTGCGATAATCATATGCGTTTCAGTTGCGTACATATTATAATTGGAATTTCAAATTACTCATTAGTGAACGTTATCGTGGTTCCATACAGTACAATGCGATATATTAATCATTTCAGCATATGATACCAAGATATATGGGTGATTCTGCCGTATAACTGGCTCAAAACGGGCACACAAATGTTCTATACTAAAATCGACTATTTTTAACTTGCCGGCCGGTTATTCTAACTGGAATTACATACAATTACATATTACTTTTATAAAAAGTTATGTGAACAATCCATATTTGACTAGGTTACGTACGGAACTGACATTTTTGTAATTCGCGCTACTAAAACTCCAGTAAATTTTAATTCTATCTATCTATGTGTATATGTATATTCACTCAATATTTGACAGCCTGTTCGTTTATTCACGAAGATCGCAATATCGTTAAATGACGAATTATTTTAAAAAAATTAGACTCTTATTAGACGTTTCCTTGTAATTGGAGCCATTTAAATACTAAAAAAGCAATGATCAGGACATTATTAATGTATTAATGATACTTACTGTATTATGTGTTACGGAACTGACGGTTACGGAATTGACATTTAGGCGTTTATCAGCTCGCATAGCCTAGCGTAATTATTATAAACAATTCTTTGCACATATATTCGAAAATACTTACTATTTACTCGAGAAAAACGCCCTATATGTTTAAATACATTGTTGCTAAGTAGTAGTTTACTAGCGTTACGGAACTGACAGGTTGTGCTTTTTTTCGAAATTTCTGATGAAAAATCAGCTCTCACTTCCACAATTTTGAATTTTGGAACCATGCTACGGTTGGATTTCATAAATAGTAGTATATATGTGTGAACGAATCTCGAATTGAATATAGTGACCCTCATATTTTGATTGATAATGTAATCGAGATTTTGTAAGATTCATAGTCAAAAAATCGTAAAAATTCAGAATAACAAGAACAAATCACAAATACATCGACTCCGACGACTCCTCGACGATTTGTTCGATAAAGATCAAGACATTTTGCGACAATTATTTGCAATAAAAGAATCAGTTAATCCCCTGTTTCCTCATACACAGGCAGTGTCTACAATAATCTATAAACTTTGATTCCTGTTATTTAAAGAACTGGCGCCGAAAATTGTTTACTCCGATCTAATAACGTCAATGCATCGAGCAATGTTCTCAGTATTTGAATACGTATCTATCACTTGAATAAACAAACGATTTTTTTTTAAATCGCGAACATTCATTATTAGTATTTAGAGGCAAAGCGAGCGATATTCACTTTCCACAAATGTCTTTACGTTCTATACTTATAACAAACCTAGCAGTTACCAATAGGCTTCTTGGATATTTCCTGCCTAATTTCACGTAAGTTATTCGTTATTTTTTTCGCTCTAAACGTTGTAATAAATTCTGAATGAAGATTTTTCTATACTTTTCTTAATTAATTTTAAACATTGTATCGGTACGACTCATGGTGATTAAAGTATCAACTATACTTATAGGATATTAACGCTAATGCCGCAGATAGCTGTGCATCATGAATTCAGTTAAAATTTTTTTTAATGAGAAAGATAAGAATGACATATTGCCTAGGAACAGTTCTTTATAGTCGAATATACTACTTTGAAAAATAAAATAAACAAGATAAGCTAGGAATATGAAGTGTGAAAAGGCAGGTGTTAATTAAAAAACGTATAGTTTTGTCGTCATTGTATACTTTTGTACTCAACGTTCAATTTATGAACTACGCTATAGTAGTAGACCTCGTTACTTAAACTTAAGTATCAAACAATCTATCACTAAATGTACATATCTATACAGTTCTCTATGCATTATAATCTTCAAACACTCTCAAGCTTTCATAGGCATCAGTTGAATGCCCTCCTTCTCGTCGCCCTTGTTTATCCTCTTCTCCTTGGCCAGGAAAGCCGGATCGTTCCACTCTTGCAGTTCTCCGCTACCATATACCAGAAAAATCATATTCGACACGAAGAACATCAGAAAAACGATCCAAAACACAGCTCGCCACTCGCTTATCGTCTGATTCGGTGTTATTAAACCCACGACGTACGGCGATGCTATACCGCTCAACGTAGAGATTCCATTGACAATGCCCATCAGCGTCCCGGCGTAATTAGGTCCCAGATCCAACATGTTCACCAGAATAGCGAAGGTGGCACAGCCCATGAAGGTCATGCCTATGGTGAGCAGCATAACGACGAGGAAACCGTTGCAGCCGGCGTACGAGGCCGCAACGATGAAGATACCTGGTCCCAGGGATGAGATTGTGCTGCCGATCTTTCGCATTTTACCGATTGATACCCTCTTGCTTGCGATGAGGAGATCGGCAATGGTGGAGGACACGCAGCTGCTGATCCACATGCAGAGGTAGGGCACCGAGGAGAAGTATCCATTGCTCTGGACGGAGAATTTCAGAACACTGCTCATGTACTTGGGCATGTCGCTGCAGATCGTTAGGAAGCCCCAAGCGTTACCGATCGTCGCCACGACCAGTGCCCAGACCGGTTTCGAGCGCAGAATGTGACGCCAGGGAATCGGTGGTAGGTCAGCGTGCGTGTTTTCTGTAAGTTTATTGCATTATTTATATCATTCATTTCTCAACTTTCGTCTTTATCACGATAGAGGAAAAACGCTTACTCAGATGCTCTTTAAGGTACTTGGCTTCGGACTTGCTGATGTACGGATGATCGCTGGGTTTGCTGTAGCAAAAAGCCGAGTTCAGCAAGAACTGGAGGAAGCCGACGACTCCGAAGAAGTAGAAAACTATCGGCCAGCCGCCGTTGCAGTAGCGCAGAATCAAACCCGAAGCCATCATCCCAAAGATCGTGCCCAGAGGCGCACCAGAAAAGGCTATAGCGCCGGCTTTTGATCGCTCGTGTTCCGGGATCCATTGGGCTATCAAAACACTTAGGGCAGGATAGGTGGGTCCTTCGCCTAAGCCCATCAGTATTCGCAGAAAGATCAGAGTCGTCGAGTCGCCGTACATGACGCAGAGGGGTGTCGACATTGTGAAGATTGCGGTGGACAGGATACCCAAACCGAGGGTGTGCTTGCCACCGAACTTCTCAGCGATCATGCCACCAGGTAAGTTGGTCAGGATGTAGCCCCAGTAGAAGGAGGAGAGAATAATACCCTGTATTTTTTTAAATTTGATGCATGAAGTATTGTACGAAGATGTTGATGAGTTTGGGATGACACACGAGAAATCTGTTAGAGAGCTTAATTGCTCGTGAATCACTACCGGTTAAAAAATAATGATAGAAATTTTGTTTTTTCAAGTCATATAGGTATGTTTAGATTATCGTTGTATTTATCACCTGCGTATATTCACTCCATTCGAACAGTTCTGTGGTTACAACAGTTTTATTATTGAATTCCATACTATCGCTTTCGTCATTATTGTCGGGGCACGTATCGTCGACAAATTCTTCTGTGTTATTCGTAGGTACGACCATTTCCGTAATAGCTATCGATAAACAAACCCGCATCGCGTACGCGTTGAACAGTCCTAAAAAGCTCATTATCACGACTATCCATCGCTGTGGAATATTTGAACCTGTATAATGGAGATTAAGAGGTCGAATTATATACTCTGAGATATAAAAAACTTATGGGTAATAAAAGTGCCTTTTAAAACGTCTGATTACTTACAACAAGCTTTCCAAGCAGATGTCATCTTGCGTAACTATCTACTTAACATTCGCTTCTATATGAAATTAATTACTGATAAGGAACAGATAGACAATTTATTAATTATGTAAGAAATCCATTTATTTGTATCAGAGAGTGATTATCCTTTTTTATACTCACCTATCAATCGACGTGAGGCATCTCATAAAGTATTTGAAATCCTTGTACCTATAACGAACAATTTCAAGTTTTGTCGATCGAGATGATTTATATCCAATAAAAAATGAATTAAAATGCGAATATTGTTGAAAATTAATAATTTAAATGGAGCGGAAGATAAAAATAATTCGTTTGGAGGGAAGCAAGAAATCATTGAATAGAGAAGACAACTACCAAGAACTACTTCATCTAGTGCCATTGTCAGCATGCTTTCTCAGAAGGTTAAAACGAGATAAGGGCGTAATATATTGTATAATATCCAGATATAGCGCCACTGTACGGCTCAGTTTGGCAGTTGCCTTCCCTGCATGAAGCCAATCACTATAGTTTATAAGGAATACTTTGATTTAGACAAGGCGCGCATACTTTTCAATGTTTTATTCATAAATAAAAATAACTTTACTGAATTTCAATATATAAACTTTCACAAACTGCCTCTTACATTAGAATTTGGACGATTTGTACAGAAGTTTTGTGATTTTCTACAGTCAGTATACATGTAGGTAATAAAAACAAAGTTCATACACTTGAGCACAGCGTTTTTCAGGCGTAGCGTCATTATACAAAATAGTGACTTTTTTACACAACTGAATTACATATATTGGTCTATCTACATAATCATTTGATATACATATAATTTGTGCTACATACGGTATTTACGTATAATGAATTTACAGCCATTAACAATTACAAAACGAAGAATGATTGGAAATAAAATCAACTACTGTTATTATAATGGAGCATTATTGACATTAGAAAAAAAAATAACTCTAGGTATGCTACCTGATACTTGTCTTCAGCTGGCAGTACTTGAAAGACTGACAGCGAGGTTGTGTTGAAATTTGAAATAGAATGAACCTGTTAATGACGTATGTTTCCATATAGATCACAGTTAAACCTCTATTCGAGGCTCAACTGCGGGAGGCAGTGCCTGAGCTTTTTTGCAAAGATAAGATATGATTTACGATATGCTCCATACTATACTCTTACGTGCTCCTTTTTCAAATTTATGTATAGTATTTTACATTCGTCCGCGAATCGACGAGACAGAGCTCGAAATCTCTTAATAATTATATCATCAGCGCTCTATACGTATAATACACGATTTCAGCATATTTACAAAAACTAACGATACGCGTTTAAAGTAACGCATATCTACGCACATAACAAACGTGATCTCGCTAATTTTTGTTACAAGATTCAAGACTCGCGCTAAAAAGCCTGTACAAAAACAATTCCTTGTGTCGCGTGTACAAAAATACTTTATAGGCTTTCGATCAGTTATAACAAAAATATATAAATATTTCTCTTCCACGTCCGCTTTAGCAGCGACTAACAGTCATCATCGGTAAACGATCTCTAACGCATATCTCTCTCATTTGGCAGCGCGCACAGTCAGCAGTTCGACGTTCTCCTTGGCCTTCTTAGCCCGCCTGTCGCTCTTCTCCTTCCTGAGGAAGTCCGGGTCGTTCCAGTACTGCACCTCGCCGTCGGCCCAGATCACGAACACCAGGTTCGTCGCGAGGAAGACCGCGCAGATGATCCAGAAGACCAGTCTCCACTCGCTGAGCGTCTGGTTCGGCGTCAGGACGCCCACGATGTAGGGAGTCGCGATACCGGTCAGAGCTCCGATGCCGTTGGTCAGAGCCATCAAGGATCCGGCGTAGTTGGGACTGAGGTCCAGGCCGTTGACCTTCATGCTGGGCAGGGCTGCGCCCATGGTCGTCATGCCCAGGGCAATCATGATCACCACGAGGACTCGGTCACAGCCGGCGTAACTGGCGCCGATGATGAACAGAGCTGGACCCACCGAGGCTATGGAGTTGCCGAGCTTGCGGACGTTCGTCGTGGACATGTGGTTGTTGACGATGAGCCAGTCGGCGAACCAGGAGGTGACGATGCTGCCCAGCCACATGCAGAGGTAGGGCAGCGAGGACAGGTAGCCGTTGTTCTCGATCGAGAACTTGAGCACGCTGCCCATGTACTTGGGCAGGTCGCTGATCATCGTGTGGAAGCCCCAGCCGTGGCCGACCATCGCTGCGACCAGAGCCCAGACCGGCATCGAGCCGAGCACGTGGCGCCAGGGTACCCGCGGTGGCTTCTTGTGCTTGTGCTGACTGAGCTGCTCGTGCAGGTACTTGATCTCGGCCTCGGAGATGAAGGGATGGTCCTGGGGGTCGTTGTAGCAGAAGATCATCCAGAGCGCGAACCAGAGCAGGCTCAAACCGCCGAGGAAATAGAAGACCGCGGGCCAGCCGCTGCCGCTGTAGCGCAGGATCAATCCGGCGGTGGAGGTGGCGAAGACGGTACCGAGCGGTGCCCCGGCGTAGACCAGCGAGCCGGCCTTCGATCGTTCCTCGATCGGTACCCACTGGGCAAGCATGACGCTGAGAACCGGATAGGCCGCTCCCTGGGCCAGACCCACCATCACTCTCAGAATGATGAGGGCCGTGGCGCCACCGTACTGCACGCCGATCGGCGTGAGGATCGTGAAGATGCCGTTCCAGAGGATGCCGAAGCCCAGGGTGTACTTGCCGCCGAACTTCTCCGCGATCATACCACCAGGGATGTGCGTTATCACGTAGCCCCAGTAGAACGACGAGAGGATGACGCCCTGCAGATAAGAAAGAAGAAGATCGGTTATCGTCTGTTGACGTAACGATCCGGCAGTTATCGGCCGGGCATATCTATTCAGCACTGCAACCGCGCAGATAACTTATTGTGGGAGTGAACGACTATAATACAGTCGGCGTGACGTTAGAGGACTTTGTCGCCGAGCTTACCTCAACGCTTGAACAATTTTTTATAAGAAGAAAAATAGAAGTTTTGTTCTTGTTTAACGCTGAATCACATGCTAAGTTCGATTTACGTAACAATCGCGATTGGTCGACTTTCGAGGACAGCGCGATGCTACTGGCAATTTATTGTATTTCTATAGCAATTAATTTCAATCGTCCCTCTCTCCGACGCGTCGGCAATTTATTATTCAACCCGCATTAGACTCAACAACGCTGCAGTAATCTGTAAAAAATATATGTGGCATTATTGCGATCTTTGAAAATTTATATAGTGCAGGAAGTTTATCAGCTGAAACTGCGATGATAGCAATATACAATTTTTTTCGCTCGAATCTCCATATTTTTCTTTGATTATGCCAGACAGGCCGATATAGTGTTCGGAAACAACAATTTTTATCTCGTGTTATAATCCGTTTTAAGAATCGCGACAGTAGATTATTCGCTATACAGTGTATTAATATTTTTGCGTAAGGAAATGACACATACGCACGTTATACGATTATAGAAATAATATATTCATAAAACGCTGACATTTTCAGGTCAAAATTATTCATATCATTTAGCGATCGAGGCGAGCAAGTTTCTTTTTCGTAATAAAACACGATAAGTTCCTATATAATAGACGGCGCCGTTTGATTACTTCAGCAGCACGACGCGCTGGAATAAAAACACGCGAGTTTTCGCGCTATCTCTGCCTCGAGAAAAAAGTTCGTTAATTTAACATCTTCCTCGATCATTTGTCAGCGCACGTGTGTAATACTTTTATAATGCCAAGAGATCGTTGACTATTACACGCGCGCGTTATTTAACTTCGCGCCTTTTTTTCAAAACGATCTTGGCAACTACAACTGCACATTCGAAAAGCCCCCCCGAGAGCAGCGAGGAAAATCTTTTTTTAGACTGAACCCGTAGATAGTAAGTATAGAAAAAGAGAGGGAGAGAGGGAGAGCGAGATATATATATATATATATATATATATATATATATATAGAGAGAGAGAGAGAGAGTTCTTATCGCGTGTTTATGTTGTTGACTTTATCTGCAGCACCGCGTGTGTCGCCGCCGCCGCCAGGGGCAATTCACGCACAATACACTCGCTGTATGTACATACGGCGCGTCATATATATATAGGTATATATGTGTATCTAAAATACTGCACATATCGCGCGGGGAAAAGTTTAATCACCTGAGTATATTCACTCCACTCGTAGGTGCCGTCGTAGCCGATACTCGGCTCGGTCGTCGAGTTGAGTCTCATAGTTTGGAGCTCTTTGAGCTCGGACGGACACGTGTCGTCGATGAAATTGGACGTCTCGTTGTTCGGTACGACCATCTCCGTGATCGTGATGGACAGGCATACTCTAATCGTGTAGGCGCAAAACAGCGAGAAGAAGGTCATGATCACGCAGATCCATCGCTGTGATATGCCCGAGCCTGTCAGTGAAGAGTATAATACATATGCGAAATTAGAATAGTGAGGTTAGATCGCCATACACACGCGCGGGCAGCGTGTGAAAAGAGCACGAGTGCAGTGGGTGAGAAGCACGGACGTAAGCTGCGATGGGAACTGATATTGTGAGAAAAATTAACGCGATATCGCGTGGTAAAAACTCTGGATTCTATTTTTATCGTAATAGTATCGAAACACGATTAGATCGTTGCGCAATCGGTAATTATGCGCGAGCGCTTTGCCGCCGATCTTTAAGAGCGAGGTGTCCGGTTCTTTTTTTTTCGTGGGTGAAGCGATTTTTAATGGACGGAAAAATGATTATTAAACGTTGTAGAAAGCAATTTGACACGAGACGGAAAATTACACGCTCATCACACGTGAAGATAACAATAACAGAGAGAAGATTCGAAACGTAAATACAGGGAGACGCGATATATTGTTTACCGTGTGTACACTGCAAACGAGCGGATTATTGCTAGAACAAACGATGAATATTGAAAATTTACGCGAGCAACCTCGTTTTGTTAATTTCAATTCCGAGCGATGACTCACACAAACAAGCATATCCGACCCAGTTGCCAATAGAAGTATATAGAAAACTGAAAAGATTCCAACGTGTTCTATACTCACAGCAGTCTTTCCACTGAGCCGACATGTTGCCGATTTTCCAACGACGCGGTGCGCGCTCGACGAAAACAGCGCAGCAGTGCACCCACGTGTCTTTCTCGCTCTCTACCTCGGTGCAGCCAACTTTTCTTCCCGCAAACGGAAAGGCGCAACGCTCGGTCCCTCCAACTTTTCAGCTGCAACTAATTCCTCCGGCCGTCGCTCCGACTGATGTAGCTCGCTCACATGTTGCCGCTCTCACTGTCTTGAGGGAAACGCACATAAGTAATCGCTCTCGCTCCCGGCGATCGCTAGATAACTGCGACGACCTGCGTATTAGCTTTCTTTCGAATTCGAGTGAGAGAGAGAGAGACCACGAGCGTACGTCATAAAATTCAATATTAGCTTTACCAAGCAGCAGCGGCAGCAGTAGAAGTAACAGCAGCGGTAGATCGAGGCTTCTTACATAAACGCTGCGGAGGGCTGGCGGAGTGTAGCGTCGTCGTTGTCGACTTTCCGTCGGCGCATCTCAGAGCCGCCGAGAGAAAAGCTTTCCTTCCCCGAAACGGCCTCGCTGATGCATCAGGCACTATCCGACGCGCTCGCGCGCATGGCACTGAGGTGTCCGGCCACAGCTGATGCTTTTGCTTTGCTCGCGCGATCGTCGTTGTACATTAAAATCCGAGAGCGCTCTCTCGTGTGTTTGTGGATATTTGTGTGTCTGCGTGCGTGTTTCGCAACGTTTTTCAAGTGCCGACGATGCACTACTATAACACACAGCAGCTATACTCGCCACTCTTAGTCCATCGGAGCTGAGTCCGTCCTTCTCACTGGCGATCGTCGCGACTCTCTGTCGTCGTGTCTCGCTGCTGTACAAGCTCTTTTGATAAATGCGCGCGAGATGAAAAGTTTGATTTCTTTTTAATTTATATATGCGGACTCAAGCGCGCCGCGCTTATCTCTCGCGTATATATGCCTTATGGAAAACCCCGCAGTGTCGACGTTTTTTAATATGCTCTTCTCTCTCGCTCTCTCTCACTCTCTCTCTTCGGTTATCTTCGTAAAACATTATTGCCTGCGATTTGACGTTGCTTACGTCATCTGATGTTTTAATTTTCCCTCATCTGCATAATAATGCAAATGATATGCATAATTGCTTAGAAACGAGAGAGAGAGAGAGAGAGAGAGAGAGAGAGAGAGAGAGAGAGAGAGAGAGAGAGAGATCTCGTTGAAATTCGTGTTTCGTTTTAAAAAGTTTGTTTGTATGAATGTGCTTAAAATCCACGAGAATCGAATGTTAATTGAATTTCATTGACGTGTATAGCTCCTTGTCGAAGTTATATAAGTGTTAACCGTCTATGTGTTGGGTACGCGGGAAATCATCTGGAGAAATATAACGTTATCCTGGTATCACATAAGCGATGACGAGGAAACTTATCGAAATATGGCGCATGGCTTTGTTTAAATAAAGAGCTCGTTTGAATACAATTTTTGCCTTCTTCATTGATTGATTTTCCGAAAATCTGTCTGATGATTTCATTAACTTTGAATTTAATTAGCTAATAACGAAGCCATAATCGAGACGCTCGTATACATACATCGTCACTACGTTCAACATTGGACTTTTTATTAATGTTCGAATGGAATTTTGTTAGAGTTTAATTTTTATCAGACTTTATGTGCTTGATAGTAAGGCTTGGATGCCTATTTTTAAGTAATTGTTTTTTAATACAGCTTTATTTTCGGATTATTTTAACCTTTTACGAGTGTCGGTATATTATAAGAATGACAAATTGTACAGAGATTAACATATTTTAGAAATACAAAAATTCCCATGTTAATTCGGTCGTAATCCGAATTCTTTTCGTGCGGTTTGGCCATGGTATATTGGCCATGAAAAACTTTCAATAGTTTACTAGGGCTTTGAAACATAAATTATAGCAACTATTATAATTTGTTTCGATTGTCAAAAAGCGAAATATTCTGAAATGTTTGAATCAAGTGAACCGTAATCACAAAGAATGTGCACAAAATGTAGGTATGTTATTCACTGAAAGCTCGTTGTTTTTTTTAATTTCGGAAGATATAAAAAATTCTCGTCAATGACAACATCGGACAAATTGTTTTTACCATGCAGCTTTTTTGAAATTGGTTATATTTACTCAGAAAAAATAATTCACATTATATCAGTATGAATACATAATTATGAATAAATAAAATTATTAACTATATAGAATTAGAAAGAAAATCAATTGTCGTTCACGGATTGTTTGATTTGATGCATACATTCCCACAATGTAGACGCAATAAAAATCAATCAATTGATGTAAAGATTATTATAAAAGTCATTTGTATACCAGAGCTATTAGGCTCGAGGTCGAGTGCATTGACACTCGTCGAAGGCATTGCACTTCCGACCAACGTTCGTCAACACGACGATGACTGTGAAGTTCAATAGTAATCATCGGCGATCGAAGACTATATAATTACTAATAAGCTCACTTTGTAAGTAGTCTTTAAAAAGAGAGGATTAGATGTACAGTCTATATATTAACATAAATTTACATATTTTTGTTATTGCGATGAGATTTTTATTACAAATAAAAAGACAAGATCGCGTGTAAGAGAAAAGTAGATGATCAGGGTCAATAATCTATAAAAATCTTAAAAATAGACTTATTGTGGATAATGCAAATAATGAAAATCAATATATTTTTCAATTGGAAGTCTTCGCAAAAGTCTGTCAAGAAGTTAGTTTATTGTCATAATTTTGCAATATAATCAAATTTTTTTGACCAAAAGCGATTATGTTCTGAATCTATTAGACAATATGCAAAATGACCTGTAAAAGCAATAAGCTATATATAATAGTCGAAAAACCACACTTTTGGACTCGTGTAGGTTGTTAGAAATATTTTTGGTTTCATGACAGTATTTCCACCTTTTAAATGAAAGAAATTAGCAATTGTAAGTTAACAGTATGATATCATTTCTTTATCAAAATTAAACGGGAAGGGACAAATTATTCCATCGAGATCGGTGGAATAATTATCAATTCCAAAGTTTAATGCGATAAGTTTATCGTTGTACAAACATACTATTTTTAATCTACAATCAAAAAGTTATTTTTATCTAATTCATACATCCACAGTATGTAAAGTCTTGCTACTAAAATAATGCATTTGTCAGTTTAAATATCAATTGAGAAAATTCTGATATATGGTCACAAACTAGTATTAAAATGTGTATTTTATTGTATACATATTACATTCCATGATACAGTACGTTAAATAATAGTCCAGGCGGTAGAGCAGTAAAAGTAGGGTGTAATGGATGTTGTTTGTTTAATTAGTTGCATGATTTGATGAACATTAAGCAACAAAATAATTTTTCAATCATGCAACTATTTTTTTAATGCAAATCAAAATAGCATACTTTTTTGATCTTGAAATTCGTACAAAATTTCTTTATAATATTGTTTTTTGAGGGCATATTCTGATTCCTCTCATTTCGCTACATCGAATTAAAAAAAAAACCGTCTCAATAAGTGCTACCGTTGCCGAGATAACTCATGTTTTACCGCGCATTCGCATTTTGAAACACCCGAGCCGCGCGAGAGGACAGCTGCTCTCCGCGATCCCCACTCCTGCTCCCACGCCGCTCGGCCGACGAATTCCTGTGATTACGGTATTTTTATCGATTTTTCATTCATTAGGCTTTCATCTGTCGAAAATGTACAAGACGGATATAGAAAGTATTTGCAATCCGCTATAAGCGTATATTTTTCAAATTTTGATTTAACGATTAAGTAAGCCATAAATGATTATTAACTTTGTAAGCATCTATCTCCGAATCTACACGGTCAAATTTCGTCGTTTTGGGCTACAATGAAAGTGCTTGCAAAGCAGTATTTAGATCTGAAATAATTTTTAAATTCCATCGAACCGATGCTCACGATGCTGTAAACGAGAAATTATTTATAATAAAAAGAATTTGCCGAAATTTTCAAAAACCTTTCAAAGAGCATAAAAATGGGTATTTTTATAATCGCTTATTGTTTGTTATGACACTAAGTAACTGTGAAAATTGCGTGCTCTTATTTCACCGTTATTTAAACGAGATACGCGCGATCAACTTTTTTAGATTTTGTTAATTAACAATTCTGGCACTGAAAAACTACGCAGTCGATCGTTACAAAAATTGTTATATGTAATTGTCATATGTTGAACTATCTTTTTTGAAAATTTGATAAATATTTATCAATTTTTATTTACCGAAAACATTTCTTAAAGTTTACGTATGATTTTTTACTAATTTTCGCATATAACTAATGGAAACTTAAACTTTTTCGATTCGCGATTCTTAAACCCTTATAGGAAATCGCCAAATAAACAAAAAAGAAAGAGTACATTTTTTTGATTTAAGGCTTTGTTTCAAAGTTACAGACAAATGTATCGAAAAATGGGCCAATTTTCGCGATTTTGGCACATTTGTTGTTATACAGCGTGAAGCAAGCGTTTTTCGGAGGATGCAAACATAGATTATTGCTATACACAATATTTGGCAACTTTCTGCGAAAAAAAATTTGCGTTATAAAACAACACCCATTTCGATTGCTCTACCGCCTGGACTATAAATAATAGCACGAATTACATGATGCATCCATATTTTTGTATGCTGCGTGACTAGACTTCGTGTAAAGCCGTATGCGAAAAATTAAAACTATAAATTATAGTTCAGCTTTCTTTCAATACTTCGTCATATAATTAGCGATGAATATATAGTACAAATGGTTCATAATGTTCTAATGCGCGAGTTCCTTAAACATTAAATAATGGACTCCAAATTTCATTCATTCTCTTTTTCAGATTTCGTTACTGGGAGCAGTTCCACTTCTTCCTTGATCTTGGGCTTCTTCTTACTTTCTTTGAGTTTTCTCAAATACTGCGGATCATTCCACTCCTGTACATCTCCACTGGCATACATGACAAATATAACATTGGTTCCCAAGAAGACACCGAATATTATCCAGAATACCAGTCGCCATTCTTCCAAAGTTTGATTTGGCGTTAACAAGCCCACGATGTAAGGAGTCACCATACCGGTTCCAGCTGCGAAACAGTTCGTCAGAGCCATCAGCGAACCAGCGTAGTTTGGACTAAGATCCAGTACGTTAACTTTGATGCTAGGTAGAGAGCTTCCTAGTAGTGTCATACCAAGGGTTATCATGGTAACCACAACTACCCTGTCGCACCCGGCATACGACGCGCCGATGAGACAAAGAGCCGGGCCAACCGAGGCGATCGTGGTTCCCCATTTTCTGACGCTGGTAGGAGACATCTTGTCCTTAACGATCAACCAGTCCGAAATCCAGGAGGTGATAATACTGCCAAACCACATGCAGAGAAAAGGTAGCGAAGACAAGTAGCCGTTGTCCTGGATCGAAAACTTCAGAACGCTGCTCATGTACTTGTTCAGATCACTGATCAGAGTGGCAAATCCCCAACCATTTCCAAAGGATGCAGCCGTTAATGCCCAGACGGGCTTCGAGGTGAGGATCTCTTTCCAAGGTACAGATGGCGTATCGTCATGCTTGTGCTCGCTCAACTCCTCTTGCAAGAATTTCAACTCGTTGTCGGATATGAAGGGATGTTCCACAGGGTTGTTGTAACAGATGAGCATGAATACTATGAACCAAACGACCCCGCAGCCACCGAAGAAATAAAAGACTGCTGGCCAGCCAATGCTCGAGTATTCGAGGATCAAACCGGATACGGATGTAGCAAATACCGTACCCAGAGGTGCTCCGGCGAACACCATGGATCCAGCCTTCGATCTTTCAGACAGGGGAATCCAGTGAGACAGCATGACGTTCGAGGCAGGGTACATGCATCCACAGAAGACGCCCAGCAAGACTCTCACGATTATCAATGCAGTAGCGTCACCCCAGTAAACGACGTAGGGCGTCACAATGGTCAGAATTCCTGCGAAGAGGATACCGAATCCAAGGGTGTACTTGCCGCCAAACTTTTCGGCTACGAGGCCACTTGGGAAATGCGTTATTACGTAGCCCCAATAGAAAGACGAGAGAATGAGACCCTAAAATTATATAGAGCACCGTATTCAAGTATGTGTATAAACTGTATAACGTCATAAAATTACATAATCCAACCAAACAATGTTTCACCTGCGTATTTTCGCTCCACTCGAATGTTCCTCCTTTGAATGCAGTCGAGTTTGCGGGAGCTTCGTCTTCGAAGGTAGGGCACGTATCATCTAGATATTCTTTTGTTTCCTTTATCGGTACAACCATTTGCGTCACGGCGATAGACAAGCAGACGCGCATAGCGTATGCAGTGAATAAGGCCAAAAATCCCATTAACACAAAAATCCATCTTTGTGGAATTCCTGAACCTAAAAATAATTGGTTACGTTACAGTCGCGTCGATACACAAACACATAAATAATCCAAGCATTGACACAGGTGTTGAAAAAATTCCGTTGTAAAATTTAACAATAACCGAAATCCAACACTGATTTATTACATCATTTTCAGTAGCTTGCTGGCGAATAAATTAGCAAATAAAAAAAAGCTCCTTGACACTCGAGACTGCATTTAGAGGCTATAACGGATTGTTGATCTTATAAAAGTTTGCGGGTCAACAACAGATTTCCAAGCTATTTGATTCGATCATAAAAAAATCCGCTGAATGAATCATCCGTATATAGATCAAGCTGGATCGGCCTGTTTCGTATCAGATAAACAAATTATTTAACATTCATATACGTGACGATTTATAAAGATTTCTACTCACAGCACGACTTCAGTGTTGATGCCATTATTGTTTCAGAAGCTCAGCTTATCGTGTAGCAGCTTTATAATAAAAAATAAATGAAATCAATGCAGTAGCTTGTTATCATTTATCAAAAAAGTATATAGAAATTTGATCTTATCAATATTAGATATATATGTTTCGCAGCAACAACGCGCAAGTTTGACTTTGAAGCGCAAGTCTGCTTGTCGGAAAGCTAACAGTTTGCCTTGAAAACTGGCTATATTGCTCATTATATACGATCACATCGGTGAAAAACGTTCGATAAAATCAAACCGCGTCACATAATTAAATATTTGCCTTTTGCATTATACGAAGAAGATGGTGTAGCTGGCGCCTCTGATGCCTACGCGATTAAATTGGTGCGAGAAAAGGCAAAAAGATTTATGGTATTTAATACATGAGTTTCATTATCATACGCCTTTTATCAAAGTTTATGAAACGCACTGCAACCGGCGTATACGTGCGGGATATAATATCTATACATCTCGTATAATTTATACAGAATCGCTTGAATTTCGTTATACGATTATGAAAATGTGGAAAGTTTTTGAACATTCGCAAATAATCGATTGATAAGGCAATTTTTTTTAGCATATAAAGTCCACATATACTTACCTGCTTTTTGAGATCAATATTTTTCAACGTCTTCTTTACAATATTGCTTTGTTATACATGAGATTCATTTTATTGCTGCTTAACGTGCTTTAATCTGCTAATTGAATTCGCGCATTTTTCATTCACGTATCAGTATTCGATAACTTATCTATGCGAAAAATGTCGTATACATTTAGACTGATTTCTGACTTACCAGCGCAGAAGCTTTACCGACTGAAGGCACGAGGAGAGCCTTTCGATCGATAACTGTGTTTGAAAATACAGGTATCGCCCCTATTTTCTTTTCTGTCTCCACCCAACAGATGGCCTAGTGGGTTCATAGCATCCCTTTGCGATGACGCTTGGATTTTCTTCAACTTTTCATTCAAGTAAAATATCTAGATGGTTAAAATGATTTTCGTTATTTTATCACTTAGATTCGTTTGGAAATAACATTCGTTCAAAATTTTAAAACGCGATAACAACATATATTACATTAATTCAGCAAATTGTAACAGCATCAACAAACATGACATTTTTTAACTGCAAAATCAGCAATTCGTCTCACGAAGCTAAGTTCAAAGTTGACTTTCTCCACCATCATCCAAGCCTTGTGAACGTTTTATTTGCAAAAATCATTGCCCTTTCCCGCATTCGTCGGATCCCCGGCTGCTCTGAATAATTGAGCGGATTCGCACCGAGAGAGTAAGTAGCAGGAAAAAAGAATCAAATATTCCCAGCGTAGCGAGAGACGGAAAATCTGAGAGCGGACGGGTAGCTCCGAGGAAGGAAAGAAGGCGCAACGGTTATACCCAATGGTGCTCTTCCACCCTTAGACCCAAGAGCTGTTGAAGTCTCTGCTGAAAGAATTTCAAGGCATGATTCCCCTCTGATTCGTTTTATGGCGGTCATTCCGTTGAATTAGGACGGCGAGAGCGTGTTATATATGTTCGATTTTTCGCTGGAAAAAAGCTTTCAGGGCTGACGGTGAGATTTTACGAAATTTTACAATGTTTTTATTTGAATTTTAAATGAAATTAAAATTTGTATGCTCGCGCCTCTTGACAATTGCACCTAGTTTGATTAACAATACACATAAATAAAGAAATCGTAGAAAATAAAACTAATTTAAACGAGCTGGTTTTCCTGTATAAAAAGAAACTACAACACAATAAAAGAAATAATTAACGAAAACAGCAGCATCGGAGCAATAAACGTGAAAAAACAATGCTCCTCTGCACATTACATGCATTATTAGGCATTAGCCGTGTCTCTTTTCCAGAATGTACACTACTGTAATACAATGAATGCTGCATCAAAGTGCTCTGCATGCAGAATTCGGTAGGCGTGTATGTTTTTTTTTTTTTTTACTTCGTCGAAACGACTCTCGAGGGGTGTCTCGCGGGATTACGCGCTGATTTACATGCTGGGTGTACGAAGAGGCGGCCACACGAGAACGATTAATGAGGAGCGTATACGTCTATACCCCTATTTGAGTTTGGTCCCGTAAGTGTTCAGCGACTACTTGGTGTATTACAGAGGATAAGACCGCTGCATTATTGAAAAAGGGCATAGTCACCGATTGATTCGAATAGGCTTGCTTCGAGTGATTTCATTTTAAGGGTATGTAGTAAAAAACTTTTTTTTTAGTATGTAAAGAAGATTTCGTTTGTAAAAAAATTGTTCAATATAAAATAAAATAAAATCGAATGGTGCTTAGTGCGATTTAGTCCTATAGCGTTCTCGTCACACCTATCCAAATGTCGCGATGATCTCTTCCTCTTCACGCATATGGAGCGACAATCATTCTGTTTATTATTTTTGAGGGGCACGAGTTACACTTGCTGAAAGGGTTTTATAATCCGGACCTGCTGCCGGGTATTATACGCGCATCGAGAGGGGGAGAATAGAGATAAAGGGGTGTCGAGGGGCTTACCATATAATTTCGAATAAAATTAATCGACTGTAAAATGCTTGATCGCCGGATAGTTTACACTCACTCTTGCAAATGTTGGTATAGAATTTGTTATTTATCAAGTTATAAAATTGCAACCCGATCAATACATCTCTAGCACAGTATTCGTAAAAAAAAACTTCTAATCGAAATTTCCAAACAGACACTTCAACCTAAAAATCGATCGTTCAAAAAAAAAAAAAAAAAAAAAAAAACCTACCGATCACAAAACACAAGCTGCTCAACTAAAGAATTATCGCGCCTCCCCGAAACGCACCAGTCACATCCAGCTCATTAATACATCACTGCGTGTATATAGAAACAGGAAAGCCGCGTGTCATCGACTCCCGAACAAGTGGCAGAGTAGGCGCGCGTAAAACAGCCGAAGGGTTTGCCTTGGTGTATCATCCCCTATATGCTCGCGCGCGCGCGCGCGCGCAGACATCATCAAATTCCAATGAGAAAACAGTCGTCGCGAAGCCGCGGGTGGCACGAGTGCTAGCCCCCCCGTCGGCGCGCATATGCTAGCGCGCAAGCTTGACAATTTTTACGCCTGACTTTATACTGTATAGGGGATGTATTATATCTCTGCTTATGGGATTAGCGAGGGATTTGGAAAAGGTATGGTCAGTCGCGTGAAATTGATAGTGTTTTTTTAGGAGCAAGGTCTGTTCACTGAGAGAAGGATTGTGTAACAGTAAATAAACCCATATATTTGGTACCCAAAAATAAAAATATATTTACAACCATTAAATTCTATATTCATAGGCAATAATGTTTTTTTGTGTCAAATAGAATAAATTATTGTAATAAAGAAAGTATACGTTCATGGTTATGCTGGCATATTAACTGTTAATATGCCGTGTTTATTTTAATAAACATGTAGTTTATTCGATGAGCAATAGGTGGCGCCAAGTTCTCACTCAAAGCTAGGTTAGTTTCCATGAATGTTTCGGTGATCGTTGCAACCGCAGATCGGAAGGCCGTAATCCAGGATTGGATATTACACCGTTGCACATTTAGTTACCTTTATTTTCTCAATCTCCGTGAAGAAAAAGCGGTATACAACACATGTACTCGCTGTCGCGCCACGTATCGCCGCGTGTGCTCTCGGCTCTCGAAGTCTCGGCGTGGTCGACGAGTGTTACCTCGCGAGACGCATATACCGGTCGGTTTTCGCTGCTTCAGTTTCCAAAAGATTTTGAGAATAAATACACCACCATGGATGATCTTTTGGAGCTGTGGGGTTTACGAGCATACAGTTCTGTTTTGAAAGGTAAGAAAGTTTATGGTTTATAAAGTATACTACTATTCTATTCGATACTCCAAGTATCATGAAAACCTAACCTCTGTACCATAATCAACTGGCCCACCTATCATTTCCACTGCATACAGATTCACGAATAGATGATATAGCTACGCTTCAAGAGTTACTAAACATATGGTGATTAAATATAATATTTATAATTTTTTAAGGCCTACACTGAGAGAAGGATTCATTAACTGTTACTATATTTATTAACTGTTAATATAGAAATAGTAGATATCGGGCGAAATATGATATGTATTAACTGTTAACATATCATATTAATAGTTAATATACGGATTATTTGATCTTTTAAGTTCGATGTTTAGACTTGAAGACTGGCCTAGGCAGTTTGAATTAGGTGCGAGTTTAGTTTATTAGGTGCTCAGATACGTGATTTGGTGTAAATAATGTATGCAAACGGAGTATAGGACTTCAAAGATTAATAAATAATTACTGTACGAATCTTCATGCAAAGTAAGTGATGAGCGGGCAAGGTGATAGTGATTTTAAGGTTAGGGACAGATATGCGTTGCGCGTGGTAAACACATGTCGAGTCGGGGAGACATTTATCAGTAATTTGCCGGATGCAGAGTTTGCACCTACATTATTTAAATGTTGTGCAACAACCCTGGATTGTAATAATGACCGCAGAAAATCATTTCCAAGCGTGCTTGTCAGCTACGGCTCGCATCCTATTCTATGTGTTTTATACTAATCGCCATATATGAACAGTTAATATATCTGTAAAGTAGGGTACCAAATATATTGGTTTATTAGTATTAAAGAAATCCTTCGCTCAGTGTATCGCTGCTCATAAGACTGCATCTGGCAAACGTGTAATAAGTCGTCGAGATTTGCAGTAATAAAATAAATAATGAAAATATTGACTTCTTATTTATCTGCCTGTCTTTCAATTTAAAGCAATTATTATTTATTTTCTAGACTTAATATATACAACATTATCGACAATTGATTCGATTATCGAATCATAAAAATCTCAAGTACACTGCCGTAAATAATGTGCTTCTGATATATTAACAGTTAATGTATGTCGTATTTCGCCCGAAATCCACTATACCTGTATTAACAGTTACTATATTTATTAACTGTTAAGGTGTAATTTCATGGACGCTAAAATTTGAGCGTCAGCGTCAAGAAATAGCATTTTGTGATCTGCGCATGCGCGAGCAGGTGACGCTACGTGACGCTACTTTCCGTCAAAATAGTTCACCAGTGGTGAACTTTTTCACTCAAAATTTGCGTCAACCTCAGCGTCGAAGACTCAAATAACCGTTTATTGTTTATTTAACTAATTCTCGTAATGCAGCAAGAACAGGTAATATAAGCTAAATTATTAAGCGAAGTGACATTTACAAATTTTGTATCACGTACATAAAACTTTTGTGTTTTAATTTTAATATTAAATATAAAGGTTATGTTTGCATCTGAAGCATAGCATCTTTTGAGAACTGCAGCTCATCATTGTTTATGTTACGTTGTGTAGTTGATTAATCACACAATGCAATGTGTTTTCAATCAAACAGTACCTATAACCTATAAAAACTAAACTCGAAAACGACGCTGGCGCTCTTGACGCCGCCGCTCTGACACTGGCATTTTGACGCTAGACGCTGGCGTTTCACGCGAAAACCTTATTCAAATTTCGCGCGCTCTCATTTGACGTTGAAGCTACAGAAATAAGCGTCCATGAAAATACAACTTAACACAATCCTTCTCTCAGTGTTGATATACTGTGTAAAATTTTGTTAATTTTTCGAGAATCGAAACGGCTGTTTATTTTACAGATATTGCAATTTTTCTATTAAGAGAATTTTCTAATAACATATACACACGTACAATTCAACTAACATACATCTCAAATTGCTTTGTTTATAAGTACTCCACGCCTGGAAAATTGATCATTGTCAATTTGCAGTTAGCATCATCTCGAATCCACCCTCGCCAAGGGGACCGAAAAAAAGTCGAAGGGGCGTGTGTAGGATTTGCGATAAACGATTGCCTGATTTTGATTGATTACGCCGCGCGCCTTTCGTTTTTTTTCCTCTCATCTCGAGCCTTGATACGTCATCACTTTCGAAGATCATAAAAAAAGACCTATACGCACAGCGTGTCCAGCTCGTTAATTATTAACCGATCATCGCAGACGTAAGCCGAATCGAAGAATATAATAAAAAAAAACGGAGCGCGATGCAAAATTCATAACAATTCTCGCAAGCTCTCTCAGCGACTTTCATCTTGCAGTAGCAGTAGCTCGGGTTTTACGATAGTATCTTTCTCTCTCTCAAGATGGGGGGGGGGGGGGATATATACATGTATCTAGAAGCGAAGAAAGAAGACACAGGGAAAGGGACTGTATATAGTATAGCGTCGGCCACCTACGCTCGCTCGCCGTCCATGATTCGCTTCCGCGAGGGGAAGAGCGCGTCTCCCCCTTTCCGCGCGGACTCTGCCAGCCAATCGTCGCGTCGCCGTCTATATAGAGCTGAGCGAATGGTCGGAGCCGCCGCGGTATTATCCTGCCACACTGCAGCCTCTATGTGTTTTAGTCGCTTGCTCTGATCGAACGAGCGCTTATCTCGCGCGGAGAATTCTTTTTGGGGGGTTTTCTTATAATATTACTTATTTTTAAAAATTGGATTATACTGTTTGTATAGCTTCTTGAATATTCGAGTTGTATAAAACCATAAAACAATATATTATTATTTAGAAATAAAAGCAAGTATAGGCTAAAGAACGAAATCAAAACTAAAATTTCATCGTCGATTCTTCCACGCAACGCTCTTCGAAAGACCAGCGTATACCCAAAGTATTGACCGGCGCACACGGCGACGTTTCTCTCTTCTCTCTATTTTCGAGGAGAGATGCGCGTTCGATTCGCGCTCGGCTGTGAGAGCAGATAACGCCGCTTCCATTCCTTTTATCTCGAGGCTAATTTTTTCCGCGAGCTTTTATCGCTCCTCTTTTTTTTCCTCCTCATCTGCATGTATATACATACAATCACCGCAGAGATAACGCTTCTTCAATCGAGATCACGATACACAATTTTTTCCTGTCTGTATATATGTGCAAGTTGTTTGATGTATCTATATATTTGGCTAATACTTCTGGAACCGTGACAATTTCGGCCAGATGTTCGATTTAGATAAGCTCTCGCTCGTGCGGCGAGTTTTTCCGGTCGTGTATGGTCTGATGAGTAAGCCAAGTGGAGTATATATTATACCGCGATCGAAGTATTATAGTAGTCTCATCGGATATATACGCTTCCCGTCGATTATTCCTCGATGAACTTTGAGCGAATTATAATTTCTTAGTCCTTACAATATTCTGAAATGATACAAAGCTCGTACGAAGGAATAAAGCATTCCAATTTTTCCCGCGCAATTCCGATACTTAATAAGGAACAAGAACCGCTGCCGTCTCGACTCATAAGAAAATCGCGCAGTTTCTCGGGCTCCGCATTCGCACTATACACTGCTTGCTGCTTCTGCATTATAGACCAATAGCGCCGGCGCGCTTGCGAGAGAGAGATTCGCTATATACACAGCGACTTTGTTAGATCAGGGGTCGTAACAGCGCGGTGCCCAGCGCCTTATTGCCACCTACCGCCTACCTTCCTCTCTCCCTCTCCCTCCCTCTCTCTCTCTCATCTCTTTTCATCCCTCCCTCACGCACGCGTATACCCTCGTAGCAACACACACACACAGACTCACAGTGAACCCCAGCATCGACCTGCACGTATATGTGTGCGCGTACAGTCAGCGTCTACGAGAAAATGTTGCGACCTAACGCGAGATTAGCGCCAGGGACGCGCCTATAAACTGCGCGAAATTACGAAGGAGAAGGCACTTTTTAATTCCCACCGCGCGCGACGTGCCTTGGCCAAGAAGATTCTTTTATTAGCTCGAGCTTTTATTCGCGCCGCTCTGAGTTTGACGAGTTTGCTATGGCTGTGCTGATATTGACCCTTACATGATTTAGACGAATCTTTGCTTTTTGCAGGTTTGGGATTTGAAATTTGCGAGCGATTCACGGTAGCTTCGAAATCTACTTTTCGCATTGAAAAAACGAACGAATCCCATAAACTCGCCATAAAAGCCAGCAAAAAAGGTATACCGAAGCAACAATCCCAACTTTTTAATAACAACGCTCAACAAGATTTCCAGACACAGTAAGTTTATCTCTCCGGCAGAAACGAGGGTATAGAGCTACACTGCTTTACACGTCCCTGGCACGGCGGCAATATCCCTCGAGTTTCCTCGTAGCCTCGCACGGCGCAGTATATACTGCAGCCGGTCCAGCATACCCATAAGCCAGTATACGCGCGCGGCGCTCACCTTCCGCCGACCCGAGCTAATAAGTTTCATCCCCCGCGTAGTGAGCACCAATTATGAACTCGCTCCCGGCGTAATTAAAAATATAATTTTCTCGTCGGCGCTTTAGCCTAGATTTTCGCTCGACCTCTGCTGAGTCTGCGCTCGAATTATCGTCTCGTTTTCAAGCTCTCTCGTGTGTTTGTAGATTCAAGATAGCTGCTCTGGATTTATTTCGTTTTTCGTATAAAATATTCGGGCGAAAAGGTACGTAGATCTTTCGATAGTATCAATTCTCTTGAATAATTGGCCTTACTAAAGCGGCAATCCATTCACTTCTCGTTTGCCGACGGCTCTCGACTCTCCGCTTCGGCACATCTGGAAGTCAGAGAAAAAAATCTGCTGCTGCAGCAGCAGTTCCAGAAGTGGAGAGCCGATGATACGCGCGCTGCAGGAGATATTGGCACTTGAGAGCGTCCCTCTCGTATTGTCCATCTTGGGCCTTTGCGACGCGCCGACGCTGCACAGCGCTTCTGTGTTCTGTCCTCGGCGGCTCGTTTTCTCTTCTCTCTCGGACGCGATTAGCTTTTTGTCGAGTTTATGCGCCGTAATCACGCACTTTTCAGCTTCGAGTCTGTCGGAGCTTTTTCTCCGATTCGATTAAGCGCCAACTCAAGAGAGAGAGAGAGAGAGAGAGAGAGAATCTTCGTCCGGACGTCGCGTTATAAAAGTATATAATATATACGGCAAAAAGCTGTGCTTCAGCTCCGAGAAAATAAGAGAAAAGCCAGCAGCTATGCTCGAGCAGCGCCGAGAAAATTTAATATCTCTAATTCCGCGCGATCATCCCCTAATTTAATCAGGCGAGCTTGCGCGGGCTTAAACGAGCCGGCTGCGCCGCGCCTTCGCTCCTGATTTCGCTAACTCGGTTATAAACTTGGCGCTTATTATGCGAGCTTGCAAGCGCAAGCTCCTGGGCTCCCGGTTATTATGGCCGCCATGAGGAGCTAGGGTGTTAGATGAGAATTATATATATGCGCCTGCGCTATACTGCTGCTGCGCGCGGAGGCGGAATATAATACATTTCGAGCTTGATTTTCCTTTTCTTTTATATAGTAAACAAGGAAAATACAAAAGCGTTGAATATTCAACAAATCGCTTGTAGCTTTATTGTACCGCCGCGTATGTGTGTCGGAGAGCGTTTTAGCGTAGTTGTATAAATTGCCCACTGCGCTGATGGATGAATGTAAAAACGTCATTACGCTCTCGGTAAACAAACCTCGGCAAAATACGCGTTATCCCCAATAAAACTGATTAACGCGGCCGGAAGGTCGAAACGAAAATAAATCTCTCGATTAAAAAGCTCGAGATCGACCGTCGACGTTTATTTAGTATACTCCCTTTTACACACGACTGACTGGTTATAAGCGACTCGCCTACTACTCCTCATCTCTCTCTCTCCAACCGATTCTAAATCCATCCAAGAAGAATAATCGATGCGGTGTTGCTGTACTCGCGGTGGAGCTCAACTCTAAACACTTTTAATTTTCCGAGCATCCTAAATCCAGAGACGTTAAAAAGCCCGATGCGCGTGTGTTTGCCGGAAATAGAAGAATAGTGTCGCTTACAAGGGTGTCGCGCGCGCGCGCGCAAGAGAGAGAGAGAGAGAGAGAGAAGGCACTTGAGAGTGTAGAAGCGAGAGTGGCTCCTAATTTTACTCTGATTCCGGTGTCTACGGGGCTTCTTCCTGGCGCCTATCGACGCTGCTGCGATACCGGTATACAAGGATGTGTCTATATGGACTTTCGAGTGCTTTTTTGCTCCAGTTTTTTAAAGGAAGTTCCGGGACGATTGTCAAGATTCTTTTTCCTCTTTTACGGATTTTCCCTCAATGTATACACATTCCTATAGCTTGCGTTAGAAATCTTTGTAACGTATGAACTTATGCGAAATCAAACAAAATCTCATTCGCACTCGTACAGCAGCGACGTTAGAATGTATCTCAACGCAAATAACGCATAGTAATCGCAGATCGCGCGGATGTATGGCACATAATCTCGTGGCGCAATAAAATATATATGTGTGTAAGTGCGTATATAAAGTTCTTTGAGAGGAAAGGCTACCGGGTGTTCCGATGTTTGCGCTCGCCGAGAGTCGCTATACTGTGGGGTATTGTAATTAGCGCGCCCCTACTAAACGACGCTTTTTCACTTTTTTTTCTCTTTCTTTCTCCTGGATTCCTTTGCTTGTGTGCGGTGCGTACGTGACGCCTGAAAAACGGTATGTGTATGTGGGTATGGCGATGATAAGCCGAGTGTGAAACGAGCTGTACAACGTAGCGGAATAAGCGTGTTTATGTTTTGTTTTTAATTGAACTTGTGCGAATTTTTAGTTTTGCCTCGTATATAATTATCGAAAAAAAAAAACGTTATTTTGTAAGGTTCGATCTTTACGAAAGAAAAACTAACAAACGAATAACGTACACCGCAACAGGCAGCGAAGAGAAGCCGGAGAATTAAAAGGTAAGCAAATGAGGGAAAGAGATAAAAAGGAAGCTGCGAGAGAGAGAGAGAGAGAGAGATGTCTTTGATCTCGCCGCCAAAGCGCAGCTACCGTCCTCGTGCGCGCGCGTGTAATTTTTGACGATCCGCTTCTTCTTAATTATATGCGAGAGTGCCTCCGCGCGCGCGATCGTAAAACCTGCATGACTCGAAAAGCCGAGAAGCGAGAGACTTCGAACAATGACTCGGATGGTGATAATTGATATTATCATCGATTCGGATACACGCGCGATGAATTTTACGGCTCTCGGCGAAATGGCTTTTGTAAAGTGATAATTTATCATTATTATTCCGGATATTTCCTCCTATACACAATTATATGCGCTGGCTCCATTTCTTTATATTGAATTTTTGAAATAATTCGATTTTTATATAAAAATCGTTACATGATGCGGTCGCTCAGACGACCTCAAACTAACGCTCGTTCCATTTATATAAATGTACGTCGGTTGAAAAAAAACGAGTCGAGGCGCGCGTGTTGTGCCTTTCATTCACGGAGATGACACCTCTACTCTCTCTCTCTCTCTCTCTCTCACTCTCTCTCGATAAGCATAAAAGCGAGCCGCAGTGCATGTACACACTGGCGCCCGCTTGAGAGAAGAGAGCGTGAGACGACATATTAGCGGCATCTCACAGCGCCGAAAATTTTCAAGTACGTCCACATGTTCGCACTCACTTGTATAAGTAGTGTCCCTTCCGCCGCTGCTTCCTCTTGCATTTTTTGCTCCCTTGTATATATGCTTGTGTGACGTACATATATACTCCTCTCATTCATGCTTCGGGCCTCAATGAAAAATTGATGATTGAATTTCTTTAAGAGTGTAGCCGTCGGTTAAAACATTTCGCTTACGGACGTACCTACAGGAGCATAATGATGTACCGTAAAAAAAAATATTTTCGCCAACTTTCCACCCTAAATAACGCGAGACCGTCGATTCATTGTCTCTCGATGCTCGACGCTAAAAAAATCATATTCCCCGTTTTGTCGAACACGCATCTATATAATACCCAGGTATACAGGGCTGACGAATTTTTTAGCGCGGCTATACACATACAGTTTGCTGCAATAAAGCGTCGAGGCGAAAAAAAAAACATCGCGCGCTTTTTTACGGCTTCGTGACTTTCCGTAAAAAGTCAGAGAGACAGAGAGAGAGAGAGAGAGAGAGAGAGAGCCGGAACCGTCGCGAAAGAAAGCCAGTACAGCGCGCATATAAACGAATAAAAAAAGAAAAAGAAGCGACAATGCACGCCTTTTCCATCACCGGAAAAATCGTAAAAATCGTGCGGAGAAAGAGAGGCGGTAAAAAAAGGTTCGCCGCGCCGCTAATGACCGTAACGACGTAGCGGCTACTATTTTTAGCAGCGCGAACTTTTTTCTCCCTTAAAAAAGCGAGAGAAGCTTCTCTCTGCCGCATCATCCTCCGTCTTCGTCGTCGCTCTCAAGGATACACAGAGTCGCAGGGATAGTATATATATATATACACAGCGTTGAAAGCGCAATATAGGCATAAAGCCATTAAAAGCTACGGCGTGAGCTTGGGGAAGACCTCGTTAACTATCCTGGCCAGCGACACAAAGCGACTCCTCGAGATTTTGGGCAATTCCTAATGTCCGTGCGTCCATAATACCTACCTACTACTATATAGCTGAAGGATCTTTGCCGTATACCTATTCGGTATATACACGCTGCAGTCGAGAAGAGTTCAAGGCTCGAGGCTGTGTAATAATAATAACGCGTAGTTAGGCGCCTCGTAAAACTGGCCGGAAATATTTTTGACGGATGATGGAGGTAGCGAGAGTTTATTTTCACAAGAGATCGGGAGGTGCATTGTGTAACGAACGTGCACAGTAAAGACATATTTCATATGCTGCGGCCTGTCAATGCGCTAATGCTGCAGCATTGTGTTGTGATTCGTAATTTTATAGTCGCTGCTGCTCTGTTAGTGAGGTAGACGTTGCTGCGAACGGATGGTTAGAGTTGCGGAGATGCAGCTTAGGTATGGCTTGGAAGGATGAAAAGAGTACTAGACTGTGGAGGAAAAGTTTCGGGGGTTCAGGGACTATGGGAGATTCTGGGTTTTATTGTGTGACGCCATAGGCTAATTGCCCGCAGTCGGGTTGTATATTAGATAATATTTTAGCCCGGAATAAGTTGTTCGGATCGTTGGCTTTTAAGACAGGTTGCGTTTTTCGAAATGAGACTCTGTTTTTATTGGCTGATGTGAAATTGCTGAATTTTTCGTTTTTATAAGTTGCTTGGAAAGATGCAGGATATTTTGCTTTCTCCTAGAGAAACCTTTGTAATAGTAAAATTTTTAGTTTCTCTAAAACTTCATAGAAACATGTTTTGAGATGTTAAAAGTTCGAATTACGTGTTTTTAGAAAATGTCCGTATGGATGTGTGTGTGTGTGTGTGTGTGTGTGTGTGTGTGTGTGTGTGTGTGTGTGCGCGCGTGTGTGTGTGTGTATACCGTAATATTTCTGAAACTACTACGTCAATATCAATAAATTTTTTGGATTCTGAATTCGGGAAAAACAGTTATTTTTTTATTTTCTCAACTATTTTTCTTTTTATGGCCATTTTTTTATTTTTGAAAAACACTATTTCGCGTTTTTTTTAAATCATCCCACTGTTACAAACAATTCAGCTAAAATACATTTGAAAAATAATAAAATTACCTACTTTTTCCCGTTTGATCCTCGGGATCGACCGCTCCGTTCGGCAGATAACATGAAAAATGGGCTTTTTCAAAAAAAATTCATATCTCTGAAACTAAACATCATAACCTCACGAAAAAAATCATGTTGATGGGTCACATATCAAGCTATATTTCATTAAAAATTCTAGTGATTTGACTACTTATTTTTTCAGTAATAAATCGAAAACTGAAAAAAATGAGTTTTTTTTGTGCCCTGATTGCGGGCGTAAAAAGGCCTTATTGCACTTGAGATTTTGGAAAAAGGTAGATATTTTATGTGTTTTGGCTAAGTTCATTTCGCAGCTTTCAAACCCCTATGGTTCTTAAGATATCAAGGTTTAAATTTTTTTTTCAAAATTTTCTGATTCCTTATATCTCTAAAACAATGCAGTCAAATGCTTCAAAATTTTATTTGGTGATTCACCATAAACAAAGATATTTGCTGTTAAAATTTCAAACGATTTCGTTGAGCAGTTCTCAAGTAAAGAGCTGAAATATAAAAACCGTTTTTTCTCAAAAGTCAGGATGATCTGCTCCTCCAAGAACTAGCAGAATAATGCTGATAAGATAAAAATCCATCGTAATCTAATTTCTGCGCGATGTTGCTGCTGCGACAGCTTGAGTAAGACGACGTGAAATAGTTTGATTCACTATTTTTTTTAAATTATTATTTTCATTGACACACATTTCTCCATAGCAACTCGTGCGCTACTCGTCAATATTTATTTCATGTTATTTTCATTAAAACTCATGACGCTTGGGGTAGCGAGTTTGAGAGTTTTGGCTTGATCTTTATTCCTCGCTTGTGCTCACCTTCTTACGATTTCTACAAGATCTCTAAAAAAAATTAACTTAAAAAAAAGTAAAAGGTTATAGGCGAGTTTGATATATTCCGCAACGAAATAACAGATAAAAAAGAACTGAGATCAATCAAACAAAGTCAAGTTTATTATATTTAATCATAATGAAGCAACAAAATTATTTTTGGTCAATAAAGGGCTTACTTAAGTTAAAGTTAAGTTATATAATATTCAGTTAGGAACAAGTCTCAAGATACCTACTTCGTAACTTGCCATAACCGTTTCATTTTGTTTATTGGTAAACAACTAAAATTTTCTTTTTATGTATTAGAACGTGATAAAAACACCAAAAGTACAATGAAACGGTTATGGCAAGTTACGAAGTAGGTATCTTGAGACTTGTTCCTAACTGAATATTATATAACTTAACTTTAACTTAAGTAAGCCCTTTATTGACCAAAAATAATTTTGTTGCTTCATTATGATTAAATATAATAAACTTGACTTTGTTTGATTGATCTCAGTTCTTTTTTATCTGTTATTTCGTTGCGGAATATATCAAACTCGCCTATAACCTTTTACTTTTTTTTAAGTTAATTTTTTTTAGAGATTCAGTCCTTTTGAGTAAATTATTTTGAGTATTTAATATTTGTCCTAAAAATAAAATATAAGGCTTTTTTGTTAAATTTTCATCACTAACATGAAATCACTGATTGTTCTCATGCACTACCCTCGAATGATTTCTACACCTAGAAACCAAAAACTACGGAGCGCACCACCTAGACCTCCTCATCGGTCACACTGTACACGTAGACACCGCCCTTGAACTATTTCTACACCTAGACACCAAAAACCACGAAGCGCACCACCTAGACCTCGTCATCGGCCACCCCGTACACCTAGACGCCGCCCCCGTATGATTTATTTAACTAGACACCAAAAACCACGAAGCGCACCACGTAGACCTCGTCATCGGCTATCCCGTACACCTAGACGCCGTCCCCTTTATGATTTTCTTACCTAGACACCAAAAACCACGAAGCGCACAGGTAGTCCGGGGGCCCACAATACCTGCCGTAGTAAATTCGAGGTCGACACTTCCACCAAGACTTTTCTAATGTATTTTTGCCTCCTGAATCCGAATCGCGAGGGTGGATCGCTGTAAAATGCGTCTAACAATAGTTATTAACAATTTATTGTTGAAAACTCAAAAATCGCGGTTTAAACGGGGTAAAAAGGTTTCGCAAAGCTATTTCTTTATAGGCTACCGAATATACTTAGTTTAAGAATAAAAAATGACCGGTCTTGCAAAAATCGCGATTTTTTTATTTTTCGATGTGGTTAACAGTACCCTGCTTTACCGACCGCGCGCACTAGGCGCGCTCGGTCCCGCCTCGTGTGCGTACAACACTACTAGTACTTATTCTTATCTTATTCTTACTTTGTTATTTACACCAATGAATAGTCAATACAATTTTTCCGAACAATTTCGTATGTCGGTGCGGTGTGAAGTTAGACATCGGTTGCGATTTCTGCACTTCCGGTCGCCAACACTGAACAAAACATCGCGCCTTGGGGGGCGGTAAAGTACCACATTCTCCCGCTTCGTGGGTGGCGCTGCAGTACGCACATAGCTTGTGCGGCCAACTTCATGCTCCTACCACTTTGAAAGCCAACTTCACGGTCCTAGTTTCAGTTCAGTTGTTCAGCCGCGCCCTGTTCATAACGGAGCGACATAGTAGTACATAATCTATGTATTTTGTTTATGGTCATCTACGCAACATTAATAATAAACCACTTTTGTTTATCAGGAAACTTTACAAATCTTGGCAATAAGACTTTGCTAAGTACTTTGCACACTTCTGGAATCAATGCTTACGCTGTTGAAACACCAATACGGAATAGCCACGATTCTTGTCTACTACATCCACCATGAGCGAGGTAACTAAAATTGATTATAATTTGCATTCAACTAAAATAATATTTTACAACTTTAATAGAGATTATTATTGTATGCATAATCAAAACTTACTGCAATACAATTTCCAGACGCATTTCTGGTTCCAATGGTTTTCTCTGACTCTTTTTTTGCAATGGCGTTTTCACAAGATTGAATAGATTAATAAAATCTTCTAAACTCATGTGCAGAAATTCATAGAACTCTTCATGATCATTCAGTGCAAAGTACACAAATAACTGAGAAAAAGCACCGTATTTATCTCTGACTGCAACCTGCAAATGTGGTTTTACCCACCACCTTCTCTTCTTTTGACGTTTTAACTTTTTGTAAATTACTAATAAATTCACTAAATTCATTATATTCAATAATAACATTTTTGATTTTGCTATTCTATCCATGGCTCTTATTGCAGATAGCTTTTATAATAGCCTCCAAAAAGTATTAATGTTGTGTAGATGACCATAAAAAAACCGCTGCCAAGTCATTGGCACTTAGCTTCCTCCTATTCTGCTAGTGGAAGATAATTACATGGTACAATCAACTCATTCTTTGATTTAAATATTCGCTACTATTCGATACTAAAAGGATAGGTTTTAGGAAGACACTTGTAGGGGAGGGGTATCAGGGGACCGGGGGTTAAGGTGGTTATCAAAAGGATAGAGCTCCGTGAACTCCTTGAAAACCATGAAAACTCTCAAAATATACTAAGCTTTAATTATCAAATTATATGGTTTAACAAAAATAATAATGTTCAGTTACACAGAGTATACAGGGTGAGAGTTGAAGAATTTGAATCTTAATATCTTTTAAACTAAAAGGTTTCATAAGCTACAAAAAGAACCTAGCCGAAGTGATCAAAAGATCAATCTTTTCCTAAAATTTCAACTCAATTTAAACCTTTTTACTCCCGTAATCGTACGACATAAAAAAACCATTTTTTCTAGTTTTTGATTTTTATCTCAAAAACTAGTCGCCAAAATTGCTTAAAATTTTTACAACTAGTAGATATCGTTGTTTTTTATTGTCATGAATTTTTTCAAAACATTTAACTATTTATTTTTTGAGTTATATATGTTTATCGAAAAATTACCTTTTATATCATAAAAAATGAACAGATCAGTCAATCTAGAAAATCTTGCGGGAAAAAGTAGACAAATTTATGTTCTTTTAGATACACTATTGTTGAATATATTGTATAAATCATATCATTATAAAAAAGCAAAAATATTTTTTCAAAAATAGAAAAATGGCTATAATATGGCCATAAAATGGTCAGAATCATAAAACAAAAAATGACCTAAATTCAGAATTAGAAAAAATATATGCATGTCAAATTTTATTACGATCCGTCGCATGGTTCCAAAATTATGGCGGTATACGTACATACACACACACACACACACACACACACACACACACACACACACACAGCCATCCGCACGGACATTTTCTAAAAACGTATGATTCGTACTCCAAACACCTCCAAATGCGTTTCCACGAAGTATTAGCAAAACTGAAAATTTTACTATTACAAAGCTTCCTCTTGAGGAGGAAGCAATACATAGATTATGTACTACTATGCCGCTATGGTCAATCAACAAAAAATAAAACTGTTGATTCAATCTGAATCTGAAGAAGTTAGGATTGAGAAAATATGACAAAAAGTACGACCACATAGCATCTGTACGAGTGTCGGGGTGAATTCAAAAATTGTTGAGTACATCTTCAATGTAAAGCACGGTAAATCGATTTTTTTTTATGTTTAAACTATCATCAACCAAATGCAATTACCTACTCCTGCCACTATCGTCCCGTCCCTACACCTCCACAATGTTAACTGTCCTTAATTTATAATAGAATTTCCAAGATTTCCGCATGATAAACTACGACGACCACAAGGCGACAAAGAAACAATTTTGGGCGGGCCTGCTTTAATATATTATACGCGCGTTCATAAATGACGCCGTCTGTGCTCATAATTTGGTCTCGCCAAAGATCCGACGCTTTTCTTTTGAGAACTTAGCATATACTTAGCACTGATTTTCCCATGCCTCTCTCACCAGTCAATGAAAATCGCGCCAAACTACGGCCAAAAATATCAATCGATGTATGAAATCCAGGATTGGATATTACACCGTTGCACGTTTAGTTACCTTTATTTTCTCAATCTCCGTGAAGAAAAAGCGGTATACAACACACGTACTCGCTGTCGCGCCACGTATCGCCGCGTGTGCTCTCGGCTCTCGAAGTCTCGGCGTGGTCGACGAGTGTTACCTCGCGAGACGCATATACCGGTCGGTTCTCGCTGCTTCAGTTTCCAAAAGATTTTGAGAATAAATACACCACCATGGATGATCTTTTGGAGCTGTGGGGTTTACGAGCATACAGTTCTGTTTTGAAAGGTAAGAAAGGTTATGGTTTATAAAGTATACTACTATTCTATTCGATACTCCAAGTATCATGAAAACCTAACCTCTGTACCATAATCAACTGGCCCACCTATCATTTCCACTGCATACAGATTCACGAATAGATGATATAGCTACGCTTCAAGAGTTACTAAACATATGCTGATTAAATATAATATTTATAATTTTTTAAGGCCTATCGCTGCTCATAAGACTGCATCTGGCAAACGTGTAATAAGTCGTCGAGATTTGCAGTAATAAAATAAATAATGAAAATATTGACTTCTTATTTATCTGCCTGTCTTTCAATTTAAAGCAATTATTATTTATTTTCCAGACTTAATATATACAACATTATCGACAATTGATTCGATTATCGAATCATAAAAATCTCAAGTACACTGCCGTAAATAATGTGCATATTAACTGTTAATATGCGTGCTTCTGATATATTAACAGTTAATGTATGTCGTATTTCGCCCGAAATCCACTATACCTGTATTAACAGTTACTATATTTATTAACTGTTACACAATCCTTCTCTCAGTGTATCAATCAGTGAAATTTCATTTTTTTAAACACGAATGAATAGGATTTCAACTTTCTCAAACGTAATGTAGTTGTACACTCGGCGGTAAGGTATTCTGTTAGAATGTTTTGAACCGAATGGCAACGTCGCCCAATTTTTGACGGGTTTTGACGGTTTTTGACGGTTCTGACGATTTTAGATTTGCAGAGGTTATATGTGCTGGTACCGTCAAAAACCATGCGACGTTGTCATTTGGTCCAAAACGTTCTAACAGAATACCTTACCGCCGAGTGTACATTAAATTTAAGTGACACGCACTTAAAATTAATGTATTACCGTTAAATTAAATTCATGTCCGGATATGAAATTTGCTTCCAGTACTTTTACATTAAAATTAATGCAGACATTTTTAACAGTGTAGCTAATCCATTTATCGTTGCAATATAAGCCATTTAACTGCCAATTTTATTTATTATGATTGATATGAATACCAATAAAGTGTTCCGCGAAAACTGCGCACTTCGGCCAAATACAAATACAAATACAGCATGGAAAAATTGAAACTTCATAGCATTATCTTATATTACTCGGTCAGTGTATTAGTTAGTCTATACGAAAAGTTAACTGCGCAGACGCTTCCTACTGACACCCTACCCCGCCCGCCGTCTCACCTGTCTCAAAGCGTGTCTACATGTATACAATTATACATACCTGATCGACGCACGCGACCGTCCTCGAGCTCCAAAAGTCAGCTGGGATCCGGCTAATAATAGCCCGAGATAGCATCAATAAAGTCAAACTCGAATAGATTGACTTTTAAATCGGATTAAGGCGGTTCGCGGAGTTAGAAACAATGTGTACCTCACGAGTGCCAGGGAGAGAACAATACAGAGTCTTCCCGAAGCCAGATCTAACGAAATCACCGTCCTAACGATTATTACACTCGCCTAGCACACCTCCATAAATTATACATTGTCTCCACCTATTTGCCTATAATATAAAGATGGATACGGAGGAGGGGTAGGGGGACTTATCCACTTACAAGAAACGTGTTTATTTATTTATGTTACACCGTGACGAGGCTCCGAATACACGAGGCGAGATGACGCTGTACACTCGGCGGTAAGGTATTCTGTTAGAAGGTTTTGAACCAAATGGCAACGTCGCATGGTTTTTGACGGTACCTGCTTATATAACCTCTGCAAATCTAAAATCGTCAGAACCGTCAAAAACCCGCGTCAAAACCCGTCAAAAATTGGGCGACGTTGCCATTTGGTTCAAAACGTTCTAACAGAATACCTTACCGCCGAGTGTACTTCGGCATTGTGTTTAGTAGGAGAAATTTTGAGAGGAGCTTTGTTCGACGCCGACAATTATATGATTTTGAGACATTATTCGAATGCCATTCGGCGAGATATTTATTTATAAGTGTCAAACTTTGTAAAATGGTAGATAATTACATAATGGAGGGCAGTGATGTCCTAGTTTTTCATAATTTCGCTTTTATTGTTTGTTATATAAGCAAATTAGTTACTCTTGTCGTCTGCTATTTTGTGGCGCGAAATCTAGATTTGAATTGACTTTCGGACCCCCTTAATGTTGGAGCCGATTTTCGAAGTCAACGTGTATTCAGGAGGCTTGTGTGAGGTGAACGTTTAGTAACCGGAGACTCTGGCTTTTTAAATCGGATTATCCGCGCTACTGATCTTGTGTACACAAGGGCGATGATACTGTAGAGTGCGAGGTGATTGTGCGTTACGGGGTCGAGAGGGTAGTGTGTAGGATTTGAAGGGTTTTGTGTGACGCGAGTGGAATAGCGTATATATTGCGTTAGATTGAGTTGATATGGCTGCTCTGCTTTATTGAATACTTAAAATAATTTGTTTACGATAGAAATATAGATAATTGCTATATTATATAATAAAATCCACTTTAAAACACTTTATACACACCGTAAAATTTACTATTAATTTCTCGTAGTCATTCCACGCGATGCACAGCATCGCTCATATATACACACCAACGCACACCCGATCAATCTCCGATCAAACGAAAAACCATGAATTCTTAAACGCCCACCCGCATACACACACACAAACACATCTACTCACTCTCTCGACTCGCGCAAAATCAAGCTAGCCAGCTCCTGCCTCTTTATGAAGATAAACGGCCTCGAAGCTGCAGCAGAGAGCCGTTCGAATTGTCGATCGACGCGCTGTATATACGCACGGATTTCGAGAGAGCGGCTGCAGAGTTACAAGCTGGTAAATTAGCGCGCTTAATCAAGCCGTTTAATCAGCGGCATCATCGCGACCACATCTGCGCCAATTATCTCGCTGTCCTGTCTGTATTATCGCGGCGACTTATGGCGCGCGTTGCACATACGCTTTACTATGGACAGCATACAAACTTCATTGCGCTGTATCCAATGTTCGTTTTACTATACTATATGGAGGGATATTATTTTGGAAGAGATTCTCGCGTTGATGGAATATCAAATTTCACGATAAACTCGATGATATTTTTGCAAGTGCAGCGCACGACGCTTCCCAGCAGCATCATCAACATAAACCGGTAAACCTTTACAATGGCCATAATGCCAAACAGCTCCTTCCCTCCCTCAATAATAGTATAGAGAAGAAGAAAAACGCATTTCCTCGCGGTCAAAAAACAAAGCTCGCCTCCTCGTTCCTGTATTATTGTACCATAAACGCGGCTCATTGTCCCCTCCCAAGTACACAGAGACAGCGTCGTCGCGTCGTGTGCACCACCGGATAATCTTTACGATCTAACGCTGCAAAAAGCAGGCTCAACCCTCTCCCTTTACAACTTAATCCGCCGCGCGGTGGCGATGTCCCCTCCCGGCGATGTTTCGCTCCTTATATATTTTTACAATCCAATATAGCTGCGGAGTGCGCCTTGTCCTCTAGGCGCGTGCGCAGCCTCTCTTCTCGAAAACAATAGAATTAATCCTTGCCTACTCTCTCGACGCGGTCCCCGCAATAAGAGGGACCGGCTGTAAAAATCGGCAGTAAAGCAATCGAAAGATTAGAGCCCGGGAAATCCACGGCAGTATCGATAGTTTTTCAATTGCAAATATAATCTTCTCGAACCCTTCTGCGCGCGCCCCTTTGAAAATTTTTTTATTGGCCGGATTATCCGCGAACGCGCAGAGAAAAAAAGGGTCGCAAAGGGTTAATCTCCCTCCCGAGCACTACTCGATTTTATGATAGGCGCGTGGAAAGACAGGAAGATGGCGGGAAAAGGTTGTAAAGTTATACTATCGGCGGCATAAACCAAGTAGCCCAAGCCGCTGATGCAGGTCAGAAAAACGACGCAGACTTCGTTCGGCGTCGGAAGCGTTTAATAGTGCTAAGCGATTCTTATTGTACCGACGGGACACCGGATAATCCTGCTTTGTTTGGACAGCGCGCGCGCGTACTTTGAGTTTATAGCGCACCTATAGCTATATAGTCATAAAAGATCCGATGCGCATTAGGCGCTTGTCCTCTTGGCTGCTGCTGCTGCTGCTGCTGCTGCTGCTGAAGGAAATTATTAATCCGCAGGAATATATACCTGAACGGCTTAAAGAATACGGGGATGATAGTAGACAATATAACGCTGCGACGTCGTTAGGAGCTATGCGGGAGGAATTTTTATATGGGGTGGGATTATTTTTTGGGTATAGTAGACTGTGTTATTACTGTGTCCGGCGAGCATATCGTTATTGTTTTAGAGACGCGCGGGCCAAGTGTTTTTACTATCGGGATTATAGTACTCCTCTGTGCGACCGATTATTATTGTTCTACGAATTCGAGAGAGATCATCGTTATGAGGATAAGGTTTCTATACCGTTATAGTCCGGCGCTGTTGGATTGCTGTAGTGTGGCACGTGTAATAATAAGCCTCTGTTTATTCCTCGGAGAACTTTTTACATCCGCAGCGAAAAAAGCTCGCTCTTATACAGCCCAATAATGAATTTACAAGTCGCTCCTCTTACCCACCCATGCACCGCTCTCTATTTCTTCTATTTTTACGCGGCAGCGGCTTATTGACACCCGCACTTGAAAAAAAAAAAATAATAATAAAACCCAATAAAGCTTCGCGTAAAAAGTCCAATGTTTTTTTACGGCACGTTGCGCAAGCTGCATAAAGAGGCCTGCAATCGGAAAAGCCGCCGACGGCAGGCCGGCAGTAAAAAAAATCACGCGCAGCGCTAATTTTTCTCCCCCTAAAACCGCCAGCCTCGACTCCGAGTCATATTTTTTCTCTGTTTAACGGAATATGCTCCATTTTAAAGAAGATCGAGAGAGGTCAATTTTGGGACCCACGGCCACCCCCGCTTGCGTTATACATTATAAATACGCGCCTATTACGACAACGGAGACCGGGACCTTCTTCGCGTTGTAAAAAAGCGCTCTAGTTTTAACTACTGGTTGTATTTCACATCATTGAAGCGTTTGTTCGTTTTATAGATGTAGTTTTTCCAGGGTCGTGCGACGGAAAAACGTGAAAGAGGATCGTACCGTTTTCTCAAAGAAATATATATAGACCGTTTCGTCGTCGCGTAACCGTAATAAAAACACGCTCATGCGCCACAAAATATTTTTGCATAGCGGGGCCGAACTTGCTTCGTTACTATACCGGGGATGAATTATGAGGGGCTTCTGGTGGTACCGTTGCTCCAGTTTTAGGGAGAATTTACCGAAAAGCGAGCCGTTTTTACATGCCTCTGTTATAATATATAGCTGCGAGTCAGGTATGTATTTTGACTTCTCTATGCAGCGGGGCAGCAATTTTGACCTGCGCGCGCGCCTGTTTTAGAGAGATCCAATAAAAAAATCCTGATTGCTCTTGAGCGTCGAGGCGTTGTTTTCCAATTATTTTTTACGAGTTTATTCGTAAGCGTTAAAAAATCATCGACCCTAGTGTAAAAAGAGCAGAGTCGCGGGGTAAAAAGACGCTCGGTCGTAGAATCATCATTGCGAATGGTTTACTTTTTTACGGAAGGTTAACTTTAAATCGTTTCAAGCGTCTGTTCGATTCGAGCACAACGGCAACGCCGTCGTCTACGATCCTCGATTATGCGGGCGTCGGATAATCCCAAGTCTAGCCGGAAATGTTCGGAGACGATTTTCCACAATATTCTGATCCCGAGTATAGACATGCAGGTAAGAATTGCTAAGCGGTACCTGCCGAACTCAATCTCCACATTATAATCCAGCGCCGCCTACCGAGACCTCAATTAGCCAGCATGAGATATGAGGGTCTAATATGAGAAATCTACGCAAATCGGTCACTTTGGGGTTGCGAAATGGCAAATTTTCAAAAAGCGAGCACACCTTTCCTAACTTGGTTTATCTTGTTCATTATATCATAAAATGTACAAAAAGTCAGTGGAACATGAGAAAACTGCTATGTGACACTGTTTTTTCGGCCCTTTAAATTTAACCAAAAATAGCCATTGTTCAATGGCATGTACTTAATTTCCCAAGGTGCAAACGGAAAATTCAGATTACTAGGATGAAAGAACGGTAAAAGAGCTTTAATTTAAAAAAAAAAAAAAAAAAAAAAAATGCGTTGAAAATGATTGATTTGGTCAAAAGATGTCTATACAATTGAAAATATGGAAAAATCACGAAAAAATGTACGAATTTCTTGACTCTGAAAAATCCTCAAATTTTCATGTTTTTTCCATATTTTCAATTGTAGACAACTTTTGACCAAATCAAGCATTTTCAACGAATTTTTTTTGAATGAGCAAGATAAACCAAGTTAGAAAGGTGTGCTCGCTCATTGAAAATTTGCATAGGCATATAACATGCGAATAACTTTGAATATTTGGAATGTTAGTCATGAATTTCCCCATGCATTTATTTATATAATGGGTGGTTTATTAAAAACATGTCCGTCAAATCGAGTGATAAATTTTCCACTCGGTACATGGCACACAACATAAAATCTTCATGCGCAAAACCGTCTACAATATCTCTCATCTGATTTACAACGCAGCCGCATTACCTTACGGCGAAATATTATTGTTAATCAATTTTCGGCCGACAATACCTGCGGGGCGCGCGCGCGTTTTTCCGCCGCCGTAAAAATTCACCGCCGCTGCACGTCCCTCTATATATATATTTTCAAACACCGTATACCTCTGCGGCTTTGTCGTCGCGTACACGAAATCTATAAAAATGAGAGGCTGGACTGACTTTTCGGCAAAATGCGAGCACTGCAGCAGCAGCAGCAGAGTGTCCCTCGCCGGTGTATTTTGCTCGGGAAGCTCGTAAAAACGTTTTAAAGTGGAGCAAAAATGCCAGAGAAGACCTTAGGGACGAGGGGCTATATATTTAGAAGAAAAAGAGCATAATTTTTGGGAGCAAAAGTCAGCCCGCCGCGGCGCTGTATACATCAGCGAGAGACAATGCTATAGATAGGTAGCTTTGTTGTGGATAAAATAGGGCTGTGTTTTGGCCGAGCATATTGCGCAAAATTTGAATTTTTTTATGGAGCTTCGAGGTCAGTCGCGTTGTGCAACGCTCTCGCGGCTTTTTGTTCGAGGGCTCGTCGAGCCGATATTCAAAACGTGTTGTACGGAGGTATACACATATATATTTTGCTGCAAGAATTCGGCTGCGCAAACGTCCGGTGTGTTATATATTGACAGTTATTTTCGCGCTACACTTTTCGGAAATCGCATCGTCCGTTACAATAAACGACCGGAACGTCAAGCAAGACAACCCCATTATTATAGTCCAATTGCTATATTAGGCCGGTCCGACCGCAATAAATATATCAGCATGCGACGTATATATAGGTAAATAACGTATTCCCGGAACAAAACCGTGTACGCGTCTGTATCTCTCGACATTACGCGCTCATCATTGTTGCTGGACAATCAAAGTTTGAACGGCAAAAATGTCTCTTTCTGCAAAGTGAAAGTTTCCGCTTGGATCTCGCGACGTCCTCTCTCTGCATGTAATACCGTGCGAAAATCGAGAGATCAGCAACTATATATACGCAGTATACACATACATCAGAAATACGCTCCGGTCTCGGCTCTCTCAGCATCGCATAACGATTTTATACAGTGAAATTATTGGGCATAACTCCTCGAGAAAATCCCAAGCTTCCACATCCCCGCATCGTCGTCTACCCTCCACGCAGTCATCTATACTATATACAAGAAGAACGAGCTAGGGAGAGTCGGTGAGTCCGCTAAGAGGGGATACAGGACCAGCTAGAGTAAGAAGGCGGAGTTGAAGCGTCGACCAATCCGGTTTCAGCTCCACGATCCTCACAATCCAATGCGCAACGTTCCACCCCTGGTATAAATAACAAGAGCCGCCCTCGGTAGTCTCAGTTCAACGAGAGCCAAGCTAATCGTAGCAACGGTGAACGGACAGATTCCTCAGTTCACCAGCATCGCACAGGTCGCTCTGTCGATCTTCTCGTCGGACATTGCATCGCCAGACTATACTCAGTGCTTCGTTAGTTGTATACGCCCAGTGTATATCCGTACCTATAGTTGTGAAAGTGAAGGACGGATTTTGTGACGGAAAAAATAATATACCATAGCAGAAAAATGCACGGATTCTCGAGGAGTTTCGAGCATTGCACAGATGATAGCAAACCTTTAGTGGTTGATGTGATGCCACCACAGTACGAGAGCCCACCTCACAGCCCACAACAGAATGAGATAAATAAATCGTCATACTGTGGAGGTGAATATCTTTTTAAAAAAAAGAATAAATATTTATTCGGCACTTCAAAGGATTAAAGAGTCACGCGCTACAGTTTTTTCCGCGAATACAGAGTCACACTCTCTCTCTCTCTCTCTCTCACGGTTTTCTCCAACCCCCAGGGGTCCAGCATTGAGTTTTCACTATTCGCTCGCGACAATTTCCTCTGCGGTCGCTTCGGCGCCGATCAAAGGGCGCCGCGGGTCGTCTTCGACCGCACTGTTTTCTCGTAATACTCCGGAGATACAATCGCGACGCTTTTAACCGCTCTTAGACCATTGTGTCATATACCTATACGCACACTTGCTCTCGGAGGTCAACTTTTCTAACGCAACTTTTCTTTTTTCTCTTTTCCAAAGGTACCGACATATCACAGACATCGATGCCCTCGATGCCGTCCTCGCAAACGATGGACCCAAATATCCGCAGATACAGGACTGCCTTCACCAGAGACCAACTCAACAGACTCGAGAAGGAGTTTCTCCGCGAGAACTACGTCAGCAGGCCGAGGAGATGCGAACTCGCCGCTGAACTCAATCTTCCAGAATCCACCATCAAGGTAACTATCGTTTTTTGAATTTAAATTTGAAAACAAAAATCCCGCCATGTTTGATCGAGCGATTATGGCCTCGAGAGTTTCTCTCTCTCTCTCTCTCCGCCCGCTCTCCTTTTATCCCATTCAGTCGACCGTCGGCAAACATCCCATTACCTAACGCAAACACGCGACGAGAGGCAACGCCTTCGTTAGAATCTCTCGCTCCTCGCGCATTCTTCTCCCGTCCCCTTTGATTCTCGCCGCCTGCAGTAGCACAATGATCCGCCGGAATTTTTAGAAAGCCAAGCTAATTTTTCTCTTTCCTCCGTTTCAGGTCTGGTTCCAAAACCGACGCATGAAGGACAAGCGCCAGCGTATGGCTCTGGTCTGGCCCTACCCAGCCATGTACGCCGATCCAGCTTTCGCCGGAGCGATCATAGCCGCTGCTCAGGCTTCGCTTCCACCCGCGGCCTATCACACCAGCCCGGCTGGACTCCCGGGTGCACACATTGCTCAGGGCTACAGCGCCGCCGCCGCCTACTACGCGGCCAGGTACTCGCCATACGGTGCCCCAGGCGCTCTGCACAGACCTCACCCTCAACAGGCCAGCTATCCCCACCAACACGTGGTACACCACGCGCCGATGCCCCAGCTGCATCTGCCCAGTCTCGGAATGACCAGCCTCGCCACCGGCTACATGCCCCAGCACACCCAGGTCCAGCCGATCACCACCAGCAGCTCCAGCAACGTCACCGTCTCCGTACCCTCGACACCACCGACCAGTGTCGCTGCTCCGACGGCGTACAGACCCCCGATGATGCCGCAACTCAGCCCAGCCAACTCCGACGCCTCCTCCAGCGACTGCGACTGCAGCAGCAGCAACAACAACAATAACAACAACAACGTGCAGAGCCACTGCGAGAAGACGTCGTCGCCACCCGCCTCCACGTACAAACTTACCGCCGGGATCCCAGCCTACGTATCACAGCAAACGAACCTCGTCGTGCCCAAGAGCACGAAACAGGAGCCCAAGCTCTTCCAGCCCTACAAACTCACGAACGACATCAGCGAGAAGGCGTAAACGGATTCGGCTCCGCGAATCTGACCCAATCGATTATTGGGACTTGGCTGAAAACACTGTACCATATTGTAAGATAGAGTGAGAACGTTTGTTGTAAATAGATATACATATATACATATACATATATATATATATGTATATATAGACGAGGCTGTAGCCACTGCCCATCTGACGAAAGAAACCCTTTCATGTACATAGTACTCGATTTGGGGGAGACTCGTTATATTGTACATAATAGAGAAACTGCGGCTCGGTGCGAGAGCGATATTTATTAAATTTGTCTTATACGCGCGACACGTCAAACGTTATTATAGGAGGTATCTTCCTTGGCGCGAACTATTCTTATTATTATTGTCATCATCGTTATGATCATTAGGTGTAATGCTTAGTCGATTGATAATCGTTGTATTATTCTAGCGCGTAGACTATTGTGTAATTTATGTAGTACATACGTCGAGCGTCTATATAGATCCACATTATATATACGTAAGCTATATATATGTAGGTGCATATGTGTGTGTGTGTATGTGTGTGTGTGTGTGTGTGTGTGTGTGTGTGTGTGTATATAAAGTTGTGCCTGCGATGAAGCCAATAAGCAAAATGAAAATATATAGTAAACGTACGTAAAATTGAAAATCATCTGACTTTTGAGAATTTTATATTACCTCCTAATCTGCACCTGCTCCTCCTTAATTGAATTATTTTTATTTTGAACTCTTTGAAAAATTAACCTTAAAAACTTTGATCGATTCATTTTACTTTCTGAATTAACATTTTAAAACAATTGCATAACGCTCACCAACGCTGTACAGCCTACAACCAAGACACCTCAAAATATCTGACCCCTCGAACGCCCCCTTAATCCTCAAGACGTTCTCCTCCAATCCCCTCCGCCCGGATTCAATTTGCGCGTCCGTTTATATCCGTCAGTATTATTAACGACCCGCGGTGTATACAGCTTCTTCTTCCTCTGGCGCGCGAATAATCAGCTCGAAAATCCCTCGCACGCGCGTGTACGCGTAGACGCCCCCGAAAAGACCAACCAAAACAAGTACATCTAAGGGGAGTAGTAGGCGCCGAGCACACATATGGGGCGCATTTAGTAGCTTAGACCAGATTTCGCTACTGTATTATACTCTATATAAGCTTGTGTCTATGTATCGGCTCGGTTGTGTTATATGGGCCAATTAACCGCTCTTCTCATGTGAATTATGCGCGTATATAGGGGGGCGAACAAAAGGCGAAAAGCTCTGGAAACGTTTACACGGCCGATTGAGTTGTTAAATTTTACGCATTTGTTTGTTAACTGCAATCCAACGCGAAGATCATCGTTTTTTTACCTACGCGGTATACGCCATGGCTCCTTAAAAAAGTCATAACTGTGAAATTACAAACAAAAAAATAAATAAATAAATAAATAAAATAAACGCGGGATTCCTTTCGACCTCTCTCGCAGAGCGGTCAGTATACGTATCGGCAGGTGTGCCGAGAAACTCTCGAAAAGGTCCGCTCGCCGGTCGTGTCCCGCTCATAAAATCATAAACTCCTTCGGCGTTTCTCTAGCTCTCGCAGTTCTGCAGTTGCAGCCCGCAGGAGGTACCGACGCGAGGGTAAAAACACTAATCTACGCTCATAAATATAAAATGACTCGCTTTGTCCTAGGGGTGTAAAAAAATCATTGAAAAAATCATCCGCCATATAACACCGAGTTTCTCTCTAATATACACGTCCTATAGTATATATAGTATATACTTACTGTAAAACACGAGTAGTATCGCGCAGCTCATTGACGGATGATTTTTAAACGCTTTTTCGATTCCGATGACGCCCAGGGTTTCTTTTTTACGAGCTAGGAGGTAAGGCTGTATTGGAGAATTTTCGCGTCTGCGAAGGCCGCGTAAAAAATAAAACGCCGGGCTGTACCTATAAACAGCTGCGAGTATAATTTTCGAGCAGAAAAAGACGCAAGTCAATTATGAAAACGCCTGGGCTAATAACGCGAAAACCCGAACTAATAAAAAGAAGAGCAAATCGGCTAAACGTCAATAGCTTCGCGATAAATTCCCTCGCGCGCATCGAGATGATAAAATCGCTTGTAAAACTTTCGAAATCACTTCCTATCCCCACGTCGTCGTATACACGCATACACTATTATACACTCCACTGTATGAGTGTATATGTTATATGGCTGCATCAGTCGATCGTCGAGTTTATGAAATATTAATATCCAATTTAAGCCCCTGATACAAGAATCATATACCCTCCGAATCCATAGCTCAAGTGAGCGAGAGTGAGAGAGAGAGAAAATTATACGGCATACATCCCCTCGATTCACGCACGCACGCGTCACGTTTACGCGCGTCGTATATAACGCGCGCAGTAGCGTAGCTCGCTATAATGGCCGACCCTCGCTTGTAATACGCGCGCAGGAAATCGGAGCTTGATCGGACGAATTATTTATCTTATCTGCGAGGCCATTATAGGTCGACGACGACGACGACGAGGACGACATGCTTCTCTTGCCTGTGTGTGCGTGATACAACTGCTGTGAGACTTTCGCGAAGGAAATTAAATGCCTTATTTCGTTGTGGGAGTGTGCGGCAGATTTGACTTTTCCCGATTTTCCGCTGATGCTTATCGAGCTTTGATTCGAGCGTTCGAGCTGATAAACAGAGGGTAAATTAGTCATGTATATAATTATAACGTTATGATTTATCTCACGAATATAACTATTTCGATTCGTCGCGAAAACTGCAGTATAAATATTATAAACATCCTCTACTACTGTCGCAAAATCGGCAGCGGCTCGTAAATCTCTCCGGCGCACGGAAGCGTCGCGAAAACCGTGTCCACAAAAAGCCGCCATTCTTCAATCCAGGGAAAAACAAAGGCCCCATCCCGTCGTCCTCGAGTCAAAACCTTCTCCTTCCTCACCATACGGTCGGCGAGTCATCGCAAAAGGAGCAGCATCTCGAAGGCGCATCTTGCGCGAGATTTTTGACAATCCTCCTCGGTTGCGTCTCCATAGACCGCCCGTCGCTCGAGTATAGCCAACAAGCGTCTATTAGACGAGCGTCGGGTGGTCCGCAAGCTTTTTCGGAAGCCGTGTCCTCCAGCGGCGGTCGATTTTCGCGTAAGGCCAAGCATATACCTTAGGGAGTGGCGGAACTAACGCGAAGAGTGGGAAAATATTTTCCCGCCGACAAGGCGAGTCCGTGTTAACGCCATTCGTTCCGTAGAGAAGAGACGTGCGACGTGCGTTTAGGGCTATAGAACAATTGTTCGCGCTCGGCTCTGTGTGGTGTGTGGTATTTTTCGAGGCGTGTGTGTGAGATTAGCTGCTCGCTTATGTGTGATATGTCAATTTTTTTTTTAAAGGGATCGGTGGGATTAGTGCGAAGATGAGAGCTTTTTGTTGTGGTGAGGAAGCAAGTTGACGTAATAATTTTAAAAAGTTGCCGAGGTATTTTTTTGGTATCGTAACTTTTATTGTGAAAACGTTTAAGGACTGAAAGATTTTAAATAAAACCTTTGAATATACTGGAAATAATATTCAAGGAAAATGACTAGAGGGCTTCTTTAACATATATACCATCAAAATTGGCGAGAAAATTGGAAAACAAATTAGCGGCAGAAGCAGTAGGCCAAAACCAGGCAGTTTTAGCATTGGTAGCACACCACTATATCTAAACTCGACGAGCAATATTGCTATAAGAGAAATGGAAAACTGCCTATTGCGCCACCTATTTTCACCTACCATCGACGCGAAGGGTTTGGGCGGTGACGAAAGGGCCAATCCAAATTAAAGGCTTTGTTTTGATGAATTGATATCGCTCTAAATTTCGATATTTGTCAAAACTCTATCATCCCTCCTTTCCACTTGAGAAAAGAAAATTAATCTCTTTATATGTATGCAATAAATATACTCATCTCGATAGAAAGGAGTAAGCTAATTAATATTTTTTTAAATATTTAAAATATAAAATATATGAGACAAATATGAACGAACGGCAAACGAGGAACATGTCGATTCTATTATTTCGATATATAATCGTAATCAATTCTTTTATATTGGAGGGAATATAGGAGGAATTTCTTGGCAACGTGGCATACCCATTGTTATGAAAGTATACAAAAAGCTAGAAAAATATGACTCTACGAAGACTTATACAATTTAACTCGTCTGCTGCATTGAACAACATAAAAATTCTCCAAAAATACAAAGAAAAACTGCACCCAACTGTGCTGTTTGCGTAACACTGCGGCCCTGTCCCGAAAACTAAAAAGTGCCGCCGTCGAACCCTTCAAAAGTCGCATCTCTCAGCCGAAATAAAGACATAATACACCCTCGAAAAAAGCGTGAAGCTCTACTGCAGAGATAAAAACGTCAGAGCGTTTCTCTTGAAAATTCGAGTCGTTTCAGCGCATACATCAGCGCCGCGTAAAATTCGAAAGGCTATGCTATGCCTTCTTCCCCCCGGAAAAATGCGTGACCAAGACAAGACGAGCTTGTCTTCGCGAGAGGATCTTAAAAGGAGGCGCGACGGGAGCGTATAGCGTGTCGAAAGCCGTCCGGGCACAATATTTGGGCCTGAGGCTGCGTCTGTGGCTAATTGAAAAGTCAAAACTGTGCGCGCGGTAGCCGCGGGAACAGGAGTCCTGCCTCCTGTTGCGACAACGATTTTTCCTCGCTGTTGCTGTTGGATATGGGATATTCGCAGAGCTGCGGACTCCAACTGCGAGAGAGTTGAGTTACGAGACACACGGAGAGTGAGAAGATCGACATCGATGGACCGGCTGTGTTTGACTTTGGGAGATGGAGATACGATTGTGTTTTGGAAGAAAAAAGTTTGGAGCTTTTTTCAAAAATATATACGTCTTCGATATTACTGCGATGAAATAAATGACACGCAGAGACAAAAAGATCCACTACGCTATTAGTATATAATATAGCCGCAAAACAAAACAATTTTGGACTGGCCTTCGCCTCACCACTTGATCTTGCCGATTCTCAAGTCTCTAGCTAGCGGCGATAGGTGACGTATAGTCACTTTCTTGAGCCCCTCATCAGAATCTGTGCGCAGAATATACATACCTATAGCAGCACGTCACCTATGCCAAAACAGCCATGTTAAACCTGCTACTTGAGCCGTTCATATACTGTAATTGCTCTACTGTATATTACTTAAAGAGTATGCCAGCTGGAAAAAGATAAAGGACCTATTGAGGTTTGACAAATATTTTAGACGACAAAATTTACTGTCAGTTGCTTATAGTAACTGAATCTTACTTTTGTTCTCTGGTTAAACAAAATACCATTGATTGCTTGTGTAGCACCTACATTATATTTCAAAGCACATCTCCGACTGAAGCTACCAGTCTTACAACAAATATTTCCAACTCATTACGCTGCTAACTAGCACCTCGGCGGGAGTGAAAAATTTCACGCTCTCCGTGTATTCGTCTTTTCCCGTATACAATATAACTATTTACAACGCCCAAAACTATTAAATCTCGCCCGAAATTCTCCAGAATTAACACGTCTCAAAACCGATTCAAACGATGCCTCGATTCCTCTCTTCCGAAAAAAAACACACTTCTGGCCATAAAACCATAAAACCTCGGCTCGCGCGCACATTTTCAACATCCGGAAAATATCCGACCCAGCGGAATTTTACAGAAGGCCGCGGGAGGCAGTTAATATTCGTTAGACGAAGTTAACCCTTTCTGATGGTAGCCAAATTTTTTCTCACAAACTGACCGCCCGCAGGCCAACAATTTTTTTCCTCAACCCTTCTGTGACTGGCCGCACTTTTTGCCCCAGTTTTTGTCCCGTTTTTTTCTCTCTCTCTCTCGTCTTCGTCGTCGTCACGACCTTTTTCCTGACCTAGAAAAAAAGGGATCGAGTACAGCTTTGGGTCAACAGGATTTATTTCGCGTCCATGTGCGCGCGGCTGCAGCGATTTTATAAACCCTTCTGAAGTGCCGACGGCCGTCTTTACGACTCTCTCTCTCTCTCTCTCTCTTGCTCTCGGAGATCTTCGGAATAGAAAAAATTCGAAGGGTTATATTGTGTATTGGAAACGCGGGGAAGAGCCCAATTTTTTTTCTCCGGGCCGATGAGGAGAACATTCAACGAGCGGACGTGTACTCACGCGGGGGAGGTCGAGCGAGCGCTCTTTTTTTTTTGTTTTACGAGCGTTTATGAAGCTGTGAGAGTAAATATTTTGACGAGCGATTTTTATAGCAGACACGTACGGATAGGGTTTCGGGGGCGAATGGGTTGAATGCGAGATTAGTAGTAAATCAGTGGGCTTGCACGTTTTTCGTCTCTATTTTTTTTTTCTTTTTTCAACTGGAGTTCAATTTCAGTTATTACATCGCTTCGTTCTAAAACGAAGAATCATCGACATTCGATAAACGAGAAAAAAATCAGCGATTGATCAGCTCGAATCATCCCTGTTATATTTTCCCTCGCGCGTAGTTTATACGCGTGCACGGCGAATCGGCGCAGTAAACTGGTCGCGCGCGCGCAGCTAATAAATAAAGCGCGTGTGTCGAATCGTACTTTCCGAAAGTTCCTTCATATACCTATACTGTGTATAGCTACATTATCGAACGATATCGGCATTGACTCTGCCGCCCGATTGGTTATGGGAATTAATCCCGAATTATACTGAGGGGTGAGCTCGAGGTTTTCGGGGGGTGCGGTGCGGATGGTGGGAAAATCTGAGAGCGATTGATTGTGAACAAGATGATTTCTCGTACACATGTTTTGACTGGGGCTGGTTTTGGATTTTATTGATTTCGATTGGGGTATTAGCCGGTATTTTGAGCGCGTTTTAGGCATAATTTACTTCGATCAGTTAATTCTTTTGAATCAAAATACGGCTACTCCTAATAATATTTTCGCGTACCACCATACGAAGCTTGCGAGAATCTCATCAATCCCGCATACATCTCCACAGCTGCAACCCCCTATCCGTAAAAAAAAAAAAAAAATCAACAATAAGTATAAAGCGCAGTCGTAAACGTCAAAAAGCCGCGCGCCTCAGCATCGCATCATCTCCATCCGAAGAAGCCAAACATTCGTCATATCTCAGAGAACAATCACCGCGACGTCCTTGCCGCACAGCATCCAGCCCGCGCGAAATAAAAAAAAAGCAAGATATAAGCTGCTGCTGCTGCCGAGAGAGCCCCCACGACTCTCTTTTTCTTCTTCTTCTTCTCCTTCGTGCGCGATGCGGAAAACATGGTCCCGGCGAAAACCAGACTCTCCGGTTTACCGCATGCGGTAATAACGACAGACCTCCATTCGTCCTTGCGCTTACGTCGCTTTCGCTTCAGCAGCAGCAGCCGTACATTTAAGAAAACCGCTCGGTGGGCAAATTAAGAGAGTGAGAGCTTCCAGTGACACGGCCGCAAAGGGACAGCCAAAGAATGGCGTGCAGCACATCAGGAGGGGCAAGAGGAGTCGTAAATTTTTTCCTGAAATTTTCGAACCGACGCGCGATGGGTTTATGCATTTATGTACCTATTTATGCGACGACCTTTCGCGTTGCTCTGCGCGGCGCATAAGTATAATGGCGTGAGCTCTCTCGCTTGCATACTGCAACCGGAGCTTGTGCATTTGATGCGGCCTGCACTCGTTTACTGCTCTCGTACCCAAATGCGCGCCTACTAATTATCGCCCGATGACATCGGGAGTTCCAGTTGAAGAGAAAGAGGGAAAGCTGAAGAGACAGGTTATATGGCGGTAGCGCTTTCTGTGCATTATAAACCCTTTCGATGACAGATCGCTCAATGATTTTGCACTTTTGACAGCCAATCAGAGCCGCAGGTTGCTGTTGCTTGCTATACCTAGTAGTATGGAAGAGTTTGCAAATTGCCGTACCTACGCCGTACCTACGCTGAACGGGCTAAGTGAATTCGTTAATCGTTGTATAGAGGGGTACTTTGAATTTCACTTGTACGATTTACTACGCTCTGTAATTTTTGAATGGTGAAATTAATTTGAAATGTTCTGTGTATATGGTATACACTATTTGGCAATGTAAAAGGTGCAGCTGTTTTGAGCGTTGCAGCGCTTTCAACTGTTTTAAATTAAAACATGTTCATTGCTGAGCTTCAAAATTTGTTATGGGTTTGATTTTATTAATAATAAATGCTCATATGAAATTAAATACGATTGCTTATAGCAAGTAATTTTTTTAAAAATCACCACTCATTTCTAAAAAGCCTATAGAAATATGGTTTAAAACTATCAATAAAATAATTTAAATAACAGAAAATTCCAATTTTTAAAAAACGTATCCTTATTCCACACTCGACCGAAATGGCCACTTTTTATCCCTGAAATGCGGGGCAAAAGTAGCACATTTTTTCCGCAAATCAGATTAGCGGGAAAAAAGTAAAATTTTGCGGGAAAAAAAGTTGAAAAAATTTTTCTTAAAATTTTCAAAATTTTGAAAATTTTAAACAATTTAACAAATTTGCAAATATAGTACATTACGATACGTGTGACTTAAATAGCCAATTATTGCACGGCGTGTATTAGGCCCAAGCGCAGCGAGGGTGATAAACGCCGTGCAATAATCGGCTGCTTAGGTCACAAGTATCTTATAGAATTTTATAGCACAACTGCCTAAATCCACCATGTCACGCCTATCCGTGACATACACAGTTAATTATTGCACCGTGAAGTTAGCGCCCGAGCGTAGCGAGGGTGATATAAGCATGGTGCAATAAAGGACTACTAATGCCACGGATAGGCATGACTTAAACGTGGATTTAGGCCACATTGTGCTATAAAATAAATTAATATACAAATTGTATATATCCCGCTGTTCAGGCTCAAATAATGGCCTTAATATATAAAATACTATATGCAACACGGGGCGAAAGTAGATTTTCTCTCGGGCAGTAAACGCACCCTCGCGAACAATCTACTCGCTCTGGCAGTAAACCCACCCGCGGGAATAATCTGCTACTTTTGCCCCTTGTTGCATAATGTACTATTTATGAAACGATCGAGCGAGTATACTTATACAACGCTAGCAGTAGTAGTGTCACTCTTCGATCAGCCACCTCGCGTTACTTCTTTACACCAATATTTACACCGAATCATTGCATAAGCTACAATCAACCGTAGTCAAAAAAACTTCGTCCATCATCAAACTGCTTTGAAAATACTTCTCTTCCAAAATCAGGAATATCAACAAAAAAAAACGCCACTTCCCCCCTTAAGAGTGCTCTATACCTCCGTGACAGCCAATCAGAGCCGCAGATTTTTCTTAACAAACTACGGCTTTATTATTAATGCTTTTATAAAATAAAAAAGCTCTTATGGTGCCGTTGGTGGCTTGTGCTGCGGAAGCAGACGACATATCGAGCAAAGCTTTCAACATTTATTTTACGACTTTACAATAATTATTTACTAAATCTAAGAATCATCCCACGTGTAGAAAAGTCTAAAGAATATTATACAATTTTTTATTTTATAAAAGCATTAATAATAAAGCCGTAGTTTGTTAAGAAAAATCCGCGGCTCTGATTAGCTGTCACGGAGGTATACCTAGAGCACTCTTAAGCAACTTTCCCCATCAGCACAGCGCGGCGCATCTCTCAAACAAAGGTACTCATCCATCTCGAGAAAAAACATCATGTCAACACCGGGCGCGACGACGAGGGTGGCGAAAAAAAGGAAGCATAGCAGGAGCGGCAGCTATGCGGCCGCGTCAGGTCAAAGCAAATAAGACAGCCCGCAGAGTCGCTCTACGCGCCATACACTACTGTGTGCGCCACACAGCCGCGCCGAAGAATAGAAGTTACTCGTCGCGTTGAAGGCTCTCGCTATTGTGCCCAACTGAAAACGTCCCGTAAATCTCGCAATGGTTTTATTTTGGTTCGCTCTATCCGCAGCCACACACAGAGAGCGTAATATTGAGCCGACGCAACGATCAGAGGAGAGAGAGAGAGAGAGAGAGAGAGAGTGTTAACCTTTTCTCGGGAAAATTTCTCTCGACGCACGTAGCTTCATCGGTTTATGACGAAGAAAGTTACGGGACACTTTCTTCCCTGAACTACTCAACCCTTTTTTTCCCCGTCGCTCTAATCCGCTGTTTGGGTCTAAACAGTTTTTTTCGCCGCTTTTTCATAACGGGCGGTCATCCCTGGAGCTTCCTCCAGATGCGCGAGGAGAAAGGACCTTTCGCTCGGATTTTTTTTTTTTTTTTTTTGAGCTTGAATTATTGCCGTCGATACGGACGAGAGGAGAAATTTAGATCTATATCCTCAGCTCTCGTCAGATCTGCATTACTTATACAAGCCTTTCTCGAACAGGTAAACGGTCGGTTTTTTTTCTGCGACACAGCTCGGCGAGAAACCGTTACGAGTCTTATAGTGGAAGCGCAAACTTTGCTTAACTTCGGCCCTGTAAGCTTCTTACTCTTAACTCTGATAAAAGTAATCCGTTTGTATTAGAGAACCGCCGAGCCGCCAGTTTGAATAAAAACTTAAGCAGTGGAGATGTCCGTCGTTTCCTCAGACGCATTAATCCCGCTAACTCGATAAGCCGCAGAGAGGCGTGTTATATATAATATATGTATCGCCGCAACACGTCAATATGCTCCTGAAATCGAAGCAGATCCCATGAAGACGTAAGTGGCGACCGTAAAAGAGCCAAGAGCTTCGCGCAGTGCATCGCACCTATATAGTTCGTGTCATGTCCCAGCTCGCTAATAAAGGTGAGAATATGGGTATAGATCTAGGCGCGCACAGGTCAAAGACGCCGCCGCCGATCGAGTTAATTCCATCAGGGCGGCCTGATTCATTATCCAATATCGGACACCGTAAATCCAGCCCAGGAGCAAATAAATTATCGCCCTCTGCGGAGCGTCTTCGTGTATAGGCGCAGAGACGCGCGTATGTGATATTGAAGGGAGGGAACGCGACTTCCATAGGGTCATGTGCGTCTGAGGTCTGATACTGGTGCGCGCGGCAGGTGGCGCCTGATTGGCAGGTCAACTATTCCATTCATTACGTTCAAAGTCTCTTAAAAGATAATCGAGCGAGTTTTTATTGGAATTATACCGGCTGGGTTTATTAGACGGGAAATTAATTGATTAGGCTTGTTAAGGATTGATCGTTATACACAGAATATAGCGATGGTAGATCGATAGGCTTCTCGATTAGAACGTTTTTTTTTCCATTTCTTGGATCACAATTGTTTTTTCAACAAAGTAAAATATATTCTAAGATCAGTTTTACAAGCAAAAATATTCTCAAAAATAAATCCAAATTCATCATACGCTGTACATACCTTCACTGATCACAATACAGTAGTGCATGCCTCGTAATCGCAACGTAACAAATGAACAGAGACCCTGCAAGCGACGAACAAAGCGAAACATTAATCTTCTACAATAAACACAACTGTATCATGATGACTGAACCCATTAACATTCGCTCGTGCTGGCAAAAAGAATGTAACCCATCTTCTTGTAATATTTACGACGCCGCCTATAAACGGCGGTTCCAAAGAGTTATCGATTAAAACACAAGGACATTAGCCAAAAACCAGCCTTGCACAACGTGCTAGCTCTCGAGAACGGCGTTAACGGCCCCGCAATAAATAACTTTATTACACCCCCGTGCGCATTCGCGCACATTCGCAAACGGGTCCGTGTACCTTTCCTCTCTCTCTCTCTCTCTCTCTCTCTCTCTCTTGCTATTCTTCCAGATCATACCGCACCGAGCCAGTATAGTATAGGTTTTGCCTTTTGCCTTTTTCCTTTTGCTAATGCGCACTACACAGTAATATAACATCTTCAGTCCAGCCTTTTACTCTCTCGTCTCATTATGACGGGCGAATCAGCAAAGGGCGTTATAAATAACGTGAAAGGCGTGCAATCGTAGGAGGTACAACCTCTTCTCCTCCGTACTGCATCTCTCTTACCTGAAAGATAACCGCCAGGAGAGAGAGAGAGAGAGCAAGGAAGTAAGGGAGTAAGAACTGCAACCCCTCTAATAGGGGGTTTATTATTTTATGAGGCTACCTTATGCTTTGTGTGCATAACTCGTAGGTAGTCTCAGTGAGCGCGTCACTCTCTGTCAGCCCTCTGTAAATCATCAAAAATTTGGAAGCACGGTAGCATCCCGCGCAAACCGAGGAGAGCCCTTCCCTTCTCTCTCTCTCTCTCTCTCTCTCTCTCTCTCTCTCTCTGTCTCTCTCTCTCTCTCTCTCTTTCCCAACTAAAGTCTCACTACTGCATCTGCGAGAATCTTCCGCATCGTTGGCTACTCGCGCTAACCTTGAGCCAAGGCTACTGGCCGAACGGCAGGAAAACGTTAACGAGGGTTTTTCGGTAATATTACCTAACTCGCGAGAAAGAGAGAGAGAGAGAGAGAGAGAGAGAGAGAGAGGAGAGGATGGATGGGATAGAGCTGTGTGCATTATAGGAAAGAGAAGCCCGTTGCGAAGCTCGAATATGAGGGATTATGGCAGCTCAGAGGGTCCCGGTTCTCTCCGCTGCGCGCGGGCCTGCTACACGGTTGCGAAAAAAAATGACGAGGGAGAGGACTTTCTCTTTGCCGGACTTTTACGAGCATCATTGACGCACTGAGGAGGTGCAAATTTGACGGGCCAGTCGGGTTCCGCTATGCCTTTTTCATTGCGATGTTGGGTGTGTGGATTCTAGCTTTGGCTACTGTGTTCTTCTAAAATAGTTTATTCTAGTACGTCGTACTAATGTTGATATCGTCATACAAGAGTAATGAATAGGTTTTCGAACTTATACCTTCGTGCATCATACAATGAAGCTTTATGGCTGCTATAGTCATTAACAAAATTCCCAAAACTTAATTAATAAAAGTAGTCGCTTGACTTTATTGTATCAAAACCACAATTAAAGCTGCTAGGACAAAATTTGTGCGCAAAATAAAACGTCCACACAGCATGAAATATTTCTGAAATATTTCTGTAATATTTCATGAAATATTTGAAATATTTCTAAAATATTTCAGAGAAATATTTCTGAAATAACGATATGTCCGCCTAATTAATATTGTGAAAATGTTACATGAAATATTTCTAGTAATATTTCTGAATTAATTTTGAAATATTTTATGATAGATTTTCGTGGTAAAATTATTTCAGATAATATTTCTGAAATATTACTGAAATATTTCTGAAATATTACCGAAATATTTCTAAAATATTATTATAAGTTAAAATAAAAATTTATTTATTTTAGTTATCTCGACTTACACCTTTATATTCACTATTTATTGTTTATCTTTGTAGTTATTAATGTTACTAACCTACTTAAACAGTTTAGAGAGAAAGCAACTTTTTTTGTCGCTGACGGGAATCGAACCTGGAACTTCAGCGTGGCAGTCGAGTGCCCTAACGATTTACCTAAACAGAACACTTAATCTACTTCTTCAAATCTTATATATTAGCTAATTTAGCATGTAAACTAAGTTGATAATCGCAGCATCGAATAAATAATATTTAATAATAACTTTTTGATATCAGATAAACGTAAAATAATGAGAATTGCATTTCAACTAAAAAGTAACGAAATTAACTTAACAAGCGGTGATAACGTTATAAATGAGGATTGCAAGTTCTAAAATTAATATACCTTTTGGCAAATTTATTAAATAGCATGATTATTGATGGTCATAATTGTGACAATATATAAAAATTGTAAGTTTTTTTAAACAAAAATTGCACTATAAAACAAATAATATTACAAAATGGTTCACATAAATTTTTGCGATGATTTTTATGTAATATTTCAAAAATGTTACGGTAGAATTTCACAGAATATATCTGAAATATTTCAGAAATATTACAAGAATGCTTAAAATGTTCAACAAATCTTACGTGCAATATTTTCGTAACATTACACAAATATTTCATGAAATATTTCACGAAATAAAAATCTTATATTATTTTGAAATATTTTGTCGAATATTACTGAAACATTCCAATAATATTGCGAGAATGTTTGTAAATTTTTGTTTGCTTTAGTTACATGTTATTACATGCAGCAATATTGCAAAAATATTTCATAAAATATTACAAAAAATATGAAGCAATTATTTCGTGAAATATTTCATGAAATATTTCGCAAATATTTCGCAAATATTTCATAAAAAGTAATTTTAGTCAAAACTTTTTATATTTTTGAAATATTTCACAAATATTTTGGAAATATTACAGTGAAATATTTCATGATATCATTTTATACAAATCTTTCATGCTGTGTGGGGTGTATCACAAAATACGTTAAATCAAACGCCCGTTCAGCATCTGTAATAATACGCCACGAAGAAATTGTTGAGTTGTGCAGAAGTTAATCTATTCGAATTTTCTACTGGAATATGGCATAGAATAAATTCAAGATAATTTAGAACAAGGCTGACCCAGTGCGATTATTCCACTTTGTCCTTCGAGGAAAGCCTTTTACGAAAGGAGTCGACTGTCGTTGAAGACACTGACTTGCTCGGCCCTACAGTCAACCATGACGACAATGTTTGCGATGCCTTCATACTTTGACACTTTGAATGTTTGGCCGAATAATAGTCTACTATTTAAGCGAATGGCATAGGCAGTGTATAAAATTTCATTTGTCATTCTGCAAAATGAGGAGAAACTACAGGTTGAGAGGTGCTTACTAAAACTTCCTCTTTGAGAAATTGTTGTATGCGTAAAAAATATATTTAAAAAAAATCTGCAATCTTGTTCTGTGCACGACATAATCTATAAAACTTGTACGTATGAATTTAGAACCTCAAAGAAATTAATTTCTGAATAAAGAAAATTTCACTTTTATACCAAAAAGGATAATCTGCACCTGACTCTTATATGAATGAGTCGTTCATGTATAGCTCTACTTACCTTAAAAATGTAAAAAATTAAAACGAATGGAGCAATCAAACCAAATTTTAATATACATAATGTATACGTGCGGACCGCTAGAGCGATATCAATAGCAAAACAAAGCAGTTTTGGACTGGCCTTTCGCGAGCACTCTCGTCACCGCTTAAGCTCTCTGTGTTTGGCGTCTCTGAAAATAGATGGCGCATAGGCACTTTTCCATTTTCCTCATAATAATATGCGCTTCGAGTCCAGATATAGTGGTGTGCCATCAATGCTAAAACTGCCTTGTCAAAAATCTACAGATAATTAATAGAATCATGAGCGGTATAAGACCATACCTTAAAGCAATTGGTGGCACACCGCTATATCGATAGACTCGGTGCGCATATTGTTATGAGGGAAATGGAAAAAAGTATTCATGCGTCACTTATTAATTTCACCTGCCAGAGACACGGAGAGTTTAGGCGGCGACGACAGGATCAGTCCAAAACTGCTTTGTTTAGATGATTGATATTGTTCTGGCGCTTCACACGTATTATACGTATAGAGATGTAGTTGTAAGCTTAGGTTGGACCCGTAAGAATGTTTCTAAAATAAAAATATTTAGTGCATGAGTAAAAATTTGTTGGATGATTGAAAAATGTATCTATCCGCAGATCATTCATGATTATTACGATCAATACTAAATCAAAGTTTATTATTCGAACTGCTAAAATACATAAGTTGGCGTCTCTGGCATGATCATTGTGCAATAACGGGAGGGCTGTTTTTTGCCTTGACACTGCGGAGAAAGCTACCTTGCTTACCACTGACCCCAAAAAATAAGGCTGTAAAACGAACGACAGCGAAGCTAGCGAGATTTACGGGCCAATATTTTTTCGTGACATCATCATCGAATGCTGCCGTTGACTTCTGCTGTCAACGGCTACTGCTTTGCTTTCTATTATCCTTTTGGACAACTGCACATTTTACGTTTACAAAAAAATTCGCAACTAAAACAGTCTCCGCCGAGATAGTGCAATAACACTCCTTTTCATTGCATTATATATTGTAAATCTTATATAATCTTATACAACAATGATTGAATAAAAGAACGTTTTCACGGCGAAATGTTACAGCGAGCATAATTGTGCGTACACATAGGTAAAACGACATTTCCTCGCAAGATATAACAAGCGGGAAGTTTATCAATCTCTCGAAATCCACACCGCTCAGACCCAATAAACCGCTAAACCGATTCCCCTATAAACCATGAGCATAGTACTGAGTATTTTATTTCCCTCTTTCTTGTACTCCAGCAATATTCTCAGCTCGTCGCGTACTACTCCTGCGACTTCTGGCGAAGCTCTATAGCCGCGCATAACTATCGTCCAAAGTCGAAGAAGCCGAAGCTTTCAGGCGCGAAATTATCCAATAAAATTCGGAAGCCAGCCGGTGCAGCTACGACAAAAGCAGCGCGGGCGCGGAGCCGTAAAGTCTCCCTTGACGATTATTTATGTCCCAATAAAACTTTCCACCTTCGCGTGTGCGAGCTTAAGCATATACACGCGCGCGCGAACGGAGTCTAGAGACGGTCTAGTATAGTACAGCTGCACCAGAAGGACACACGACGAGAGTCCTGCATGCAACTTTCTTTGCGTCTCACTGTGTCGCTTGGTCAAGGCCGTCGACACGACGCTGCATACATATACGGGCGAGAAGAGCTGCTGCAGGGCGATGTTGCAGGAAAAAGCGAGTTGGCGCGTGCCGTGTCAACGGGGGTCGTACTAAATATTTTGGAAATATTGACTGGCTCGAGCAGGGAGAGAAGCTGTGCGGCGTCGAGATTTATGCTTTTCTAGGACAGTGGGACATCAGAGCGCAAGAGCTGCAGCGCGTAGCAGCAGCAGAGAGATAATAATAGGGCCACGAGGAGATCCCGGCGCGCAACCCAAGGACGTGTATATACGGCAGTCGACGGCACACGACCAGTGAGTCCAGGGGATCAACGGCTATGACGTTTCTCAGTGTCTCGGACTGATGCTCGACGCTGATTCGCGATGAATGCTGCTGCTGTTGACGGCGTAGCTCAATTAGTCTCGCTGCGAGAAGGATGGATAATATGCGCGGGAGTGAGCTGGTTCGGACTTTCTCGAGCGGCGCGGCCGAGGTTGAGTTTATTGCGTTTCTGTGCTATAAAGTTAACTGCGGGTATAGTGGACATTTTATATGGGGAGGAATTTATTCTAAAGGATTGATTAGCGTTGCAATGGGCTGGAAGGTTGAAAAGCTCTGCAAATGTCCACCTATAACTCAAATTTGCAAGTTTTTTTTTAATAAGAATGTTATAGCTATAATTTGAATCGTACATTACGATACGACTTAAATGGAGGGCGCTAAGCGCCGTGTAAAACTGAACCATTTAAGTCACGAGTATCTTGTATTAGTATATTACGATACAAGTGGCATAAATAGTCCATTATATTACGGACTATTTATACCACGAGTATCGTACGCTATTTTATAGCACTGACTAGCATAAATCCGCTGTCACGCCTATCCGTGGCCTAAACAGTCCATTTTTGCACCGGGCAGTCAGCACGGTGCAATAATCGACTATTTATGCCACACAGTGCTATATAAAAAATGTTATAGCATGGACTGCTAAAATCCGCAAGTCGCGCTTATTCGTGACTAAAGTAGTCCTTATTAGCGCACGTGCGTAGCGAGTGTAATAAACACGGCCCAAAAAAGAACTACTTTAGCCACAGATAGGCGTGACATCGGATTTTAGCCACGCTTTGCTGATTCGTAAGCGGCCGATCAAGCATCAGACAGGCTAAACAAGGCAGTTTTAGCATTGGTGCGGCACACCACTATATCTGGACTCGAATTAAGCGCATATTGTTATGAGGAAAAAGGACAAGTCACTTATTTTCAGAGACGCCAAACATGGAGAACTTAGGCGGTGACGAAAGAGCTTGCAAAAGGCCAGTCCAAAACTGCTTTGTTTTGGTATTGATATCGCTTTAGCGGTCCGCGCGTTTTACTTTTTTACATTTTTTATAGCACTGAGTGGCATAAATCCGCACTTATGTCACGCCTATCCGTGGCATAAGTAGTCCTTTATTGCACCGTGCTTATATCACCCTCGCTACGCTCGGGCGCTAACCTCACGGTGCAAAAACGGACTGCTTAGGCCACGGGTAGGCGTGACATGGCGGATTTATGCAGTCAGTGCTATAAAATATTGTACGATACACGTGTCATGAGTCGTTCTTTATGGCACAGAGTTAAGTGCCGTAAAGTGCGACTTATTCCACTAGTATCGTATACAATGTACTATTATCGACGATCATATTCTTGAAAGAAAAGACGTCTTACCTATCCGCGACGTCGAGAACTATAGTATACTATAAGGTTATAAGTAGAGCTTTTATATAGATAATATACGTGTACAGTGCATACGCACGAACGACTCATTCATAAGAGTCAGGTGCTGCAGATTATCCTTTTTGGTATAAAAGTGAAATGTTCTTTTATTGAGGAAGTATTTTGTTTGAGGTTCTAAATTTATACATACAAGTTTATGTCGTGCACTGTCTAAAGTCGTAAATTTCTAATTATCAGTAACTGTTTGAATGTAATACCAAACCATCCTAAATATCTCATTTTATGACAAGTATTATTGCTTTACAGGTACTTATAAAATTTAAAATATATACGTAACTTCGAATTTAAAATCGAACCGCAACCGCCCCCTTTTTTTAACTGACCAATCAGACGACAAATATAGAACTCTTTCAAGATGGAGCGATCGAAACTTTTAGGTAGTATTTTAATATTTTAATGAAGCAGGAATTTTAGTTCATAAATGAGATAATAAATAAGTAAATAATTATGCGTCAGTGCTTTAATATTCAATATTCAAATTATGTATTTTTTAAAATGACTTTGAAAAAAAAACCCGTTATACTATTCAGAGCAACATTCTGCCGCAAAAATCCAATATTTACACGCGCAGAACATAATATATAGCAATAGAACCTGCCTGCAAACAAGTACAAACAAAGGCATTCACCTTCGACGCATCCTCCATTCACTCTTCGTTGAACTGAAATCCAAATAATCCACTCAATCATCACACAAGAGCACATAGCGCGCGCAACTTTCACTTGCGCGCACCTTACTCTATGCATCAGTGCATCGCACGCTCATCTCTCGCAGAGTCACGTTTACAAAACAGCGTCTCCCCGCGTCACAACAAACTCCCCGGGATCAGCCGAATCTCAGCTCTCACTCTAATTTCCACCCTACACGAGCTGGAGAAGAAAGCGCCGACGGCACGCGCGCCTTCATCCCGGGCGGCCGGTCCTTTCACCTTATCTCTTTCTCTACTCCGCTCTACCCCCCTGGAGCTCGCGGCCGTGTCTCCTTCACCTAGTCAGCCTAGTCTCTCTCTCTCTCTCTCTCTCTCTCTCTCTCTCTCTCTCTCACGCCCCTTACACGACTGTGCGACGACGACTCTTTAAGTCGACGGGGTGACGTCAAAATATTGTGTCAAGGACGTAGGTCCCCGGCATTGTGCTCGACGGTGAACATCAGAGGCCCCAAGGGAGAGAGTGAGAGAGAGAGAGAGAGAGAGAGAGAGAGTCGAGTCTTACTCGGCAGGAGCTCGCGTCCTCGACCCAGTCGGCTTCGACTCTTTGGGTTATTAGGGTGTGTCTTTTAGTCTTTTAGTCGGCTCTTAGCGGCTCTGATTTTCTTAGCTGGCTGCCGAAACTCTGATGTGTTATATAGTCTACCTATAGTGTAGAGGACAGTGGCCTTGCTTCTTACAGCGGAAGCTGCGAAGACGACCTGTCCCGCCGCCTTATAGTCCAGCACACTGCGCGGAGGTGGACTACTTGCGATGCGTATGCGCGGCGCGCGCGCGCGCGCCGGGAAGGACGATTATCCCGAAAACGAGTCGTGTGTCAAGTGCGAAACTTTCACTCTTGTTTCGAGAATTCGGACATTAGCGCGAGGAGCCGTGCTGCTTTTGTGTCTTTCCTCGTATACTCTCGATTTTGTTTAACAAAAATGTTTTTGTAAATATATAGCAATTATCAGCGACTCTGTCTATCGCATTTTAATCAACGCTCTTTATCCCTCCTCGCTCTTATATATTTCCGAGAATCAGACTCCCTTACACAGAGCTATATAGGCGGGGGCTACGCACACAGCTCCGCGAGGGAAACCGGGCGATGATATCGCTGACGAGAGCCGCCATACTGGCCACCACCCAATCCAATTGGCCGGCGACGCCACCGGGGGTGATAAGGGGCTGCTGCTGCGCAGCCGCCATCTTTGCAGAGCGTCAGTATAGAGCGGAGGGAAAGAGAGAAGCCCGCGCGCACGCGCCGCTATATACATATGCGTTATACACTCGATCGCTCGATCTGATATCCGGGGGGTGGATGCGCGTGTGTTCGCTTGCATAAAAGCAAGTTGATCGGGTTGGTTTGGAAAATTAGTTGGGGATGTACGTGTAACTTTGATGAAATTTTTAGATATGGTTTGAAAATTCGCTGGATCATTCTTGGCGAGGATATATCCTTCCGAGGCAGCGAAAAATCGCATAATTCACGGCGCTCGCTTGCACTGTATATAGCGGTGTATGTATGTATATAGTGAAAGCTCGAGGATGAGAAAAGCGCAGAGATAAACCGAGACGAAGACGTATGCCGGAGCTCCGCGGCGAGAGATAAAGCGTCGGATTGGAAGCTTGCGCGAGATTTGCGAGTACAGTGACTCGCTGTATATATATACACGGATAATAGAGATGTCCCAGTGCGACGCGCGATCTTATTTTCAGAGCGAAGTAAATTTTGAAAATTCGCTCTTCGTACTTCATCGTCGTTGAATAATTTAAGAAAGAAAATTTATTCATCAAACTCTGTATACCGGCAAGCTTGTTACACCCTAATCTCCTCACTCATATCCGACGTCTCTTTCGCAAGCTGTACACTGTATCACTCGGTCCCAGCGTGCACATAATACGCTCCATACTCTTCCTCGTTCTTCTCCTCGCCGACGCATCAGCAAACTTGGCTCCTTATCTCTCTCTCTCTCTCTTTTCCTCCGTATATAATACGTATCTCTCTCCCTCCCCCGCAGACTCTGATTTATCGGTTCTGTATCCATTTCGTGCGGAGCATGATAAGGCGAAATTGCCCGGGAGACTGTGTACGTATATGTGTGGGTGTGTATGAAGTAGCTCGCCGGTAAATTGGCGAAATAATCTCGGAGAGCGGCCAACCTAAGCGACCTCGATTATACCGGCGAGCTCGTAAAACTCGTGAAAAGAGTGCTGCTTCGTATACGCGGAGGCGAAGAGCTTGTCGGGGACAAAGGTTTGGGATTTGGTGCGATTAGACGGGTTGATTGGATTATGTGGACCGATGAGACGTTCGGCGACTTTGATTTCACGAGTGTAATGTTTATTGCAACGAAAAAAATAGTCAAAACATCGTCTATACAAAGCTTCCACATCCGAGCATGATGCTCGACCAGCAGCCTCGTCAATGCCCTCACGACACTGTTCCTCCGCGCATAAACACATCTTTCCCCCAAAGCTGTGTCATCCTCTTCCTCTTCTACCCTCGTCGCGCACATCCATAAAGAAATGAGCTATATACCGACGAAGACGCATCTTATTTACCGACCGGCCCCGATAATGGCACGGATGATGGGGCTTCCCCTCTCTCCTTCGGGAGCGCGTTGCCACGGCAACGAGAAGCTGGCCATATTGGTCCTCGGCCAGCTATCGATAATAGGAAAGATAAGAGTCGGCCGCCGAGAAATTCGCTCGGATGTTTTATCGCTGCGAAAATGGCGCGCACCGTATACACATACTACGACGCCATCGCCGCGAACGACGAGAGAAAAGTATATATTTTGTATGTGTGTATAAAGTGGAAGTGCGCTCGTCTTTCGAGGGATGCGATCAGGTCAGCGATTTTCTCTCTACAGTAGTATGAACTTATTTAATTTCGGAGGGCGTTCAACCTGAATTTTTCGGGATATTTCGCGATAAACGTAAAAATCTTTTTCTTCATCGTAGCGATAAAGTATCCGTGCGTGCGAATGTTGTCGTAGTGCTGCTGCGTATATAAAGATAAAGGCATTTAACCGAAAGTTGCACAATGCGGTTTTCATTAAGTGAAATGAATGCGAGTTAATTAAAGGGTGGAAGCAATTACGGGCGTATAAATCGCAGCCGTTAATCCGTTATAGCGGAGACAAGTTAAACTTCTCTCCGACGCGCGCGCGAAGCTACCGACTATATATACCTATATATAGATATAGTTTACTCTAGTGTAGAGCGCAGAGGCAAGGGATTTGCGGGGAAACGACGGGGCAACAGAGCGAGCGCCGCATAATTGGCTTTGAGCGTCGCCACCTGAGCTCACATAAAGCCGCAGCCTTAGCACGATCACGCACACGCGCGCGCACGTGTGTATATATATAGGTATACATACAATATATTATATATTAGGACTCACTGCGCGCAAGTAGGTGGGCTTTATCTTCGCGAGCGAATTATATTTACCCGAGACGGGCCGGGATTGCCTCCGACGTGAATTGCCTTGTATATACGTGCGTGCGGATACAGCGATGATTTTTTAAGCTGCACGCAGGTGAATAAACGGTGCTGCGGCGGATGTCGCTGATTTATTATTGACGAATTAAGCGTATTGAGCGTGTATTGGCTCCATCGGCCGGTATACTTTGGTTGTAACATCCAGTTTGATATTTTAAGAGCAAGGTTCGTTAAAATTGATGTTAAAACCGGAAAATTATACGGAAAACGAAGCAAAAAAAAAAAGCTTTGAACTATTTTTCTCCACGTGCAGAAACAAACCCAAAAAACAACGCGAAAGAACCAAAAATAGCTCCATGCGGGTAATTGCAGCATCAGTCCGAGATCATCAGCAAAATGACAAATGACTCGGATGACTCTCCACAATTTCCTCCGCATACACACTTTAACTCCTGCGAAAACAAACACGCGCCCCGATCCTGCAAACGCATCCTCCCTCGCATACATTATACTCTGCAGCAAACACACACAAACAGAGAGAGAGAGAGAGAGAGAGACGAAGAAGAAGAAGAAGCATTGCTCTGCACAAGCAATACACAGACCGCCCCGGTAATTTAGCCGCCGGTAGCTCGTTTAGAAAAATGAGCTGGCCCCCTCTCTGGGCGTATCTAACGTGCTGGTACCTCTCCTCCGTACACTCGTATACGTATAGCAGCAGCAGGAGCAGCGGCGGCAGCAGCAGCATCCCTTTCGACGGGGGGGCGCATTGAGACATGAGACGCTGCCGCCGTTATTTACGAGCCGGCCTGTTTGCCGACAGTGCTTGCGGGTGGCTCTCTCGCTTTGATGCTTGCAAACACTGCGCGCCAGAGAGACGGAAACACGCAGAAGTGGGCGAGTGGATGGAGAAGAAAGGAAAAGGAGCTGCCGCTGCTGCTGCGTTTGCCGATTTTTCCTCATTTTCCTACAGCGACGGCGGCTGCATTATTGCGCATCATAATTTTCTTTCGCGCTCGACGATCGACGTTTATGCGCAAGGAGTGAGAGAGAGAGAGAGAGAGAGAGAGAGAGAGAGAGCGAGTGAAAGTTCGAGGAACAGATTAGGAGCGGTGCTGAGGGCTGCTTTCGTTGTTGGGGAGGGCGAGGGAATGTGGCTTTTTTGCAAAATCAGGCATCTTTGTTATTTCGATCCTGAATAAATAAATGAACTACTTATACAAGGGGAAAATTAAAAGATCTATCTTGTAACATTGCCTAAAGCACCACCAATAAATCCAAGCCGAACTTTCGCCCACTCAACCCTTTCTCTCCCTCGAAAACTCTCTCTCTCTCTCTCTCTCTCTCTCTCTCTCTCTCTCGAAATAAGCGCAACTCACCCGACCCCATCATCGCAGAGGCAAAATTAACGGAAGTAACAATTACGATCCAGCTAATGGTGAAACGGTATATATATTAACATAATAGCACGGGCAAAGCCGTGACGAGCAACCGGGGTAATAAAGCATCCTGAGCATCGGGCCCCGCTCGAATATTATTTCGCACAGCACGAGCAACTTTCCCTCATCCGCACATCATAAAACCGCATCAGCAGGAGCCGAGAAGAAACCGGAGGCAGCAGCAGGAGCAGGAGCAGCTACTCTCGTCATCGTCTCTGTCGTCGCGTCTTTGCCGGAAGCTCACGGCGCGGCGAGTCGCTCTCGCGGACCGAGAGAGCCATAAACCACGACGGACCCCCGGTTATGGGCCTGATCATCGGGACCCGAGGGGGTGCCTCGACTTTGCTGATTTTTAGCGAGGAATTTTCGCTTATTGTATAGCGGAAAGTACTCGCTGCTGCTAGCTGCTACTGTGCTTTGCTTGGATTTTATTATGCGTATACATCAGTATGCATTTTGTCAAACTTGAAAATAATAAATTCTGTTAACGCTCCAATAAAATAATGATGTCGCATTCAATAAAGCCGCGTCAGAGAAAGGTGTCCTATAATATATATATATATAATTTAATAGAAGCCAATCTGTCGTCGCGTGTACCCGCAACAAAGCCGCAATAACACCCGCGTACGAGCCGATTCTCCGCACAAAGCAAAACAAAACCGATACCGTGAATTATCTCTCTCTCTTATTCCAAGCCACATATAGTCGACATACATACAGTCACACTCTCGAAGCCATAAAAACGCTCACTAGCCATTTAGCAGCGATTCAGAGCGATTCAGTGTAAATCACCGAGTCGATCGAGCGGACAGTCCAGGTGGCGAGGCCGTCCGTGTATAAAGGAAGAAATTAGCCGCAAGAAGCGTCGGCAGTGGTCGTTTAGCGCCATGAGCCACCCCCGCACCATATGTCGCCCTCGACTTTAAAGCGACGACGCTTTGCGGGCGTTTTTCAGTTCGAATGATCCTGTCTATACTGTGTGTGTGTGCGTGCATGTGGGGGAGGACGAGGATTGATGATGGAATTCGACGCCTGCGGATTGACTGTATATGTGGCCTATTGAATGCGTGCGCGGGGACAATTACCTGTACTAAATTGGGTCATTTGGACGCTATTTTTCATCGGTCGTATGCACGGATGTGAAAGGATTTTGCGTATGCGAATTTTGAGCTGGTGATTTGTAGATTAATCGGATGGAAAATGGAAAATTAGTCATTTATAACATAGCCAGCTTTTGTGTTTTTATATGGTCAGCTAGTGCCCAGCGAAGGATTACCATCAACGTTAACAATTGAAACTCGCAAGACAAACGTCATCCAAACGATCATTTATACCGGCAATCCGGAGCAGCCATTCCAATCACACACATCAGCCCTGAATATTTCAAGCCGTGCAAAAGAAGCAGAAAGAAGTCAGCAGCGAGAATTGGAATTGCGCAATAATTAACGCTGCGCCGACGCGACAAGCCATAAATCCCTCGCGGCGATGAGACACAATCCTCGCTATATCTCTCGCTTAGGTTATTTCATATATCCACGAGAGCGAAAAAAACAAAAAGCTCTTTCATTCCTCTGCGCGCAACTTGCAGCCCTTCTCGGGGGAAAATGAAGCCAATAAATAAGCTCGACCGGCCAATAATTCCGCTGCGATCGAGAGGAAGAGAGAAAGAGAGCAGACACCGCTGCGGACTTTTTCATTCGGGTATATAGCTTCGCGCGCGACAGAGCTTGAAAAAATCATGGACAAATGAAAGAAAACGAGCGACGCTCTGTGTGTGTGTATACGTCCCGGATTAAAAAGGGGATTTATTGTAATGGCTGCGCGTATGTGCGACGATGCGTACTTTTTGAGAGAATTCGAAGCAGTATAGTGCGCTCATACGATTAAAATTGAAATTTTATAGATGCGCTTGACGAGAACGAGACTTTTTGTTATTTTGCATGAGAGTGGATGCGGAGCGCTGTGTATTTTTGATTGTTAAAATCGAGTTAAACGTTGTGAGGCTGTTTCTATTCATGTGAAATAAATAAACCCGTACACACATTTCACTTTCTAGTTATACTTATGTATTTTACTTATTCTTCTTATGTCTTTAGCAAAATTGACGGATGATTGTCCGTAATTTTATACAATTATAAGTGAAATATTCCAGTCTTGGCCAAATACGTTTTTCCACCAGTATACATTTGGATTGAAAAGCTGTCTGCATATAATATAACAAAATCAATAACATATAAATACGCATTATTTGTTCTAATCTTAGAATTCAAGAATTGCTTACACCTATAATAACTTCAAAATTTAATTTATTTTGATGGAAGCCACGAACATCTCGCGTATCAAATCCGCATCCTGCAGTTGCTGCAATTCCGGCAAGTCTGTGATTTCCTTTGCTCGCTTTGAGACGAACTTCATAATCTTCGATTTGAAGGGCTCATCTTTGTACTTATGAGCTAACTCTAAATATTTAAGAGCATTCCCTACGGTTACCGTCTCGATCATTGTGCAACTGCACTGTCTTCTCAAGTCATCAATGCAGTACTTATCCGCAGCAACGTAGAGCGATTCCAGGAATAGTTCTTCCGACAAGTTCACTTTGCCGCTATAAATAAATAGCAAAATTCGCTTCATAACTTCGTACGAGATGTCCTTGATTTTAACGATGTTGCTTCTTTTCTCTGCCATATCGTGATCGAACATACTAGCGAATACTGGGCTTTGTGACGACAGCAAAGCTTTGTGGGCGTGCAACTTTTTTCCGTTTTCCATTTCCATACGAAGAATCACATCGCTGGTTTTTTCGTCATCTACTAAGATTTCGAAATCTCTCACTATTTGCACAAACTTCGAAGCAGTTTTAAACTGCGCTTCATCGATTTCAATTTTGCACATGAAATTTAGAATAGTTGGTATTACTGATTCAATAACATCACCGAATTTTATAAAAGTTTCAGAAGTCTTAAAATAGCTTTCCGGTAAAAAACGTTTTTCGAAAGTTTTCATTTCAAAGACACTTTCAATACTCGTAGATATAATGGCGTGAACTTCAACTTCACTGTGATAGCTCAAAATGCACCTTGTTTGACTTGCGAATTGCGTAGTATGCCAAAAAAAACTATTTGCTGCGAACCTAAATTCCAACTTCCACTTCAATTCGATATTGTGAACAAACATTGAAAATATTGGTGATTCATTAAGAGATGAATAGTCGGGTTGAAACTTCCAATTGTAAATTTTAACTGTGGTTTCACAAGACTCAGAATCACTCATCTTGCTATTTAGATATATTGCCAAATTGACGACCGATATATCTTATATATAGTAAAACGTTATAATTAGCAATTATACTGCTTGAAAAGACATTGAGATTCGCGGTGTTGTATTCACTTTTGTATAGGCAGGAGGTACGACTGCTGATATCCACTGTTCTGGTGAAATGGTAGATGACCATCGCTGTGAATAATCAATGTTTACATGAATTCAAATTGTAGGTACGCATACCTTTCTTGTCACGTACTTGTCAAATTATACGTATATAAACATATGCGATAAGGTCGTACGCAAACAGTGACAAAATTTTGCTTTCTAGAAACTGTATACGATTCCAATCGAGAATTCAAAAACTCATGCAAACATCATAGGCGAGACCGTAAAACAAAAAAAGCACATACAAGCTCAGGACGAACGCAGAAGAAACAATAAGAAAGTCCCATGTCGGCTCGATGGCCGCCGCCTCCGTATAATCAAATTTAAAATTCCCCGAGAGCTTGCGCAAGCTCTGGTCGTCGTGTATATGGCGAGGCGAGCAATGAAAGAGTAACCAGCGGACGCGTTCTCTCTTTCTCTCTCGCGCGCAATCGAATCGGTTCCCGTTGTCACATGACTCCGAATAAGCGAGCGAGCCCGGGGCTTTTTTCCCCCGAATCCTTTTTCTCCATCTCCCTCGGAGATAGAGATTTCCCCGGAGAGGAAGTACACACCTAGAAAAATCCACGCGGGGACGCGCTCAACGTCACGAGCGGCTTTGCGACCCAAATCTATTCTTTAAGCTGTGCTGCAGAGCTTTTTACACCTTATTTGATGCTTGAAAGGTGTGCTATATAGCTGCCTATGCTACTGGCTGATTCTGACGATGAGCAGCTTGGATTCGTTTCTTTATACGAGGGTTTTATTTTGATTTTTTTCTTTTTAAGAATTTTCGAGGAGTGATATTTGTGTCGGTTGTACTACAGGGTTAAATTTTCGTAGGGAGATCATAAGTATGTTGGAGGCAAGAAATTATAGAAACTTTAAAATTTTTTAAATTATAGTCATTCCATGAAATCTTTATTGAGACATACTTAATCAAGTAACTGTTTGTACAAATTTGGCTTTTTTTGAAAAGAAATCGTCTAAATCTATTATCTCTAGTAGTTCAATTACCTTTTGAACTGAGAAAATATGAACAAAAGAATTCAATAATTTACCTATAAGTGAAGATAAAAAATTACGATTCACATTCTTGATAAAAGTTTATAATTCGATAAGAGAAATTACTGTAAGAATATTAAATCGCACAGTGCACTGTAAAAATATTCCTAGTGCCATCTGTTGGAAATGGACTGAAACTCTGGTTTCCTCACTAGATACACTATCTTTACAGAACTTTCAATGTTTCAATACCAGACGATTATTATGTTATACACAATAAAAAAGAGGGCGATGAGTCGTCGTGTATAAATAAATAGACTTCGATTTTTAAAAAGATCTCTTTTTAATATGGTTTATGTAAAATATAAATACTATTAAGTTTTACCGACAAAGTAACAATAAATGACATGGCATAGCCACCAAATAAAATTGTTCCTTCATCTTTTCCACTGTAGGAAAACGTGATGCGATGACGGAATGTATACACAAAATGACATCAAGTTGATTACCAAATCTTTAAAGTACAATAATTTTTTATTAACGCCATAAAATTTTTTATTTAAAAAACAAGCCCTACTTCAATAAAGACCATTTCAGCTGCTCTTTGGCTGATTGTAAAACCTATAAAAATAAACAATTTTTGTCAAGTATACTGAATAAAAGATTGTCCTACTAATGTTGCATTTATTCATACACTTCCAAAAATCTTGTTTTATAAGTTTTTTGCGCACACAATCATGAAATAATGGCATACTGTTGTTACTTACTTGTGCAACTGTTTGTTCTCCCAAAGGAATGTCATCTGTCCTCAAAGCAACTCTTTGGACTACGCTTGTTGCATCAGCATCCAGAATAATACTAAAATAATCAAAACATTATTAGTTTTAGTATGAAAAGCTATACATTATTATCTATTCTAATTTCTGTATATTAATAACAATGATTAGTAGAGAATTCCATGTTTATAGCATGTCTTACTCACCCGCCATCACAAATTTCATCCAGAGCTAACATGACAATGTCCAAGCTGTCAAGAACTGCCCTCTTTTCAACATTCTTACGAAGTATATGACTTACAGATTCATATAAACAATTCAATACACTCATCAGGATAAGCTGTAAAAAAATGCTAGCTTAAAACAAGTAATTCACGGTATTAAAACTTATTATTCACGGTATTTAAAACTTGTACAAACCTCGTTCTCATGAGAGCTTCCCATAACATAGAAAAACAGATCGACATTACTTTTGTACACACAAGTCAGACCATCTAACATGATGATCTCTGCATTAGCTCTGTGGGTTTTATTGAACAGATTCTTTTCAAATGCCTTTTGCTCCTTTGACGTTGGAAAGACATTTTTGTCATAGTACTTGGCAAGTATTCTGTTGCCATCGTTGTCAAGGATGGCTATGCCTTTGATTGTGTATAAAGTTGGTTCCTAAAACAATAAATATAAGCCGGTTAAACAAAATTATCGATCTAACTAAAAATATTCTGTTATTTTCCTACATATGGCTCAGACGCTTTAGAATCTTTACTATCACTGCGAATGTGATACATTTTGAAGAGGTTATGTTACTTGGCACACAGCGAAAGACTGACTCGTCAGCTCGAACGATCAAAGTATCTCTGGTGCCAAGAGTATAGAACGAAATCATCTAATGACCTTTGGCTCGATCCAAAAGAAACAAAACAAATCTTTGCAGAAATACTCACCAATAACTGACCGTCCATGGCTACGTCAAAATTGACGTGTCGTTCGCATGTCTATGGTCGTTCGTGTCGTCTGTAACCTAATAATCACTTATATGAATGTTCTGGCCATCTGGCGGTCGGTCGTTCAAGTTTTAACCCTTTTGAATCGAAACCCATTGTTGATTTGTTGGTCTTTTGAATTTGAATAATTGAATTGTCTATAAAAATGTTTATATTGTTGACAGGTTTGTTTACGGTCTTGTCACACATAACAATATGAAAAAGGTTTATCATTTGGAATACGAAATCGTAAACAAAAATTACTTATGATTTATGAATTTATCTGCAAATAACTTTTTCGCGGCGTTTCATATTCGCCTTGTTAAGTGTGACGTCACAGCTCCCATATACCTAAAATAAATCAATGTATTTGCCACCAATAGGATACTTACTTAGTTCCGATGATAACAAATTTTGGCCGCCTTATGGGGTTTCCCGTGTATTTTGAGGCGCCACTTGTGGCTTAACAAGGCGAATAACGAGACGTACGATCGACCGCATCTTTCTATGTCGTGGTCCGTGGTGAGGGAAAAGCATAGTGGTTAGCAGAGGAGACCCAACTGCTATGGGCTCTGAAGGCCGAAAGTGTTCCGACTTTTCCGGCAGAGATCGCCGATGCCGCTCGGCGGAACGGCTGACATTTAACGAGTATCAGAGCCTCTCGCGGGAACCAAACGCACTAAACAGCGCTCTGAGCTTTCGGGGCGCCGACCGGAGTTCAAATCCCGGGTAGAGAACTTTTTTTTTATAAATTTTTTTGTATATAATAATATACTTAGCACTAATATGTATAATCGATGTGCATTGAAACATAAAAATAAATTTCATGAGAAGTAAAGTATAGCATAAACCCTATAGCGAGGGTAGGTACATGAACTATTTATTATAGTTATTATAATAAATTACATCCTGAAGAAATAAATTAAATATTTAAAAAATTGTTTGTTGTTCCTTCACGTATTATATTATGGCTCTGATCATGCCATAATTTACTTCCAGAATATCTAATCACTTACGTAGATATATGGAAATAAAGAATTCAATTGCAAAGATGGAAGGTAGGCGTATTTTTCTCTGCGTATAAACATTAAATTTACACTTAAATATTTAATTATCACGATAACTAGCATCCAAGGTAAGCTTAAACTAACCCTTTCCGTTATACCTAAGCTATAAACATATGCGACTTTTAATATAAATGAGCATAGTTGGATTCGTGGTCCAGTGGCGCGAGTCACCGACTGAAATTCTTTTGGTTCAGGGTTCAAATCCCGCTCCGAGAAATCTTTTTTTTTCTAACGAAATCAGTATTGTGCACATTTTATAGTATTATTACATGTTAAAAATTAAAATTATGTCCTGTTGTACATATATATACACGTATATTATCTATATCTATACAATATATTATTTAATATGCAGTTATTGTAATAATAATAATATGAAATTGTTTTATTTATTCAATATTTATACAATTTAAATTTTAGATTTATAATATTTCTTCCTTTATTTAGTTTCGTAATTTTGTTAATAACAGTGTTTAATCTATTAACTAATATAAGATTTAACTAACAAATTACGGTAGTCTATAATGAACGCCGATCTATCGATATCCTTTAACTGATCTAAAACAGGTAGGTATACGTATTGTAACAGCTTTTGCGTGTACAGAAAAAAAGTTGTTCGCGTTATACTTTTTTTTGGAATTCGCTCCCCTACGCTTTTCTTGATAACTACGGATTTCGAGAAATATGCCGAGCCTCGCGTCTAGCGGAGACTCGCTAATAAAGTGCATTTGTTTTTCTTTCGCGATGTGTGCTTCGTTGTAGTGGAGTTCAGTTGTTGCTTTGCTTCGTATCCTAGTTGACGTGCGTGCCTGGTTGTTTTGTTAATTGAAATAAGTGCTCAAGTTCAATGCGATTTGTGTACAAGTTAATTATTTTAAAATGCAGTCGTGCTTCGTACGAGGGTGCTCAACAAGAAGGAAACGAAGTTCTGGAAAGGGCGACGAAGGTCTATCCTTCTTTAAACCTACGACGGTATTATTGTTAAATGTGTAAATAACAATAGTGAAAACGATCAATTACTATTTTAATACATTCATAATACGTTTTCAATAGGATCAAGCTTTGCAGTTATGGCAAAGAGTAATTCCTGGAGGCGACTCACTACGAAAACATCATTCAGTCTGTGAGTTGCATTTTAAAAAGGAAGAAGTGGAAAGAGAATTCGTGCATGTTATGGAAGATGGTAGTATCTTATATAGATTAAAGAAAGACAAACCTTCACTTAAGAAAGGCTCGTTACCATCGATATTTCCAGTAGTCGAGCCTGAACAAAGCATGAAAAGTAGCGCGAATGTTTGCTATGTGGAATGTCCTGTACCGCAAAATACCGTCGAGCGCAGTAAGTTTTGCATAAGCATACAAATATATTTATAAAGAATAAAAATAATTAGAATACAAGTAGGTCCTTTAGAAGCGCATGTACTGCAAAACAGCAAAAATATAAGGAGAGAAATGGAATGCTTGAGGGAGGGAAATGAAGAAGATATAAGTAAGGTCGCGCATAGTGAGTTTGAAAAAGGTATATCAACAATTGACAAAGAGAATGAAAGGATTATAGGTGACAAATTTGAAAAAGGGCTGAATAGTAATACTGTAGACCTTGTAACATTAGCAGTTGACCAAGCAAACAATACCGCTGGATGCATGCTGGAATGCAACGAATTGCATCTACAGGAACTGTCAAGCAGTGAGTGACTATGATCGAATCACTGTTTTAACGAGTATCATTCTAATAACACGCAAACAATGCATTTGTATATAATATAATAAAAATGCAATTAATAATACATTATTATATTTTGCATTATTAGATGTCGCATCATCAAGTGGAATACTCATAGAAGATCAAATTGAGCAAAATAAATCTGTGCAAAATTGTGACACAGATTTGCCAAATTCTGAAGTTACACGTTGTAAGTATTGAGAACAATGTAAAAAAAAAGAACAAATATGTTGCAATATAATAACTATTTTTTAAATGACAACAGTATATATAATTATATTCGTATATAGTATAATGGTTATAATAACAATAATTATTTTGAAACGTAGGTGAAGATTCGATAGAGTTTCATCAGCTTTGTAATGAGCTAATAAAAAACCCGCAAGCGATAGACGTACCTGCGACTTGGATACCACAAGTTATTGTTACTGGCGTAAAATGTCTGATGTTAGCCGAATGGAAACCAAGGTACACTGGGATTAATAAAAGAATTGTAATATTTTCCAACATGACTGTAAATGTGAGTTATATAATTTATAAATTGACTTCACTTTTCCTTTATTTGTTCATCCATTTCCGTAGTCATTATTATATTATTACTCTAGCAATAAAATATATTTGAAATAAATTTTAATAATTACAGATTTACATAGAAGACACTTTAATCAGTATAGATTACGTAGATAAATTGAAAACTGCGAATGACATTACGAAGCTGGTAGCATACGTGTCCGATAACGTGTTTCCTTGCCAAAAAATTGATGGCATTAACAAGTAAAGTATCTTTGCGTTTTTTGCGCACATAAACCAATTTGTTGACTAATTTTTTGTTCGTAAAGTTGTTTTGTATTATGCGAATTTCATCATTTACTAAACCAATTTCCTGCAATTAAACTTTTTTTTTTATCAACTTATCAATACATTGTGAGATGGCGCAGAAAATTGTCATATCCCCGCACACGAGAACATAATTTTTGTTATTTTAATGCAGATCCGACAACTGTCCTGGTTTTTTAATTCGCGACAAAAGTAGGCCTTTACCTGGTCCATTAAAGACACGCTGCGCTGAATGTACTAAAATGCGTCTAAAATTGAAAAAAAGAGTACTTTCAAGTAAAAAAACAGAAAAGTTGAAAGAATATCGAAAAAAATACGTCGTGCGAGTAAAAGATCTGAAACAAAAATCAAAAAGACTTCATCGAAAGGTTATATATACTTCTATTGAGTTTGATATTTAAATGATACTTACGTATCTATATATAATGTATCGATTTTAGATTGGCGTATTAAAACAAAGGATTAAAGATATACAAGTTGAATGTTCAAGAGCAGATAAGGACGCACTAAAAAAAGCGTGTGACTTGTTACCGGAAAGCCAACAGGCTGCGGTGAAAGCATGTTTTGATGCTTCGCATAAAAAGGACAGCAGAGGTAACAGATACACTAATCAGTGGATTTATGAATGCTTGCTTTTGCGTATCAAGAGTCGCAAAACCTATAACCACTTAAGAACGCATAAAATTTTAGCTTTGCCATGCTTAGAAACATTAAGCAGGTATATCAAATTAATGAAAGGAACCTATGGTTTCGATGATAAAACGTTTGAAATTTTAAAAAAGAAAACAGCGAGCATGGATCCAATGGATGTTCGTGGTAAGTTTTTATATTCAATATAAAAAGTCGTTAGATATGTATTACGTGATACAGTAAGTTACATCAGTTTTCACCCAAGGAACTTTGTGAACTACGTAAACAAAAAAAACTCGCGTTTATATTAATAAATATTTTGCTCCGTCACCGGTGCTGCCTTGATTATGGGCTTCTTGGTGTAAATTGTATGCTCGCGAAATAACGCGGGATCACTGGGTGTTCCGGGAAGCTTTTTAAAATGCGTAATGATGTTTTTCTTGTACAACGCGACAATTTATTGCATTCGACACGCTTATATACCTCATTCCCAGGAGTAAAGTAATCATGCCAGTTTATCTCGCCTGCATCGTTGGAAGATACATGACTGATTCGGCGAGCTATTATGAAAGCGAGATCTCTATTTAAATTTTATAAATTGAAAGGAAGAGCGAAGCATCTTCGCCGTCCGTGTGTGTCCCGCGACGAGATCGAGCGCGGGTGTTCAATTAACTTTCAACTTCTCGTTACGCATGGTAATAACATTAAGATACGATCTAAATATGTATAAATTATACTTATAACGGAAAAATAACGACTCGAGAATCGCTGAGCGCTCCATCGAGGGCTGATGATTATGTATATAGGAACACAACCTTATAAATTCGTGTATTAAATAAAAGTAACATACGCACGACCGTCTGCCGCACAAAAACCTACATAGTATGCCAATATTTTTCAATGACTGCAACGAGGATAAGAGAATCCACCTCAACGATTACTGCATTATGTATCTAAAATTAGTGTTGTTAAATTGCATATATGCGTCGCGCGCCAGAGCAACTTTTCCTCGCCTCCGAATTTATTTCAATCATATGTGAACATATATTTTTTGCACGCGTGTATTAAACGTAATTTTGTAATATTTAGTGTCCTTTCTCGCTCAACTGATTCGAAAAATCAATCCGATAAAGTTGAGTGTATTGTTTACTTATCAGCTATTCGCTAAAATGCCGTCGCTATACTAGCCGCGCCTTTTCATCAACTTTTTTTATTTTTTCGCCTCTGCATCGCGGAAAATTGCATTCCACCTCTCATAAGAAATTACAGCTATTTACGGTACGAAAGAGACAGACGCGCCAAAAGGTATAGAGCTTTTTGCGCGATATAGTTTCGCGGCCGATTGAACGTACATGCACGAAATACGATTACTTACATTTAACGCGCGAAGTATTATATAAGATAATCTTAGAACGTCATGCTTGAAATCTGATTGTCAATGTTTATTGTATTGATTATTCGCACACAGTTGATAAACAACTGTGCAATCGTTAATCATTTTTTTTTTTATTTCATAGGCATACTTTTGGTCGACGAAATGAAATTAACAAAAACATTGTCTTTCGATCGACAAAAATTGAAAATGGAAGGTTTCACGAACCTTGGTAAATATACTCCAAAACACCAGGAAGGGCAAAAAGGTGACCACGCATTAGTCGTAATGTTCCAGCCTTTCAAGGGAAAGTGGGTCCAAGCGTTGGGATGTTTCTTGAGTAAGGGTAGTGCAAATGGAACGGTTCTGCATCAAATTCTCTTGGAAGCCATAATTTTAGCCGAACGAGCGGGGCTAAAAGTCGATGGCATAGCTAATGATGGAGCATCATGGAATCGCGCAATGTGGGATCTTTTTGGAGTTACGGAAGAAAACGTTAGCGTTGAACATGTTGTTGACCCGTCTCGACGTTTATGGTTTTTTTCGGACTTTCCACACTTAATCAAGTGCTTACGCAATTTCTTTTCAAAGCTAAACAAATATGATCAAGTTTGGGTAAATACATTTTTTATTAAAACTTTGTCGGTTTAGAGTACGTAGAAAATTTATATAATAATCTTATGTGCAATATGCTAATCTTGCACATCAAAAGTAACATTCAAAGTGCTCCTTTTTAAATTATGTATGAATTGCCTACGGTAAATTTATCTGCTATTTTTTTTCAAATTGTGTAGACGCCTGATGGACGAGTATCGTTAAAGCATTGGTATGCAGTGTTAGCAGTAGAAAATCCAAAAAATTTCAATTTAAAAATTAATTATCATTTGAGGGAAGAGCACATTAAACCTGAGTATTATCAAAAAATGAATGTGGCTCTAGCTTTTCAGGTAAATATAAACATTAAACAAATAAGTGAGACAAAATATGCATGACAAAATAATACTAGACGCATACAGTACTGATGACTGACACACAGAGCATACGGGTACACGAGTGCGCAAATGCGATATCGCTATTCTTAACGAAAACTAGTACAGCTCAAATTATAATGAAGTTTTCTGAACGAGCATATTTTGAGACTTGAAAAAGCGCTAAATGTGAAATGTGAACGTATTAGTTTTCGTCGGGAACAATAATATAATGAAAGAGCACAATTATTGTGGAAAAGAACCTGTTAGTAACATGTTTTTCAGTTTTTTGGAGCTGCTGACGCAATGGAACTGTTAAGAAATGAACATCCTGACTTACAGGACTGTGATGGTTCTATTAAATTTTGCCGAAGAGTCAAATCATTGATTACGGCAATGAATAGCCGGACACCCATAGATAACTTAAAACCTGGAAATGAAAAGTACAAGGTATGTTACTATGCAATCTTATCAACCGCCGGCATGGTAAAAAATGCTAACTTGGCGTTTTGTTTCATTTATTTAATAATTCCAGAGAAAAAATAATGTAATAATTATCGTTTTTTACAAGCGCGTTCTGAGCTAATATTTTTCTTGGCTCAGCCGCCGTCGATTTCCTATACTGGTACGACTGTATGAATAATTACGTACATTTAATTTAAACTATACGTATAATTGTACATATATAAGTAAGCTACACATTAATAATTAATCTATTCTTATATGACGATGTCATTCTTTACAGACTATAGAATCTTTTTTGCAATTTCTACATGAATGGGAAAATGAAGCAAAAAATGATGCGAATAATTTCGAATTTATCACCAATTCGACATGCTACGGTCTTAAAATTACATTGCGTGGTGCTCTGCAAATATGCAATTTTCTCGTACATGAATGTGGGTTTAAGTACTTGATGACATCAAGATTGAACCAAGACAATTTAGAGGTACGTACAACATTTGAGCCATAAATATATAGTTTATATCGATACAAGTGCGCAAAAGTAGATTTAACACGAGTGTGAAGTTTGTCAAACGAGTGTAGAATCAATAAAAAGCACGCGTATATCGAACGATATTTTTGTATACAAGGGACGGAAAGTGCGATTGAACGCACGAGGAGCTTAGGTAAATGTCCATTTTACGTACACTGTATCGAAAAATATAATATAGTTTTATTTATTCTGCAATCTCTTCGAGCTTCCAAAGCTCTGTAGCGAAAAAATTTTCAAATTCATGCATATTGTTGGTTTTATATGGCTGCTAGAAATAAAATATAATAACGATTCATAATAAATATTAATTATCTGTAACGGAAATTATTACTTACAAAATACATTTTTTAGCGATTTTTTGGAATGATGCGGCATTGCTGTGGGTCAAATGATCACCCTGACTCCGCCCTTTTTATACAGATGTATAAGCTCATCTCTACATATTCCTTGATAAAACCACCCAAGGGTTCCAATGTCTCCGGAGGGGAAATCGTGAATGTCTTATTAAGTATCAAAGACATAAAAGATGATAACGACAGACGAAAGCAGTGGGATGCACAAATCGATACAATTCTCGATAAAGGATTGCACTCCGATACGCTTTGTAAAGCTGCAGAAATCCTCGAAGAGCACGATTATTTTGAATGCTCTACATCAGATTACGTTTTGGCGTACGTTGCTGGCTTCGTGGCGCGGAAAGGAACTCGTTTTGCTAAAACGCAATCAGGAAAGAAATTTAGCGTTTGCGAAAACTGCGTAGCAACGCTTAAATTGTCTGCAAAGGAAAGGGAAACGGTGACGGAGGCATATAAGCTTATTCGAATGCGTACTAAAGGTTATTTGTGTGAACCTTCTGCTACGCTATTTGAATTAATAAGTTTATTGGAAAGGGCTACGCTAAAGGTCATAAATTCAGGGCAAATAAATGCCGACACTCTATTTCAAATAACATCAGAATCTCAAAAGCTAGCACCCCTTCCGTTAGTCGGTTGCGAGCAGCACAAGGACAAACTGACTCGTCGGATTATATCATTTTATTTAACAACAAGAATGTTTTTTGTCACCAAACAAGTGAATAAAAACGATTCCATAGAGAAAGAAAAAACTAGAGAGAAAAGAAAGTTGTCAAAACTTTCTTATGCTCCGGATCAGAAAAACGATTTCGATGTTCAGCATTGCGAATCTGTAAAGAAGAAAAAAAATAATACGTCTAATAAAAGGAAAAAGGCTGAATCTACAAGTCAAGTTATACCAAAGAAAAGAAAAATATGCACTAAAGTGAATCAAAATAAAATAATCTAAATTGTAATTTGTTTAATGTATGCAGCGTAGCTATATTGTTTTACGTTAATCTAAAATTTTATTTAATTATTCATAAAATAACATTTTATACAACGTTTAATGCGTTAAAAGTCGCATATAATATTATATAATAATAATATAAAATGTGCACAATACTGATTTTGTTAGAAAAAAAAAGATTTCTCGGAGCGGGATTTGAACCCTGAACCAAAAGAATTTCAGTCGGTGACTCGCGCCACTGGACCACGAATCCAACTATGCTCATTTATATTAAAAGTCGCATATGTTTATAGCTTAGGTATAACGGAAAGGGTTAGTTTAAGCTTACCTTGGATGCTACTTATTGTGATAATTAAATATTTAAGTGTAAATTTAATGTTTATACGCAGAGCAAAATCCGCCTACCTTCCATCTTTGCAATTGAATTCTTCATTTCCATATATCTACGTAAGTGCGATTACATATCCTGGAAGTAAATTATGGCATAATCAGAGCCATAATATAATACGTGAAGGAACAATAAACAATTTTTTAAATATTTAATTTATTTCTTTAGGATGTAATTTATTATAATAACTATAATAAATAGATCATGCACCTACCCTCGCTATAGGGTTTCTGCTATACTTTACTTCTCATGAAATTTATTTTTGTTTCAATGAACATCGATTATAAATATTAATGCTAAGTATATTATTATATACAAAAAAATGTATAAAAAAAAAGTTCTCTACCCGGGATTTGATCCCCGGTCGGCGCCCCGAAAGCCCAGAGCGCTGTTTAGTGCGTTTGGTTCCCGCGAGAGGCTCTGATACTCGTTAAATGTCAGCCGTTCCGCCGAGCGGCCTCGGCGATCTCTGCCGGAAAAGTAGGAACACTTTCAATGTACGGAGTTCCGTCTCCTTCTCTCTTACTCCCTGGTGGTTAGTGCATCTCCGCTCCGCGCACAAACCGACTTGGGTTCTCTAAGGTTATGTTTTGCATTGTTGATTTGCGGATAGTAATGTTTTTATCGGCGGACTGAGAGTTAAATTAAGTATAACATGTCTAATAATAGTGATCAGGAGTATGAGAAGAAAAATAAAACGTTCACCAGAAGAGTAACGATGTCGCCAAATGTAACAGTACGTATATACTTTATGTTACTGAATGCTTCTTGTTCAGATTTTTATGGTTACTTTTATTTATAGCGAAATTCATCGTATGTTGATGACATCAACAAAAATTTTGACTGCCTCAGAATTTCTATACTCAACAAGGCATCGCGCGTATCTGGTGAATTTAATAAGGTCACCCTTGGACCAGATGCCGATCATAAAAATGGTCTCGATTCCAATAACATCACTGCAGATGAATCAAAGACCAAGAAACCTGCAGTTAACAGAAACCTGTCTCCAAGAAGCAATATAACATTTTCAATCAAAAGAATCCTGCTTGAAAATGAAGTACAAAGACGTGAAAATGTCAAGGTATGTAGGTCACATGTTACAAAATATTTCACAATGATAACAAATGTCAATAATCTTCAATTTTACAGAAAGCTGTTGAGAAAAAGAAACAAGAGATGGAAAGATCTCAGAGAGAAATTCAAGAAGAATTATCTGATTTACTTTCCAAAATGAGTGTCCAGCGTGAAAAAGAAACAGCAGAGAAATTGGCTCAATTGGAGGCTGAAGAAGAACAAATTGCGCAACAGCAGGAGATAGATAGAAAAAAAGAGGTTCAAAGAAGAAAACAAGTAGAAAATGAAGAAATTTTGAGAAAAATTGCCCCTTTTCGAGATAATTTCACTGCCAAATGGAAAGAAATTGCCAATGTTTCACTAGCTTGTCGTGACAAGCATTCTGCTGCTCGTCTCTTAGGCATTCATTCAAATAAGCTGAGTCAACTAAGCCAACAAATGGAGGCGATTAATGCTAAGGCCAGAGTAAGATATTTATTAGCTATCCACATTTATTAAGATAGTTTCTCAACAATATTATTTATTTAGTTATTTATTTGTTTTTAATTTGTAATCCACAGAATACCGATCTTACTCTCGCAGATATCAAAATGGCTGAGATTATTGCAGAATGTAGTGGCGAAGTTTATGAGTTATTCAAATCTGATATTGGTAAGGAAATATTTCAATGGTGGTTTGAAATGAAAATTAAAGAATATAGTTTTTAAATAACCATACTTTTTTCGTAGATCATATTGAAGCTTTGTATGATCAAGAAATAGCTCGACGAGAGCAAGAAATGAAACAAGCACAATTAGTAGCACAGGAAGAAGCCTTGAAGATAAAACAGATGCAAGAAATGCAGAATACTGTTAAAGTGCCTGAGCAGCCAGTACCTGTTCAACAGGAAATCAGATATGAACAACAGCTGCAACAGCAGCAGCAACAGCAGCAGCAACAGCAGCAGCAACAGCAGCAGCAACAGCAGCTGCAACAGCAGCACCAACAGCAGCATCAACAGCAACATCAACAGCAGCACCAACAGCAGCAGCAGCAACCACAGCAGTCTGTTATTCAAAATCAACAAGAGACAGAGGTAGATAGCTCAAAAACAGCACTACAAGCTCCTAATCAAGTTCCTACAGGTAATGTTTAGTCATAATTTTTTTTAAATTCATAACTATGGTGGTCTTATAACTTGCGTTAATTTGAATTTCAGTTAAACGTGGTGAAGTAACACCCGATCAGTATCCTGACAATGAATGTTTACAAATTTACGTTAACAGCATACAGTTTTTACAAAATTATGCAACAAAATATCAAACATTTGCAAAATCCGATTCTGTAAAAAAACTTAGATTTGAATTGCAAAAAACCTTGAACATTACTATCAATTCTATATCTCACGTAAGTCGAGATCAATTAATTGAAAAGTATAATAAGCTCAGAACCTTTTTATCGGGAAAAGGAAGTATTGACATTCTACAGGATCAGCAGATGGAATCTTATACGAAAAATCTCTTAGCTCAAAAAATTGTAGTAAGTACATCACTAACTTGTCAAATATTTTTACTTTGATAACATATTAAATACTTGTTTCGTTATAGGACCAAGGTGATACAAGTAAATGGGAACTGGCGTTTCCATTTGGGGCAATTGCCGTCGCGCTGTGGAATGATTTCCCGGATTTCGGTGAAATACTATTGGCAAAATTTCGGACTAAAAGTCCATTTTTAGTCCCAGTCTTCCTTATGCAAAGAAATGATCAGTCTGAAGAGGATTATTACAAGATGCTTGGTTGTAAATATAACGAGAATGGGACGCCCGAAAAGCCTGATCAATTTTTGAAGAGGCTAGGAGGAACAATGTATCTATATGCTTCAATAATTGTGACAAAACAAAGACAAGGTGTTAACAAGCCTCATCCCCATGGGCTGGGAAATGCGTGGAGATGGTTGGCAGCAACCATAAATATAGGTAATTATAATTACAAATAAGTATTATAAGTTATTCCGTTCTTTTAACGCCAAACATTTGAATTTGAACTTGAAATTTTCAGAACCGAGATGTGATATAGCCGATATTTGTGCTACTTTAATATATGCAATGCTCGAGGTTACCGGGCACGAATTGTGGCAAACATATCCGAGACAATTTCCGAAGATGTTAGCAATGCTCTATAACGTATATTTTATGAAGCTGAAGAGTTTTGATCCTGTTGTCAGTGCTCCAGTTAGTAGACTAGGAGAGTTTTTAAGTAAAGCGATTCAGACTGGCTCGATTCCAGCTCCGAAGAAGCAGATACCGGCTAATTTCTGGTAGTAAGTGACACGCGATAAATTAAGCATTAAGAAATAATAAAATAAATGTACATAATGGACAAAAAATCAATTAAAAACAAAGATTGTATATGTAGATTGTATATGTAAAAATTCGTGACGAACCATTAAGTCAATGAACAATTAACGATATCAGTGACTCGTATCGAGTGTCGTATCATATTTTATTATATTATGTAAAAAATGAATGATGTTGCGCGTTTACCTATTTGTAGTTGAAAATTAAAGTCGTGAATCTTTTCAAGAGCATGCCAGCTTAATGATGGTGAGTTAGTTTTTGGTAGATAAAAGTACACTGTGCGGCTGATGACAGCAACAAGTTTTTATTTAAATATCATTATGTAGATTTAATGAGAATTATAAAATCAATTATTTTCTGACACAATGAAATATTGTTATACAATGACTTTTTCTGATCATATAGATCTTATCACAAAGTTATACAAAAATATATGAATCTTATTTTATTAAAAAAGCGAAAGACATCAGTAGTAAGGAGCGCTAGTTGCTACAGCTTTCATTTCTTGGACATCGAAGGAATCCTTACTGTACTCGGCGAAACCCAAAACACCGTACGGCGCGAATCTTTCCATCCATTCTGTATCGTGGCGTATTTTAATCAAGTATTCTTTTATCTTGTTAACTACGTCGGCTGTAAATCAATTAATATGGTTAATTAGTTAGTTTCGATCTTTAATTTTAGTCAAAATGAATTTGTACAAATTTGATGGAATAAATGATATTGCGCTATAGTTCTTACTCGACATGTTCTTATTTACGAAGATCGGGTACGGAGGCAGTGGACCCAAGCTGCTTAAAATGTGGAGAGAATACACTCCTGGCAGTGATTTCCTGTGGTACTTGATCACCGGGGATTCGAGTATGCAGACTTCGACCTGTTTTCCGGCAACCATCTGCAGGGCCGACATTTGTGAGTTGGCATCTGAAATGTAAACGATAACCATTTTTCAATCCAATCTCTGATAAGTTTCTTTCTAAACGAAGGAATCGCAAAATCACCTAGAGTATTTCCAAAGAAAGATGGTCCTTCACCCTTGGCTCGCAATTTATTGAAAAACAGTGTGGCTACTCCGACTGCTCTCCTTCTGTCTGGCAGTGCACATCTGTGACCTCTGAGATCCATTATATTCTAGAAAGCAAACAAAAGTTGAATATCTTCGTGTGCAGTATGAAGATTCGATCGTAAGAGAAGTTTTACGTACTTCAACATGCGGTGCTCGGTCCGTGGCAACGACGACATCGGCATAGACAGCAGGTGAGAAATTTTTGTTGAGATGATGTTCAAAAACGAAGCTTACGGGCAGCAAGCTTCCCTCTTCCCATTCATCGCCAGCTGGCAGTATGGCTGAATGCAAAAGAAATTTATGTTTCAAGCTAAGCAGATTTTTTTCTACTATGAAATATCATCGTAAAAAAAATTAATGCTATGGTCGGTGAAATCCCGTGAAACCTGCTAATTTTATCAGAGGAAAGAAATTCGAGAGAATTATACCGATATCCGTGACATCTTTGGCAACTGGTCGATCGGTTCTGGATTCGTGTAAAAGTACCACTGGTCTTTCGGTGGCAGCTTCGATAACTTCAGCGAGGATCTCGAACAAAGTGATCGGCAACGATGGTACCAGGTGCGTTGCCAGGACGATCGGGCGACCGGTCAGGACAGGAGCCGGTGGTGGAGGTTTTGTTCGGGGCACAGCTGTACCTTCTGGATTGTACGACGTCTGAAAATTGAAAACGAAGGTGAGCAAAATCGTCAATTTTTCCAAGATATTTTATGCTATGTATTTTAATTTATGAGTTATTATGGTAAAACTGCATGGTTCTTACGTCGGGTTGCTGTTCGATAATCGGGATTTTTTTGGACTTTACGGGTGACGCAACCTTATCGGTAACCTTTTCCTTAACATCGCTGACCGCATCGTTGTTGTTGGTCTCGGCAATTTTGCTCGCCGATTCAGAAGCCGTTGCTTTTTTATTGTCGTCGTCCACAATCTTCGTCTCCTCGGCAACTTTTTTCGGCAGTAAGCAGCACGGCTGGCTACTGCTCGTCTGCTGCTTCTTATCCATAGTTCTCTATTTCTGGATCACTTGGTCTCCGCGTGCAGTCGATGCCGATCTGCTTGTTGTGTATGACGCAGTAGACCTCAGCAGCGCACTATCGTTGACCTTAAACTATATTTTGATTGATTATGGATGTGCAATGTCGATGAGACAGGAGTAATTTTTGAGATTCATTATTATAACAAAAATTAATTTAAAGTGTACTGAACTATTATTAAATTATTATTTCCAACTTTGAAAGCCAAGTAAAGATCGATTCTTTAAGTTGTTCTAGGTGGAAAAGTAAAATATTCCAAAATGTGCCAAAAGTGAACGCAATTTAATCAAGTGTTTAAAATGATAGTACATCGCGAAGAGGTATTTATAGAAAGACACGCATGACAGTTTTTTTTGCTTTTCTTTGCATAACATAGGTACTGATAAAAATTGAATTCTGTCTAAAAATAAATTTGAGCTAAGTTGATGTATGTATTTTATATCTATAATAAACAGTCGAGCGCATGGCAACAAGCGACGTAAAATCTTTACAATATAAATTGATAATTATCAACTGCCAATATCAACTCGATCAAATCGTTATAATGATGATTGACGAATTCGTCATTGCAATCATAACAAAGAATTTAATATTTTCGTTAACTGAGAAAATTGAAATTCAATATATTATGCCGAATACCAGCCTATGGAAAAATAAACAAAAATTCACACTATTCTAAATGAACCAAAATTAACATAATAAATCCAACGTTTTCGGAAACTGCATTCTAACCTCACACTGCATCCTACAACTGATGCACTCGGGTGCATCGTCAGCACACCTAAAACCCTCGACTCATCGCGGCATCAAAATAACGTCCTTATATCTATGTCATACTCACTTTGTGATTTTCAGCTGTCCCTCCAAAGTAGGTAGAGGCCTAAACGAGCCTGCTTGCAAGCAATGAGTACTAGCTATAGATCAGTTCCCAAGCTCGGAAGACACACAAGTAACTCGCCGGTTCTCGCCGGTCGACTGGACGCCTCAGCTGGAACTGCCGTTATTAGCTACACCTATATACTACAGACACACATATGAGACGGTCTGCATGTACATATACAAGTCGTACAGAGGCGCTTCTACGCGTATTACAGCATATAAGTATAGAAAGAGGTGACAGACTGCTCTCGGTGAGAGTATAAGTTATGGAAGCGTCTTCTCCTGCACGTCTCCCTTTTTCTTTTATCGGATCTCCGTACAGACATACACTCGGCGAACGCGTGACGGAGACGTGGAGGCGACGACCGACAACGTCCGCTTTGCCGATACTACTAATCGTGTGCAACTGGTATATAATAATGAGGTGATGTTGGCGAGGATAGATAGTGCATATAATTTAGCGTGATTATTGTAAGTTATGGGATCGTGTTGGAAAATTATGTCAGGAATATGCGTGGAGTGTGTGACAATATTATATATAGATACTTATTATTAGTTAACAATTATTATAGATTATGCTTACAAGAATAACGGAATGTTTTGTAACTAGGATGAAAACCGATGCGATGCTCTGCTCGATGTACTTATTGCTCTGATGGTAGCGTCAGTACAGAAACTGACGCGCTGCTGCATTGAGGGCCTGCATACAGTCCAGCGGGGGTGCGATAAACCCCAGATAGTTGGACCCTCTCGGTTTGAGTCATCTCTGCCCAAATCATTTGTGGTTTGGGTCTCTCTATATATTACTGCGCATATCTGTGTACAGATATGTGGATATCTAGAGTGTACCTATTATATCGGCGTATATATACTCTAATAGATAGTTCTTTATGCGCGTGGAAATTTCGTATTTGAAAAATCGGTTATGGAAATCGTTAAAGAAAAGATCGATTGTTTGAGTGGTATGGATTTCATTAGAGCTAGATGCAGATTAATGGAAAACTTTAGTTTTATATAAATAACGATGCTGCACCGATAACGATTCCAGACGTTTCCAAACTTTTCCGTGGCTGGAGAAAGAGCCTCAGAATCCTTCATTAACAATTGTCGATAAGGCAGACGTGTTCGATGCATGTATATTCTATGCTACTTGTTTTGCATTTACATTGAAGCTTAATTAAATTGAATTGCCTGATTGATAAGGAGGTGAGATTGAATGCATTTGTCAAACTTGACTGTCATCGATCGTTTATAAGCTGTATGAAAGTTCATAGTCGTTGCAATGACAAACAGTGAAATTATTCTGAAGCAATTAACAAATTACTTTAAAGGAAAATTTTGTCAAAATGACAGATAAGTGCAACAACACATTAAGGTGGTTATAATCTCTGACTTCGTATACATGCTTTATCATATAAATTACATAAGAAACAAACCGGCATTATCTCATTGATAAATGTGGATAAAAATTACGTCCAAAATGAAAACTTTTTTTATATACTGATCCATCTAATTCTGCATGGTTACATAATTATACAATACACCTAATCCATATAAAAATATTAAAAACATCAACAATAAATCAATAAACTATAACATATATTACATAATAATCAGGCATGACAAAAATACATCGCCGCTTTAAAACAATCTCATCGCAATTCCACACATTATGAAATCACACCGTCAAAATAAAATCTCTCCAACAACTCTTCACACCTGTGTATACACGCATACATTCCCCTCCAAAAGTCTTCTTCAGCCCCAATCCTCCGTATATAAGTATACTATCGTAGACCAGCGAGTTTTGCAAACGGACGAAAGTCCCACCGACCCGTCAACCCCGCGAGCCCTTGGTCTTCTATTCCTTTCACCCCCGACATTTCTCCACTGCCAAAAAAGCAGAGGAAAAAAAATCGGCAGCTTCAAAAAGACCTCGAACTCACGCGCAAAGGTCTTTGCGATATCGGCCGGTGCAAACTTCGCCCGTGCGCATAGCTCGCGCTCGCCTGCTGCGGCAAAGTACAAGCGCAAGTAAGTAGTATAGTCGCAGCTCTTCGCGTCTCCTGTTCCCCTGCTACCTTCCTTTTTTTTTCTTCTCAGCGACGGCGGTATAGCGTCATTCGTCGCCTGATGTACACAAGAGCATTAGAAAGCAATGCCGGCCCTCATTGGACGATTTACGATGTTGGCAGGTGTTTGTGTGCGGATTCAAGAAATCTCGTGCGCAAGGAAGAAAGAGAGAACGCGTGTGTGCACGAGGCCGGGAATTCCCCGCGGCCTTTCACTTTGTTCGTGAATCTAAAATGAGACTTTACGGCCGGACAAGGAATGTGTACTCGATGATGTATAAAAGTGCCGGTGACGCGTCTACTGGATATACTTTTTTTCTATTTTGGCTGATGTGAGGAGTTTTTTAAATTGACGCGCTGACGTCGTGTGTGTGTCAGCTGATCTCGAAGAACAGATTTTTTTTTTTTTTTTTTAATGTATATACCTCTATACAGCTGTATAACACGGAGCGCAAACAGTATCCGAACTTTTTATCTTATCGTTCCTATACTCGTCGCTTTTACAGTCGTGAATGTATGCTAATTTTCAGCTTTACAATTCTAACGTTCGACAAGGACGGAATAAACACCGATTATGTCTATTGTTGGAGAGAAAAGATATCGAAAACTTCCAGTCGATGCAGCTATGAGACATATACGGGATATAGTGACTCATGCGCGAAACGACCGGACTAGCTGCAGTATATATATCTATATAAACTGGAGTGAACAGTCCCTCGGGGATTATTATTATAGGTGTCTCATAGTTTTCTCGTGCGGTGCGCTCCTATTTTTCCTCTCTATATTTTTAGCCGTGACTTTATAGTACCTCGTCGCGGTCGAGCTATTTCACTTAAAAATTTTCGGCAAGTGTTTTCGTTACGTGTGTGCTTTAGTACTCGAGACGTCGCCGACTTATGAAACTCGGTTGACTAAGATTCCAGGAATTTTTTTTCATCAGCTGTTGAAATGTATTATGCGCGCGAATCTCTGTTTGATCGTTCAAACCGCTCGTGCTTGAAAATAATTCAAAAGACGCGCGCGCGTGTTTATCGTCAATTTGCAACCGTACACGTGCGTGAATCATCGGTTTACGCGGAGAACAAGGGAAAAAATGAAATCACGACAGAACATATCGCACTCCTTCAAAAAATCAGCGACACACACATCGAAGAAGCGAAGGAAAAAATGTAGGTGCTGTAAAAGGAGTTTTCTCCGGCGACGTGTGTGCGAAAAGCGCGCCGTGTATTTCCGTCGATGAATCGCGCATCGTCACGACTAACTCACGTGGTATATACATGTATATACACTCTTAGATCCTGGGAACAAACATTAACCTTGTCGGCTGGTTATTACTCGCGGTGTATAGAGGCTTATGTACATACACGCTGCGGGCTAACATATGGGAAACGAAAAAGAGGGACGAGTAGTGATGGCTGGTTGCTGTCAGTCGGGGCGGGATGAGGTCGTTTGTTTTCGAGGATATTGTATTATATAAGGATAAGATTTGGGAGAATTATTTGGTCTGACTGTTTTTGGATCGTTTCACTGGGACGAGGGATAAAGGTTTCTTTTTGTGAGATATCAATGTTGTGCCTTGATTTATAATAGCGTTAACTCGTAGGTATCAAAACGTTAAAGAGACAAAAATCGAAGTTGATGCTCGCGCTCTCGAGTGGCATCATTACGTCACTCTATCACCGTGACTCTGTGATTTTTATCCTCGAATTGCACAACTGTCTGCAGAAAAAAACAGTTATCACCAAAGAAATCTTAGACATGCTCAACATTCGAAACGTCCGAGATCATCCTTATTATCACCTTCAAAAGCACAAGTCACTTCAAACTCCGATAACACCGAAATCTCACAAAGACATCGCGTAATCAAACCGACGTACAAAAATAAGACGCACACGTGCGCATACGCAACTATAATCTCAAATAATATCGTGTATGTGTCAACAATGCACCAAATCATCAGCACAGTCGCCTGCGATATCGCACCTCACAATAAACTCTGAGAAAAAGAAAAAAAGAAAAAGACGTCGGGAACATCCTCGTGACGTGCGCGCGGCATCAGATACATCTCTCGAAATCTCCTGCAGCAAAGTCTCGAGAGTGTGAAATCCGCGATGATAAATCGCACGGCGGCGGCGGCGGCGGCGTTGGCTTGTCACGAGTTACAAGCGGAACTCGCGCGCTCTGAACTAGGTCACTGTCAAGACGAGAGACTTTATAATGCACATATATACATACGTTACACCGAAACCCCGCACATCAGGCTGTTCAACCTTCCGCCTCTCGCGTGCGACTTTTCCTCCGTATACTGCAACGATGCTGATGCCTCTCCTTTATTTTCGCGCTCCAGCAGTACTGCAAGCCTACATTTTCTCCTATCAAGGTCGACGTACGTTCGGGTACGTTTTTTTTCTTTCTTCTGCGGCTTGTCTTGCTAGCTGTCTAACGCGTAAATTAAAAGAAATAAAATCTTATACGTCCACCTGAGAAACGATCGTGCACTTCGGGAATCCCAGCAACGCCGTTACGACGATGATGTCATGTATATATACTTACACAGCAGCGACAACGAGCCCACGGCGATGTCGCGGTCCACTTGGAGCTGCCGTCATATCGGAAGATTCTAGCCTCGCTGACGTAATTCGCGAGTTTTTTTTTTTTGCCCGACCGTGTGTGTACTCGTTTTTTTCTTCTTTTATAATTTATATACAGGTATACGACGCTTGTGTATTGCCTTTATTGCGGTGCGGCTCCCGAGGGATACTTTTTTTTTCGCTTCGGTGTTTTCAGGAAACGAGCGAGCGCGGTCAGTGTTAAAAACTAAAGCGTTACGAGACACTTGCGCGTGAATTTTTAATCGGCTATCAAGTTTTTTACTAGGATTGAGCGTATATAATATGAATAATTTATGACTATATGAAGGCGAGCTTTATTGTACATACGTCTGAATTTGTTTAACGTATATTAGTGGAAAAAAAGAGAGAGAGAGAGAGATATACGTGTATTATATCGCTGAATCGTGACGAGTTTTTTCGCGGCGTTCATCTGCTTGATTAATCATATCGGGATTTTCTTATGAAACTCACTCGCGCGATTAATACATATTGTTCCTTGGGAGCGCGCGACGAGTGGAAAAATGAAGAATCTTGCATAATCATCGTTAACGCCACTGATTATACACACTCGAACAAATTTTGCAATTTACAGCGATTTTCTCACACAGATCGTGCGCCGAGAGTGTCTCCCTAAAAAGAATCTATGAAATTTATTCCCGCTTTATAAATGATGCAAACCAAACAAAAAGAGGACTCCGCCAAAAAAAGAATCGCTCAAAACCTTCTTACCCACAGCATTATACTCATTTCCTTAAAAAACAAACAATTTCGTACAAGTAGTCTTCCACCCACTACATATACCAAGTTCACTATATTGGATACAACAACATTTACAATATACTCCAACTCGTACAATTTAAAAGCAAAAAACTGAACTCGAATCGCGGAAGCGGCTACATCCCGGTACGATAAGCCTTATCTTCGTATACACGCGCACACACACACATAATACTAGAAACACACGTACGCGTGGGCGTCGCGGAAGGAGTAAGCGCTATAGAAGTGTCGGCGGCGAAGTCGCGAGTCGGACTGAATGAAGACACAGCCCGCGAAACGCTTTGCAGTGCACGCACCGGCCGGCGGCAAGGAAGAGGGGACGTCGCTCCGTTTTCTGATGCTCTCGTATGTATGTGTTTGTGTAGACTGTAGAGAGTAGCGTGAGAGATCACTCGGAGATCGGAGATGAATTGGGCGACGCGATCGCGTGAGACTTTGGATTAATTAGCGGTTTTTTTCTTCGAGTTTAAAGAGTATATCGTTTAATTTTTTATTTGCGCTAGTTTACGTCATTGGTGCGCGAATGCAGCGTGAAAAATAAAAAAAATTCACGTCGTTGCGAGAAAGCGCGTAGGAGAAGCGTTATTGCGATTAATAACAATGGTGTGGAATCCAGCATTAGCACAGACAATCGATGCGTTTTAATTACAGCTGTATAACGATCCTTTCAGTCATAAATCAAAATTGCGTTTATAAGAGAATCAATCGACCCACACTCGAATGCAAATTTCACCTCGAACAGCAGTAATATATATACACCGAATAACAGCCCGGAAAGCGTCGCGCGATAAAAAGAAACGCTGGCAAATTCCGCGGCTCGAAATTCGCGCGTGCAGAGGAATCCAAACGAGTAGTCCGACGCGGCGTATACGAAGAAATACCGCTCGCGTGCATTCACCTGCGCTTCTCGCGAGCCACGTGCAGGACACTGTGCGATTACGTTATTATCTCTTGAATGTGTACTAATTAAAAATTCATCGAGTTATCGAATCGGGTCCCACTTCACTGTACGGTGATGCTTCTGTATATCTACGGTACAAAGCGTATATATCTAATTTTCCAGTCGTATACGTGTATATACGTAGAGTTATATAGTTATAGAGTACGCGTATAGCGGAGTATAACGAGCGGATAGCTCTCGCGCGGCCCAGAAAGCCTGAGCCGGAACCAGGGCCACGAGTTGGAAGCAATGACCTTGGCTGTGGTGTAAACTCTTTTTTTTTCCTCGTACACACACCAAGTCATATATACCGTTGCCGCCCAATTCTCTCGTAGACGAGCTGCGGAGCGTGAAAGCTTCGCGTGTATGAGTTGTATTCTGTTTTTTAGTGTGAGAAGTTTTTTGGTAATTCCGGTTACCAAATTTACGTGACTCGTTATAAAATACGTTTGATGTATTCTATATATAGCGATGGAAAAGCTTGTGTATCGGCTAGAGGCGAAATAAGTAATCTGATGCTGTCACTGCATAGATTATTAAATTATCGAAACAGCTGATAAGAATAGATCGAATCAAGTTCACGAACTGCAGAGATGCGCCGACAGATTAGACACACGCTTCTTCGAAATATAAAAGACACTCGAAAGATTCACAGAGATAAGGCGCATCAGAATGAAGACGACAGGCCAAGAGATTAGAGTTGAAGTCGTGTTAAATAGGATATATAGTTATATTAACTATTCGAAAACATGCAAATGTTAGCCGACTGGTGCGGCCAATCTATACACTGAAAAGGAACGAGAGCGAAAAAGAATTTCGAAGCTTTCACATTATTGAAAGCCTCATATACTCTTATACAAGAGAGCAATACTATACACTCCGAAGTCCGAAGAAAAAAATCGGGGAAAACGGCGTCAGCGCGATCGGAATCTCCGGCTGTATCCGGGTATTTCCCATCCGCGAGCTGGCCCAGTATCCGGATGTATACATGTGTATATGGCTCTCTCGTAATCTCGGACGCGAGGAAGTTGGTGAAATTCGTCGGGGGCCGGACTACTACCTACGTCAGTAGCGATCTCTCGTTTTTCCATTTTATTCGGCTTTCGTGATCTACGATGAGAACACTTTCGACGATGCCTAGGACTTTTTAACTGTCGATTAGCATAGCTGATAGATTTTTTGAGAAACGATCAAAATGCGATTTTTTTCAAGGGTTGCTACAATGATTTTATAATAATTTCGATTAGACATATAAAACTATCAACTTAAAATTTTCAAAATACAGGACGTAAGAAAGCCATACGTGATCTCATCGAAGAAAAGAGGAAGAGTACATCTGGCAAGAAGAGAAAGAAGAAATTCATGAGATTGCGGATCGGAATGCGGGCAGATCCTGTGGCAACTTTTCATTCATGCCACCTGAGTTACGTCACTGCAGTGCGGAGCGCCTGACTCTTATACATACAAGATCACCGCGCGTCGCGCGCAAGGAAAAGTAGGCGCCGCCTACACGAGAGTAGCGCTGTATAACACGCTTCTTTTCACGAGTATCCGGTACGCATACTTTGCTGTACGCGTGTCCACTTGTTCACACGATTCGAAATGATTTCGAAAAAAATTGTTGTACTATCTCAATCTTTATTTTATGAAAACGAGACGATCCTCTTAGCGTTAGTTGATCCGTGTCCTTCGCACGGATACTTCGTATTCTCAAGACGACGCCAAAGTTCGAATACGAAGTTTATATCACACATATATTATTGTAAGAAAATCAACGCGCTGCTCAGACCAGCGGAAGTATACAAGTTCTCGTTTCTTCATTAGTTCAACAGCCGGTTCTCGAAAAAATGCTTGTGAGCTTTGGGGATACCTCGATCGGGGGATACCGTCAACTAACGATGGACAATAAGCACTGGTCGAATATTTACTCAAGAAAGGAGCCGATGTTAATGCAGTTGACGATGACGGCGAGACACCACTGCTAACCGCAGTGAAAAACCATGAAGCCAGATACGGGGCCAATGAAAGAGTTAGAGATGTCGACCGTTGGAACGTTTTGCATCATCTTACACGCACTCGGATGTCTCCGGGAGAGGGTTTCACTCGAAGGCAGCCGTTATACGTGGCCGTCGCGCCCAATAGACATGAATTGGTAATTAGAATGATACACCTATATTTTCCAATAAAAATTTCATTCTCACCTCACCGTGCAGGTATATATGTAACGTTCGCTTTTTTTAGGTGGAGCTCTTCTTGGATTACGGCGCCAACGTTGATTCGCAAGCGATATATAGCGATTTCCCGCTCTACCTTTGCGGCTAACCTGCTGAAAACTTTGCTCGAACACGGCGCAAACGTTGACATTTGACATGAGAACGGATAGAGGTCGGACCGCTTTACACGCCGCTTGTGAACAACCATTGGTCGACTCCAGTAGGGAGAGCATCAAAAGCTACTTCTCTATTACGCCGGCGCGGATTTGTTCGCCAAGGATAACGAGGGCAAAACACCCCTCGCTTTAGTTCACCGAAACTTAATAAAAAACTAATAAAAAATAATAAACTCTTCAAAGCGGTAGCGTTGAAGAAGCTTGACTTGCCCGCGTCGACCGAACTCACGGACGAAGGGATCATCATGGAGCATCCGAAGATTTGGGATTATTATCAAGACTGCATCCAATATGTCTAATAAGGCGAAATCTACGGCGATCGTTGAGAACTGCACACTTTAACCAAACTGTTGACCAAATGTCACTGCCAGATAGCAGCGATTATGCGGCACCGCCGATTCGAAAGTGAATTTAGGAAGTTGGACGATCGCAACGACATTTTCCACAAGTTCCATAGTATCTGAAATCTACTACTTACTCTTCGTAGGGAGCGACGATATGGTATCAAGTTGGCGTCTGTCCTGTCTCAGGTGAATATTTTCTTGCATTAAATACATTCCACAATAGATGTTATAGTTTTAGTCGTTTTTCATGAAACACAAAGTTTTGTATAAATTATTATGTTCACGGTCCCTTTTTGAGTTTATACTAACTTGATCAATTTACAGTTGTAATTAAATAGTCATTTGTTCCCATACACCATGCGTGAAAAATAAATTCAATTTCGAAAATTTTCAAAGTTAAGTAAATCTCGAACAATTTAAAAAATTGATGTATACTTTCGAGAAATAATAATACATATAGGTAGTATAAAGTAAGACTTGTTTTACATTCAAGTAACAAATATTCTATAGAAGACAATGCATCTCTACGAGACAGTATCGGACTCTAATGTATAAGTATCTACGTTTGTAAATTCAAACGCATTCCCGCTTCACTCTATACTTCGACGATATTGGTTGAACGGATTTCACGTGTCTCGACCTGCGCCAACAGCTGACGATCGGCCGCTACTCCTACACACTCTGTCTCTCTCTTTATTTTTTCGCTTCAACGGCAGCACTGAGACCGGCATTTAATTTAACTTATTTACTTCGCGTTTTGTTGCGCGACCTGCACCGCTCCGCGTGTTTACAATCAAAATTTCCCCTTGAATAGAGTCATTATAGGCATAGCTTTGTGCCAGTGCGCGGACGTGCGTGTGCTGCAGGAGATCAAATTTTTTGTAAGGTCGCAGTTTCCTTTGTTTTTTCTAATATCTACTCAGTTGCGTTTTACACGGCTTTGTGATCCTTACTTTTTGCGTTGAAAATCTAGTGAAGTGCGGATATTTAAACGCTCGCAGGTCAATACTAATAAATAATACACCTAATGTCTCGATTTGGAAAAACGTATTTCCAAGATCGTGCGACAAAATTGGCGTTTAAATCCTCATCGGATATGCAGTCTACGTCCAGCGATTCCTTCAGTAGTAGCTTCAATAATCGTTCAACTGATAACTCGTCCAGAAGTAATAACAGTTCAATCGTCTCGTCGAGCAGCAACAATAGTTCGACGTCAACGTCGCCGAGATTGAGTCGGTTTTCGCAAAGTATTTTCTTATAGCACCTACGAAATTTATGCTATTCTCTTAATTTTGTTTTTTGCTATGACAGATAAGAAACACGTCAAAGACGTAACTGCAGATATTGGGCTTTTTGTTCCAAGAGATTCCATAGATGTTTTGAACGAATTAAAGCCTGGATTGGTTTTTATTACCAGGCCTAATTTGGACGGTAAAATAAATGCTTATGTTGAGGTGAGGCTTCCATCGTAAAGTCTTTGAATATTTTATCTTTTGGTTTTACATCTTGTCTCTTAATTTCAGGTTGATGGTACAACTTATATGGGAATAGGAAAATCAGAATCTATTGCAAGACAGGCAGCAGCGGAAAATGCACTGAAAGATTTGTTTGTCGATACAATTATATCTTCCATGACCAATGATAATGATGATGATATTTTGGTAATATATCCTATAATTTTGATTATTTATCATTCATACTAGTGAATGTAAGTTAATTATGTGATTGCATATTACAGTGCAACACAGCAGAGTGGAAGTTACTAGGCAGTTTTGCAATGTTTAAGCTCATTGAAGAATGGTTACTGTATTATGCGTCACAAACTGTTTGCAAAGATAAGATTAAAACTACTCATCAATCACCTTTAAAGCATGATGAAAACAAAAATCCTCAATCTATAGCTACCAGTACACCAAAGATTAAAGATAAAGCAAAACAAAAGCTGAGCAAGCCTGTAGCAACAAACAAGAATGTACTGCCTCAGAACACAAATGCAGTTGTTTTATTGAATTCATTGTTGGGAACTAATTTAGAATTCCAAGACTTAAAAGTGAATTCAAATGTTCCACCTTTTACGTTTTCATTAATTGTTGATGGAGTAGAATATGTTGGAGAACGTAAGTTCATTAAAGATTTATTTTTTATGATTCAATTTATATACAATGATTTTAAATAAAGAATTCTATTTTCTAGCTGCATCGTCAAAAAAGACTGCCAAGCAGAATACAGCTAGAAAGGTTTTAATTAGAAAATATGGCTATGAATTTACAAAGTGATCAGTATCTTCTTATCAGAATTCTTTTGTTACAATTAAAAGTTATTGTAAAATGAGTTTAGTTAACTTATCTGAAACTTAATGAATTTATTCTATATTTATATGTATTGTTTGTTCGTAACACTTTTCATTTGTCCTTCAAGAGTACAATTTTTTTAAAACGAAATCATTATTATTATACTATAAACTGCTTTATCTAATATACACCTATATTTGCAATAAATGCAGCTCTGACTTTAAATTAAATTATTATTATTAGTATATATATATGTCCTGTTTAAAATTATTTTCTCAAACAAGTTCAATGCTCCCACTTCCTGGTTCACACCAATATACATGAAGAAGAAATTATTTTTGTTGTAAAAATGTGAAATTCTGAACGTATACTTTTTAATTTCTCTTTGCTCTTCCTCTGCCACGAGGGGTAGGTTCTTTTTTAGATTTTGCTTGTGAAGGAGTTAAATTTTTGAAAAATCTTTTACTTTTTTCCTGTAAGACACAAATATTCAAACAAAAAAATTACTTTTTATTTTACTACTTATTATTTTAAACTCTACTTACCGGTGAGTGTGAATTAGATGATTTTGATTGAGTCAAGTGGGTCAACTGATCTTCAATGGAAAGGGAATCAATTTCCTAAAATATAAAGTATAAAGTAAATACTAAAAGTGGCAAAATTTGATGGCACAGATGCTTTTTAATCAACAATATGCATTCATACCAAATCATCATCTGCCAATGTTGGAGTATATAACTTTTTTCTATTTTTCTGCTTCTCTGCATTATGAATGCCCTTAAAACAAATTTAATAAATATAATCAAATGATGTTGTGATAAATTTATACATGTATTGAAATTAAGTTTGTGACTGAATATTACTATGACATAGTATATGATTTATATGATATATTTTGATCCTTACATCTGTTGTAAACAATTCGGGTAAACCAGATGGGCCAACATTAACCTGCTTTTCTATATTTTTTTTCCTCATATTTAAGTTGGCAGTCAACTTTTCATTTAATTTAAGTACTTCCTCCTCTAATGATTTTATCTTTTCTGTAGATTCGTGCACTTTACTTTCTCTTTGCTTTATTTTCATTTTCACTTCAATAATGTCTTTTTCAATTAATTTTATTTTATTATTATATTCTCGTATCTTGCCCTCAGATTCTTGAGTGATTTGCGTTATAGCTTCTTGTTCTTTGTTCACTGCCAATGCAAGTTTCTGTACCTTCACTTCTATTCCATCATAGCCTTTTAATTTAGCTCGTAATTCTTCATTTTTAGTTTTTAATACATTTGAAACTTGATTCTCTTTCTGCTTTATGGATGCTAATTTAGATTGTGAGAGTTTTAATTGTTCTTTAAGTTGTTGTAAAGTAATTGCTTGTCCCTCATCCTCTTTGCAGCGATTTTTTTTAAGCTCTTCATTCTGTAAGTACATTATGTGTTTTAGAGCGCCTAATTGCAAATAATGAAGATAATAATGTTTTTACCTCTTCAGATAACGACTTGATTTCATCATTAATTTTATTTATTTCCAATTCTATCTCATTGTCTTGCATTCTGAAATTACATAATAGTTGAGTATCTAAAACTTTTCATTTTTATTGATAAAATTAAGTTTTTACGTGATCTTTTTCATTTACCTGTTTGATTGAAGTTCTTGTTCCAATTTGGAAATGGTACCATCTAATTCCGTCATTTTTGCAATCTGAGTTTTTTCTTCCTATCATAGGTGTTTAATTTTTTGATCAAAAGTTTTACAAAATTTTTTGAAAATACTGAAGTACTTACTTGTTTTAAATTGTTGATTTCTTGCAGTAAATCATTTTTTTCTTTTTCAGCATTCTGTTTTGTCAGACTATTTCTTGTTTCTGCTTCATTTATTCTTTTAAGAATAAAATTTTGTTTAGTAATCGTTAAAAGGGTCCAAAATTATAATTTACTTGTAAAACTTACTTCTTATCCAAGTCATTGATCATTTTTTGTTCCTCTTCTTTGTTCATTTTTGCTGCTTTTATTTTTGATTCCAGTTGATGATTCAAACTTTCATTTTGATGAATATTTTTTTCCAGCTCATTGATTTTCTTATTTAGTTCAGTCAAATCATCACAATCTATAAATTAGACAAAACAATTCTCAAGAAAATATGTCCCATTCTAAACTTATAATGAAAATTTAATTTAGGGAATATTAATTTTTACAGTTCTGATCTGGAGTTATCTCGTTGAGTTTTTCTTCCAACATTTCATTGGTGTTTTGTTGCATTAGCATCACTGAATCATATACATTTTGCAAATTATCTGATAAATTCTTTTGCGCTTCAAGGGTATTTGATATGTCTTCTATATTTTCAAAAACTATTTTTTGATAATCATATAATTCCAACACTCTAATAAAATAAATCAATATTAGAGGAAATATTTGTAAACATGCACTTAATACGTACAACTTACTTTTCTCGAAGGATCTTATTCTCTCGCTCTTTGGTAAATATAATTTCACTCTTATGACACAAAAGTTTGTTCTTCTCTCTCAATTTTTCTGTAATGATTGCAGATTTCTTTTCAGCTTCTGATATTTTTGACTTATAATTCTTAATAGTTTCCTATAAGCACAGGCAGTATATTAAGTGGTATTTGTCACAGAATTTGTTCCAATACTCCTTACCTTTAAAGAAAGTTCAATGTCCTTTACTTCTTCTATAAACTGTTGTCTTAACTTTGCAGCGTTGCTCATTTTGTTATTAAGTGTTGTTGATGAAGTAGATTTAGATACACTTGGTGGAACCGCAGCAGTCTTTTTAGGTGAAGAACTTGATGTTGGTGCATTTTGTTGCCAGTCTACTTTCTGAGCTTTACGTGGAGAACTAGGATGTGGTGAATTTCTGTAATTTCGTTTGTTTCCTGATGGATTGTTATCCATGATTACTCGTATAATATTGCTGCTTATTACAAGAATAAGTTTTTTTCCTTAAGCCTAAAATATAAAAATATAAAAATATAATAAGCATAGTGCAGGGCTGCTTCATTTACGACTTATAGGTATATCTAAAATCATTGATTGATCAGTTATTTACAACTAAAGCTATTTATTTTCACTTTATATTAAATATCCTACAGTGATATACTACTTTTAACAACAAATTAAACGTTTGACGAATTCGCTTTTCAATGGCTAAATAAAAAATCTCGTCCAAAAAAAGAAGCCGTTGGCGTTATTCTGTTCGGAAAAACATAAGTACCTAAGCAGAACAAAATTCGAATTCGCGTATTTTAAACGAAAAATAGCGCCACCCTCGGCAATTTAACAAATTAAACAGTATATAAAGAATTGAAATTTGAAAAAGCACCAAACTCTGTAAAAGCAGATTTATTGATTTATATAAAAAGTTTATAAAATAAAAATACTTAAATTATATCATATCATCGGTTTCAAATCTATATCTATATGCTGTCTAGAGCCGGGAAATCATTCCGCAGGCGTTCACATTGCAACTTTTAGGTTAGAAACTTTTCAAATTGCATGTCCGGCAAGAGAAGAAGCTGTGTTTGCACGTGCTGTTGGACTGGACGTGATAATTTTATTGCTGGTTGTTATTATTAGTTAATAGAAAGATTATATAGATTAGCAGTTGAACATTCAAAATAACGATCACCAAGAAATAATCTAAAAAAATGAGCATTAAAATCTGCTGTGTTTGTGAAAAAAAAGACGCGAAGTACAAGTGTCCGAAATGTAAACAAACGTAGTAAGTATATATGTATATACGAACTTTGTTTTCTTTTCATTTATATTTTAATGAATATTAATTATTACGTAATTACAAAGTTGTGTACATTGCCAAATTCATTTTATAACCAGCAATGTTCTATAATAGAGCTGACGATCTGCTTTTCTTTCAGTTGCTCAGTAGTTTGCTGCAATAAACACAGGGATAAGTGTAAAGAAAATACTGAAGTAAAAGTCTGCAGTGAGGACCAAAGTCCAGTAAAGAAGAGTGACAATTCCTACGATTTTCCTACAGAAGATACTGTTCCAATTGAAAAACTTGAACAATTACGTTACAGTGGAGAGGTGAAAAACTGTCTGAAAAATCCTCAAGTTAGAGATATAATTTCGTCTGTTCTGACTGACAAAGATCCAACTAAAGCTATAGCAAAAGCTATGATAGAACCTGTATTTGTTGAGTTAGCTGATGCCTGCTTAAAAATTGTTGAGCCACCAGATGAGGAAAAGCCATGCTAAAAAAGTAATTTTAAGGAGACAAATTTCTTACGCATAGTCATTATTTTTTATAAATTTTATTTTGCTTAAAATATATTAGAATTTAAGAATAATTTATTTGTTTACAAAAATATTTGTATATAACCTACTAATAAATAATATTGTCATTAAAGATAGTGTGAAGATATGTAATTCTCGAGATCATTAAGAAGTTTTGACTCGTCTTGTTCAGCTCCTAAGGCATGGTATCTTTTTCGAATGTGATGAGCCACCATCTTTGGTTGTCTGTCTCTAGTAAAAACTCCTTTTTTATTTCCCCCAACTCTTGTGTAAGCTGTAATACAATTAAAAGTTATTGTAAAATGAGTTTAGTAAACTTTAACTTATCTGAAACTTAATGAATTTATTCTATATTTATATGTATTGTTTGTTCGCAACACTTTTCATTTGTCCTTCAAGAGTACAATTTTTTAAAAACGAAATCACTATTATTATACTATAAACTGCTTTATGTAATATACACCTATATTTTCAATAAATGCAGCTCTGACTTTAAATTAAATTAAGTATTATTATTACTGTATAATATGTCCTGTTTAAAATTATTTTCTCAAACAAGTTCAATGCTCCCATTTCCTGGTTCACACCAATATATATGAAGAAAAAATTATTTTTATTATTACCGTGACTGATTGTTGTAAAAATGTGAAATTCTGAAGGTATACTTTTTAATTTCTCTTTGCTCTTCCTCTGCCACGAGGGGTAGGTTCTTTTTTAGATTTTGCTTGTGAAGGAGTTAAATTTTTGAAAAATCTTTTACTTTTTTCCTGTAAGACACAAATATTCAAACAAAAAAATTACTTTTTATTTTACTACTTATTATTTTAAACTCTTATATATAACAGATGAGGAGAAGCCATGCTAAAAAAGTAATTTTAAGGAGACAAATTTCTTACGCATAGTCATTATTTTTTATAAATTTTATTTTGCTTAAAATATATTAGAATTTAAGAATAATTTATTTGTTTACAAAAATATTTGTATATAACCTACTAATAAATAATATTGTCATTAAAGATAGTGTGAAGATATGTAATTCTCGAGATCATTAGGAAGTTTTGACTCGTCTTGTTCAGCTCCTAAGGCATGGTATCTTTTTCGAATGTGATGAGCCACCATCTTTGGTTGTCTGTCTCTAGTAAAAACTCCTTTTTTATTTCCCCCAACTCTTGTGTAAGCTGTAATACAATTAAAAGTTATTGTAAAATGAGTTTAGTAAACTTTAACTTATCTGAAACTTAATGAATTTATTCTATATTTATATGTATTGTTTGTTCGCAACACTTTTCATTTGTCCTTCAAGAGTACAATTTTTTAAAAACGAAATCACTATTATTATACTATAAACTGCTTTATGTAATATACACCTATATTTTCAATAAATGCAGCTCTGACTTTAAATTAAATTAAGTATTATTATTACTGTATAATATGTCCTGTTTAAAATTATTTTCTCAAACAAGTTCAATGCTCCCATTTCCTGGTTCACACCAATATATATGAAGAAAAAATTATTTTTATTATTACCGTGACTGATTGTTGTAAAAATGTGAAATTCTGAAGGTATACTTTTTAATTTCTCTTTGCTCTTCCTCTGCCACGAGGGGTAGGTTCTTTTTTAGATTTTGCTTGTGAAGGAGTTAAATTTTTGAAAAATCTTTTACTTTTTTCCTGTAAGACACAAATATTCAAACAAAAAAATTACTTTTTATTTTACTACTTATTATTTTAAACTCTTATATATAACAGATGAGGAGAAGCCATGCTAAAAAAGTAATTTTAAGGAGACAAATTTCTTACGCATAGTCATTATTTTTTATAAATTTTATTTTGCTTAAAATATATTAGAATTTAAGAATAATTTATTTGTTTACAAAAATATACAACCTACTAATAAATAATATTGTCATTAAAGATAGTGTGAAGATATGTAATTCTCGAGATCATTAGGAAGTTTTGACTCGTCTTGTTCAGCTCCTAAGGCATGGTATCTTTTTCGAATGTGATGAGCCACCATCTTTGGTTGTCTGTCTCTAGTAAAAACTCCTTTTTTATTTCCCCCAACTCTTGTGTAAGCTGTAAAAATTGATTGAATGTGCTCAGTGTGTGTTATTAAATACATGTTTACAAGTTAAATATGGTTGTGCAGTATACTTTGTGCTGTTCTAAAATCTGCGAAGTTCCAAATGAACTCTCCAATAAAAAAGCCTTCAGCTCTTAGTAAATCAAAAGCTTTAAAATGTTTTGACATCAATTGCATCTGATATTCTTCACTCCAAATATATTCTGGTAACTTTTTAAAAACGAGATGCATATAAAATAAACTTGCTATAAAACATATGATTAATAATGGTTGTTTATTTTGCTTACCTCGTGCAATCCTTGTATCGTATCTGCACCGTATTCTGACATTAATACTGGTTTCTTATATTTATTGTGCCAAGCTTGAGCTTCTGTGATTATTCGTTTAGTTATCATGTCCAGCCTTCCAGGATTTGAATACCAAGCATTGTATCTATTAAAACTTATCACATCAAGGTATTGACCAACTTTATCCTCCTTAAAAATGTAAATAGACAGTATATTCAATCTATATTTTCTAATTTTATAGGTGTTGTATATTTTGACTTACACTGGATGATACTGCAATTGCGATTGTAACTGGACGAGTAGAATCAAGTAACTTTGTATGCTGAACTATTTGCTTAAAATAGGAAGAAGCATGGCGATGTTGAGTTCTTGGTTCATTTGCAATAGACCACATCACTACAGAAGGTCGATTTTTATCCCTTCTGATTAATTCTGACAAGGACCTTTTGTGCTTTTTAAGCAAAGTTGAAGAATAACTTTCTGTGTCCACAGATGGACACTCGTTGATGATAAGAAATCCAAGTCTTGAATAAAATGTTCATTTGATCAACAGAGCAAACTTTATGCAGATTAATAAGAATCTTATTCACAGAAACTGCATACTTATCAGCCATGTCAAGAACTTCATCGCTGTAAGGATAATGACTAGTGCGGTAAGCATTTGCACCAATCCATTTAAGTAATTCATGATCTCTGGCTACAGTAACCAAATCTAAACCACGTCCTCTTATTGCAGAATCCTCATGTCTTCCAAAACCACGAAAATAGATTGGCTTATTGTTTATCAAAAATGATGAAGTGGTCCATTCAATGTTTCGAATGCCAATAGGAAGTCTGTAGATGTCTATTTTGGGAGAATTTGGTGTCGTAACTGCAACCTGAGTTTTTTACATGAGTATAGGTATATGCACTTTTATAAATTTATGTACCAAAATAACATTAATCTTTTGCAAAAATATGTATGATGTTTCTAAATTAAGACTGACAAAAATGCTACTGCACAAGATTTGCAAAAGATTGAATAGAATTTTGGTGCAGATTTACTATTAGCTTTCAAGTTACTTCAAATGTGTAAAGATAACCAGGATTTTCATTCATAGATCGAGGCCACCATAATTTTGGAGACTTAATCTCAATAATGCCTTGAATTCCAATGTGTGGTCCGTCAGTAGCAAATTGATTATTAGCATCAATGAGATTCACATGACATACAGGAAGGTCAGTCTCTTCTAATCCTGCTATTTCAATGATATAATTAATGATACCAACATCACCAGCCAGTTCTGTGGTGATAGTGATATCTTCTATGTATATTTTTGGTTTTGTATGCAATAAGACAGGCCTTCAATACAAAAAGTAAGATGATGAAATAATTTAATTTGGGTATTAGGAGATAAGCAACTTGCAATACTATACCTATGAATACCAGCATAATTAAAAAAGTCGAAACTATAAGTTTGTACTTTGACAGGTCCATTGTCAGACTCCATGTTAACAATTTTTCCTTGAGGCACAGTAGTTTTGAGGAGGCTGTTGTCTACAGCAACTGTAACGCGATTTTTACCTCCAAAAACTATGAATGTAGTGATTTCAGCCTCAAATGGCAAGTGTCCTATTTCGTGATTTGTCAATATGTCACCATTTAGCCACTGCAATGCAATAGGTATTTAAAATTTTCTTCAAACAACAATGTTTGAAGATTTAAGTACATCCAGCTATAAGATAACTTACTACTTGGGCCAAGTAATTGACGGATCCAAACCTCAGGAATACCCTTTCACCTTTCCAAGACGATGGTATGAAAAATGTCTTTTCATACCAAACTGGACCAATGTGATCACGAAGAGCAGAAGAAGTTGTGATATCGTTGTAAGAGGAGGGCACTGGCATTTGTATGACATTGTCAAACTAGAAGTAATCGATATATTCATAATTATTGTCATTACATTGTGTTATTTCAAAACCATAAAGAGTGCTCTTTAAGTACCTTGGACAAAGTGTCTGTGTGCCAAAGTTCTCTGTGACCTTTTTGAACATCGTCTGATGGAGGAATAACAAAGTCCCAGAAACCATCAAGAGGTTTAACCTAAAAAGACCAAGGACTACTCTTTAACGAATGTTACCTGTAGCTGTACATGTTAATTCATGTTAGTTATTTGAAATACACATGTCAATGAAGACAATGAAGTTGTTTTATCACGATAAACAATTTTATATCATTTACAACGTTAGTAGCCTTAACCTAGCATCGCAATAACAACAAGTGTTTTTGTTTTGATGAATTTGCTCAATGCCACATGTGTCATATATACCTCACGAGATTCACTTTCTCTTGGATAAAGCAGTCCTGGCAATTTTGTAGTAGGTGGTTCATCTTTTGTTAAATCACCGGAACTATAACTCCCAAAATACTTTCCAAACATACTTTTTTTCTTTCCATTGGCGACTTCTAACGCGATTCCAGTGCCATGAGCAACAGCCATATTTCTCTATACTTTGAACACTTTGAAATATATACGCATACATAGTCGCGTTTCCTTACCCGTCGTCATTTCAAGGCTCAACAAGTATAACTGCTGCTTTTTCTTTATATCGGCGGCTAAAGACTAAGTAACGATCACGTGTTTTTTTTGTTCTTTTTTTTTTTTAATGAATATAATCAATTATTTTATTCAAATAAATTCAATTCTTTCGTAATCGATAGGGGTAGTTTAGGAACAGGATATTTAAAATAATTTTGTATAATAACGCAATAAAAAATATTCGTTTACTGAATTTGACATTTTATACAGCTTATTTGAAATTCTTTTCAATTGCAAAAATTATGCTCAATTTAATTTAAAAACAAATACTGTATTATAAAAGACGAGATTAAATCCGGAGACAGTCTCGCAATTTACTTTCAAAAATTAGATCTCTCTTGAACGAAAAATTCAAGAATAGAAGGAAGAAATGTAATTTCCAATGTTGTCGGATAAACTCGCGTTGTCCAGTTCGATGCTCAGAGATCGATATCTTCTTCTGACGTGGTGAGCTACCATCTTCGGTTGCCTGTCTCTTGTGAAAATCCCTTTTCTGTTACCTCCTACTCTGGTGTACGCTGAAAAGGATTTTTTTTACTTTAATTTTCGTTATTATAATTGTATACGCAATGCGCGAAGTATCAGATTTTTCGTACTTTGCGCCGTTCGAAAATCAGCAAAGTTCCATATGAATTCGCCGATGAAAAATCCTTGAGCTCTCAATTGATCGAAAGCTTTGAAATGCCTCGACATCACTTCCATTTGATATTCCTCGCTCCAGATGTACTCCGGTAACTGCAGATGCGTGATGATTAAAATAAATTTTTTAAAAATCGTAGTATAGAAAATAAAAATAAAAATACCTCGTGCAATCCGATCATAGTATCAGCGCCGTATTCGGCCATTATCACAGGCTTCTTGTACTTGTTGTGCCAAGTTTGCGCTTCGGCTATGACTTTCCTGGTTATCGTGTCGACTTTTCCAGGATTCGAGTACCAGCCGTTGTACCGGTTGAAACTTATAACGTCCAGGTATTGGCCAGCAAAATCTTCCTTTAAAATAAAATCACGATGGCGATTTCACCAGTTGAAAAATAATAATTAATCCTTATATTACATGCTTAATTACATTTGGGGACGTCGCCAAGGCCATCGTAATCGGTCGCGTCTTGTCGAGGTACCTCGTGTGTTGGGTCACCTGTTTGAAGTACCAGCTTGCCTCGTTAGCCAGGGACCACATGATGACTGACGGCCGATTTTTGTCCCGTCTAATCAGCTCTGATAGGGATATCTTGTGTCTTTTGAGCAGCAATGCATTGTAGTTCTCGGTGTCCACGGAAGGACACTCGTCGATGACGAGGAAGCCCATTCTTGGCACGAAATAGTATAATTTTATCGACGATCATATTCTTGAAAGAAAAGACGTCTTACCTATCCGCGACGTCGAGAACTTCTTCGCTGTAGGGATAATAGTGGCTAGTCCTGTACGAATTCGCGTCGATCCACGTGAGCAGTTCGTGATCTCTTGCGACAGTCGGCAGGTCCAGACCTCGTCCTCTGATCGCAGAATCCTCGTGTCTACCGAATCCCCGAAAGTAAATGGGTTTTCCGTTGATCAACAGAGCAGTATGGGTCCATTCCAGGCTTCGTATTCCTATCGGTAGTCTGTACACGTCCCTCTCAGTGGAGTTTGTCACGCGGAGTATCACCTGCACGTACGATTTTTATTTTCCATAAAAATTTAACTTCATTTGATGACCATAATCTTGTATACTATTCACCTCCAAAGTGCACATATAACCAGGATTTTCGTTCATCGATCGGGGCCACCAAAGGTTCGGTGACACGACTTTCAACACCCCCTCCTTGCCGACGAATAATGATCCTTTGACAACGCGTTTGTTGTCGACATCAACAAGATTAACGTCGCACGCGTAGCTCTCGTTGGGCTTTAATCCGGCTATGCTGATTTTATATTTGATGACTCCGATGTCGTTTATCACTTCCGTATTCACACTGATGTCGTCTATGTAAGCTTTCGGTTTGGTGTGCAGTAAAACAGGTCTGAAATTCAAATTCAACCGAGTTTCGTAATTAAAAGCTATTTAAAATTTAATCGCAGAAACGCGATCGATTTTTACGACCTGTGTATGCCGGCGTAGTTGAAAAAGTCGAAAGTATAAGTTTGCACTTTGACGGTAGCATTGTCGACCTCCATATCTCGTATTTTGCCCTGAGGTACACTCGTCTGAAGAAGAACGTTATCGACCGCGATGGTGACGCGGTTTTTCCCGCCGAATATAACGTCCGACGTTATTTCGGCTTCGAAGGGTATAAGTGACCCATTTCGTGATTCGTCAGAAAGTGTCCGTTCAGCCACTAAAATCGGAACCTGTTGTCGTGATTTACATGGCGTATGTTGCAAAATTAACAGGATACGTACCACCTGTGCGAGGTAATTGACAGAGCCGAATCTGAGAAAAACTCGTTTGTCCTTCCAAGCTACCGGCACGTAAAAGCTCTTCTCGTACCAAACAGGCCCTACGTGCAGGTCCCGTAAAGCGCTTGACGTTGTTATGTCATTGTAAGAAGACGGCACCGGCATTTGGATTACTTTACCTGCCTGATAACGACTTATAACAATGTACTAACTTTATTTTAATGATTGTATAGCATGGCAGTATTTATACCTTCGAAAGCTCTTGCATGTACCAAGCATGCGAGTTCCCCCTTTGCACGTCTCTAGCTGGTGGTGCGAGAAAGTCCCAGAATCCATCGAGCGATTTGACCTGAGACAAACGTTTCACATCAATTTATTCGAGCTACCCGCATTTTTGCATCCGTGCGCATGAATGATATTGGATTCTCGCAATCCATTTAGCATTAGTCCGTCCGTATATGTTCGATAAATTGACGCCAATAATATCCTGGCTTCGTATATCGATTTACACATTTATAAGAGAATCCTATCGCAGTTGAAAGCGTTCGTTATTTCGATATTATTTTCGCCCTGCAGAGCTTTGCACAGGATATTTTTGCAAAATTTTGCTATTTTATAGAATTAAATAATACGAATGACACGCTTGCTTAATAAACGAGACTAAATGTGCTCAGCGCGAATTTAATGTGTTTTCGCGAAAGAAGCGGGAGCGCACGCATTTGACCGAGTAAAAGCACAAAGGGATTTTTTTTCTCTAAAACTCGTTTCTAAATTTTCCGGTTTTCCAAACGAAATTCCACGCACTTTCGAATTTTGATTTCGCTCACCTCGCGAGTTTCGCTCTCTCGGGGAAACAGCAGTCCCGGAAGTGGCGTCAGCGGGGGATCGTCAGTCGCGAGTCCGGTGATTTCCAGGAAGAGAGCGAAAAAGTTCAAAATCGACTGGTAGCCGAACATGTTAACCGCGCGAGAGTCCACGTGCGTGTACATCTTTCTCCCGCGCTGTGGCATTATTTGCCTAAAACACTTTAGGGCTCTCGACCTACATTTGTTTTGAGTTTCAGCGCCATCGCACGCCACGCGGAGCAGATGTGCGTATGGCATATATGGACCGTGGTCCGTGGTCCCTGGACGAGCGCAGAGTTTGCGCACAGCATGAACCTATGATTTATAATGCGTTGTGGAGCTGGCAGATTTTAGTTATTCGTGGATTAGTCATCGGTTTTTCATTTGCAAACAGTTGGTTTTCGACTATTTATGATTTGTTAAAAACTGGAGTTTATGTTTTTATCGCATACCATGATTGACAACAAATTGGCAATGAAAGCTGAAATTGAAATAACAACAAACATAACAGCGGATTAAAATTTTAAATCAAAAGATGTTATTCAAGTCAATCTCGTGTTTCTTGTGCACCACTCAGTGTGTTCTCTGACATCACTACTGTAGTTTATTGCACGCATCATGCAAAGCTTTTATACACTGCGCATCGTATCTATCAAAGCCTACAATAATAATGAAGTATCTGTTACGTATTTAAGTCTTTTCAATCAGAAAGAATCGATTGTCTCATAATTATTATTTCTATTCTTTATCTACATTATGAGAATATATTTAATTATTAAATATAAGTATGTGAAAACGACAATTTTAAAATATGAACACATTTTATTTAAAAATATTAAGGAGCATTATATTGCACACATTTGTATACAATCTAACATATATAAAGTCAATAATACAATTTGATACGAACTTGACGCATACTATAGTATCAATAAAATAGATTTGTTTGAAGTATATTTTGTTGTGCATAGCTCGTTTTTAAAAAAACGGACTGTAAAATCTGAAAACGCAGTCTTTTTTAAAGATTTAACCAAAGCAGTCTTAATAAACTGTATTTTTTCAAGGCTCGGATTAAACGTAGTACGACGAGATGTAATTTTCGAGATCATTAGGTAATTCGGGATCGCTATCCAGTTCAGCACTGAGAGCGTGATATCTCTTACGCACGTGGAAGGCTGCACTCTTTGGCTGTCGGTCGCGAGTGAAAATGCCCTTCTTATTACCACCGACTCTTGTGTAAGCTGGAAGAATGTTTAGTTTTATAGGAAGATTAGAAAATGTATCTCTGTTAGAAGATATTTTTAAAAAACATACTCTCTGCCGTCCTAAAATCAGCAAAGTTCCATATGAATTCTCCTATGAAGAAGCCTCGCGCCCTCAACTGGTCGAAAGCTTCGAAATGCTTTGACATTATTTCAGTCTGATACTCTTCACTCCAAATATACGCTGGCAGCTAAATTTTCAGCATAATTAGCATTATCGCGCATATTTTCATAGAATAGAAAAGTTTTTTTTCAAATGCTTACCTCGTGCAGTCCAGGCATGGTATCACCTCCGTATTCCGACATCAATACCGGTTTCTTGTACTTGTTGTGCCAATTTTGAGCTTCGTTTACGACGTTTTTAATAATCATGTCAGTTCTTCCGGAGTTATGGTACCAGGAATTGTAACGGTTGAAACTAATAATATCGAGGTACTGACCGGCCTTGTCCTCCTGATTATAAATGAAGGGGTTCAGTGTTACTCGGCTATTTTAAAAATTGATGATAGAATAGAAAATAGATAAATGATGAAAAATTACCGCCACACTGCGGGCAAGAGCGATGGTGATTGGTCTGCTGGGATCGAGAGTTTTGGTGTGTTGAGCTACTTGTTTAAAGTACACTCCAGTATCGGCGAGCTGAGTTCTTGGCTCATTAGCAATGGACCACAATACGACGGAAGGTCGATTCTTGTCTCTGCGAATGAGTTCGGAGAGTGACTGCTTGTGCCTTTTTAGTAACTCTGGCGTGTAGTTCTCCGTGTTTACGGAAGGACATTCATCAACGATGAGGAATCCAAGCCTTGAACGAAAATGCAAAGTTATAATGACATGGAAGTCATTGATTGTTAAGAACTCAAAAGACTAATCGTTTCATAAAGATAAATATTTCATATTTAAATATACCTGTCCGCCACATCAAGAACTTCATCGCTGTAGGGGTAGTGACTGGTTCTGTACGCATTAGCTCCGATCCATTGAAGTAGCTCATGGTCTCTTGCTACAGTGGGCAAGTCTAAGCCCTTTCCTCTGATAGCTGAGTCCTCGTGCCTTCCAAAACCACGGAAGTAAATCGGCTTCTCGTTAATCAAGAACGTTGTGTTGGTCCACCTCAAAGTTCTAATACCTACTGGAAGTCTGTAAATGTCTGGCTCATTTGAATTTGGCACATGTACAGTTACCTGCAAAGTTTATAATATTATAACCGTGTTTTGATGATGTATATTCTTAACATTATTTAACAACTGCTTTATGATTGAGTACATCGTTAGAAACATACCTCTAAAGTATACATGTAACCAGGATTAGGGCTCATCGATCGGGGCCACCACAGATTGGGTGACGAAACTTTTAAAGTTCCCTGAGTTCCTACAACCGGAGCGGTGAATAGATATTGACTATTAGCATCCAGAAGGTTGACTTCGCAAACTGGAACCTCCTTCTCGCCTGCACCGGCGATATCAATACTGTACTTGATGATGCCCACGTCATTGATCAACCCAGTAGTTACATTGAGATCATCAACGAAAACTCTTGGCTTCGTGTGCAAAAGCACTGGCCTATGAATAAAACGAATAGTTCTTTCATAAAATAAAATATGATGCATCATTCACAAATGTTGAATATTATATACCTGTGGATACCAGCATAATTGAAGAAGTCAAAGGTGTAGTATTGAACCTTGACGGTACCATTGTCAGCGGCAACATCGTAAACATTACCTTGTGGCACACTGTTGGCTAGAAGGGTGTTATCTACTGCTACGGTGATGCGGTTCTGCTGTCCATACAGTGCTTTTTCCGTTAATTCAACTTCGAAGGGCAAGTGTCCCATTTCGTGATTGGTCAATAACTCGCCGTTTAACCACTGAAGCACAATAGAGCAGTTTTATTAAACTCCATATATATTATTGCGCATCGTCGCTATTTGAAAAAGATTGACCTTCACTTACAACTTCAGCGAGATAGTTGACGGATCCAAAGCGAAGAAAAACACGTTTGAACTGCCAAGATGCAGGTATGAAGAAGGTCTTCTCGTACCAAACGGGTCCCACATGATCGCGCAGAGCTTTGGATGTCGTAATATCGTTGTAGGATGACGGCACCGGCATTTGCATTACTTTGCCTGCCTATATCAAATGATACATTGTTGTTTACGTATTTTTATTCAGATAGGTAATTAGGCTACACAATCAGAGTAATAAAACATTTATAAAATTACTATACCTTTGATAAATTGTCCGAGTACCATCCTTCGCGATGTCCTATTTTGACATCATTGGATGGTGGTACAACGAAATCCCAGAATCCATCGAGTGACTTGACCTAAATAACAAAGAAAACAAAATCATTTTTTAAACAAAAGCTACTTTTATACTTCGCTAAAATGATTTGAAGTAAGACTTTTTATATGAAAGCAAAAAAGAACTCGGGAATAAAGCACGTGATAAAATTAAAAAAAAGTTTCCTTTGTTATACACAAACGCGTATATGCAAATGATAGTTACCTCGCGAGATTCGCTTTCTCGGGGATAAAGCATACCCGGAAGAGGCGGAATAGGTGGCTCCTCGGGGCTGATAGCGTATTCGTCGACTTCGGGAAGCATTCCGGGATCCTTCACGTTGACCTCGGTTCCCATTACCAATGCGGCTCCGGCGACCGCGAGCAAGAACTGCCGCCACATTCTTCCCGCGTTTTCCTATAATTCAGCCAAGCAAAGAATCTACTAATTTTTGCGTTCCAGTTCTCGTCTTTTTCTTATTATGCGGCTGTTTCACTGTAGCCTTTCGCAACGTAATTATTTTTTTTTTTTTTGTCTTTCCTGTTGCCAACTGGAAACTTGTACTTTCTTGTTTTCCTTATATATACATTTCTCTTGTCGCATGCAATGACAGTCGCAGTATATTATGTACTGCGCGGTTTCTGTAATGCTTGGGTTTAGCTAATCGAGTAGTTCGAATGTTATATAAATTTTTAAAAAATCTTTAAATTCATGTCGTTATGGATAAGTGCGTTTTAAGTAGGATAACCGCAATATCATAATACATTCCGATGAAAATTCAATTGTTTTTTAATGATCGTTTTATATACAACTTATATTCATTGATGCATTCCAGGCCCGTTAATCATATTAATTTTAATCGTACAGGCATTTATATTTACTTAAAAATGTTTCTAGTATTGTTATTTTTCTCTTAAAATATTACATAATGTCTGTTCTTAAGTATATTCGTACCTCTTATCTAATATTAATGATCCCTTGTAAAAATTAAAATAGATGTTATATTGTCATCGCACACCTTATCACTTTAACACACATTGTAATCATTGTTCAGTCATTATCAAAAAAAAATTCTGATATTAAATTTTAATGCGCATTTAAATCGAAAGTATTTTAGCACTCAAAACGGATTCATACCATAGTCGTAGGTCATTGCCCGGTTGTACTCTGCAATCGATATAGAGTATGTATATGTATGACCCTAACTGCGTTCACGGCCGAATATTACCAAAACTTTCCCTCGACATTTTTTTGTGTGGTAAAATTCCGAAGAGAAATTTATTTATAGTTAAAAATATAAACGTAATTAATATTTAGAACAGTATTGTGCACTTGATGGCAAAAAGTGAATTTGCAATGAATAACATTACGTAAAGTTATAGCAAATAACATTAAAACATTAAAATCATAAGCAAAATTAGAAGGATCAATGATCATAAAATATCCTGTCACTAAGCCGTGCAAATATCAATTCTGTCAATTTCGGCTTAAAAACGCAATTGCAATCCGATATAATGACTCTAAGAGTTTCATTTTGTTACACAATTATACACCTATATATTATTTGAAAGATATATTGTCATTCATATTAGATCATATAATAAACCTTAAAAAAAAAATATTTTGCTATGCATCGCAAATCTGAAGAATTAAGATTTAAATATCCAATACAAAAAGTAATTTCTAATCCCTAACTCAACAAATGAGAAAAAAAAACTTACTTTGTTCACGTCGAAGCTTAGAAAAAGCAGAGCAGACGCGCGTGCGTCTTGTGCGGTGGTTCGCGCGAAACTGTGCAGGGCGACGCGTTACGCGAAGCTTAAAACTTGTCGGCGATAACGATCGCAGGTTTCTTGTTTTCTTTTTATTTCGATAAATCAGCGGACAATGAGATTGACCGGGAAGACAAGAGCGATTAGAAATAAAATATACAAAACCGAGACGAATAAACAGTTGACATGTTGATTATAAACGAGCCTCTCAATAATGAGATGTGCGATCAATACTGCAAAGATATTATAAACCAATGCCGAGGCTGAATGATAATTTTCATTCAGATTCCATCACTCGGAATTTCTGATAAACTTTACGCTATGCTGTTTACATAGTTGTAGACATGTTTTGAATTACTTAGATCATCTATCATAATTGTAGATGATCTAATTATAGATGGATATCTGTTACGAATCAATGAAAAATGATTCTTTTTCAATATGACGAGAGATCTATTGTCTTTTTATGTGCAGTTTTTGAAAAAATTGAATCCATCCGGTTTATACCTATAAATTTCAAAAGTGTTACTTCTACTTTACACAATGCACGATAATTTCGTGACTTATCATCTTATGAATGACGCAGCTTGTACAAGAATTTTACAAATTTCGGTCTTACGCAAATTGAGTAATGATGCTCCAAAAACGTGACTGGTTCTGAGTAAATCATAATTTTTACTTCTATTATATTATTTTGTCTGCGAAAGAAATTATTATCAACAATCAATGATGAATATCATCGACAATAATCATTAGTTATCGAATCAAACTTCACAGACTTGTATCTGCAGATACGTGACCAAAGGCTATACGTAAATTAGAGATACTCCCATGCAAAGAAACAAAAAAAGTGCATGGCACTAAGCACGCGACATTCGCAAGAGGTGTGGCCTCGAATTGGACCAATGCGGGGAAAAAACCGAGCACTGAAATTGGTATTCCGCTATCAGCATAGGAAAGGAATTAGAGCCGTATTATCGTTGGACAAAAGCCAACGCAATTTCGGGGCTTGTCCTCTTCCATCTCCTCTCGCGCGCCGATCGCAAACGTGACTCGCGGCACTGAGCGATGGAGTGGGAGGGAGAGAGAAGAAGGGGCCAAAGCCAAATATTTGCAAAAGTAAGATAACAGTGAAATTTTCCTGGATCCACTTGCTGCTCCTTTATATATCGCGATATTATTTTATTAGATGCCTATATGCAAGCCCGGGAAAACCCCGGCACACGGCGTCAACGGAAAGATGAAAAAAAGAGGAGGAAAGATAGAGGCTTAATAAGATTACCTGCTGTTATGTATTCCGCTTTCGTTTGTGTATCTTTCCCGAAATGTGGGTATTTCTCCACTGTGTGCGTATGTGTCTGTTATCTAGTGTTTGTCGAAAGGAAGTCATGGACTTTGCAAGTCTAATTACGCGGACATGCGAGTTAGTTTACAATTAGTGTTATCCGCAGTTCTACTAATAGTTTCATTGCAAGCAATGTACAGCTTGAGCGAAACTTTGAGGTTTTTGAGTTATTGTTAAATCTGTTTAACGATGAAAAATATGCGGAAAATATTTATTACCGAACACTGCATAATCGAAAAATTAATACAAAGCTTGAATAACTTGGATTAACTTTGAATAAATTTCTTTTTCTTGGGTAATCAGAAGAACAGTATAAATAATGTAAATTGTCGATGACATTGATTGACTTTAAAATTCTAATTCGCACGCTCACGACCAGTAGTGCAAGTGCAATTATTTCAAGACTGTCTGGCCAATCCATCAATTGAAAATTTGTAAGATCGTTGATCCCGATCATTGCTGCGTACCTCCGGCTACATTTCTCATTATACCTCTCTCTATTGCTCGAACATTACTGCTACATACAGGGTGGACTATTCATTTTTATTCTCTTCTTTTAAACCTATTATTAATCATTTCGTTTTATTATTTTCAAAAATTTATCGATTCATGAATTATAAATATTACAGTTGCATATCCGCATGTTATAAAAATACGTCAACATTGATCGCTCAGTTGTTTACAAAGCGATCATAGTATTGAAGTTACATATACCTTCTGACATGCGATTAGCAAGTTGCAGATATTATAATTTTTGAGTTTCCATAAACTAAGCGATCAATACAGTAAAAGCTGTACAGATCGACAAACATCCCACACTCGCGCAGACATCGCGAATATCGAACTCACCCGTTAGATAATACACACACTTCACACTCTGACCCAGGGCTTCGCGACTGTGGGTGAGTCGTCGTCGTGGTTGTATAGGTATCACCTTCTCGGATATCACCTGATGCGTGTGCGTATACAGTGATTCCTCGTTACACGAGGGACGCGCTATACTGTAGCCCGATACTGCGGCCACCAATATAGCTATAGTATACCCAGAAAACTATATAGCATAGCTACACGCGCTTATGCCTAATCGAGCATCGTTGCACGATCGTCATCCTGCCTCTCTTATGCGTGCCCTATCTGCTCGTCTATGATCAGCGACGATACCGGACACCGCCGTCGAGAGATAGTTTTTGCAGACGAGTGCCCGACGTCAACTGGTGCAGTGTGACAGACGTGCATCGGGACGAGCTCGAGCTGCATAGTGAAAGAGCGGAGAGAGAGAGAGAGAGAGAGAGGGCCCTTTTGCGTCTCCGGTAAGAGCCGGTATCCGTCGAGCACTAGCTACTTCGCCTCCTATCTTATAAATACGCACTGTCGGCTCTTTGAGACGATGTAATTCGCGAGGATCCGGGCCATTCGGAGACCTAGTTTTTAGCCTGTTTGTCTTGGAGAGTTGCGACTGGTTTAATGGGTGGTGCGGAATCGTGAAAAAAGGGGGTGGCGTGTGTGAGTGAGTGTGTGTGTGTGTGACCCAGCTTGAGGAAAAGCTTCTTGTTTGTTTGTTTGCTTCTTTTCGACGAACGTTTTGATACTTTATTGGAGTTGCTTTTAACATCGGGGATCTGGCTGAAAGAGCTTGGTTGCGCACGGACATTGAACTAAATTGTCTTCAACTAATACCTTGTTTATAATACAGCTGGTTTACGCGATTAACCTTGGTGTAACGATCACTTTTAACGATCAAAAGTTATTTTTCATTACGTTATTGAGATGCACGCACACACTCTTTGCCGTTATTAGTAGTTGCAGTTTCAAGTAAATCACAATCGTATAAGCTGAGGTGATTTATAACTTAAAAGGAGTGATCAGGATAATATTGATCAAAATTAGTTATTTCTTGTACAGCTTGAGACCGTATAACTGTCATCTTATTTACATATAGAGTAAACACGAAGATGATTCTTGGAAAAGATTTTATAACTCGAATGACAGCTTATGACCGTATGCTACGACTAGTTTAAAGATAGCTATTACACATAACAGTAACGGTTAGATCGAAACAAGATTTTGCATAATTAGCATAAAGGATCTTTACATTTGAAAATTTTGTTTATTAAAAAATGTTTGAATATTGAAATTTGTACACGTTATAAAGTGTGATAAATTTAATTCAACAAAAAATTAATTAGAAAAAATAAGTATACATTTAATCACATACATCAGTATCAACTTATCTCGTTGTCAATCTCTAGTATAAATTTAAAACAGTTTGCTCATAATAAAAGCAAAGAATGTGTCTTATCTAGAGTTATAATCTTAGCCGAACAATGATACAGTAAGGACGAGTTTTCAGTGTAAGTATAATGAAACGAATTTCATTATCACTAGAAATTGAATCACTGGAAAGTGGCGCCAAGACTCGGTGACTGAGGCAAGCACGTACTCGAGAACATAAGTCGATCTTACAACATTCTACTTTACCTGTTACTGTAATGCATGCGTCTATTGATCTTGTATGTAAGTATTTTTTAATTAATCAATTAAAACGAATTAATTTTAGACTGTTGCATATAGATAATAATTTAAATAAGCGCTTCTTTTTGACACGAAATTAATTTTATCGTCATCGAGTATTGAGCTGCTTTTGCTTTGATAAATCTTAAGGCCATCGTTATTTTGATTTCGATATAGCCCACAATGAAATATGATCATTAATAATAATTTTTAGATAATATAGTAATCTCTTTCATTGGATCTTTTATTGACATGTAACAAATCCGTTTTTGAAGATGCAGTGCCATTTTTGCATCTACTTTTTTGGTTTCCTCGTGAGTTTCTTGTTGGCGGATGTGGCTTGTTCACCGTCAACTGCACCTATTAGCGTGAGTTATTATCATTTATTAATGGCTCATCGCATAAGTAATGTATATGCATGTAGGTCAACCAATCATCTGCATTCTGTATAGGGCGGCATGATATCTGTAAAAAAAGAGTACTGTTAGGCATCTCATTTTCTTTGCAAATTCCAAGTGGTATGACCACTCTGGAATTTTGTTTAAAATTATCATTGTAATACTGCAGAATAATAATTATGCGTCGAAACACATGTCCACCATAGCCGATTTTTCAAGTAAAAAACGATCACCGACGCCTGCCTACGAGATTGCCGACAAAGGATTTTGTGGTCGCGAGAGCGAGTACCAAAGATTCAAGATCGGTTTTTAAACGGTCGGTGATGAGTACTTTTTGAAGGTCATCGATATTTACTACGACAGATCGAGCACATCGACGATGTACGCGAAATTGGGAGTGTTCAAGTGGATCACTGGGAGACATAACGCACTGCTGTGAACAAAAGAGGTACAGACTGGACATGGACACGATCTACAGCGCTGTCACGCAGGACAGCAGCTTCGCGGAGCAACTGTACTGTCGCGATAGCCAAGTCCATCGTTATCCCTCTGTACTTCTGGAAACTCGTCATGTGCGAGGTGCTGGATTTCATCAGGAACAATGAGATTCTGCTCCACGACTTCTCGGCGGCTATGGTGACGGATCTACTGTACGTGACGAGGAAAACCGGCAATGAGTCGGTTGATGGGAAGAAGAAGGCTTGAATCGTTAATTGAAAGCGTCGATGTAGTTTGACGTAGTGTGACGAAAGAAATGAATTTATGAATTTTAATTCTAGTCTCTGAAAATTAATTAATTCAATTTCTATAGTTAATCTCTCGTTCGATCTGAAATGTATTATCGCACAAATATATATTGAAGAGATCGTCAAGAGCGATAAGAATGATAATTTCTCTTTTAGAAGCGTTAGATATGAAATTAGATAGGCTGTTACACGCGCGAGCATTTATTAAGCTATGAAATATACATATTTAAATTACTGTTATCTATTTGTATTTAGGTGTATTATTTTTCGAATTTGTTTAACTAAATTCTTATCGCTACGTTGCATAAGAAAAGTCGTTAAGTATATATTCAATATATTTCAGACGCCGATGTAATCGCTTTTATCTGTATGTGCAAAGTATCTTAAGATAAGGGTGTGCATATATCGACACTGTCTAAATTTAAATGCATGTGATTTTTAAAAGTGATAGACAACTCTTTTATTACTAAAGAAAATTGCTTTTGCCTCAAGTGTGTATGTTTTAATAAAGATTTATTTGATAGAATGTCCATAATCGATTCGACGTCTCCCTGCAGTGCTAAATTATGAGTTTAAAAAAATTTTCGTCGCTTCCATAACCAGATTATCTTTTGCACTGATGATCAAGCCATTAAATTTTTTATCCAACGCTGAGGCACAAATTAATTCCAGAAGCCTCTTCTGATTCAGGCATTACAAGATTAAAATTTCAGTGCACGCAATAGCGTGCGCCAGGTAGGGTATAAGCATTAGAAATCCGCGTCGACCTCTCGAAGGTCGTTACGTCAAGGTCGTTTATTTTTCGTCTATGAAACATTCGCCAACTTCACTCATTTACGACAACAAATCAAATCACTTTTATATTACATCTGCACAAAATAAAGTGTTTTCCTCATAATGAGTGATGCATCATCTTCCCCCAACGGGAAAAAAAGCGAATCCTTTGTAAAAAGGAGATTGACCTTTAGGATGCATTCGTGGGGTCAGCAGCCTTCGCGCGCTTAACAATCAGACTGGCTTCCGCTGGTCTCCTATATGGCGACACAGGCGTACGAGTGATGAATCATATTTTTGATATTCTCCTGCGAGGCCCAGCCGTACACTCGGTAATATCAGTGGCCGACGCTTTTTTATTTCTTTCCAACGCGCGCCACTAATTTCTTCCCTCCATTAATAAATACGCAATCGCGCGGGAACGTATATGCGTATATAATACTATATATACGTCTTCGTAAAAGTATGACGCAGTGCTAAAAGCTGAATGACACATGCCTCGATAAACTATATTCTTTCCGAACAATGTTTACGATTTAGCATATATTAAAGCTCGACTGATACGGCAGGGGCTACGCGATAATGCGCGAGAGCGAGTTAATTTTTCATTTTAATTATTGAAGAGACGGGGCGATAACTCGTGACCCAGAATATGGACGAATAAATACGTTTGCGTAAACATTGTTTCCAGAGAAATAAAAAGAGTGAGTTATGCGAGTAAGTGAAATGGCATACGGGCGATGAAAAATTAATCACGTTATTCAATAACAAGAATTTAAATACCTTCGATGCGGGGTACTGCGCTTCGAAATTATACAATACGATATCCTGTTTATTAGAAGAATTATATACTGACATATGTTTTCGAAATTCGCTCGTCATGCTGGTTGTCAGTTTATTATAATAATTAAATGTAAAATACACCTGAACACGATACTATATATAGTTATTCAGATATCAATACCTGAAACAATTCCAATTCATCCATGTATCATCTTGTGTCACGCGTATTTCACTGTATTATTCAATAACCATTTTGTCGAATAAGAGACTCGATCTCGTTTATTATTAGAAAATATAACCAAAGGATATCCCACAAAAATATACATTTTCAAAGATGCGGATACAGGATACAATAATAAGCTCATCCTTTTCCCTCCAACTGTATTATCAAAAGAACAACAAAACGACAGCAACCGCGCACGCTCGCTTGTACATCCCGTTGCCTAAACAAAGGCTCCGTAATACCGCGACTCATTTATCCACCCATCTCGCTGCACCGGTGCAGCTTTTCGCGCGTAAAATAAAAAGAAAAAGAAAAAAAAATAGCGAGAAAAAGAAGCGAGCCGCTGAAAAATGCATCAGCGCAAAGAGCAAGTCTCGGGCCGTTATTCCGGCAGTAAGCTTCCGGCTCGGAACCGCGACGGCCTCGGGCGCCCACTCGTCGTCGCAGGATGAATCGCACGAGTTATCGGCTGCTCGCGCAGCTTTTATCTGCGCGACGCCCGCAGGGGGAAGCGGCTGGTCGTTGGCCCGTTGCTTCTCTATTTTTCACGAGTAGCCGCTGCTACTGCTGCTGTATGGCGTATACTTTGTTGCAGTTATATACCGTCCGGCTTTCCTTTTTCTCGGAGTATATTATAGTGTCTGGCTCGATTAAAGATAAATCAGCTCGATTGGGCGCCGAGAAATAATTGATATCCGCGCTAGAACTATAAAGATCGGTACTTTTCCGCGAGTTTCCTGAGCTTCTTTTATCATTTCGCCGTACGAGCTTAATCTCCTCATTCGCATATACGAGGAGGAAAGCAGAGCTTTCGGCAAAAAGCTCGCGCGGAGATCAACGACTCGAAAAAGCCTGGATTTCCGGGAAGATCGTCGGAGTGAGCTGAGGTTTTGCGCTGCGCTGCCTCAGGGAGGGGATATCTCTGGCGAGGACGAAAAAGCCGGAGACGCGGAGATTATGACGGCTGCGAGTACACTTTGAGGATGACGGCGTGGCGAGCAAGAAGAATAGAAATTAATTGTTCAGCCTTGTCGGAAGACTTCTGCTTAGCCTTCGCGCTGAGCGGAGTGATGTGCAACTGTGATAAAGAGTCGTTGTCGGTAAACACACGATCGATTATAAAGGAATAACACACTTTGTTCGGGAAACGAAAATAGTTGATCGATGCAGGCGTAATATCCATAAAGAAAAACCGCGCGAATTTCGAATGTCGGATTAATGTATGTACGGCGATATTTTGAAAATAAACTGAATGCCACAGTGTACATTGCCTTCAAGGAAGAAAATCGAAAGTAAATCAGCATCGATCACGCTCGGAAAACACGCCGCCACATGCCTTTTTATGCGTTCCATATATACTACATGTATACTTCTCGAACTTCTTTTCTCGCCGTAAAGTCAGAGTATAGCAGTATTCTGCAACCTCGCTCTCGAAATCTCGCGACCCAAATCCCGAGCTACAGTCACCGCAAAACCAACAACTATACAATAATCTCGCGAGGAAAAACGACGCCAATCAGAGTTTCATTCTTCTCCCTCAGCGAATTTCAATTATCCACACAAGCCATTAGACAAAGCCAGTGCGTGGACGTATTCGCATTAGGCGGCCGGAGATTAATGCGGTTCGTTTGGGAAACGATCTGCGCAGTTTATTCATCTCTGGGGAGGGCTATGGATCGTCGAGAAAGCGCTGGATTTCGCATCACGATCAGCTGAGCTATGTACACCGCGTATAGTGCTGTGGTATGCGCACGGAAAGAGCACGTCTGTCTCAAGAGAGGGAAGTGACGAAGCTGGAGAAAAGAGTTTAATAGGTGAAGTTTCGCGGAATCTTAATTGCGAGGGGCGGGAATTTAGTTGTTGATTGCCGGAGAGAAATGGCTTTCAACGAGCGCATCGACCGGATCGTTGCACAGCCGTGTAATTGAATTTTGGATTGCGTATACGACGAATGAATGAAAAGAGAAAGAGATTACACGCAGAATTTTTTTATTTCCTCAAGTTATCAAGCCCCGCAAAAAAGTGGAAGAAAAGCTCGTGTTTTATGAAGATAAGAAGAGCTGCTGCTGCTGTGTACAGTAGTCACCAGGCGGGGGTAACAAATCGTCGCGAAAGTAAAGCAAACAAGCGAAAGCCCTGGAAAGGAATAAAAATTTCAAGCAAGCCGGAGATAAACGCTCCTATACACATGCATAAAGGGTGAAAAGTGCGCGCAAAGGAAGATAATAATAACGGAGACTCGCGGAAAAAGATGAAAAGTCGAGTGCACCGAGCTTCTGCTGCTGCTTCGCTCGGAGGAAATATGGCAACAATAAAGAGGGAGAAAAAGCTTGTTTTTGCCTCTTTCCCTCTCTGTACGAAATGAAGTCGCGTGCGACGAAGTTTTCTTTTGCTCTTCCCGTTGGGAGGCCACTTTTTTTCATCGCGACGATTGCTACTACGTTTGAGAGGGGATCGATGCAAACGATCGCTTCGCTTTTGATTGTGGAAAAGCCAACGCAATCATCTTTTAACATACCGAGAAAAAAAGAGCAAAAAAACAAAGCAACCCACTGTCGTCGGGTATACAATACCATCCCCCGTATTATAACAAGCCCAATCTCCCGGAGAGCGTATCCTCAAACAACAGTCGGAAAGACACGAAAAGAAAATACAAAAACGCTCCAAACCTACACCCACGCACGTGGCATCTCTCTCACCCAGACACATGCTATACACACGCGAAAGCAACAGCAGGAGCAGCAGGAGCAGCAGCAGCAGCAGCGTCGAGAGGGTGTGGCGGCGCAAGCGAGCCCTGCACGCAGCTGTGCGTGCACAACACACATGCGCACACCCACGCAAGCGCTCGCGCTCGCGGTGTATAGTGTAGTCCGAAATTAACGGAGAGAGCGAGCGAGCGAGCGAGCGAAGAGAGGGAGCGCACAGCGCGGCGCAGGCTTGGAGAGGTTTCGTTTCGAGCCGTCGGCTTCTCCTCGCGCGAGTATAGCGACAGTCGCGCGGCATGCGGCGCAACGTGCGTACGGCGGCCGGTCGCTCTCTGTAACTCTCTTATTATTGCCGCCGCTGCCGTTTACTTTTTTTTATTTATTTCATTATATTATACACACTCGCACGTATCGTATATAGTTTTTTTTTATAAAACTAGACACGCACTATCCCGTCGCGGTAGTTTGTAGTGAGGCACAAGTGTCGGGTACATGTACATATATATATACATATATATGTGTGTGTATAGGTGCTTCTCGTATATACACACACCTGGTCCACGTGCTTGTCGTCCCTTTAAACGTGCGAGTATATTCTTGTTGTGCAACACGATAAGAGAGAGATAGAGAGCGAAATCGTTGCAGCCATACGTGCGAAGAGAGCGTAAGTTTTGTGTGCCACTTTTACATGCGGATTAAACTTACGAACAATATGTGATATACCTTTACCGAAAATTTCGACAAATCGCGAAAGCGAGAAAGCGAGGTCGAGGTTATTACAGTCGCCTCTTTGTTTTGGATTGTCGGCGTAGCCACCGGTTTATTTTTGATATTTCGCGCGAAATCGCTCCGGGGGCTTTGTTTTGCGGCTTTGTCCGATTCGTCCCCTGGATTTTACTCTTCCATTGAGAACGATGGCTTGATCGTTACGAGGGGTTGCGCTTGTAAATTGTTAAAAGCGCGATGTGCGGCTGTACGATAATTCAACGCTTCTCATTCAGCCGGCGAGGCTTATATTGTTTCCATAGCGGGTGATCGCCGGGGTTTTAATTTTAGAATAGAATGCAACGGTGTTTGCGCGCGCGCGTTGTCGTTGTCGAATATTTATTCGACAATTCGGAAAGCCATTCGGTTGATGTTTAGCCAAATCAGAATGCGTTTATAGACCCCGCGCATCGAAAATAACAAACGTTTCCCATCTGCGATCCCGTCCCTCTAATTTTTTCGCGAGTATCATACGTGAGTGTGTGTGCGTGTGTATATGGTTTGAATAAAATTTGTACGTTTGGTATATAAACGGGATATGAAAATAGATAGCGTATCGCAAAATTCAAATTTCCCTTATTTTTCGTCCGCAATCAATCACACCCTCCGCGTACAAAGCGCGAACAAATTCAGCGGGGAAATTAATCAAGCAAAAAATATACGAGTCTGCACGCGCCCACGAGCATCAGAAGAATCACCCTTCCCCGTATAGACCCAAAAATAACGCGACTCACTTCGCACCTAAATGAAAACAAACGATGTTCTCTCTCACTCTCTCTCCCTCTCTCTCTCTCTCTCTCTCTCTCTCTCTCTCTCTCTCTCTCTCTCTCTCGCTCCAGCAGTATAGCGAGAAAAAGAGAAAAAGGGAATGCGCGACTATACAGCAAGGGCCGAGGCTGATCAAACGAGACTAAATAGCCTCTGGCCGGTTTGATATATTGAACAAACTCGACGAATTTCCCCGTGGGGGGTTCGAAGGCGTGCTACTATTGCTGGCTTATTTTCTGTTTTTTACTGCTGCTGCTGCTGCCTGATCGGCTTATCGAATTCCCTGAAACAGGGGGATAAGGGTGACGATGCTCGGCTTTTTCTTTATCTTCTATGCTTTCGCGCTGAAAGCGGAGAGACTTGTTTCGGAGGAAATTTTCGGCTGAGTCAGCTATAATTTTTTACGCGCTCATTTTTCCGTTACGCTGTAAACTATAAGTACAGGATAAGCCTGCTTTATTGTGCGTCCTTTCAATCTTCGTTAACGACTGTTACGTATTATACGATTGCAATTATACCATATAGAAACGAAATGCATTTTTTCCACTCGTTAAGCTGATTTTTCAAGCCGTAATACGTTGACTTTGATAATTACGCAAAAGTTTCCGCTGCCGTTGAAAAGAGCACAAAGTAGATGATTTAAAAAAAAAAAAATAACGGTACACTTTATAAGCAAGTCGACTGTACAGCACGTATACATATACATATACGCGGCATGAATGGGCAAAAAAGCAGCGCGTCTATTTCGAAGAAACGAAGGGTATCCATGTCTGCACGCCATTAACCAAATTGAATGGTTACATTGAATGAAATTTTTCTACTTGAATAAGTAATTGATCGCTCTTGGACGTAGAGAGTTGCTGCGCTGCAGTAGCTCTCTTGAAAAAGTCCCGGGCTTTTAAACGACGCGAGACTTGAGAATTCTTGCAAGCCCTTGCTCCATTCGATTGAGAATGTATATAAGTACATAAAGTGCGACATTTAAATTTTAATTTCTCAATATACGAAACGCGGAGTTGTTTTACGGCTTCAATTAAAATGCATACGATGTAGTTTGATGAGAAACTCGCGGAGAAAAATATATTTAATTTTGCAACGCGTATAAAGTGAAAAAAAAATTTAATCAACTAATTGAAAGATATATTTTTTACACATGACATAACGCGCACTCTGATTTAAATGAAAGCTTCTTTTTATTACACAGGACCAAATATTTTCAACCCAAAAGTATATCAAGCCTTTCCCGTCTGTGTGTGCGTTATATGTATTATACAAGTTCGTTATACACCCAAAAGACCGACGATCGAGTAGCCTTCACGAAAGGCAAAAGAAGAGATATAAGGGAGATATCCGAGATCGGTATCGTAGATATGCGACCCACGCGCGTTAACATGACAAAGGGAGACTAGTCTCGACTCCTGGAGTCTGCCGCATACCTACTGATCACAAAAAGAAACGACTATTTTTTCTCCGTCATATCCTACCCACTTTTTACTTCTTTCTTTTCGCGCTCTCTCTCCGTATAACTATAGTTCATCCGGTAGCCATAGCGATCGAGCATTTTTACCCGAAATAGAATTAAATGCGCCGCCGCCGCCGCGACTCTAGCATGCATTAGGCATGAGGGTTCCTTTTTCTCCGTCTTCTTCTCGTATAAGAAATTTGGAGCGAGCCGTTATACACTTTGCGGAAAAATGAGTTATGTAGGCGTCGAGTGAACGAATGAAATACAGCGGCGTCTGCAGTATTTCAGAAATGGTTACACCTATTATACTGCGAACTATATTATACGCTTTTTGGTGCGCAGGAGTATAAGGGATTCAATTCTTTGCGACGTCGCGCTGCGCCGGATGAAAGTGTGGATGGGAAATTGGATATCTGAGTGTTAAATTTTGTAACGAGTTGTCGGCCAGAGTACAGGAAAGTCGATTTTTCCTTTTCGTTTGTAATCGAACACTCCGCTATTGATATAAATATGATTATTCAACTCTCGACAAAATGGAATTCCGTCGTTGTATAAAATTACACCCGCACATCAAAATATAATTAATCAAATAGAAAATTTGCATAAAACTGTTTTCAAATAAAATTATAATCGAGCTGCGTGACCGCTTCATCCTGAAAAGTATACCCATTCAGACTAAACGCCGCCGCCAGTCATATATTGAAAAAGATAAAACGAGCAAAGCGCGACTGCCGGAATCGTAAATCAAGCTTAACGTTCGTACACACAGACACACGTACACACCCACAAAGCGATTGGGTCTTCTTCTCCAGAACATATATATACACACCGCGACGTCGTCGGGCCGGATATGCGTGTCTAGGATGTGCCCATGGGTTTATCTCTCGGTGAGGTGGGCGAAACGAAGAACAGGGGATTTCGCCCGAGTTATGTATATATAACATGAGTTGCTGCGAGAGATGGATATTGTGTATGTCGGATCCGAGAGGTTTTGTAGAATATCGCATGTATATAGTCACTGCGGAGAATTTTCATATAGTGCAGTTTACAACGAAGAGGCTATGTGAAGTAACGTAAAATAGGTCGAATTCTGATGCAGTAATAATTCATGCAAGCTTGAGTTGATAAGCAGCTCCTTGGTTTTTCTTATATTTAAAATATGTGCAGACGTAATCTCGCTGCATTTATAAAGAAAGTAGGTAAACGTATCAGGCTAATCCTCGGTGATTTTTAAATAGAAAAAAAAACGTTACACGTACCTACCCACGTTGCAAAAAATGAGAATTTCCATGTAAGGGCGTCGTATACACTGGCTAGTACATCGTAAAATCGAACCCAACGATCGGTGCCGATCCAGCCCACACATTATAAAAGAGAGAAGCGCAGACGTAATATAGATTAGCCTACTCCTCCGCGGCCGCGTTTTACCATAAACACTCGTTTGTCGCGCAGCCTCTGAGTAGCAGCCACGTTAGAGAGATAAAAACGTCGTATCCGAAGTTACGAGTACGACGATGGCTCAAGAACGGAAGTTCTTAATGAAAGCATATTTTTCACTCTTTTTTTCCTCCCTCTCTCTACTCTTGTCCGTATTTTTAATGAACGAAATTTATGGATGTTTACGAGCGCAGCGAATTAGAAGAAGATTCGCGCTAAAGGGCTTTTAATGAAAAGTTATCGCGCGCGCTCCGTATAATTCATTCTACCTGCAGCGGCTGTACACTCGAATTAATTTTATTTTACAATACAAGCTTTAATAAACAATTTTACCGTCCTCCGCACGCAGTGAATATTCGCTCGCAAAATTTTACGCGAGACCGACCACGTATATATTTATGATCGACGCGCGTACATCACACGCACGACGTCACAACGGCGAAATGAGATATTCATTGGGCAATAAAGCCGTGCGCCGGATGAATAGGAAATTGACAGCCGTCTCTCGTGTGTACTGTATATAGCAGTAGGTCTTCGATCATCTACGTACAGGACGAGATTCTCACGAAACTATAACACAGATTCCTCATATAAGACTGACGCGTTCGTGTCTGAGGTATATACAAAGCGTCGCCCGCATTCGTCTCGATGAGTATTTACCGTGTGTATGGAAGAGGTCGAAGTCAACAAAAGAGCCGCCGTGCGAGATAAACGGGGAAAATTAAGTTGGGAGCTGTTCCAGGCCTCCGAAGTTTGCGCCGCCGCCGGCAGCTGACGACTGGAAGATATATAGGTCGTATACCGTAGAAGACGAACGCGTAGGTATACGTATACGGCTGGAAATTCTCGCGACGTTATAGTATATAGGTGCAAGTTTGGCGAAAGAGTCGCGGTATCAGTGCGAGCTAGCGCGCGGATCTAATTTTAAAAGTTTGCGCGATTACGAGGGAGCAAAGTTTCGACTGATATTAGAGGGCTCGACGCGATAAGTGCTGCGCGATTGATTCGGTTCAAATTTGAATTGATGGGAAAGTTCTTCGAATGCGAGACTGAGTTTAATCGAGTATAGTGTGGCGTTATTGGATATAAGCTATATCGTTTCATTATAAGTAATGCTATTATAACGAGAAATGGTAAACGCAAGTCGTGAGGGATAAGAGCCGGAGGCATTACACGTGTGATAGTAACCGTAAATCTCGCGGCCGTGATGGTACTAATATATACTTTCTCTGAACATCGCGAATGAATCTGCGAAGCGAAGCACATAAATTGACTACTACGAGAATTAAAGAGCTGAAGAGGGAGATATGTAAGAAGCGCTACTACTGCTACTCTCTGCACATTCACTTAAATTCCGCTCGTTATTTTCGGGATTTTTATCCGTAAGGATGTTCGTTAGCGGGTTCCTGTCTCTGATAGCGCATTTTTTTTTCTTTCGACTAGATTATGAATGCGGTTACTCTCGAAATCAAATTGTGTTATATGCCTTGAAATTCACTATCGTCTCTCCGATAAGACGAGTGTACGAAATTTCTGGAATGAAATAATAAGGTTACGCTATACTTTCGTATACGTCGTGTTTTGATATTTTATTTGTCCATGGAAGAAAATGAAACGCTCGAGAAAAATGCGAGTATCAGATGCAGCTCCACTGACGAAACGTCAGCATTAATCTCAGGTGTAACTGCGACGCGCTGCATACCATCGTTCGTTGACTCATCAATCTCATCATCAGTCGAGATTTTTATCCCATTCTACTTTTGAGTAAGGTTATTTATACAATTGCCGGAACGGTGCGCGAAGCGGAAGTATGCGTGTTTCACCTGCTGGTGCATAAAAGCAATAAAAGATTGTGGCTCGTGAGTCTTTGTTTACAGTCGGGAGAGTAAGTGGGCAAATCGATTTAATACGATAAAGTTCGAAATGAAAGGCTTGAATTCGTTTAGATACTGTACCGTGTGATTTAATTACGTAAATCGCTATGTATACTATGTAACATATGACACGGACGAATTTCCAAAATAGAATTTCTATACGGTATTTAATTAACAAATATTTTATTCCCTCTAACAAGGGAATAATACACATTTTCAGATCCACGTTTCCTCTCATAACAGTATCAAGCGAGACATAGCACACATCCCATATATAGTCGCGAGTTTCTTCCACAAGTAAATAACGCATAATCTCCACCACGCCGTTAAGCTAATGATGCGAAAATTTCCCTCGCAGTCGCAGGTATTATATCCGCTAAAGCGTCTAAGCTCGTGATATGTCTATTTGTGCTCTACACCTTGAATGGGATCGTACTATAATGTTGTGAATTTGAATTTGTTCGAAACATTTTCTGAGTCTAGCATAACCTTTAATTCAGAATACTCTAGTAGAGTGCAGTTAATTCACCAGAAAGAGTCAGTCAAATGACGTGACCTACTTGAATTGACGAGTTATAGGTACACATCATTAACGCGCAACATGACAACGTCGTTATATCCATTCTATTAAAAAAGTTATTCCATTAGTCTGTGTCAAGCAGAGGGAACAGGACGCCCCGTAAAAATTACCGCTACATAATGTATACCTACATCTACGTCAATATTGTGGTAAACTCATATATATTATACCCAGGATGAAACTCACCTTGAATGCATCAGGGAAAACGAATGTGACTCACGGTAAAAATTCGGTTCCTCGTGACTCACCTCAAAATTCAGCATCTAAAACGTATGCGTATGTATTCAGATCTCGGGATTACCACAGAAAGAGAGAATGTCAATGGCCTCCTTCCGAAAAATTCTCACTTCCTCAAACACGTATATGTATAATCGTGTAGTATCATATTCTTATGCGAAACTTCCACAGACCTAACCTCAAAAGAGACGTGCACTAACCAACAAAACGTAATTCATTGGTTCACAGGGTGTCCAGAGACAGCCAGAGAGCAACATCGCAGCGCAGCGTAACGGACACGGATGATCCCAGTCCCAGAATTCATCATCATAGCAGCGCTTATCGGCCGCCACTGCTGCGTGTCCGAGGAAACCGTCGCGCCGCCGCAGCGCCACGGGAAGAGGAAGGAGGAGGCGGGGAGGAGATTGTCGATTCTTAAAGGAGAGGCGAGACAGACTCTCGGCAACATTGATGCTGACGGCCACGACACTGCATCAGTAGCGATTGCAGACCGACTCTCATGCCGCCGTTTTTCCATCCGTCGAGGACAGTCGGGGAAGAATCGAACGGACCAACTGCCGACTTTGAAATCTTCGCCGGATTCGTACCGCCGCTTTTTCCATCAGCGAGTGAAGCTCCTGCCGTTGACGACAACATTCCTGCCGGATGCTGATGGACGGGAGTTTTCCTAGTATTTTTGTTAACGACTGCCAACCTAACCTTAGAGAAAAGGGATATTTTAACTACGATCAAGTTCTGTGATTCAAGTTTCCGCGTACACTCGACTCCATCCAACTATATATAGTTCCTGGAAAGCGAAGAAAGCAAGGACATCGGATCATGTCGACACAAAGCGTCCGCCAGGATACTCGAACCTCGCGATACGACTCCGGCCCTTATTGAGATGGATCGAGTCGCCAGTAGGACGATCAGTGAAAAAACCTCCTCCTGACGACGGCGTCCCGAGGAGGAAAGGTTTTGTATACACCATAGTGTGCCTCGTGGTGGTGATACTTGACAGGAGATATTCTCGTACAGTGTAATCGTGCCTTTTTTCGGGAAACAAGTGCTTCATTGTATTTTTTGTGTCGTTGTTTATTATTTTTCTTCGCGGTGACAATGTCGAGGCACAGTCGAAGATCGGAGAGGAGAAGCTTGGGGATCGGAAAGCTGCTGATCGCGCTGATGTTTCTGGCGGTGGTGGCGCTAGCGAGGGGGAAGCCTGCCTTCTCCACTGTCTACGTCGACGACCGAGCGGTGAGTCTTTAATCTTTATTTTTTGTTTTCTTTTGCACGCATTTGGCTATTTTCGGCGCCGAGTGACGACCTTGATTCAGCTGATGACCTTTCGGAGAAGAATCAACGCGTGTTTGATCGATCTGAACCGTTTTAAGATGCTTTTGATGTCGTGTATCGTGAGAGAATAATAGGTATTTGTGTCGTGACTCGAGGGAATGTTATTATCGTTATTAATTAGGGCGTGAAGAGCCAGACTGCTCTCGCTTATCGTATTTTTCGCTCGCCGCCTCATTGAGTCGCGATAGTGGGTTGATTTTTATTAATTGACTGTCGTAGCGTGATCTATCGCATATAAAAATTACAAATTTTTCACTCGACGTTAGTCATGCTTTATATAACGGCGTAAAGCGACAATAAAGTAGAAGGCTTGTTGTGTATCGAGAGCAGTTGCGTTACATGTTTGTATAAGAGATTATCGGGCGTGACTAAATGCGTTTATCTACAAAGTTCAAGTTAATGTCAAAAGACAGAGAGGCAACGACCCTCGCAACGATCATTATATTAGTTTTACGACAAATCTCCTCTACGTGCGTGGGATTTGCCGAGATACTTCGCTAACCTGTATCTGAATGTTAATTTTTCACGATAAAAAAGCGAAAGAGAAAAATGAGCGAAGATGCCATCATTTATATACTCAGCTTCTCCGGAAACGTTTCCACCTTATCTGTGTTATTGTCGGCAAATATTTTTCTTTCACACTCATAATATATTTACAGCTGTACCGCGACGCGGTGTGAAAATTATTCTTTTTTTTTCGAATAGGATAATAGAAGCGCACGCTATAATGCTTAGACGCCGTTATATAGTACATAGAGCTCTGTATTGAAGTGGAAAGCGTATATATAAAAAGAGCTTTTAGTCGTGATATTTTTCCACCATTTCCGAAATGACATCCTGCACTAAAGCTAAAAGCCGCACAGTGCGAGTTAGTCTCTTACCGATAGGCACTAAAAATCCTCGACCTAGAAGTTGTATTGTCACCTACACCTTCTCTGCCACTGCCGCCCCCAATACCATAAAAATACACACACCTATTCGATTTCGTTGGTCGTTCGATTGAGCTAGAACAAAAATTGGCCTATCGCGAGGTTGACTTAATGGAGAAAAGTGGATTTTGCCGACAGCACAATTTTATTGATTTTTATAAAACGAACGTTTCGCGGTAACTCCACAGAGAAAGTTATCATATTTCCAGTACATCTCTATAAAATGAAGTATTATTTGCTCGGACGGACTGCATCCGAGCTCTCCTGATAAATTTTAAGCATTCACGCCCGTAAAAAATTCATCTCTATAACGAGTTCGCTAGCGAGAGTCGGGGCAAAAAATATGCGGTATCGGAGTAGCAAACTGTAATTGGACGAGCAGAGGAAGGGATAGGTTTGGAAAATTTTTTGCGAGAGCTCGCTCCAGAAGTTTTCCGCGCTACTTCCCGGATTATGCTTGTTGCTGCTTCTACCGCCAGGCGAAACTTGTAAAAGTTAGCTGGTGTACGTTTGGCCCTCTCACTCTACATAGTGAAGAGCTCCCATCTTTTTTTGAATAGAAATTTCGTTGTTCCTCTTTTTTTTCGCTAGTGTGGAGTAGAAAGTCCAGCGTAATTAAGGTCACTCATTTTAATTTCAAATCTCCCGGCATTATTCGTGTATTTGAAACGTAAATTAGGCGCGAAGTTTCGGTGTCGAGTTCTTTTCTACATTGTACGTTATATCCAATTTGAAATCTCGCGATAATAATTCACCGCGAGGGCGCAAATGTTTGTTCATTAAACTCGGCGCGTCGATAATAATTTATCAGCTATCGATGGCCACTGTACGCGCGGCATCCGTTTGAATAAATTATAAGGCGTTGTGTCCACACCCGAGTATACATGATTAGATTCCTAGCAATAAAAGCTGGGCGTTTGTGTGTGTATAATAACGTGTAATTAATTGCGAGTAATAACCAACATCATCAGGAGTCGCCGCCGCCTTTGAACTTTTCCTCTAAAACGTCTGGCTTACTACGGATTATTCAGAGTTTTTCCTCACAATGGTTTTTAGTAATACGTCCAGCGCAAAAGCCGCAGGTGCGAGCAAAACGCTCGTGTAAATTATTTCCTCCTCGTTGCCTCTCGGAAGTAATCGCGAAATGAAACTGACAGTGTATTATATGTCCCGCGCGGAAAAGTTAATGAAATTCTACCGAGAAAATTTAGGGTGCACGATTCTGATTAATCGCAGTCATTTATTTTCTCGTTAATATTCTACGTTGAGATTGCTCTTTAAATAAATAATTATCATTATATTACTACTGCGTGATGATACGTATATCATATATTATAAGAGCGATGTTTCGCACTAACGAATCTCGTCCCAGTTCCTATCCTCTCTCCTCTCTCTCTCTCTCTCTCTCTCTCTCTCTCTCTCTCTCTCTCTTGAAAAACCCACTCTACAGACTTCCCGCGTCCGGAAGAACGTATCCAGCTGAGTCGTATAGAGCGCGCGCAGAGAAAGCGAAATTGCGGAGGTCAACGAGTGTGTGTTGCACACAATGCGGGCCACGTGAGGTTGGAATAAGGTGCGGGAAATTAGGGCCGACACTTTTCGTTTCGTGTCGCTGCTGCTGCTGCTGTGCGAAATAAATTATCGCGACGAAGTTTTTCACTTGTGTGACGCAAGAAATTTTGGTCTCTGTGCAAGGAGAATAAAGACTCGTCAAGTCAAGCCAGTCCTAGTAGCGCCAAGCTATACTGAAAACTTGGAGAAAGAAGATTCGAGAGTTAGAATACATATGCGAATAGTTTGAAATGGTGTAGTCGAGGGTGTAGTATCGCTGTTCTCCAACAATTGATTTCAGATTTAGAAAACTTTAAGAAATAGAGTTGGAAATAAAAGATCTGAATTAATAGTTATTTTCTCAAGAGGGTTACGTACCTAATACTTGATATTTTCTCTTACCTTTTTCCGAGATTAGTGGATGAAACGTACCATCCTTTTAATCTTTTCGTTCGTTCGGAAAATGATTTCTCCACTGTTAAAAGACGCTTAAAAATTAAACTTTTGTTCGCAATGTCCTCGACTTTGAGAGATTAAACAGCTGCAGCAGAGATATTGCAATTTGCAACGAAGTCTTGAATTTTAACTGATGCAGCGTCCTCTCTGATGTAGATTTTTTAATCCCCTCGTAGTTCTCGTTAGCGCTCGTCGGGGTTTTATTTAGAATCGCTCGCTTTTGCGCGACGTCGCTTGGTTATAGCGAGGCTCCGACGAGAGAAAAGCGTCGACAAAGCGATGAGTTTCTTGCTACCGCATCCGCGCATATGCGCTTTTTGAAAGCTTGATAAATGATAGCGCAAGAACCGAGTGCGATGACTTACGAGTGAGGCTTAATGTTGCGTTTACGATGTACGTGCGCGTAATTGAGAAAAATGCGGAGGAGAGGGTGGACGCTTGATTAAGTTTGATAAATTAGCAAAATATTGATTCGCGTTCGTGTGTTATTTTTGATAAGTAATGTTTAAATCAAACATGCATAAACAATATGAAAATGTAAAAGCTCTTTCTTCATATCTATTTTTTTGCGATGTTACTGCTCTCGTATATTCCGGCGCGAGTTAGGGATCGTTGGGGAAAAACGTGAAAGCGGCTTTGCGTTTCAGCCGAGTATTAAGTCGTTATTTTTTTTTTTTTTTTCATTTATGCGCGAACATATTTATTTTGTCTCTGTGCGCTGACGGTTACATTATATTTAAACGGCTTAAACATTTCACCTCGGACAAACGCAAAAACTATATACCGTTAAAATATGCCCAAGGAAAACCTTTTGGATTTTCATGCTTCGCTGGAAATTAATCGCTCTCTGAGGTAGAAACGTAGAAGCGGAAGCTCTTTACATATGCATACATGCACTAGAAGTACTTGTTATAGAGGGAAAAACACGCGTGTGTGTGTGTGTGTGTGTGTTATTAAAATAATCCTTTCCGACACGATTCCAAGAAAAATATTACGCGCGAAACAGCAACTCTTCCTCTTGCATTGTATACAGGCATACCAGTTGTTAAAATTGTATCGAAAGCCATTCCTCGACGAAAAAACAGCATACAAACCTATATTTTTTCTCGTCCACTCGAAAACACGGCGCTTAACGAGATGCAAGAAAAACACTCGAGAGCGAACAAACGTGACATTCTCAGAAAAAGTCGTTGCACACAGATTAGCATTATATCTCAGTGTGTTCTAAGCGTCGTTAATTCAAGCTTCGTGCAACGGCTTCTTTCTTCTTCCTCGCTTGCGAGGGCTTTTCCTTCTCGAAGAGCTAACCCTCTTCAGGCTGTGCCGCCTCGTGGTGAGAGTATAGTAGTAGTGTATGGTGGGGCGTTCGATAAGCGCTGCGTGTGAAAATGCACGTGCCCCGGCACGCGAGCTTTTTGTACACAGCTGCAGGATACCCGAGGCTGTGACTAAGAGACTAAACTCTTGTTCGGCTGGCTTTTTTTGTAAACCGCTCTTTACGCGTCAATTTTGTAAATGTCGGTGTTCTCGGTATACTTATATATACAGTAGGCGCGTTTATTTGCAAAAAAGAATAGAGAAATGAAAATTTTATACTGTACACTGAAGCGAGTTCTCGAATTCATCGGCAACAAAGAAGTGCGTGCATAAAGCGCATTATCGACTAGCACGTTCGCAGTTTCGCCTCCTTTCTCTTCGCATGTCACTCCCCCGCATCGCAGCCATCCCCCTTTGTTTTACGTATACACACACGCGCGCGTGACAACGAGCCGCTTCCTATATCGAGCTCTCCCTTATTACGACGTTGCCGTGGGTTGCCAAGCTGCTTCGCTTGCTATGGCTTTTCTTCGATGCACTAACGTTGTTTTCGCTTGTCTCTCTCTCTCTCTCTCTCTCTCTCTCTCTCTCTCTCTCTCTCTCTCTCTCTCTCTCTCTCTGGGGTTCCTCTACAGAGTGAGCGCTTCCGGCCTGAAATTATGCGCGCAGAATTTTTCTCTCTCAAGAGCATGACTTTTTACACAGTCTCTCGTACGTCGTCTGCTCTCGCGGATGATTGAATAGCGCGGAGCTATTTTCTAGAAAATATAAGAGTTTTGCAATTTTCTCGTCGACGTATAACCTGTATAGCACAATTTCGAAGGAAAAGAGAACATTTTATCGTTAGAAGTATATAGAGAGAGAGCTGCGCGCAGGAGCTCGACAGCTTCAACGAGACTAATCACCGAATCCCATCAAGTCCCGCTTGTTTCTTTCTAGTCTGAAGAAATATCTACGTATATATACAGCCGCGAGGCCATTACGCTCGGTCCCGATTTCCCAAACGACTGCATAATCCCGTCGCCGTCGTCTTCATCTCGAAAGCTTCATCCCTCTCTCCTCGGGGGGTATAGCAGATAGAGAGAGGAAAGTCCGGAGAGTAGAGGTATATAGTATAGTCTCTTGCCGGCAAGTAGTCTCGGCATTAGCGAATTCTGGATCGATATAGCCCTCCGACCGAGCGCTCGCTTGATTACCGAGAAGTAATTTCATGACAACGAGATGTAAAGAGATAGAGGGATTTCAGAGTCGAAGGATGAATGCCCTCCTCGTTCTCTCTTTCATATCGGTGCATAGGAATGTGTGCCTTTTTTCGCTATATAAATTTACAGTCTTTGTTCCTTCCGTGTTATAGCTTCCGATGATTCATCCGAAAAACACACCGGCAGACGCGTCCACTTTCCGACGAGTGGCATTGTTTGCTCGCGGTCGTAAAAAAGAAAAGAAAACCCTCGCTCGTAATTTACACCCGCGAAATATATATAGGATATATTCCGTCAAAAGCGCGCGCGATACGAGAAACGCATATTCAAGGGCGCGCTTGACTTTTTGCCAGAGGTCAACGTCGTCGCCGCGCGATTTCCGATCGACGGCGCGGCGCTTATATACTTCGAAACCATTAAAAGCGAGTATATAGTATATACGTGTGTGGTGTACTCGCGCTGGCGCGATCGAGGTCGTTAACTGCAGGAAGCGCCGCCGCATGTGTGTGTGTGTGTGTGTGTGTGTGTGTGTGTTTATGCTCACAAAATGGCCATTCACGAAGAGGGAGAAAGAGAGAGGGAGAGTCACGCCTATATAGTACGACGACGACTTTTCGACGTCGTCGCTTTCTTCTTCTGTCTACTCACCGCGCGATGCCTTGATGTGTGCGTGTATACGTCACGCCGCGGCTTTTATGCGCATGCATGCGGCTGTTAAAAAGAGACTAATTCGAAGAGTTGGCGTTTATGGCTTCCTCCATTGTGCGCGTTTAATTATTGCGATAAAATATATTATATGGTGGTTGGTTTTTTCTCGGAGAATACGGATTTTTGCGTATAACATCTATATCTGCGATACATTGTATGCAAAATCGAGATTTACGATTCGAAGGATTAAAGCTTCAAGAAATAAGACACGCGGCTGTGCTAACAAAGTATTAGGAGCACAATGCTGGTCGCGGTACGTTTTTTGGCAATGACGAATGTGCCACTAGCGTTTTGTGTTTCAAACGCCTTTATTTTGCTTGCACGCGCAGCGACGATGAATTATCACGTCGGTGGTCCTACTGTTCGGAAAAAGAGCCTTTGAGCTCGCGCGCGCGCCCGATGATGTATGCGCGTTTTTTTTTTAATAACAAAAAGCGCCGAAATAAAAGAGTGCAGTATATATAGGGCTATAAATCAGGTTTACTCTTCCGAAAAGTTATTCAATAAAGCGAAAATGATGAATGGATTTCGCCGTAATGCCCCAAGTAGTAACGCACGTATCGGTCAGACGAGTTCACTCTTCCACAAGCCCACGCAGTCCGCATTATGCAATTTTCAAACGTCGCTAATTATTTCAATTATCATCGTCGACTCGTCGGGAAAAGAAACGTCGCACATGATTCATTAGAACAAAAAGTAAAGCAAAATCCAAAGGAGCCACATTAATTAATGTTAATCAAGCGCATGTCTGACTATAAGCTGGCGCTGCGCGCACGTCTGGACGTCAATCATGTATACACTGCATATTGTTGCTCTGTCCTCCTCTTATTCTATTATCGCGGGAGACACTTTCACGCTGCTGCTGCTGCTGCTGCAACAGTGTACATTACACGATTTTTTTTCGCTAAATTTCGATTCTATATTTACACCTCAAGCAACTTTATTAATGAGTTACATTAATTAAAGTTTTCTTCAAATAAAAAGTGTTTAATTCAGCGATGCTTTTATACAGCTCTACGAATTTTCAATAAGTATATAGTAATTTCGAGCGAGTGTCTTGGCGAAAAACTGCGCGGAAACCGACACGATGTTGTAGCAGCAGCAGCATCAGCAGCAACTGTTACAAGGCTAATTGCTATGGAGAAAGTGTGTTTCAAAGCTTGAAGTTTAATAGATTGTAATTATGAAGCGCTTTGATGGGTGCATCGTTTTACACGAGAGGGAACATTTTATATCTTAAACATACATCGTTGACGTTTACGCTATATGAATTCCACGACAGTTTGCTTAGACACGACGCCAATATTTACTTACTTTGTAAAGAGGACAAGCATTAACGATGCGAGTATACTTATTATAGCCGCAATCATCTTACGAACTTCGCAAGAAATCTCTACAGCAATTTTCTCTTCCCAAAAGAAAAAATCCACTATCACGACTATCCCCTTATAACGACAGAGGATCGTTATAGCGCTAACGCCTCGAAACCTGAAACGGCCGTCATTTCGATCCCCGACTAAAATTCTCCCTGGGAAAACTGTGTCGTCCGGATTGTAGCTTATCGCTCGAGGCATTAAGAGCACCTGGCGCTCCGTTTATTTCCAGATGTAGAGAGAGACTACACTCGCCTTCAGACTTGCGCGCATGGCAGAAAATTAAAGTACGTGTCGTCGCGCAGGTGCACTCGTTTTTGATAAAGAGTCGCTTCTATCTTTCTCTCTGTGCTGTTTGCTACTCTGTGTGCTGGGCGCGTGTGCAGTGTCTATATATCCACCGCAACGTGCGCGGGATCGAGATTATATACACACTCGGCTGCGAAGATTCGACGCGGGAGAGATAGTCTTGTGATTTCAGGACTGCGTGGTTTTTTTCCCTCTTTTTGTGGTGTTTGGATTCGCGTTTATCTTATCGGTTGCATGTAGCGTATGTAGGTACCTGTTGGGTACATTACAGTTACAACTTAATTTGAGATGAGATTTACAAATGACGCGTGGGTGTTTGAATTTCCCGCGTGTTTTACGACGTGTGAAACTTCACGCGCTACTCGTTTTTCGTATTGCTGTAGAGTCGAATTTTTTTTAGACTTAATTGGAGCAAGCTTTGCTTTGAAAAAGCGGCTAGAGAATTTCACGGTTTGAATTTTGCAAGATTTTTATCACGCAAGTCTTTAATAAGTCAACTTTAATGACGATGCGGGAATTCTGACCTAAAAAAAGTGGGACGTAACGAGTGCCCTGAATAAAAAACAAGAAAGAAAAACCGATCTGTATATGTATTGCTCTAATAATCAATAATTAAATGCATATTTGATCTGTTTCGTCATTTCTCATTATACTCAATCATGCAACGCAGCATCCTTCTTCCCAGTCCGACGAATAATTACAGAAAGCAATAAGTCATATCGGCGCTTGACGTGCGCAGCACACATAATATGCAGATGCACTGCATCAGCGACGTGTAAAATCACGTGGGAACGAGCAACTCCATTAGACGACGGACACGTCCTCTGCTCTTCTCTGGCGAAAAATAAAAACACAGAGCGACTGCTACACGAGCCCTCAAATAAGTCATTCCAACCGCAAATTGGATCCCCGAGCGACTCGCGAGTGTTCGCTTAATTAAATTACCCGGGAATAAATGCACAAAGGACTTTCCTTAATTTTGCGTTCTCTCTCACTCGCACTCTCTCGCGAAACTTTAGTGCTTAATATTCATCAACGGCTTAATCATGCCAGCTGTTTAATGGGAAAGCTGCTGCGCGCGTGTGTGCTTGCGTGCTTGCATGCAGGGTATAATACTTATAAACAAAAGCTTCTTTTTGCACATCAAGCGCAATACTTCCAGTTTGGAGAGACAGGCGTCGTTAATGGAGTGAGAAACGAGCGTCTAACGATTCGCGAGCGATGCTATGCTTTTATGGACATTGGGCGTGGGAAGGACCGGGAATATAAGTGGGACTCATCAATAGATGTATATCTCGCGTAAATTCGTCGGTATTATATATACAACCGGAATTTTTAATTCTGCATGAGCCAAGAGCTGTCACGAGAGTACAAAGGAGCTCGTTTTAATTCAGGCACCTCTCGCTGATTAGCTCATTTATTATGGACGAGTGGTAGGCGATTCGCGCGTGGATCTCTTATGTTCTCAACGCTCGGGAGACTGTGGCACAGATCTAAGAGAGAGGAGTTTGTCTCGGTCGTTGAAAAATTTACGCAAGATTCTTGCGAGAGACCTAATTAAAAACGCGGACGTGTATATTCGTCGGATACCATGCTGAATGTATATGATGGCTGTCATTCATATAGAAAACAGAGTGACACGAACAAATATTGACAACGTACATTAGTATTAAAATTAAAATTAAAATTAAAGGTTCGCGATATACATTTTAATATTCATATACGAAACGTACGGTTAATTATTCAAAATCACATACGCAGTCGATCAAATCCTGATCAATTTATCATCCGCATGAATATTCAATCCCCAATCAAAGGACAAAACCTCTTTCCATCAGCATCAGCAACGTCCAATTGAATACATAAATCGCGCACATGTCGCGTCGCCGGGGCAGCTTCCCAGAAAAATGTAACGAATAAACGCGAAGCCGCAGCAAAGTCGTCTGAAGGACGTCGGCGCGCAGCATATATTCGTAACGCGAGAACTCGAACCAGTTCTCGCGTGTACTGTAATTAGTAACACATGTCGACGACCAGCTGTATACTTACCTCCCCAATATATTCGCGGACGTGCAGTATTATATAGAGATGCCTCACTGGCACAAAGGATCGAGCGGTTATAGGTATGGACATTATCGTTTCGGCGGAGAATACTTAGTCGTCGATTGTTCTAGTTACAGAGATTATTTAACAAAAAAGTGCATATTAACTTTGTTCGGGAACTGATTTGTGGTACCTGAACAGGAAACGAATGACTGTTACCTTTATTACATAAAAGTTATAACAGTGATTCGTTTCTTACGTAGATACCAGAAATCAGTTTCTCAATAAAGTTTCATCCGAATCCGTTTCCTGGAGATCATGCGGTAGTCTCGTTTACCCAATCGATCTATTTACCGTCTGACAAAGCCTCAGCCCAAGCAAATTTATCACAACTTTTGATTGCTACGACAAAAACTTTCTGCTGTTCTGTTAACAGAAACAACAGAAGTAAGCCGGAGCGTTTCATTATCAGCCGCTAATCGTCTTCAGCATCAGTAGTAGCCTCAAAGCAAACACTGCAAAAGTCATAATCAAGCTCCCGAGCCCGTTAATTTCTTCTCGACCCAATAATCAGAAGTCCCTCCCTCTCTCTTCTCTCGTTTGACGAGAGCAAACTCCGAGGAAAAACTTCATAATCCCCGACGAACTTTTGCACCGTATCCACCGAGGGAAAATCGAGAAAAGCCGTCAAATTAGCCGGGCTCGCGAGCATAGACAATGAAATCTCCCGCAAAGGAGAAGAGGCCGGGGCCAGGTCTTAATTGGCGTTACTTTGCCCGCTGAAATCGTGATTAAAATCCAAATCGGCGGTCGCTTGTGTTTTCGCGAGAGTAGTTTACTCCTTTGTGTCTTCTCCCACTCTACTTCTCCGGGTGTTCCTTATAGACACGTAATAAACCGCCTTTTTCTCTCTCTTGCCACGGAGAGAGAGAGAGAGAGAGAGAGAGAGAGAGAGAGAGAAACGAGGAACTGTGAGCAGCGCGTGTAAACGCAGGGTTGCAAGCTACTACTTGAGTCGTAACTACTTCGTTAGCGAGATTTCCATATTATTTCCACAGCCGGGGACGAGAGAGGAGCTAACTGGAATCGAGAGGGAGTCGACCGAGTTTCCGACAGACTCCGCGTGTACGTATATATATGCGCCTCTCTCTGCGACGACGCAACTTTAATCTGAAAACGAGAGAGTGTATATACAGTACGGGCTGTGCTGCTGCGCAGAGTGTGTGTACCGAGGAGAGACTGCGTAGTCGCGCTGCAGGAGCTTAATTCGAGCCGATGGGATGGATGGGAGACAGCTTATAGATGCGAAGCAAATCTTGTTTGAATCGTGTTTATTGGAAGCATCGGGCAATCGTTAGTCATATATAGAAGCTGTTTGGGTCCTTTTATTGCGATGCTCGTGGGATATTGGTTGGTTCTCTCGGTAGGAAGATCCGTAGATTTTAGCTTGTTTGCTGTTTGGTCTGAAAGAAGCTAGTCATAAAAATCGAGGAACAAGGCGTAAATTCAGTTTTATGAGTTAGGCCGGTTGCCAGCATTTCTTTTCTAATCGTTATTCGTTCGCACACAAGCGAAGATGATGTTTCCATAATCTTTCCACGCCAAGAAAGTACATCACTAATAATGACTCAGAGTTGATCTTGCTACACGTGTATTTTTCAAACAACAGATCTGAAAAAATTTATTATCGACAGCGTTCACGCGGAATTCATCGAGTCGCAGAACACTTTGTTCGCTATCTCTACCGATTGTATACAATCGCTAATAGGTTTTTTTTTTTTTTTGTAAAAACTTTGAGACAAACGCTCGATTCATCTCTCTCGCGCGCCATAAAGATCGACGGACACAAAAGAAGCTGGCAACGTTATCGCCATTAATTGGATTCGTCACAAACTTGAATCACGGCTCAAAGCGACGAACGGATTAATTGCTGCGGACTTGCAGTAGAACGTGATCTATATTATATTTCGCTATACAACTATAAATCCCGCGCGTCGAGGAAAAAGGGACACGATCTCGCGTCTTACTCAACTCCGCAGATGACGCAGCGCGAGAAAAACACAAAGAACTTTTCCCCGCGGATGTAGAGAAAAATTACATATATCGCCGATCGAACGTGACGATTCGGTCGAGCTTTATCGGTGCACGTGCTTCCGGTCAAGTTGTCTTCGCTGAGCTGTAGACTTGTAGTATTATAACTTCTTCGCGCGTCAATGATGATGATGATGAGCGGATGTAATTTGTAGATACTGCTATTGGGAGAAAAAGAGATATAGATAGTGGCAGTTAATGAAGAGGCATCTGTTTAAAGATGTTATAATTACGGCAGTTTTTAATTTACTGATCACAGTACTGTAAAGTAAAACTTGTAAATATAATGTTGACAAACTTATCTTTCAGTACAAGTTTTAATATACTCTTGTCTACTCGGCCTGAACCTTTATCCATACTGTAGAAGAGCTTGGTATCAGTGAAAATTGCGAAAGATCGATGCTCGTTATCCGAAGTAAATTCAGCGTGTATGCGATATGCTACGCAGACTTGACTTTTCTTTTTATTTACGCTCTCTTGCCTATCGGCGCTCTTCCCCTTTCGATTCCAGATACGCTCGAATCTTGAACAATGTTTCATAATTCTGTAGCGGAAGATACTAGAGCAGCATGTTTAAATTTTCTCGTATTTTTACGTAATTCTTAAACATTAGTTAACGATGTTTATTTTAAGAGTCTGCGTCTGCAGTCTGTTGCTTACATAAATTCGATTGCCAGCCCCCTCATATTATATAGATACAGAATGACAATTACGAATTTCACGAAAAATAAAATCCTCAAAGCCCTGAAACGCAAGCGTTACAGTGACTCATAGCCCGCAGCGGTAGTAGCAGTAGCAAAAAGAGAGCCGTCAATTCACACGTCATAATCCATCCGTCTCGAATTTCGAAAAAGTAACAAAAGCCACGAAACTTCAGCCAGTGTAAAAACCAACAAAAAAGACCCTCAGCGCGCGCGACTTCCCCTCGTCCCATTCACTCATCCAAGCTCACTCTCACAATAATCGCTCGGCACCGCGCGCGTATATAGCCGTATAAACGTCAGCCAAGTGTGAGCATCTCGCGTGCGCTTATCGTGCAGACGCCGCTTTTTTCGTGCCCGGCCTCCTCTGCGGGCGCATCGTGAGACACGCGTGAATGAAAAGCTCGCTTGTGTGGGAAATCATCGTGTGGGAGGCGAGAGAGAGAGAGAGAGAGAGAGAGAGAGAGAGAGAGAGAGAGAGAGAGAGAGAGAGAGAGAGAGAGAGAGAGAGAGAGAGAGGGGGAACTAGAAGCTGATGGTATAATGAGAAGCTTGATGAACGTGTGCTGGTGTTTGGCTTATTATCCTGTAGCGTGTATTATCTCTGTTGTGCGCGATTTAGGCTGTGTTTGAGATTGTAATTGGTGCGTTGCCTGACGTTATGCTGCATGAATGGAAGTTCGCGAAATTGTGATTGTGCATTCACATTAAGAAACTTTTTTATCCCAATACTTATTAGGTTCATCAAAATCAGACCTGGCCATTTTATACTATTAAAAGACTGTTTACCGTACAATGTCTGCGTATGTTTAAATTTCCAACCTGAAAAAGGAAAAATTCAGAAAATACGATAACAAGGAGTGTATTTCGATTATATTGTCGTGGAAATCTCGACCTTTTTAAATAAAAATTTGAAGCTTACTTGTGTACCAAACATTTTTATATTTTAAAACACTGTTACGAGTCTAAATTAAATTAAATTTTAATGTATATATGCGTAAGTGTGGATTGCTAAAGCGATATCAATTACCAAAACACAGCAGTTTTGGACTGGCTCTTTTTCGCGAACGCTTTCTTCATCTCCTAAACTCTCCGTGTCTGTGACAGGTGAAAATAGGTGGCGCATAGGTGCTTTTTCGTTTTCTTCATAACAATATGCGCGCCGAATCTAGATATAGTGGTATGCCCAGCAATGCTAAAACTGCTTTCTTTTTGGCCTACTGATTCGGCCGCCCCTGCTATAACTGCGCGTGAAGTGCGTCCAAAGTCTCCAATAGGAAAGAACTTTCCGAATAAGATATTTTCACGTGACTCTTCATAGCCTCCACTGCCTTGCTGGCGTTACCCATCCTCAAATCGATGCTCATCGAATTATCGATGAATCGCGTTAATTGAAACGCAAACTTCCGCACTGACTCTCCACGATTTTCCGTCTTACTCCGCTGTAACTCCTGTATACTCTCATCAGCCAACAGCTAGCTACTCTCCCAGATTGTATCAATTTCGAAAACTCCTCTCTCCGCGCGCGGCGCACACAGTAGACAGCAGACTCGTATAGAGAGACGAGCTAAACCCATAACTCCGTTCGCCGTGGCTCGTGTTTTTCGGGCGCTTCCTCGTGGATGACGTCACCCTTCCGGCGCCACTCGCACTCAGCTGTCTGTCTACTCCCCTATATACGTATCCTCTCGGCTTAAAGCTGACCCTTCGCCGAAGTGCATCGCGGTATTATACACATGAACCGACTATACTAGCGAAGCACTTTGTGATACGGGCTCGTTGAGACTCATTAGGAGGCGGGAGACAAAAAATTGTTCCGTGGAAACACTTGGATCTTCTTCTTCTTCGCTTTAATCGTCGTGAGCAAGGGAGAGTGACGGATGAGCTGTTAATGACGCGAAATGTTTGAGGAACAAAAAACGGGTTAGTGTGCTTAGTTTTAGTCCGACCATACGCGCGACTACCGTGTGTATTTACTTTAATCGCACGCATTGACCTGTGCACTGCTTCGCTCGAATAAACCCCTATATCCAAAGTCCAAGAGCGAGCCCTCGTTGCCATAATCTCTTGTCCATCAGAGCGCGCAAGCAAATACTCGCTATAGAGGAGAGCGAGTAAACATACGCGTCAACGCCCGCGCCGTCCCTTACAAGTGCTGCAACTCGGCAAACATCGCTCCCAGTCCATCTCGAGGCCATCCATTATAAAATGCCAAGTTATAGAGCGACAACAAGCGGAAAAGCCTGGGCTGTATGCATTTTCATACTGGCTTGAGTTTCGCTCCTTTCAGAGCTCTACTGCACGCTCGTATTTACACTCGAGCCTCGACGCAGTGTTGTTATTTCCCGCGAGGGGGTCGTCGCCGTCTCTCGGACGATCAGCCCTAGAATCGATACACAGCAGCATGCAAACAGGCGCACAGAGAGGGTGTGTACGCAGACGAGAATTCTGATGAATATTCAAATTCGAGCGCGCGCTCGAGTTTTTATTTGCAGCTCGCCGTGTCGGGTGCTTTTTTCGAGGAAGAGTTTCGCAGGCGCCGTTCTCATCTCTTCTCCCCGCGAGACCAGTTTTTGCCGTTCGATTAATGGCCAAAGTTGCGCTGGGGAGTGTTATCATAGACGAATTTCGTCATTTTTATCCGATTCGTTATCCAAACCGCTAATCTTCTCTCTTCGTCAAACTCGGCACTGCAGCCAATCCATAAATCCCGGCTCTTCGCAAACAGTTTTCAAACTCATCCATCACGCGCTTGAGAGCGATTAAACCGCGCGCTCTACTCTCGCTCTCGATGAGCATCGCAGAGCTGCCAAACAAAATCGCGTCGTGTATATATGTACCTATACACACCGAAATTGAGGTTCAAGAAACTAGGATGTATAAAACTCGTCTATCTATGTAGCATCAGCGTGTCTCAGTACTCTCACAAGTCAAGAGAGGGATGGCGCAGCGACTCATCGTTCACTTTGGGTACGGATAAAGAATGTATGCTGAATATTCGGGTTTTCTCGCGCAGCCTGGTGTATACTCCTCCGCACGACGTATATATTATGTACACACGCATATCTTACATTTTGAACGTGCGTCATGTGCATTGTGAGAGCTTGGCCGGGAGCAGTATTGGATTCTGCTGAATGAAAAATTCCTGTTTGGATGTATGTTTCATGAGGCTTTATTTTCCGGGGATATATGGTGCTGGTTTTGATGATCCGCATTTTAGTGGCACTATCATTCATATAAATAGAAATGTTGCAGTGGAAGCTTGCACGTAAGGGTACGCGAGTTATAGTAGATTCAAAAGAGATTGCTCCACACAACGGAATGTTTTTCATTCAAAGGGTTTGTTACATAAGCGTATCATCAGGCTTTGCGTTGGTTATTCACGCGCATTTTCTACTCTAACTCTCTCTCTCTCTCTCTGTCGTGGGAGTTGCGCAATTTGTTTCGCCTTTTAGTTAAAGCGAATATTGTAAAAGGTTTTTTAGAAAACCGCTTAAGACTTTAGACGTGTTTTGTGTTTCGCGCGCAGTTATAGTATGAGCGGCCGCGGCAGCAGGCTAATAAACAATATTGTTACGAGGAAAATGGAAAAGTACCTATGCGCCACCTTTGTTCACTTGTCGCAGACACGGAGAGTTTAGGCGGTGACGAAAAGACTCGCGAAAGGGCCAGTCCAAAACTGCTTTGGTTTGGTAATTGATATCGCTCTAGCAGTGCACACGTACGTAAGTATACCTACATTAAAATTAAATTTTATTTAGATTCGCAACAGTGTTTTTACAATATAGAAAATCTAAGTGCGCCTCGCGCACCTCTTATTATACCATCAATTATATCTTTTGATTTGAAATTTTGCCGCCTGCTGAGCACTAACAGTTCAAAGCGTTTGTATGTTATGTAATAATATTCGCGTTCCTAAATTCTTGTACCAGGCGATTGGAAATCAATTAAATGCTTCACATCAGTTCTTTAAGAAAGGAACAAAATATTGGGTACATAAGTAAGCTTCAAATTTTGATATCAAAAAGTCGAGACAATATTTCCGCGACTTGATGACCATGATACCATGTCTTTTTTAGAGTACTAGGAAAATCGACCGCGCTTCGCGCGGGTAATATCGTTACGCACTTCTTTCTTTATATTCTAAATAGAATCCAAACCTTAACATTTTCCTTACTCTATAATAATTATAATACGTTTGTATATATGTATCTTGTCTCACCAATCATATATCACGCAATATAATGTAGGTTATGTGCTTTTCAATTTTTGAGGTTAGATATTCGTTATTTATTTTATAGATAAATAATTAATTGTTACAAACCTAATCTCAGAATTTAAATTAATAAAATACGATCGTTTTTTATTAAACTCGTTACCATTCAAATTCAAATATTGAATTTTAAATGTTGGCGCCATCTAAACCGGATACACATTGTAGACCAATCACGTTCAGCGCTAACTTCATTTATAGGCTTCACAACATCCGATCATGACTTTTTTAAGAGAGGATAGGATTGAAAACCATATTTTCTCTTTGCAAAATCTCGGCACATTTTCAAAGAACAGTAGCGACAATCATCCTTCAGATATCGCAAGTATATTCGCCTGGAATATAGAGAGAACATCTCCATCCTCGAAATTACATACCATATCCGCCTACGGCGAATCGCGTCTCGCATACGTAAATCCTCGCGAGCATGATATATCCCCGAGAAAAATACACGTCTAGAGCGGTTTTCCCGCGGCGCCTCATCAGCGAATAATCACGTTCGCGCATGTATTATAACGAACCTGGAAAACCGGTCGTGCACTTCTATTCAGCGCGGGTCATCTCGAGAGTTCCATTTCTCTTAAATCGGATGGCGCAAGGACGTCTCTCTCGACGACTTTTTCTCCTTGTACAGCGTACAACGCGTATACCGCGGCAATTTTCAGCCTGATTGTGCGCGATTATGTATACGCAGGAGAAAGAACTGAGAGAGAGAAAGGAACGAGATACGGATCTATTATATGCGAAGGTGCAGTGTAGGTTTACGGCTCTCTTGCGAGGATTATATTTTTTAATGCCGCTAACGACCCTGGAGCGCGTATTATTTCTCGCATTTTTTTCTCGGGTGAATGAGTAATTTGCGCGTTGTATACTTTGTTTGGAATACGCGCTTAATAGCTCTTTATCGGCTATTAATTACTCGCGCGCGTTGCGCGAGGTTTTCTTGCACAAAGCCGATCGTTTCGCTCTTAACGGATACCGCTATGGTAAGTACTTAACGTTTTTAAACGCGCTGGAGAGAGATTCAACACTTATCGCGATCGATTATTCTTTTGTTCTATCGACAAATAACGTCGCAAAATAAAGTAAACGATCCCAGTCACCGATAACTTGGAAGAAATAAAATACAGACCGATGCAGGAGGAGTCACAAATCCGAAAGGCTTATTTTCGAGAAAACAATTATAGGTCCCTCGAAGCTTCGGAATTAGTCCAGCTGTTGACTCTCTGAATCATGCCCCCAATAAACAGTGACGCGGAGAGCCTTGACGCCTCTATATATCTGCTGTCACGTAAGTATGTACAAACGCACGAACACAAGCATCGATATCTATTTCCGATCTCTCAACCCTTTTCACACCTTGCAGAACACAAGGACGCGAGAGAGAGAGAGAGAGAGAGAGAGAGAGAGAGAGAGAGAGAGAGAGAGAGAGAGAGAGAGAGACGTCCTCTATATTGTATTACGTATTGTGTTACTTAGACCTATACAGAACACTATTGTATACAGCCGCAGCGCCGCCGGCGCGACAACGTTTCATGCATGAATATCCAGTATATTACAGAGCTGGAGCTCGCCAATCATGCTGCAAACACTGTAACTCTAAACAATATTCACGGGCTGTCTCTGCTGCCGCTTCAAGTACCAGCAGCTGCGCGTCGCGCATACACATGCATATACATCCATAACGCGCGCGGAGGCGTGGTTTCGCCAAGTCTCCCCGTGTGTGTCCTTAATAGCTCTCGCCCGGTTATAAATTTAATTATACACGAGGAGAAGCGCGTGTGCGAGTGTGTGTGTGTGTGTCTGAGTCACCGTTGTACGCGCGCGATCGAAGCTCTGGTATATACATTACTGCTTCCTAGTCGCGTCGAAGCTGGGAAGAGAGAGAGAGAGAGAGAGAGAGAGAGAGAGAAAGCACGGAGACAAGTAGAAGAAGAAGAGGAGGAGAGACGTCGCGACGTCGCGGCACACACTATATCCGGATCGTCGGAAATGTCGTTCGCTCGAGATGAAACGCTTGCCGAGCGGGAGAGAGGCTGAATTGAATAAAACACACACGCGAGTGTGTATATGGATGCAGGTTGTATACAGTGCTAACGGTTGCGTGAATGCTTGATTTTCGGGAGATAATAGGCATTGTTGCGGGGTTACGAGCGAAAAGAAAGTCGTCACTCGGGCTAATCGATTGCGACAGTCGTTCGCAACGTGTTCTCTCCGTCATCTGATTCATCAATCATACGTGCGACAAGTGATTCGTTCGCAACAAAAACTGTCGGGCTTCCGCGTACTTCCCATTAATCCGAAAAATTGCCTGTCATTCCGATCGGAAATATCCTTACGTGCTAGGAGCTGCAGCTATGCATAGATTACTATTCGCGACCGCAATGTGCGTCTGCGTGATTTTCTGCCGTCTCATGCGGGTTTCATTCGTCGTCGACGGCTAATAAAGAGGAAAGCATATCTACGTGCGCGTATTTATTAGGATTATATCCAGGCGCGACTGCATTGTGGTTTTTTCAAACACTCCGTGCGCTTATTCGCATATTTTTGAATTCAATTATCACACGAGGTACGAGGAATCGACGCTAAAAATATTGCAAGTGGGTTTCCCCGAATCAATTTACGTCCGACGTTCTTTAAACCGAAAGAAAAAAAAACGCACTCTGCATTCGAATTCACCACGTTAGAGTGGTCTAATGACACGTCGCTGTCCAATATTCTATACGTCGAAAAAATTTGCTCGCAATCGTCGTGATGAAAGTCCATTGAAGGACACATAAGCGGACGAGAGGCCAAATAGACGACGACGATGTGTTACGTGACATCCTCGTGCAATTAAAATCAAGGACGACGATCGATTCCATTTCAGCACGTAGAGGGACTTAGACATTTTTTTCCGCTCTGTAATAATCACTTTTCTCGAGAAGACGATGAGTTTCGAAATTGCCGAGCGAGGCGGAGCGGTGAATCAGTCGCTGCTCTCGCGGTAAGCTTCCTCAAATATTACAACCGATGCACCGTGAAAATAATAACAGTGTGAGTGTAGAGCAGATGAGGATATAACGATGGAAGTTTTCGAGCGCGATCTTGTTAGTGTACATTCGTGAATCACTTCCGGTCTGCCAAAATTCCAAGTGGGAACGGGATTTCGGTGCTTTATATATACGGCGCGACGTCGACATTTTTTGTTGGTGAGATACTTTTTCACGCTTTGACGAGTCGTCGCCTCTTGCGATTATAAATTCATTCTTACTTGTTGTAGGAAAAAATATATATAATATTCGGTTAGAGCTGGGGCTCAGAAAGTCGAATGAAAATATTCTGGTCTCTTCTCTTAGGCTGATCATTTTTCTTGCTTTCTAGGCCATCAATTGTATTATTTTTATTCGATTCGATCAGAAGATGCTATAGCATCGTGATAACAGTCCTGAAAGAAAACAGTTTTAGATGTGCCTATTGCTTCAGCACCGTTTCTTTGAGTCTCTGGCTATGGCGCCGATAGGTGGCGCATAAGCGCTTTGTTACCCACATCTTAATCATGCGCTCAGAATGAATACATAGCGGTGTGCCACCGGTTTTAAGCAAAATCGCCTTGTTCGTCCTGCTTGATGGCCGCTCATGCTGTAACTGTAACTTAGCAAAAATGTTCGTTTTTTAAAAAATTATCGCATGACTGTGGATTGTTGGATTTTTAGTGACAAAACAGCCATTTTTCATAATTAAACTTTTTATTTAAAAGCTACGGCAAAATCTCGATCTAATTTTCCGCGTTTATACTTCGCGCGTTCTATTCTCTCTAGTTGCCGAACTGGCCATCGTATACGAGAGCAATTAATAAAATTTCCCGCTTCCAACAAAGACTTTTTCCCCAACGCTATAGAGCGCGAGACCGATGAGTAATTTCGGCGCGTATAGCTTTTCGCACGCGCGAATATGACGCTTCATACATTGCCGGCTTTCGAAACAAAGAAGCGCCTTGTACACGCGCGATGCGAGAGTTTCCCGGCGGCACAATGAGCTTTTGTGCTCCGAGCTTTCGAGATTTTCGTTTTCGCGCACGTACTGCCGGATAATTTCGTTTTATTGGATTATACGTCCGAAAAAAGTATAGACCTTCGTCGCGCACGGATTAACGCGATTTTTTTTTTTTTTGCTTTCCGCTTTCTGTTGTATGAAGTTCGCCGATATACTGAAATGGATTGAAATTCGGAGAGAAATAGAAAATAATTCTCGGACAATAATACTTTTCTTCGTTTGAAATGGCACCTGATTTATCGAAGCATGAATTCTCAAATTTCCAATGCATTTTGCATTACATTTTCCACGCCGCGCGTAACTTCCTCGCAAATGAACAACAATTTCGAATCGATTGAATTTTGAGCAGAGCGCCTCACATTTCCAGAAACCAGCAGACCGACTTCCTGACAAAAACTTTTCATCCTGCATTCGCAGGACTCGTGCAAACGTAATCCAAGTGAATCGCGACGTAGAAAAATCCTACCGCATCTAAAAAAAAAGGGATAGAATATATATTCCGCGCGTATATAAGAACATACACGAACACAGCGAACCATCCCGGAGTATAAAACTCGAGCCTTTATATTCATAAAAATTCGCTGCATCCGAATGAGTCTCGTAAAGAGCCGAGCTCGCGATATTTCGCTGAAAAACAACGGACTCAGGAAGAGAGAAAAAATATAAATAAGCAGCAGTGGCGGCGGGAGATTGCGTAATGGAGACTTTGTTGCAAAATTCAGGAGCAGCTGCGCTGTGGCCGAGAGGTTAAACAACGTGTGCTTGCAAGCTATGTATATATACCGCTCTGCTTTCGTCCGCGCGCAATGACATTAAACCCCTGAGGCTGTTGTTGCTGCGCTTCGTGATGTTTCTAGGGGAGTCTGTGTGTCTTTGCTTTATTTTTTTTTTCCTCCCTTCTGGAATTTCGCGAGTTTTTTCGCGTGTGACGCGGTGCTTTTTTCGGTTGGGCGTATAATACGGTTTTAGCCTGGCTTTATGTTTGGAGAGAGTAAAATGCGGTAGGCGGCCTGCGTGTAATTAAAATAATTATAATTATTTTCGTGCTTGGACTTTGAGATGGCTATCCGGACGGAGAAAAAATGTAACTGTATATTATGCTCTCGCGCGGTAAAAAAATGTCGCCCCGAAAAAAGCTCTCCTCCATCATCATCCGCGCGTCAGCTGTGTGTCAGATAAACGACCGACATATAGCACTGTATCTTTCTGTCGTGGAGCGCAAGGGTGTGTGAAGAAAGTACGTGTATAGCGAGAGTCTCGGGGGATTAGTCACCGTGGGACTGTGTCAATCGACCTGTGTGTTACAGTTTGCGTGTACACACTGAGTAGGCGTTTCGATCAGTGGGTTAATCAAGCTTGAATACGTCGTCTACATTTTTATATGTTTGTGGGATTTGAGGTGTAGGCATATATGGTTTAGTGATGGAGATATTGGTTTAACAGATAACAATAGTTTATTAATAACAAGATAACTAACAATGACGCTCTCTCGAGTCTCGGTCGATCGCCAGGCCGACCGAAAGCGCAACTGTCTCAAACGTCCGCTCTCGCCCACGTCCCAAATCACACTCTCTCTAGGCCTGCTGGCCCATCTCGGAACTGCCCTTCCGATCTCTCTCGCTCTCTCTCTCTCTCTCTCTCTCTCTCTCTCTCTCTCTCTCTCTCTCTCTCACGCATCCCTCTAGCGTACTTCACCCTAAGCTTCTCTCTCTCACTCTCACGCAGCCCTCTGGCGTACTTCCCTCTAACCTTCTCTCTAGGACCTTACCTAGAGAGAAGCTAGCGAGTATTCTTATCTCTCTCATACTCACATTCCCACATGTTTGTTGTACGTTTTTAACGATTTGTACGTTTATTTTCTGTGAAATGATATTTTTATAAACATCGCTACGGGCGTGTCACCAAAATAAAGCTCACCGGAGAGCTTTCGGGGAGTATCGATTTGATTAAAGGTCGGTCTCTCTGCGCCCCGTGTAATTTGATTGAGTTTGCGGAAATTTAATAAAAAAATAGTTCAACCCAATTTTTCCTCCGCAGAATACAAATGAAATTTAAAAGCTGTATCGGGCGGGAGACCACATCGGGAACAATTTCGTTCAACCGAGTTCCCAAAAGAGTTAACTGATGTTCGGGAATTCTGTCGAGTACATATTCGCGCATGCGGGAATAAAAATAAATTTAAAAAAAATAAATAAATCGATCAATCAGCTGGAAGATATATCACGTGCGCAAACACTCGACGAGCAAAACACAAAAGCCCCGTGGCAATCAATCTCTGAAAGCTCTCTATTGATCTCGCAATCCAAACACACCGAATCAAAGCAGTACAGTACGACAAAATCAAGCTCCCTCTCTCCCACGGAGTAGCACCGAATCCTCCTAATCACGCACATATCCAGCTCTCTGACCTTGCGCGCCTCAAGAGTGAAAGCTTTGCCCGTCTTCATGAATGGTCTTATAACCTCCCAACTCGAGGCAAAGATCAATGGCCCGCCGCCGCGTGATGTCTGGCAATTAACGGAAACCGCCACCGCACAGCAGACAGCTTGAAAATCGCGCGTTAGTGGGGGCGAGGACCTGCGTCCGGTGACCCGCCGCCGACAACGTGTAGCTGCAGTATACAGAGAATACGACTCTCTAGTATAGCCGGGAATGTATATAAAAGCTGAGAGAGAGAGAGAGAGAGAGAGAGCCTCGGCGCAGTAGTCGGCTAAATTTAGAGGCGATTTATTTATAGACGCCGAGAGACGAGTCGACGCGTTAGGGAATATCGCGGTGGAATTGAGAGAATATGCTGTTACTGGGAAATGGGAGAGATTTCGGTCTGGTTCTGGGAATTTTCGGGGTGGGCGGGAAAATTTATTCCGAGAAGGGGTGTGTACAGTAGTTTTAAGCTGGTAAGAATATCGTTCGAATTTTTAATTCTTAAATACGAATATTATACATTCTATAACATTGTGCCAAAAGTAAGGTCATATCCCACTTAAATAAATCCAGACTCGCCGCTCTGCAAAGCGCCTCAGGACGCGCTAGACGCGCTAAAAGTCAAAAACAAGAATACGAGCCGTAAAATTAGAAAACCCATCAAAGCGAGCTTCCGACTGCGGGTGTGCGCCGCTGCAGACGGACGGGATTTCATTTCATCCGCCGGTTCGTCTGACGCGATTTTACCTACTTTGCTCTCTTTGGCATTTAGAAAGTAAACCTACTGCTGCAACCCTTTCGCTTTTTTTTCTGCGTCTTGATTCGTCAACGATGCTATAGATTATACGCACAGTAGTTTTGTCTACGGCCGCTTTTTACGTGAGAGCCCCCTGCTGCCTGGGTCTGCGTGCTCTTGAAAAATGGTCCAAGGCTATGAGCATCGAGTGGAGCTCTATATTTAGTAAACATCGGGGCTTCTCTCGATGCTTTGCTTTACGTTCTTGGGTTAGTGTACGTGTTTCTATTGTTTTGGGATCTTCCTAAAGTCTCCGGATTGATATACCAGCATCAAATCAACGCAATCAGAATCTCCCGTTCAGACTCCTCTCAAAAAGCCGGCTGCGATTAATATCAATTCTTCCACTCGGATCAATTCAAAGTCCTCGTGCACAGCAATCTCGATGCATCTTAAACACAGCCAATCGAATACAACACAGGCGCCGCGAATCTCCCGGTTACCACAGCAAACTCTTTCAGGAATTCAACACACACGCGCTTCTCTTCGCTATACACTTCGATTAATTCTATAAGGCAGTCATGCGCGCGTTTGGAGAAAAGATCTTGCACACATTACAGCTATCTACGCCGAACACACAGGGCAGACGTTCAGTCGTAAAGCCTGAGCTCGCGCTATAAGGGACAGATAAGGAAAATTCATAAAGAGATCAACGAACGCGCACACTTACAGAGATAAGGATACGAGAGAGCGAGGATGACGTCGATGACGAGTCTGCGCGCGTGTGTTCAATGTTCAAGCTTGACGCGCGGCCGTAAAGTCGGACGATGCTCGAGTTTATGGTGTTTTGTTTTATGGAACTGCTTCGCGGAATATAGCCTTGCATTATACCGCGTATTCTTATAATGGTAAATTATGTTGAGAGAGGAAGTGATTTGAGCATATATTACGACAACGCGTTGTTCGATGTATTTGCCATCAGAGGAGAGCGAAGCGTTCATGAAGCGAGAAATTTATCGAACTCCGCGTCCATACGGATATGTAATTGCTGTCTGCATATAATCACGTGCCTTATAACCGTTGACTCCACGACTGTGATGTGTAAAAATTTTCAGCGGAATTTACGATGCAGTTTGAAATTTACCGTGAGTTTTATCGTCATCAGTTGCCACCAGTATAATTGTCATTCTCTTCAATTAGTGCTTATATCGGAACGTTGACCCACATTTTTGCATCGCGACGCCTCAAGGGCGATCTTGAGCTTTTCGATGCATAAAACTTCGAGTGTATCATTGAAATTAAAAATACCATTGACTTCTCACTCGCGAATCAAAACAATCCGACCTCCAGCAGCGCTTTGCCGTGTGAAACGCAACGTTCAAGGAGCCAACGCACAAAGGGCAGCTCTGTGCATTCGACGTACACACGTATTAACAGCGGGGATTTGCGCGGTGCTCATTTGCAGGACTCGTTTGATATGAGTTAGAACTGAGCCGACGGCGACGTACTGCTATCAAAGGCTATACGAAGCTTGTGTGTAGCGGCTTTCAGTTATAAAGCTCGTGCCTGGCAGGTTTAGGATTTGCCAAACGCGAAACGTTGGGGTTTTTTCTCCTCGTTTTTTGTATGAGGGAATTCTATACCCGTGTGGGCTTTTGACTTTCATAATGCGTTTAGTATAGAGAAACTGTTGCTGTGTGTTATAGTCATTTTTATAACGAGTCCCCTTTTATACTTCACAAAACTTTGAACGTCTCTAATAATTCTTTCACATTTTTATGTTACAGGTGAGTACTATAGGCAGTCTTCAGAAAATATGTCAGGCACCAAAGCCCCGGCGCAGCGGTATCGTAAGTCACAGCACGCAATTCTCGAATTATAGGTACCGGCGCTGCACTTATCGTTATTCGCACCCAATAAACAGCGTACAAAAACCCAAAAATAAAAAAATAAGTGCCATACACCCGGCGAATTGTTATTCCAACGACTGCGGAATAATAAAATCAGCCGAGCGCGTGATTCCCCATAGGCCCCTCGAATTAATTTATGTAATTTCCCGAGCGGGCGGCTGGCACCGTGGCTTGATTCGATTAACCCGCTAGTATATAGCGTCCGCTTAAAATTCACGTCGCTCGTCGCCGAAAAAAGAGGTATATACCCGTTATATACGCGACCGCGCGTTGCGCATCGTAAAGTCGAGGCAAGCGCCGGCGTAGGAAAAAAAAATTCCTGCACTTCCGGTCCGAGAGGAGCATATGCGCGGTGTATTTCTATCTTTGCAGCTAGCGACTCTCGTGCGGCATATGTATTGATTTGGCATAAGTTCGTCGCGACGTGTTTTCTTTTCCGGTGACTTTTTCCTCGCCTGTGTATACGATTCCTATTTTTAATTTCGACACAGACGGCTCGCACGTCTGTCTTTCTCACTGTTCCGAGAAAGTTGGATGCTCTTCTTCCTCTTTTTTGTGGGAGCTCGGGGAGTTTCGTGAATAATTTCGCGCGTTTTGAATTTTGATTAAAAACGGTGTCTCTCCCGCGCTGATGGATTTTGTCGCTGCTGCGTAACCGAACAGATGTGAAAACATTAGAGATTGATTGCCTGCGGAGATGCATCGCGTTTACACTCGGATCCGCTTGAAATTTGGCACAACAGTCGGCGAAAATCAACGCTTCGTATATATATATATATATATCAAAGCTTCGCGGGGTAGAATCGCTCTTTTTGAGTTTCATTCGAAAGCACTTCTACAAATTCTCTCTTAAAAAAGTGATGTGAAGCATTTAATTGATGTCCAATTGCCTGGTACAAGAATTAAGGAACGCGAATTAGAAACGCAACATAACCTACAAAAGCTTTGAACTGTTAATGCTCAGCAGGCGGCAAAATTTAAAATCATTCTGGAAATATATAATTGATGGTATAATATGAGGTGCGCGAAGCGCACTTAAATTTCCTAGTCTAGATAAAAAAATGCAGTTCACGCATCAAGGCTAGAAAAACGAAACGGTACTCCGATAACACATCGACACCCGCGAGCTTTTTATCTCCAACCGTGCGAACACGTCATACACGTCTTGGGTGAAAACGAGCTCGAGAGAAGGTGAATAAAAAACTGGGCGAGATGCGAGGGTAAAAGCTCGCGCGTTTCGTCGTCGCCTTGATAGCCAAGAGCCTGGAAAAGCGCGCGCGGCTACTGCTACGGCCAGAAAGAAATCGTAAAAATTGAAAGCTCCAACAGAGCTTTTTCGCGCGCATACGCGCTCAACTCAAGATGCACGAGTGCATGCATAAAAGCCACGGGGTAATCAAGTTTTTAAGAGCCGCGCCGCGTTCTTTTCGTCTCCACTTCTCCTCGACTGCACATGCGCGAGCGATGAAAAATTACGCCGGGTCTGAATTTTTTTCTTTCACTCGCTCTCCATACGCAAGCTTGACCTCGTATATTTTTTAAGATTCGCCGTTGTTGTGCGCAACGTGCATATCGGTGTAAAAAGTTTTATTATTTTGCGTTTATCCGCAGAGAGGAGATACAGGTCTCTCGGCGTAATGAGCGCTTCAGAGTTTCCTCGAAACGAGCTGCTGCGCTCTCCCGCTTTGTGGTCTTGAGTTATTCGTCGTTAACTTTATTTTCATATTCTCGTGCGTTACGATGTTTATTATTGAATTCGTGGAATAGCCGTCGACATTGTTTTTTGTATTTGTTGCAGCGCACGCACAATTTCAATTTAACAGTAGCATACGCAACTCTCCCGCGTTAAAATGATTAAAGATCAACAAAATTTATTCGCTCACTGCATTTCACGGTAGCCGGACGTCTTCATTAATTCACTAATTTTCCGGCTCGAAGAACTCAATTAACCGGCCACAAAAGGGATAATAGAGTGCGCTGCGCTCCTCCCGCTCTCGCGAAAAGCGTCTCCCTCTCGTTGTTTATTCACGAAAAAGGAGAAAAATCCACGTACTAGTTTTCCAGGCCAGTCGCTCCTCCTTCTGACCCCGTAGAGCGAAACTAGGTGGCTCCTCTTTCGCCGCCGCACACACAGGAGTGCAAAAAGAGTGAGCAAAGCACAGAGAGAGAGAGAGAGAGAGAGAGAGAGAGAGAGAGAGAGAGAGGTCTGCTCTGCGGGTCAAAGAAAAATATGCTCTCCCTTTCTCGAGACCCCGCTTCCTTATCCTTCCGCTCTCCTGCCGAGAATCCGCAGTTGCGCATTAAGTAATGCTCTTTAAAATCCCCCGCCTTTGCAAGCTCCGTCTCTCTTATCTTTCCGCGCGACCCTTTTTCTCCCCTTTTCTCTGTATCATATACTCCATCGCTTCCTCTCTCGCAGCTATATCCTTATTTATATAATTGTCCTTATCTCGTGCGAAGCAGAGGAGGAAAAGGCTCTTTCTCGCTCTTATTACTTCCTCTCGTTCGCGTATTTTTCCGTCCCCTTTCAACGCTGCGCCTCCCGGACGTTCTCCTCGTTGGAATAAAGCGAAATTGCAGAACGTCCCGGAGACTATACGACGATGCACTGCTCTCTCTCTCTCTCTCTCTCTCTCTCTCTCTCTCTCTCGGCTCGTTATGACGATGCTCGTTATATTGTACTCCATTCCCGCAGCGTTAAAACGCCCCGAAGATTCTTTGAGTGAAAATCACGAGTATAATATAGCGTTCATTCTCTCGCTGATAATAATCGTTCCGCTGACCAGATATTATAACCTTCCCTAAAGATGAGGATGATTCTCGGGGACGAGGATATCAGATCCGGCGAGTAATTATCAATTAATCTTCCGTCGCCGCTTGCTCGAGTACCAAAACGAGAGAAAAAAAATTTTCAAGTTGATTGCTCTCTCGGTTGATGAAAGCTCCGGGCCATAATCAGCTCTGCAGGTTATAAACGAGCTTTCGAAGTAATTAAAAATTAATGAGTGTACAGCTATACTCTACACGACGTAATTCCACTTCTCCTCCGCGATTTTCCACTCCGATATTCCGTAGCATTAATCCAAATGGTTCCATCCACTTCGTCGGCTTAAAAAATACACACCGACAATTCACGCCTCGCTCAAGTACACAGCCTTACTCTCTCTCTCTCTCTCTCTCTCTCTCTCTCAACTCTGCGCGAAGCTTTATCGCGAGCGCATTCATCAAGACTATAATGCTGCAGCCGGCGCTGCTGCACACGTGTCTCTCAGGGAAGAGGAAACGCGCACTAAATAAGCGACTCGACTTAAATCCACAGCACGTGCCGATGTATACGCGCTGCGTTAAATCCCCGTCCGATCGTGCAGCTCTCGCGACGAGACTAAGGATTGTGATATAGCTATATATATACCTACGCCAGGTATGAGAGGATAATCCACGTCTTCGTAGGCGACAAGAGCTGTCGTCGGGGCTGTTTATGAATTCAACGAGGAGAGATCTGTTTTTAGAATCTTTTTCTAAAAATTGATTATTCGTGTGTGGATATATAATATGAGACTGGCTTTTGCCGCGAACTTCTTGTCGCATAGTTTGGAGAACAATTTAGGGAGACTAGGAGTAGCTCTCGAGGCGTTAACAACGCTGCTCAACAGCGTTAATGTCGGCGAGGGAAGATTGATTGCATTTGGGTAACAAAAGATTTTGAATATAGCCTAAGGTAAAAACGTTAAATACAGTGATGGATTTAGTTGAGTGATTAATCGCTGTTTCGCTGTTTTTCGAGTTATTACGCTGTTCTTGCGGATGAAATTTGTTTTTCTGCTACTAATATACTGCATCTTGTTTTTAATGAACTAGGAAATCTAAGTCATATCATACCATCAATTATATCTTTCCAGAATGATTTTAAATTTTGCCACCTGCTGAGCATTAACAGTTCAAAGCGTTTGTAGGTTATGTTGCGTTTCTAATTCGCGTTCCTTAATTCTTGTACCAGGCAATTGGACATCAATTAAATGCTTCACATCAATTTTTTAAGAGAGGACCTCCATCGTTGGATGTGCACACTTTCATCTCTCCCGGTTTTATACACCACCGCAGATACGAGTGGCGTGTCGTATCTGGTATCGATGTTTTTACAAATTACGAAATGTATGTCGTCAAGAATTTTCTCTGCGCCGTTACACTGGGTGCGCCGCCGTGTTTACTATCGTTACTCATTCCTGATATACCGTATGATTTATTGCCGATTCTCAGATCAATACGCAGCCGACGCGAATAGATTGATATCTGCGCTCTTAGGGTGTATAAAGTGCTATTTCTTCTTCGTTTCTTTTCCTCCATTTCATCTTGCGCTGCTACTACACTACTTGCATACGCACACGTATACGCTCGATACGTTATCGAATAGCTTTCTTTTTCGAACTAAAAATACACTGTAACTACAAAAATGCACGCGAAAGTCGTTCGATCTGGCGGATAAGAGACGCGAGAGAAAGTCGAGAGCGAAGAAGGGAGAAAAAAACTCAAGGAGAATCCAATTTACGTCGGTTATCGCGATAACATTCGAAGAAAATTGAACGTAGAAGTTAACTCCCGCGATTAGGAGTAGCAGCACCTCCTCTCTCGCACTCGACTCTATTTTTCTCTTCTCGTCGCTCTTTCGCGAGATTCTTGTCACACTAGCGTTCTCTGCCTCTTCTATGAAAAACACAGGTTCCGATCGATTCGCCACCCACTCTCTGATCCATTATCCAACTCCTCGAAAGTGCACATTTTGCTTGCTCATTGAAAGGAATTACGGAAAAGGAATCTCCTCAAGCTATTTACCTCCCTTTCAAATAAATTTCTACACGCAGCGTGTCCAATAATACGAAAATCCAAATCTTCATTATCCTTCATTCAGCGCACACCGTATGCAGAGACGAACGAAACTCTCACGATTCAGCCTCTAAACGCCGGCAACAACGATGCGCAAAATCACGAGCTAGGGCGCCAATTGCAGTCCCCGAAATCCTCCGCTCTCAGCTCGCAAAGTATATATTATACGGCAGCACGGCTGCACGTGCGTGAACTTTCGACTGCAGACGCGAAGTTTCGCGCGCAAAGCGCAATTAATTAAATGCACGTTAATTCGAGGCGCGCAAGTTGTCGGGCTTCAACAATGTGCAGCAACTCGAACTTCGCAAACTGTCTTTCGACGACGCGTACTCGTTATGTACACTCTTAGACCTCGCGGTATGTGTCTGGAACTACTGATGCGCTGATGTTCTCTCTGCGGCAAGATTCGCTGCTGTGGCTGGGATCCAAGTTTTTGAAGACTACCGCCGCAGCTGATGCGCTCGTGTATTGCTAATCGTGTGCTGCTATAGTCGAGTTTAATGTCTAGGGCGGTATAGAGCTTTTGTGGAAAGTAGCCGTCGCTGCTGTTGCTTTTATTATGTGCGTAAATTGAGTTTTATGCGCGGGGAGATCGTTTTAGTGTGTCGGGTTGTCATTGTTGCTTTTATGAGGCGCGCGAGTTAAGTGAATATTTTTTAAATTCACTTTTGAAGCTAACGATTACTTCTACACGTGCTAGGGTATACACTCATTGTTTTCTCACTTAGCGTACACTCCCCCGCCCATCATCCTTGTTTACTGCAGCCATACTGCTCTCGGCTAGATTCTCCCGGTAAACACCTATAAAACACAAAATCTCCATTTTAATTCACGTAAACGCGCACGCACACAGTGATCTCCATCAGCGTTTCTCTTTTCCAGCAACGAACTCCTCTCCACAAAGCATCTCTCGCCCCCATAAATCCGCTCGCGATCGAGCCTCTGCCGAATCGAAAAAAGCTCGACTGCGCACTTTATCACAGCCGACAATCGATAACAAAGAACCCGGTCTGCCAGTCGTATCCATCTTACTTACGGCCCTGACATTCGCTGCTCCATATTACTGCACGTATGTGCGCCCGTATATAGCTTTTTTGACGAGAGAGCCGCGTATAATACGCGTGTGTTTGCTCTTTCCAAAGCGGAAATTTCGCCGGAATAATGTCGCGCGCGCGGTTTAGCCGCGGCTGAATTTTATATGAGCGGGATGTGTTATTTTGCATGCGCCGTATTGTGTGCGCGAGGCGAAATTACGCAGTAGTTGGATTTGAATTGTAATCGTATAGTTATAGAGTGGGCGCGTATGGAATAGTCGTTGCGAATTGAACGATGCATGAAGCGAGTTTTCGAAACTGATTTCGACGATTCAGAGTGTATGTGTATAGAGAGTCGACGGCAGGTTTTGGTGTCGAGCTGATGAGCCGAGGTCATCGCTGTCAGTCTCCATCAACTCTGTGCCACTTAGAACGTCATAGATGCCTGCATCTCTTACTGAGAAGAAGAAAGAACGTTAGTTTGGACGCTGAAAATAAATAAAATTTACGGCCAGAGATGAAATTGAATGTTTAGGAAATGAACTAGCGCGGTTATGCCAATATCTGATAAGCCCGATCTCTAGCTCGACATCAGAAGCGCAAAATCGGTCCCTATCATGCGGTGTATAAAATAAAACTCGACAACGGGCATAAAATATTCAGTTCTGAAAGTTCCGAGCCACTCGATATCCCATATATAAACTCGAAACAAGATAGCGCACGCTTCGTTGTAAATTTTTCATAAAATAAAAGCTCAACCGCGTTCTCTCGATCCCAAAGGCGCATCTCCCGGCTGCATCTCTCCGCATGGTCGTCGCACACACACACGCGCGCATGCGCATACGCATGTACAAACAGAGAGAAACCGCAAGTTCCTTTCCAGCATTACGCGACACACGCGGTATAAACATCAAACGCGCGCCAGCGCGAGCGCTGGAGAGAGAGTGAGCTCGATACTCCGAAATCCCATGAAAATTGCATGAGTGCCCCGGGCGAGCCCTTTCATATCCATAAATTCGCCTCCCGTGACGCGTAACTCTCTCTCTCTCTCGCTTTCGTATGGCTATAAACGCGAACGCCTGTATGTAGACTATACTCTGCGCTTGAAAAGAGAGAAGACGCGAGACACCGAGAGTATAAAGATTCGCGAATCGAACGAGTTCACCCACGCGACCTCCGGATTAAGTCTCGCGCGCGCGTGCTCCGCATCTGGATTTTGATATATAAAATGATGCGCCTTTGTGCAGCGTCTCTCTATAGGTATATACGTATGCGGATATCTCCAAAGAGCTTGGGGTATCCGTGTGTGTGATAAAAGTTGGCGCACGCGTGCGTATTATAGCGTCGAACGAGAGAAGTTCGTAATAGGATTTCGACGTCGCCGGGGACAGAGCAAGTTTATTATACGGTACACTAGTGCGGCTATATAATAGAAGAAGTAATTTGGAGCATACGTGTGCGTATGGCTTTAAAAAAATGCTCTGAGCATTAGTCCTCGGGACACGTGCAGTCGCTGATTCGCGCGCTGTCTGCCACTATATTGCTACTGTCTCTTGTACGACCCTTCGTCCGTCACTCCGTAACCCGCACACATTCTTTCCTCCCGTTCTCTTTCCCTCTCGTGTGTGTCACGCGCTTTTCCTTCCGCTATACTCTCGCATTCTTTTTGCTTCTCTCGAGGCTCGAGGATTTTCGTTTTTATTCGCCATAATATTGAATTTTTCAGTGAATGACACATCGTCGACCTGAAAAATGAACCGAAATGAAGATATTGCCTAATGAGTTCAACCGCAATTTTGTGTGTCGGTTACACACCGCATCGTTATTCTTCGCTCATAAACTCTAGAGCAGACGTTGTATGAAATGTCAGTCTCTCGTACTCTCTCGGTATTTGTTTCACATCGCGCAGTGGCAAGCTGCTATATATTCCGTGGAAAAATGTCTGTTTTTTCGAGTATAATGTTCCAGCCGAGAAAATGCGTATAGTTTCGAGGAAAAAGAGAAGAATGTCGAGGTTTCTCGTCGTTGTTCGAAAAGTTTTAGAGGGAGTATTTTTCTTACGAGATGCATAGCGACGACACTTGCGACGTTTGCGACTATTAGAATTTCAACGCGAGACGTTAGGACATGGAACGTTATTTTGGAAGGAACATATTTTGTTCGAAAATGCTCGCACGAAAATAACGATTGTGGAACAAAATGCATTTTCTCTATTATTCCAGCAGAACATCGACAAAAGAATCAAAATACCATCATATACCGAAACCCTTCAAGCATTCCAATTAACATATCCTCCCTTTCAACCCTCTCCACAGCCACATTCTATCACGTCTGCGCCGAGAGAAGGAGAGAAGTGGCTTACACATCCCCTATTCGACCAGATTGTTTCCGCCGGTGCGCGACTTTCTTCCGCCGTACGCGGAAATAAAATAAAGGGGGAATCGCATCTGAGAAGCCGGAGCTCGAAATTTCTATTCCGCGGCGCGTCGCGTCGCTTAGAATTCCCGCGTCTTTCGAGGTTCTCTCGACACTCCATTAGTCCCCGGGACTCCCCGCAGTAGCAGCAGCAGCCGCAGGAGAGAGTGAGGAGAAATTCGCATCCGGATGGCAATACTCCTCGTGGAATGCCAATGACGCGTCGCGCTCGATTTCCTGAAAAGAGCTGGGCTGAAGCTTGAGATGAAGCTGTAGACGGAGGAAGAATGATGAGCACAAAAGGGGTGGGATTTGGAAAGCTCGCGGTTGCCCTGGGTAATTTTGGGGATAGAAGTGTCGATGAGGTATTTTTCTGGGTGGGGTTGGATAATTAAAAATTTGTATGAAGAATATGACACGTGTAAGCTAATTTTGATTAATTAAGCTTAGATTTACGCAAGAACATCATTTCAATCCAAACGTCAGCTTATTCATAAACAGTTATAATAAACGAAAACAATCAACAAAATATCATACTCCTCTCGCGCATCGACTACCAAATTCAATACTCGCAACAGAATCTATGTCTCTCACCAAAGCGAGCGCACGAGTAAACTCGCTCTCTGCAGCTGCAGAGCAGAGAGAACCGCGAGTAGTCGCGAACATAACACACAAAAGGGATCGGGCTCGCCGACAATCGCAACCTCGACTCTGCTGCAGCCAGAGAAGCGATAAAAAAAGGACCCCTGTGTATCGCGTACATAGTCGCTCGCAGCAAGAGAGAGGAGAGAGGGAGAGAGAGAGAAATATCGAGCGCGCACGGTTAGGCCGTGTTTGGTCAAGGAATACCGACTCTCGACGCTCTCGCGGTCACGTGTGCGCCGCGCGTAACTTTGTCCGGCTGCAGTTGCCATTTACGGCGGATAACATGTATGTGCGAGCGTGTACGCTTATATGGAACGCGTCGTTCTGCTGGTAGCCTGTGTACCGCGGAGCAAAGTTCGAAATTTCATCCGAGAGTTCTGAGCTCGAGGATACGTGATGCGCGGCGTTCGATCGGCTTTTGCCAAACGGCGTGCGTTTCCGGAGGAGATAAGGGACGATTTTCATGTCAATATGCGAAGCTTCGATCGTGAATCGAGGAAGAACGTTTTGGATTTTTCGAGTTATGCGGAAAAGATAAAGATGATTGAATTGTTTACTTAAAAAAAAAAAACGTAGTAATCATTCTATTCGTCCTCTGATGGGGTTCGTCACTGCCTAAAAGCTCCGAGTTTGTGGCAGATGAAACTGGGTGGTGCTTGGGCAACTTTTCATTTCCCTCATGACAATATGTGCGCCAAGTCTAGATATAGCGGTTTCTTGCCAATGCCAAAACTGCCTTGTTTGGTCTGCTGCTTCGGCCGCTCGTGCTGTAACTGCACAATCGCGTATAAATAGTTTCAATTTCTAGAGTTCATAAGATTTTTTTATTAGCTTGTACATTGCAGTAAAATTGTTTCATTATCAAAGCAGGTCCCGCGATTCTCTCTCTCCTGCCTGTCCAAATGACCCAAATCAAAGTTTCCTGTCTCGCGCTTATTTATCGTGGCATCCCGCACGAAAAATCCCTTCGACCGCGCGCACTATTATCTATTATCGAGTCTGTCGACCTGTTTATACAGCCACAGATAACAGAGAGGGACAGCAGACGATAATGACGATTGTTTTGTGTAGCAGCACTACCATACAAACGATAGCCTCGTGTTCTCGTTTCTCTCTTCGAGTTCTCTCTCGGCCTCGCTCCGACGATTAGAGAGTCGAAAGAGCGATTAAGGTACGGTGAAAATTAAAAATACACCAAACCGACCCACTGATTCTTTCTCATCGGACTCATTTTTCCACGAAGTCGGCGACGAATGCAGCGGCCTCCGGGACGATTATAGCGGAAAGGTGTCGTTTTTCAAAGCGTCGCGCGCGCTCGCGCAAAAGAGAGAGACTCGCTGACCTTGGCGGAGGCGAGGAGACATAAGTAGTCTGGGAAAAAGGGACGCATTCTTTGGCTGACCGAAAGTTATGGATCGACCGGTCGCTGGCGCGACAGATATAGTGTTCTTCGAGAATGGATCGGTGCTGAATTTTTGGCTTATAACCTGATGGCGTTCTACGGATTGACCGTATTACTCACAGAGGTTTCCATAATCCAAAGATAACGCGGCACACACAAAAGAACAACGACGTAACGAATATAATCCAAACTAACGAGGCATAAAATCCGCATTTCGGGCTATCGGTCAATCGCGTTTCCCGTCGATTCAGCAGCTCTTTCCGCGCGCGCAGAAAATCAAATCCAGAGCAGTGTGTGTGTGTGTACATACGTATGCGCGGCATCTCTCGCGCAAATTACGCGAGGATTTTCCCGAGCAGCTTTTCCCGCTGAATCGATTCCGGTCAACCGCTCGCGCACGCGTCCGGCCGATCTTTTCTCCGCGCCCGACAAATCCACGTGAAATGGTCCTTGCGGATTCGCTCGCAAAAAAGGTCATCTCTCGCGTATACCCTTTTCATACATCAGGCTTCTGTATACAGAGGTCGAGGCATTTGCATATTTATTCGTATAGGAACCGTATACGCAGGAGCTTTTAGTCTGATGATTCTCGTTGATAATGTCGACGCAAGTATAGTGTGTATAGCGGAGGCCGAGGCTGTGTATAAGAATTAATCAGGTAAATAGCCTCTAGCGCGTCGAGTGCAGCACATATCCCGCGCTATTTTTCTAGCGAACGGGCCATCAATTCGTCATCAAGCGCGAAGAATCAAATCCCAACGCGAACTACGTCGTGTAGCGGAAATGACGTCGGGAAAGAAGATTACCGAGCCACGGCGTAAAATACCACCTCTTCGTGCGCTGAATTCACCCCCTTTATCGCCGACGTTTCCGGGGCAAACACCGTATAAAACTGATGCGCAAACAGCGCAACCCACTCCCCGCTGATACGCTCTCATTTTTCTCCACCCCCGCTTTTATATAGTATACCTATATAAGCGTGTATATATACACACACACACACACACACACACACATATATATATATATATATATATATATATAGGATATTTTCGCCTCCATTCATCCGGTCTCGCTCCTCCTCGCTCCGTGGCAGTGCTGCACACACCGTGTAAAGTGCTTTAAATTGAGGCTATTAACGCGGATAAACACTCGCGATTAGCACGTGTGTACATTGTATTATAGCTATATACCGGGGCGCCAGCAGCTCCTCCGCGTTGGTATACAAAACTGGGGGATCGATCGGATGGGCATCAGCTGGAGAAAGCCGCTTTATTGCCGCGCACACGCGGCGAACCTCGATTGGAAAATTTTGCAAATATATCCAGGGTCTTTGTGTAGGGCTTGATTGGAAATTTCGCTAAGGGGCGGTTGAGTGAAATATCGCGCTAGAGATGATTTTTTTCTTCATCTTTTTTTTTCGGGATTAACGATCAATTAAAAGAAAAGGATTCGAATGAAAATGAATTTGAAACTTGTCGACAGAGTTCCGAGTCAAACATAGCATGAGCGGACGAAGCAGCAGATAAGGCAGTTTTTAGCATTGATGGCATACCACTACTATATCTATAGACTCGGCGCGCATATTGTTATGAGGGTAGTGGAAAAGTGCCTATGCGCCACCTATCTTCCCATGACACAGACACGAAGAGTTTAAGCGAAGACGAAGGGCTCGCGCAAAAGGGCCAGTCCAAAATGTTTGGTACATACATAGTATAATCAAGCTTCAAATTTTGTTTCCCTATATAAAAAAGTCATGACCGGATGAAGTGAAGCCAAGAATGCGTCAATATGATTGGCTCGTGTAGTGCGCATGCGTCAAAAGTATCGTTAGAATTTTTTGATTTGTTTTTGATTTCTAAAATTGATCCTAATACAAAGAATGTAATATATTACTATAATACATATCAATAATTATTAGTTGTGTATTTATAATATTCTATTGTAAATATTATCATTGTTACAAAAAGTGACATGATGTGAACGTTGACACGAACTGAGTTGAGACATAACCTTAAAATTTTAAAAGGTAGTTGGTGACGAAACCGCGGCAATTTTGAAATTTACATGAGCGCGAAATGAATCAATCATATATTGTAAAGTTTGATATATTTCCGTAATAGAAAACAAATATTAAAAATATCAATCAAGCATTTATATTTCATTTAATAAGTTAATGAATTAATATTCTACTACAGTGCGCGCAGCGCACTGCGCCAAAAGTCTAGTTATTTAAAAAGATCGATATTCCCGCCACAGTGCCTATATATAACGAAATACACTCCTTGTTCTCAAATTTCCCAATGTTCACTTTTTGAGGTTAGGAACTTAAATATTATATACGCAGACATTGTGCGATAAAACGAATAGCTAATCCCGAACGAATAGAATGCGATTACCATGTCTTTTTAAGAATAGGATAATACCTTTTGTACAAGCCCGTCGCGCCGCTGCCATGTTGCGTCGCGAACAAGCGTCACGCGCGGCTAGAATTTAATACGTTTCGCTCTCTCGCAGCTCGACATTTTTCAGCGTGCTTTTTCATCCGTTACAGCACTCACAAACGCGCGAGAGCCAATTTGCCGTAACGCGCTCGCGTCTCTCTGTGATTATTTTTTTATGCCCCGAAAAACACGTGAGTCGCCTGGTATTGAAATTGTCGACATCTCACCTTCCACCCTGTGATTAACACCGCAGCGGTCGAAAATAAACTGGCTTTTGTTGAAAATATCAGGCAAAGAAAGCGCCGCAATTAACCTATTTTTGCGTTGTTTCTATAAAATCTCTTGATTCTGCACCTGCACATGCGCATATATTTCTCCAATTAGGAAACGTACCTCCCGAGCAGCAATCATAGCCACGATTACCGAGTTAAATCTTCGAGTCTCATAAGCGCACTGCGTGAAAAGAGAAGAAGGAGAAGCAACGCCTGCCGCTGTATAATATGCATTGTTATTCCGTCCGACGAGTTTCCGGTGCGCCGAGTGTTGGCAATGAAAGACGAGAGCGCCGCCGCTCCTTTCTCCATACGTAAGTATACACTACTGCGGACCACCTATGCATACGTGCGACACACACCGCGGGGGTGTATTTATTTTTGGGCGGCGCTGATTTCATCTCTCGTCGCTCGGAGAATTATAGAGAGGGAGAAGCGAATGAATAATCAAGTAGACACGGGTGGAGCAACGTCAACGTTTATTGGAAGTTCGGCTGCTTTTAAGGGCTTTGTTTTCGCCGGGGGAAGAGTAATGGCGTGTTTACTGGATGTTAATTCCTTGGGAGTAGCTGAAGTTTGACGCTCGAAAACATCGGAATGGCCTTATTTTCGCAGCGAACGAAGAGAGAAAGACCTTTGCGAGGGGTTTAATAGAACGGCGCTAGCTTGGGTGTAAAAATATATTAGAGCTCGAAAATAAGATGCCGTTACTTTGACGTAGGCAGTAATCATTGGTTGTTGTTGTTCTTAAGCAGAAATAGCGAGCGACCGTCCTCTGAGGCGAATTTAAATGCGAGAGAACCTAGTGCTAAGTGGATTGTCGTCCGGGAAATGAGATTTCAAGGTTTTGTTTTTTTTCTTCCATGACTGCGTCGACGTCGTTAGCAGGTTGTTGGGCACAATTGACTTGTTGATTTTATTATTTATCTCGAGTAGTTTGTCAAATTATTTTCACTCTTTGAAACGCTGCCAAGACAGTTATAAATGTTGAACAATTTATCTCTCAAGCTTTATAGTAACGAATTATTAAGACAATTGTGTCACAGCTTAGAAACACAGATTAGAAACTTGCGAATCATTTCGCGTGATAAAATTATTTCAATCAACTCAACGAGTCACCTCCGCATCTGTGTCTAAACAGGCCACTGTATAAAAAAACCACTCCCATTAGGCAGCCGGCTAATAATGCATAAGACACAGAAGCTGCATGTACGTGCACGCACCCGAGACCGGTGCTCTCATCGATCGCGCAAACTCCGAGTTCATTATGCACGATGCTTTGCAGGCACGAAAATTACCGGCTTGCGTATGCATTGAAACTGGCTTTCCACTCTCCGTTGTAGTGCACGTGATATATCCGTTTATGATTTGAGTAGACGAGTGTTCTAATTTTCCATGTGCTTCCTTGTGTTTCAGCAAAATTACCTAATGAAGTTTGGCTACCTGCCGCAGAGCGGACTCGAGACCGGTAACCTGAGGACCGACGATCAGCTGAGGGACGCCATCAAAAGTTTGCAGGTTAGTGATTCTTGGAAGAAGATTTTTTTTTGTTACACAGTTTATTTCGCCCTGATAGTGTTCGTGTACACGTGAATATTATTTTCTGGTTTATAATTTTAAAATGTTTGTCGAAGGGGCAGAATTTTCGGAGTAGGTAAGCATTAATTTCGTTTTAAAATAATAATTGAATTTTACAGAAAATGGTTTTCTTAATACTAATTTAATTTCCGCGTGTATACGCTTCGTTGCAAAATTCCATTATATTACAATGCCGAGTAAAACAAGTTTTCTGCGAATTTTCCCCTTTAACATTTTAATTAAAAATATTCATTTTTTTATTTTTAATCCTGCTCACGTTTAATATTTTCACTGAAAACTCGCATTTTTAATTTGCAAAACTGCGCAGAAAGCAGAAAATTAAACTACATTCCACATATTTCTCTTGATTAACAAGTACAAAATAAGCCCAGAATTTTATCCAATGAAGCTGTATATACTACGTAGTAATAAAATTCGAGCTACATCATAACAAGCGCATCAGAAACGACTTGTACGACACCCAATTAAATCGAAATAAAACCTCCCTGGCGTCTCGCATTTCACGTTGTCGAACTCTCGGTGCAGAACTTCCGAAGTGCCGTTCTCGCGTAAAAAAAAGGAAAATAAAAACGTCGGCTCCCTTCCGAATGGAAATATCGGCTCTCATCCTTATGCGATCTTAATAAAAGAATCCGCTCTCAGGGCGAGAGTGAGCGCGAGACCTATAACCCCCCCTGTACGTATGCCATATAGTATCGCGAAGAGCAGAGAAAGAAGAAAATAGAATTCTAGCCAGGCGCCTGATGCTAGTAAGCCTCGTAAAGTCTCTCGCGTTTCCCATTATCGGCTCTTCGCCGGCTCATCGGCCGGAGAAAGATTCCAGCGCGCTCGGGACATGCAAATGTCGTTCTCGATCGGTATATAGCTCTCGCGCGCGCACTTCGTCGGGCCATCTTACGTGCCATGAGAAAGAGCGAGAGAGAGAGAGAGAGAGAGGCTAAGATTTGCATGAAAATCGCGCACTCGTCAGTCGCGCGAACGCGCGTAGGTATAATAGGTACTAGGCTTTTCTGCATCAGTATACTATCTCTTTTGCTCGCTCTGTATTTAGGGTGTCTTTTAACTCGGTACCGACGCACCTCATTTTAATACTGCTGTCGTAAAAGTGAGGTAATGTAATTTTTTTATGCGATTTGTATCATTGGCGCACAACGGCGCACTGGCTCGTGAAATTACCTATAGGAGAGTTGAAGCGCTGAAATTGTTTGGTTCTTAATTCTTTACGTCGGGAATCTCTTAGTTTTAGTTTAGTTCTTCTTTCATGCTGCTTGTGAATTTTCAATTTTGCAAAGCTTTACATCACACCGTTTTAAGTAACAAAATTTTCATCATCTCAGAAATGAATAAGGACGGTGTTTAACATCATTCACGCCCTTCCTCCAGGCCACTTCATCACAGCAAAAGGAGCAAGAGAGAACGCAGTGAATAATGCCCTATACAGCGCAATGTCGCTCTGGCGAATCAGACGACGTCGGCGCTCTGAGCTCGTTAAGAATGGATCAAAAAGTATCCGGCGAAGTGAGCGAGCCATAGCGAGCGCGCTCGCATTTTTCAATCGGCTTTACCGATCGATAGCGCTCGATCCGGCTTTGCTCCGCGCGCTCAATGTTAATTCAATTTTTTTCCATCCCTCGTGGCTCGACGGATATTCTCTCTCTCTCTCTCTCTCTCTCTCTCTCTCTCTCTCTCTCCCTCTCTCTGTCATGGGAAAATCCGATATCCTCTTCTCTAATTCCGATGTAACGACGCGCGGGAGTTGTGTAATTTGTTGAATTTCATGCCCTACCGATATTTCGCTCTCGCGATAATGGAACACTCGATCCGTCATTAGTCGTGAGAGCTGGATTAACGTTATCGAGGAAAGGAGCAGAGTCCATTGTGATATTTTCTTCGATTCTTTCCAGTTTGCTTCTGTAATTATCGAGGAATAAAATTCATCTGGCAAAGTAACGGTTGAAAAACGAAATAAACAAACTTTCGCCATCTAAACTACAAGTTCGGAATTCGTTGTTAGGGAGTCTCCGGGTCTGATCGGGTATTTGTCGAAACGAACTTTCCTCGACGTCTATTCCGCTGAATATATAGAGGTCAGCCGATCACAATGGCGCACTTACCGATCCTCAAGATTCCCTCCCGAGAATAGTAACTTAACGAGCACAGCGTCCGATATCTCTATATCGCTCGTGCTTGACCCTCCGACCTTTTCACTCTCTCGCTAGCTCGCTCTCTAGCTCTCCTTCTCGGCTTCTCGAACCGAAAAAGCAATTCCGTAGACAATGCGAAAGGGCGAACGGCCACACACTTTGCTATTCCTTTCGGGATCGATCAAAAATAAAAAATCATCCATCGATTGTCAAGTTTTTCTACGTATATATTTTCGTATATGCTGTCGATCCACACACGCACATTTTTCTCAATTTTTTCTGTTTGATATGTTTCGACGTTTCGCTTACGCATGTGTCCTCGATGGATCCGCGCGCGTTTCGGCGATTGTTAGCTTTCGAGCTATTTTCGTATTCTACGGGGAGGATTTATAAAAAAAAAAATTGTTCGCGTCCCTCGCATATATGAAAAAAGCCATACAGCTGCACAGAGAGCCGGATATTGTGCGCTCGCTCGCGCGCGCTGTTATTTATTGGAGGCCGCTGTGTGAACTTTTTCCTGCCGGACGTTTTGACGGCTTTTGTTTTTTCGTCTGTCGCCTCTACGCTCTACTGCAGGCAAGAGTGATGCGTCACGCGCGCGCGTGTGTGTGTGCCTCTATAAATTGGATTTAGCGATGTGTTTTTCGTTAATAAACGCTCTGTTTTGAATATGTATTTTTTTGTCCATGTTTATCGCGCGGCGCGTTCGTTCTGATTTTTATCTCGAAAATATGGCGTGTTCCACTAGTTTGGAAAAAATTTATCGTTACACACATACTGTTTAATGGACTTCCAGTGCTCGGGAGTATAAACAAACTGAAACATTTCATCGATCTACCAACAAAGCTCGAAAACCGAACGCATAATATAGCGCAAAACTTTTAATCAAGTAAAAAAGTACCTGTATCTCGTAATCCCATTCGAAGGCTAACTCCCAATAACCCGATGTACAGTATCAAGCGCATCCGGCGCGGCGTGTCCCAGTGGCACATATAATCGCGTAGCTAGCTTTAGTATAGATTAGCATCCGCTAACCCAAAGAAAACTTTGTTGTGCACAGAAATTCGGTGGTATACCGGAGACGGGCCAAGTGGACGAGAGGACGCAGCAGCTGATGGTGAGGCGACGGTGCGGCTTGCCGGATAAGCCAGATCTCAGGCTCCAGGACCCCAGCCTGCTGCGACGATTCAAGAGGTTCACTCTGCACGGAACGCCCTGGAAGCATCACAATCTCACTTGGAGGTAAGTGTAAAAGGTTTTGCTCATAATACTAGCGACTTTAGACGCGCACAGTTATAGCTTCGGTTATAGCATGAGCGGCCGAAGCAGTAGGCCAAAACAAGGCAGTTTTAGCATTGGTGGCACACACGAGGGCACACAGCACTATATCTAGACTCGGCGATATGCTCGAGCAATATTCTTATGAGGATAACGGAAAAGTACCTGTGCGCCATACCTATGTTCATTTGCCACAGAAACGGAAAGATTAGGCGGTGACGAAAGGGACACAGTCCAAAACCGCTTCGTTTTCATAAATTGATATGATTTCATGGAAACTCTATCATCCCTACTTTCTACTTGAGAAAAGAACATTAATCAACAGTAGTAAGGGGGCAAGCTATAGTTAAGATTTTAAAAAGTATTTGAAATATGAAATAATATGATACAAATATGAACGAACGGCAAACGAGAAATATGTCAATTCGATTATTTCGATAGATAATCGCAATCATTTATTTATAGGAGGTACAAAAAGAATAAATCGTTTCCGAGGAAACTCGGTAACGACCTACACATACGGAAAATTACAGTCCCGTGATATATAAGTAAACAGAAAAAGACGCGGGCGATACTGCGAGTAGGGAGAAGAAAAACGCAAACTGCAGTAAAGTTTCGTCGAGTGTTTCTCTCTCGACTTTGTTTTCGAAGGCTCCAGGGTGATACGAATCCCGCTCTGACTGCAAATAACGGAAGAACAAATTGCCAGCCTAAGACTCTCTCTCTCTCTCTCTCTCTCTCTCTCTCTCTCTCTCTCTCTCTCTCTCTCTCTCTTGGAGAACTACTTCGTCGTTCCTTTCCGTGAGAGTCAAATCCAGGCTAAGAGCGTGTGTGTGTGTGTGTAAACGTGCAGACGCTATAGAGAAAATTCGAAAAGCGAGTGTATATACCAATTCGGCGGTGGTCCCAATAACTTCTCTCACACCTCGCGAGAGTACTATCGAATCCACGCCTCCCTCCCTACTGCGGCTCAATACGAGAAAAGTAAATAAGTACAGAGGGAAAGAGGGAGAGCAACGAAAGGAATGGAAAAGTCAGACCGAAAAAGGAACAATACAGAGGAGGCTCGCGAAGGGATATAGAGAAAGAAAGGGGGTGGCGGAGGCCCGTGTAAATTGCGGCTGGCACCTCGCAACCCGAAATCCCGTCACGTAGTATAGTCTGCGAGAGGAAGACCGCACCGCACCTTACAATTCTCGCGCGGCGAGAGATATTCCGCGCACGCCGACAGCGAAAGCTCGAGCCCTCTCTCTCTCCGCGCACATGTACGTGAGCCGCCCCCTACTCTCTTTTTTTTCGCTTCCTACATATTATCTCTTTCTCGTTTCCGCTTTATTTGAGCTTTTTTTTTGCCGTGTGTGTGTGGCGCTGAAATGAGATCGTTTCCGCGCCGGTGAATTGTTTCGGCGTAATTATTTTTTCGATATTAAGCTGCGGCGCACGGCTGGTTCCTTGAGGCTAAATGGGAAAATCGGTTCCTGGTTGATTAAAGGCCAGTGTGACGATGTACGGGCCGGTTTTCTCGAGGAAGAATTGCCAGGATGTGGATGGATGCTCTTGAGTTTCTCTGTGATAAAAGTTGTGAGAATTTACGAATAAACTGATTCACAAAACGGCACGACTGTTCGAAAGAAGTGATGCCGTGCCTACAACAATGCAAATCCACAAAGCGTTCTGTGCACTATCTCTCTCGCTATTCTTCACTGCCTCTTTCTCTCCTTGACATTGCCGCCCTATAGATCTCCTCGCGTCTGTCATTGTCGCCTCTCGAGGCGAAGTTATATAGCAGCAGAGCGCCTGGCGCCACCGGCATCGACTTCCTTTCTCGCGAGCCGCCTTTTCTCCTTCTCCGTCTCCTAATAACGAAATACCCGGGGGAACAATGCCCCTTGTTCGAAGGCTTTGACTACCTTCCACCAGCAGCGGCGTTGGCGGCGACTTCGATCGGTTTCTTATATTTTTCTTTATCGTCTACTTTTTTTTTCCTTCCCCTTTCTCTCTGCTCTTTCTTCCGCGTGTTGGTCTTTCTTTCAGGTCGCAAGAGAATGTGCCGCGTCGAAGACGCTTACGTAATTTGCATTTGCGGCCCTGTTTCCCTCGCTGCGCCAGTCGCGTTACGTTTTTCTGCCGATATTAATTTCACTTTAGTAGTCGTCGGGATGAATAAACATCATATCCATTTCAATCTACGAGAAGAATTTTTCAAAATTTTCAAAATAGTTCTCCAACCGTACGAAAATTCTCCACCCCCTATAAATTTTCATTGCGCGTCGACAATCCAACACGTACATTTACGCTTCTGCGAGTCCACGGCGGCTATTTTTTGCCGCAGCGTCGCGCGAAATTAAAATATACGTTACAGTTTCGCAAGAGAGCGCGTTTTTGTCCTCTCGCCGCAGCGGCGGATGAATTTCCCGCCGATTGGCCGGAATTTTCGAGCGCCAGCTGTCGCAGATAAGAAACTGCGACAAGCGCACGTATATACAGGTATGTACAGCTTCACGAAAGTGTGGCGAAAAGCCCGACGTGACTTTTATGGGCTGCTTTTTCATAGGCGCCGAGACCGGTTAATCGAGCTTTTTTATCCGTCGCGTGAGCGCCGTGGTTTTGTGCCTTTTGTTTGCTTTTAGCGGCTAATGCCCCGAGCTTGGCTTTAGACGACGGATAAAGATAATGATTTCTTTCACTCGGCGGAGAGTGGCTATTGTCGTCGTCGCGACGATGATAAACTCAAGACGCCGGGCTTTTTAGTCAGCTGTCTTAATTTTATATTCGAGGAAATTGCAATTGTTGTAATTGTTGCAGCTTGGAAAGTTGATCGTAATGTATTTATTTAATACCTTTGTTTACTTTGATAACGATCATTTATGTCGAAAGGAAAATTGAGTAGACCGACTATAACAGTCGTTCATTTTGTTAATAATTCAACTCAACTATGGTCTTCGACTGCAGACGAAGTTTAATTATTTTTTGTTCAAATTGTCAACGTCGATAATAGCGGTGTTTACCCAGGCAAGCTTCTTTATTGATAGGGACATTCTCGGGCGGTCGGTCAGTTAGGAATACTACGAGCGAAGCACGATGCAGAGAGTCAGGCTTGAATAAAGATGGCGCTGTCTACTTCATTCAAATTTCGTACTTATATTCTTGCACTTTTATCTTTACACATTTATACATACGTGAGGTTTTAAAAACATTAGCTGTTTACATGTCAGTTTAACAAATTAAGTATTTACGGATATAATGAAAATCCAATCGCGATACTTTATAGGTGCTAATTAACAAAAGCACTCAAAGTTAAGGTAATAAAATCCATTCAAAACTTTACATTATAAGCCATTATGTGCAGCTATGAAATTTAAATACATTAAAGAGGAGCAGCGATGCAGAAACTTTGATAGCACGCGCGCGCGAGCGGTAACTTCCTTCCGCAAAACTTTGATAATTTCATTCAGCAAAAGTGCAGACGCAGCGAAATCAAAAGAAGGCTAAGAGAGATATTTATAATATTCCAAGTATCTCAGCAACGGTTGCTACACTCCTACGCTATACATATTCAAGCGCATCAAGTGTTCAATCCCTTTTCGCTTTCCCGAGCGACAATCAAATTTTCTCGCGCGCAGTTCTCGAACCGCAATTCCGAGACTAATTTCCAAACGGAAAGAATGAAAAAAGCAACCGTTCTCCCTTTCAAAAAAAAAAGCAATTCTCACTCCAACGCGCTCGCGCGAAATCTAATTAGCGCGTCGGCAGTTCACACCCTGCAGCAGCATCAGAAAAAAAGAGCCTCTCACACAATAGCATCCAAATGACTATCCAGCGCGCGTAGTAGTGAGGAAAATTAGCAAACAGCGAGCTCGGCGCTTTTTTTCGAGGGCGCTGTAAACGCTCCGAGTGTAATCCTTTCCGGTGCTCGAATCAAAAGTAGCGCTCGAGCTCTTTTTTTTTTTTTTTTGGCGGCGGCGGACTCGAGAATACAAATTCACACCGCGAAATAGTCCCCGAAAACGGTTGGTAAAACATTGCCGCGTAGCGATACACAGCTGGGAGAGAGAAAACGAGGACGAGACACGCGGGCGAGAAAACCCCTCTTTTGTTGGCAAGAAATTGAGTGGGCGGCGGAGGTGGGAGTCGTGCCGGACGAGCTAATTTCACCGGCTTGAAAAGAAGCACTTGTGTGCATGTGGGTGTGGGGAAGGGAGAGATGCGAGATGTCCCCGGAAAATTGTATATACTGCGGCAGGTTTGTAGTGCGGAAATTTTCAGCGATTCACACTCGTTTCTCCCTCTGTTTGGTGACGGTGGACTGCTTTTATTTGCACGCGTGAAACTAAAATGTTGAGAAAAAAAAAATGTTTTCATTAAACAAATTGCGAAGGAAAATCATCGAGAATCCCGTTGCCACCGCGAGGGGAGCGAAATTAAAAAATAAAGAGATAAGAAACGAAGCCCCCTCCCTCTCTGAAAGAGAGAGAAAAAACATCCTCTCTGACACATTCGTGCTCAAGAGGTCAGAGAGTAAGGCTCAGGATTCTCTAAAAATATCTCGCGTGCAAAGTGCGCGAACGCGGCTCTTTCTGCGGCGGCGCCTCGACGAAAGCCTCGAGTGCATATATACATAGCAAGCGCAGGAAGCCCCCGAGTAGCGGTCGAAGAGATGAAAAAAAATAGGGGAGCGGCTGTGCAGTGCTGCTGTCTATTTTGCACACATGCGCTTTTTCACTCGAGAATATCATCATCGCGTTTCTTTTCGGCTAATGCGTCCGCACGTACGTTTCTGCGATCGGTATAGTTTGTGTGTAATGTAATGTGCGATGGCTCGATTAATTCAGGCGGAAAAAGCTTAGTATACTTTTCTTCCCTATAATTTCTTTGAATCTCTTATGACCTATGTAGGAGGTAAATTAAACATCTCATATGCTATAGCTGAAAAATTAAAACGAAAACGTATACTTTCACTTGAAAACTACACATACAGCCCCTCTCTGGGCGAGTTTAAAACTCAAAAAGAAGTCGAGAGAAAATAAAAAGTGAGGATAGGAGAAGAGAGTACATCAGGGCTCCATTAAGAGCCCGGTTACTTTCAAGAGCCGCAAGGGAGTAAACGAAGTTCAGAAACGATTCGAAAGATGACATGGAGAGCTTCGGCGAAAACTAGCGAAACTTTCCACTCGGCAAACATAAAACTTGGAGATGCAGCTAGCGCGCAGTAGATACAGTCAGCGTTGTCGTCGTCGCGTCGCGGGCGCGCGCGCGCGAGCTGTCCTCGGGCAATTATACCGGACAAATAAAATTATCCTTTATATACATTTTGCCGGGAGTACTTAAAGTGCACTTGCCCTTGTTCCTCTTCTTTTTTCGTTTCTGCAACTGCTGGTATACTCGAGCCCTCATTTATCTTACGCCGTAGCGCCACTTTTTTTTCTAAAAAAAAAGAGACGCTGTACTGACTCTTATCCCGTTTCTCTTTTTTCCTGTCTTTATATACGCCTCGGTTTCCACACCATCGCTATTATACTTTAGCTGTATTCAAACAAAATGACAGGCGCGCGTGCGAAACAATCCAATTATCCAGTCCAAAGTTCACAGAATTATTTGGCGAACGTTTTACTCTTGATGCGCGTATAATTACATTTGCTCCGGGCAAAGCGATCACTCGATAATATCATACATATTAACAGCCATAATGAATCATTCATTATACGTCGAGCGAGTTTTGTCGATTCGCGGATAATCGCCATTCGCCATCGTCGACGAATAGCCGATATAATTACGGGAGAGTATACGGTATAAATACAGCCTTTCCTCTCTCGTAATCGGCCATTCACGCGCGCGCGCGCCAGTATTTCCCAACTTTTAAATAACTTTCTATGTATTCCAAAAGTTTATTAGCTACAAAATTTCTGCGAGCGAAAGAGAGAGAGAGCAAGCTGTAACTTTGTAATTACATAAGCTGCGCATTCGCGCGCGCGAGCCACGCAATTAAAACCAAAAGTCTGCAGCGTTATCAGTTGAAATTTCATTCCAATTAGAACGAAATCCTACTTGATTTGTGCTGCACTTGTGTAATTTGAGTAATATGAAGCGAAAATCTCTCGCTCTGCGCGCTACTGGATTTTGTTCGCCGAAATAATGCGATGGGTAGTATACTTTAATCTCTGCGGAATAATAGGAGAAAATTAGGCAACTCTTTCATTATATCAGCTATAATTATGCACGCGAAAAAGCTGCGTTCGATCCGTCAACGTATCACCTCTCTGAAATTGTTTTTTTTTTCCTCATCGAGATCGAGACTCAAAGACTGGCTTTTCCCCCTTAATCTCCGGTACACTTCGCCGCGTTTTTTCCTACTCCTCCCACCCGTCGCTCTGCTGCTCTACAGTGCAGCTTCCGTTTGCTTAACAGCTTCCCATCCTCTGTACACTGCGGAAAAACGAATCAATTCCGTAGTGGTCCTCGACGACCTTCGTCGCCTTCGATCTATGTTCTATGTACATTTGCGTTGATTTATTCGTCCCTTTGAGTAATTCTTCGGAGCGAAACATGCAAGATTAGCTTCTGGAATCGTTCAATATACGTGTCGTCAAAGCAAGAAAAACATAACACACGACATCGACACTTTCCAGCCGTCAACAGTCGAGAATTCGAATTACTTGTCGCATAGTTCGCTCTTTTCGAGGCGAAAGATTTTTGCTGATTTTGTATTGCTTCTTCCCGGAGGAGAGCAAATATTGCCTAGCTCGCAGAATTCTTTCGAACAGTTTTCTCCTTCCTCTTTCTTCGCCTGCCAATATGAAACTATTAAAGCCCGCGCGCGCGTTTCGAAACTTCGTTTTCCCTTATATTTTTCGCTGTACACAGAAGACGCTGGATCCGGGGCACGATTTATGCAGCCGGAAAATTTATCGGTAAAGGACGTTATGTAAATTTCCTGTCGCGCTTCTCTCTTTCGATATTCGAATAAGCCGCGCATTTAAGATACGAACGAAAAAAAAAGACTTTCGATCTCTACAAACGCGAATTTGTTTATTCTAAAAATTACCCTCGCATCGCGGAATAATAAACTCGGCTGGAAAGCCAAATGCACACACTCACACATGCACTGCGAGAGGCTCGAGGAAAGAGCGAACTACTACTAGGCGCGCATTATTCAAAGTTGGCGCTGCGCTGCAAGCTCTCTCTCTCTCTCTCTCTCTCTCTCTCTCTCTCTCTCTCTCTCTCTCTCCGGTAAAACCCTTAATTTACGAGGGCTTGCTCCGGCGATTTGCAAGTCCGCGAGCTCTACACGAGTATTCGAGAGAGCATATAGAAGAAAATAAAAGCCAGACGAGAGCAAGTAATCGCGGCGCGTTATTACGTTATCGGGGTTTTCCCTCTTCTTTTTTCCTCAACTCACGACGTCGATTGGGAGCTTAAAAGCGATTACATCCTCGGAGCGCAAAGTAGGTTGGGTATAAGGTCTAGCCTCTGTAATAAGGAGATTCATTAGCGGCCGCGATGAGAAGAATCGATCGTACGAGAATGTTCTTCTAATTATACACGAGGAGATGGTTTTTCACTCGCGAGAATTAGGAGTACATTCGAGGTCGAAGATGTGTTGGGCATTTCGTTTTAATTATACGACGAAGAGGAGGACGGAAGCTCGGATTGAAAATTAGCGCGTCTCTAATTACTGAAGTACTCGGTTTGTTTTTCGACATTCGACTTTAATTTTCTGGAATTGAAGCCGGTGGGCGTCTCTCTCATCGATGTATGCCACTGATACAATTCATCCAAGTGTTCGATACATAACTAATCGCTTAAATTAATGGATGGCGTATGCGCAGCTGGAATTTTTTCAAAGCTGAAAATTCGGGAGCTGATCGTGGGAACTATTCCACAGCGCGCATAGCATAGACGGATCAAACACACCGCTACTGCGATCCCCAAAGTAATTAGAAAGTATCATTTCGCGCATCGCATTACTTCGAGCTTCGGCTCTTGTTTAACTAGCATTAGCAACCCGAAACGTTTCGACTCTCCACCAAAGCCATCGGAATATCTTAATTTTGAAGCTATATAGTTTAACTAAAGTATTAAAAGCTATAGACAAGTGGGAGAGCTTTATCGACTCGGAGCTTTTTTTTCCACGGAGCTGTATTATTGTCCGGCGTTATTGGCACTATACAGACGCCTATAAACGGCACACTATGCCGCGCGAGATGAGACGACGCTTGAGCTTTGTGCGGAGAATATACAATGGCCTGTTTGTGGCGAGCAAGCTCTGTGGTCGATTCGCGCTAATATCACGTCGCTTTGTAATCTAGGTATCGCGTGTATATTGACCGAGTACTAACAGATGTTGAATCTCGTATAAATAGGACGATCGAGTGTAAAGAAGCTGCGTTGCGAATAATTCTCTCGATTCGAGATTACAATCCCTCCATCATCATCATCAGTGTTAAACTCATCAACGTCCATCTAATGTTGGTATAGTTTCAGCGCATCATCTCGACCTCTCTCGTCGGAATATCAATACGCATTGCCCAATTGACGGTAGCAGCGGGGAATTCCTTTCCGACAATGGCCGACTTACTGCTTACACCCTATATCCCCCAACCGTCTCTCGTCTAAACTATATGTTTCTCTCTCGTCGCTCTATGCATATACCGCACGGCAGCTCTCGCTACTGCTACTGCTGCTGCTGCTGCACAATAGAGCGCATTATCAACAACGAAATTTCGAGGTCGAAGCGCTGACTCGATCGGAGTTATAGTTCGCGACCAGCGTATAACTACGTTCTCCTGTGCTTAACCGAGCTGCTCTGCTCTGCTCGTTCTGACACGGGCTTAATGACAGAGCAGCGTGCTGCTGTGAGAATCGCTAACTCAAGTCGAAAGATTATATCGGCTTCTCGTCTTTTGGAAGAGAGAGAGAGGCGCATGATTACACGCTTCAAGTTACGCGCTGTACTGTGTTATGGCTGTGGGGGCGATTATTCGGTGCAGTTGTGTGAGGATCGAGAGAGCGCAAAGTGTATTATGAGAAGTGGACAGAATTGAATTGTGATAAGCTATACTTTGCGAAAACTCTCGTTGATTTTATATCGAAACATTTGTATAAGCCTCGAAAGAGAGGAAGAAAGACTATAGCTTCGAAAGCGTATATAGCCGCAATCTCGTCGCATATTACGGTTAGCAGCAATTAAGAGCTTGCGCAAGTCGAGATTTCCCCCGGATAATTATCAAGAGCCTCTTCTTTATCTCTCTCTCTCTATCTCTCTCTCTCTCTCTCTCTCTCTCTCTCTCTCTCTCTCTCTTATCGGTGGCTTTACTCTTCCGGAAGAAAAGAAAATAGTAGCGCGATATAACGCGCGTCTATACAGAAGTCAAATGTTTGAGAAGAAAAGAAAGAGGCTGAGTCTTCGGGGATATGCACGAGGGGCTATTCCCTCTGGATTCGAACGTCATCCGTGGATAGAAAAGTTTGCTCTTGTTGTCGCGACTCTTTTCCCTCTCTCTTTTCTTTATATTTCAAATAAAGTCGTTTGATTCTATTGTTACCGTCGCGCGTCGATCTGCGTTAATTTGTAAAAAACAATTGCGGCCTGTACTTCATAAAACATTCATCGACTTTCGGGTGACGACACTTTGTCGCGTAAATGTTTCAAGCTACGAGTGACTATATCGAATAGCTGTCGTGTCGCGTATACGTTACATACCGCCCAGCACCACAGGAGGAGGTATTTCTCTGAATTATGAAGCAGCGGAGTGCAGAGCATTAATCATTGATTACTACCTACACGTAAAGTTATCTCTTCTGCCTCTCTCCCGACCGTCTAATGCGCAAACCGTAGTTTCAAGCATCAATTACACACGCGGCTCGTACTCTGTACGACCTACATATAGGTCTAGTTTTATCCGCGTATAATTATCAGTACACACAAGCCCATACAAGCGCAGCCCCTTCATTAGTCGACTCCAACATGTTGCACAAGAGCTTAATGAAGTTAACTACACATATAGGGATGTTCGCCGGAGAGAACGATAAAAATTCAAGCTCTGACCCAAAAAAAAGAAACCGACTAGCACTTGCTTCGGATTATTATTTTTCTTATCAGGGTAATGGCAGTCAACGTCAAACACGTCACGGACCGACGAGAGAAGCCGTCAGATCGCCTCTCGGTGTGATTGCCCATTGTTTCGACAATTAAACCATCGACGCTACAGAGCCAGGCTCGGCGGTCCTTCGCGTGAAGCTAGGCGACGTGAAGTGTAGAGAGCACGTAGTACATACATGACGCGCTGTCTCAGGCAGATATCCGCTTCGATCGCGGCTTGATTGGCAGGCATTGTCAGCCGTGTGTGTGTGTCTCTCTCTCTCTCTCTCTCTCTCTCTCTCTCTCTCTCTCTGCAGCCTGGCTTTAAAACAAAAGAGCTCTTGTGTGTGACTCAGCCCGTTCTTCTTGGCTCGTCGTAGGTCCTTTCGTATAGCTCTAGGCCATTGTATTGCTACGGCTGCGGGATTTGTTTGCGCGAGCCAAAAAAACGATGGATGGATGCCTCCTGCGTTGTGTATACATATTTATGTGTCGTCTACTGCGAGGGTGTCGACATTTATTTCTTAACAAAGCGAAGACTGCTGCTTACGCTGAAAATTGAAGTGTGCGCCTGTATTTTTAGATAAATTCGTGCGCTAACATTATCCACGCGTGTACAAGAAGGGAGTACGGTGTTACGTATACGAAGCCAGCAATTTCCGTTTTAATGGAAAAGAAACATCAGCTGACCCCAAAGTCACTCACTCGCGCGCGCACAGCCAATTCTCCATTACGAGTATAGAGTCTCCCACTCGAGTTTCTCTCCCGTGTCCTCCAACACGCGTCAGAGCCTCTGTGTGTGTCTCTCTCTCTCTCTCTCTCTCTCTCTCTCTCTCTCTCTCTCTCTTTCTTTTTCGACCGGCGTGTAAGGGGAGACACGAACGGTCTCAAGTTCGAGCCCTGCGGATTAAACGTCACTTTAATTAATCTCGCTTTACAGAGCGCGTAGCGACTGTTTCACCCCTACGTCACCTCTTCTTCTTCTTCTTCTTCTTAATCTTCTTCTTCTCCTCTTACTGCGCGCTTCTTCATAACCAAATTAATTCGGAAAGATAGTATAGGCAGCAGAAGATTATCACCGTTTCTCGAATCGCTACACACGCTCTCGTGTAACGCGATTAAACAGTATATATAGCGTTGGTTGCAGCACTGCTTGCAGAATCCATAACCAGCCGAGCGATGGAAATTCAAGGTAAAACCGCCGAGGCGAGAATCGTGCGTATGTGCGAGTTCCTCGCGTCCCGCAAATATTTGCTGAAAATTCATCGATTCCCTCACAGCGACGCTCTCGTGTTAGGTGTACGCAAGCAGCGTTAAAAAGGATGTTCTAACCGGTAACGCGCGCGACACACCTGTGCTGCTGCTGCTGCTGCTGTCTCTGTCTCGTCGCGCACTTTCCTTTGAGTCTGCCAGTGGCAAAGGCTGCGCGATCCTGCAATTTGCGTACACACTATATACCCACGCTCCTCGCATACTAAGCTGCTGATGCTCGCATCTGCACAACCCCCGCCACTGCATGCATGTATGCATGGCTGGGTTGGGCGCCAGCCGGAGAATCGATGGGGCTCCCGAGGATTTTAGCTATATGGTATACACACAGAGCTTCGCGTTCTCTTTTTCGAAGTCATCGAAATTATAATTATATTCGCTATATACGTCTCGCACTGCACGGCAGTAAACGTCTCCGGCAATTACGACAAAGCCCCGTAACGAGGTATATATAAATCTCGCGGCTGAAAAGCGAGCTGGTTATATAACAAAGGGCAAGCGCTGCTGCTGCTGCTGCTGCTGCTGCTGTTGCTGCTGTGAACAATCGGTCATACACTTTGCTCTCCTCGTGGCTGCGCGCGAGTTGAGCACACAACAATGAAGCTACGCGCCGGGGATATCACAGAGCCGAAATTGCGCGAATCCATTTTCTCGCCGGTTACCTTTCCTGCCTTCGCTTTCGTGTTATCGCTCTTGTTTAACGGGATCTAGCCGCGGAGAGATTATTGTTTACTTATTTATACGGAGATACGGGCGGGGGGGGGGGGGACGGAGAAAGGGGGGGGTGTATACGCCCATACGTTGGTCATTGTCTTGATTAATTTTGGAGCTCGAGTGTTGGTTTTAGCTCGGCGCGGTATGATGAATTTGGTTATTACACTGTTGCGTTTGGTACGTATATATAGACCCCGTTCGAGTTGCATCCATGTACTGAAAATCACTTTCCCAGTGCGCGCTATACAATATTTTACTTTCTTATTCATACAGAGCGAGAGTAAGAGCGAACTGGCGTAGCAATGCGATAAATACGTATCTTTGCTAAACGCTCCAGCAGCAGGAGCAGCAGTAGGACGATGTTGAGTGTGTGTGCGCGCGCGAGCTCGATGAGTGCAGTCGAGAGATGTTTGCTCAGCTACAGCTGCTAAATTGCCGGATTGTAACCTTGCTCCTCTTTTATCTCTCTTTTTTTTACACGCCAAATGGGCGCGAGCGTTGTTGTCTCTCTTTTTTTTTAAGCGGATGTAGGAATTTTTGGAGGTACTACAGGGCGTGCAAAGCTTTTTTCATTTCGAACGCTGTGTGTGTGTTCTTGAATAACCAGATAAACGATCAAAAGCTCAATCGATCAATCAAGCGGTACTCTTTTCCCTTTGGTAAAACGACTCGCGCAATCAAGCTACACACTGAAAAAAGAGGATACTTGCGGCAAGTACCAGATTCCGCTTCAGGTCCTTCCGTTTGCAGCAAGAATAAATATTTTTGCCCCAAGAAGAATTCAATTTCCATCAAAAATTATGATAATCTTGTAGCTATTTTTGAAAATAAAATATAGATATTCTAAATGAAATAGTTTTTCTTCAAACAAAATTCTGCTTGTCTCAAGTATAAATTTGTTTCCTGTAAGTGGATATTGCTAATAAAGACAAACGGATTTTCTATTTGAATCAAACAGAGTTCTCTTGCTTCAAGTAACCTCTTTTCTCAGTGCACGCCAGAGGGTAAAATCGCTTTCGAATCAAGCATCGAAACGAACGAACCTTGCCCCTTTCTCAATTAGCATTTAACGCTAGATTTTTTACACTTTTATAACTAAATTTCTTTTCACGCGCGCTTAATTTCTTGCTTCATCAGAAGCACACGCGCGCGGCAAAGACAAATATTTTAATCCAGTCTTTCCTAACAGATCGTGCATGCATGTGTAGACACACACACACGCGCGCGCGCGCGCTTGCAAGCATCAACAAAAAGCTTTACGCGCACGCAAGCGCGGCTGGGCGCTCGTATAATTAAAAACTGTATTTCACCGCCGCGGAATCTCAAGTAATTTGCCTCTCACTCTCCCTCTGTATAGCTGGCGCGAAAAACAAAGTTATGCCGTACGTGTCCTGTTTATTCACGCGCGAATATGCGGGTGGATTGTCCCTTCCCCTCCCCCCCTCTCTCTCTCTCTCTCTCTCTCTCTCTCTGCTCGAGTCCATTTCGACTCGAGGTAGGCGTGTATATACAGATGTGTCTCTCTCTGCAGCAGAGAAGTATAGGCGACGACAAAGCCGAATAGATCGCACACGCGAGGAAACTCGCAATTAGATGCAGTGTGTATAGCTGCGCCGCTATATCATACCCGAGTTTCGATTATTATTCACGGCTGGACTGTTATATGCATGCGTGTATTATACAACTCTCTGCAGCTTCAATTTTTCAGAGTTTTTGCAGTACAAATTATACGGACTGGATGGCTATTTCCGAGCAGTATAATGCACGTACATCACGATCCTATACCTAGAGCAAACATTATATATTAATTTAGCTCTTCAAAATAAATGCGCTGACCTATATTAGCCGCATCGTATAACCACTCCAGCGCGAGTTCACTGAATGCCGACCGGGGAGAGCAAACAAAACCGCTTGTTTTACACTTCACCGAGTAAACAGCCGGAATAAATGAAGTTCTGTATTATTCATCTCGAGCAAGAGAGAGGGAGGGCAAAACTTAACGCTCGCGTTTAGCCGCCTCACTTTCGGAATTGCTTCGACGTGCAATAAACCGCGCGAGTGCGATACTATCGCGCGGGAAAATTTTTATTTTGCTCACGGCGCTGCGATCGCAATCACCCTCGCGAACGAGAGGGAAAATTAAATTCCGAATCATCTTCGCGTCGTTGCGATGAGAGAAAAATCGATGCGCATCTTCAGAGCGTATTATAGTTACAGCGAGCGAACTTGGTCAAATGATAAAATTAGCACGGATTTATATACGTACTCGAAATTTCCTCCCGCGATATTATAACTTTCCGATGAATATTTATAAAACCCTTCCGCGCGAAATTGCTGTTTCAACGCCACTCGAGAGCGCAATCTCTCGCGCATAATCTCCGATAATTTTGTTATCTCGCTGCGCGCTCCATGGCGTAGTTTTTCCCTCTCCCTCTCTATCTCTCTCTCTCTCTCTCTCTCTCTCTCTCTCCGTATTTATTGCTCTTCTATAAAACGATTGATTATATATTCCCTACTGAATTTTTCATCCGCGAAGAGTCGATTAATTTTCTCCCATAGCGATTATTCGCTCCCGACAGTCTCGGCTTTCATTTTTAATCCGAGCTTTTAATCCCAATAAAAATCTCGGCCATTGCGCACGTATAAGAAGAGAAATACCCCGTGCACCGCCACATCGCGCCCGATTAATAAACCATCGGTACTTTTAACGGAGGATAATCAGCGCCTAGGCAGCGTTTAAACGAGCGGCTCGCGTGTTTGAATTTTTCGCAGCGAGTCATCTGGCGCGGCGATAAGCGCCCGAGAGAGCTGCATTGCGCATTATCGACGATAAACAGACGCGCGCTGCGCTATATAACGCACACGCCCCCTTTGAGAGAGAACTGCTGTGTTCTGCGACACTGTCCCGATGTGACAAGCTGCTGTACGCCTATGATTGCAGGGATGTCGCGATAATGAATGAGTAGCAATAGTTTCGTTTTCCTTTTATGAGAATTGTAACGGAAGTTTGCTAATACTCTAAGTGCAGCATTGTGACATATAGAAGCTTTTGCATACCTCTAACGCGCAGCTCGCAAGCGCGAGCTTAATGTATGCCTTTGTAATACGACAGAGTAGTGCATTCCATCACGAGGATTATACAGCTTTGCGTGTGCCGTTTGAAAATTTCCCCGCAAATTATTTGAGCTTTTAAATCATGAAATACCAATAAATCGCCAATAAGAGCTTTCCGCATACATAAATTCTCCAAAATAAATCACGATAACACTAAAGAAAGAAACTAATAATCAACCCTTTCCTCGAGCCAAAATCAAAATCGTCGCCTGAATTTTTCAAACCTACATTTACGCGGTCACCTCTGCCCCTCCGTCGAGAACCACTATCATCCCACACGCGCATGCGCCGGGGCGGCAGCGGAGACACACCGGGCGCCGTTTGACGAAGTCGAGCCTCAGAGTGGCCGAGAGCGCGCCGACAGAAACAGTGCGCTCCGCTCTGCTCGCGGTGACGCTTCGCGATTCGCGAGAGAGAGAGAGAGAGAGAGAGAGAGAGAGAGAGAACATAAACTTCCGTCGATCGACGCGTGGATGATTTTTTCGGGGACGATGGACCGAGGTGACAACAGGCAGATTGACCTCACGGAATTCTCCGGTGGAGGAGAGCCGATCACTTGAGGGTAAACGACAGGTACTTTAATTATTGAATATTGTTATTTACGTTTATTCGAAATTCCAACGCGACCGAACGAATTATTTTATTTATGAATAATTCAACGATCGATTTCCGCATAATTCCCCATTTATTTCCTTTTCGTTTTATATCCTCGGCGACGCGTGATTTCATTTATTTCGCATCGGCCCAGCGTAATTTCATCGTTTCAATTTTATTCGTTTTTCCTATGCGAAATTACGAGAATTTTTATTCGGGCTTTATATGGCCACATTTTTCCCATATACATGCGGGAGTAAACAATGCTCCCGACTGCTGATAGCAAATATATTTCAGCCTTGACCGGAAGGACGCGACGCGCGCTTCCTTCTTTGACTTTAACGATTCTTCTTCTTTGCGTCGTTTCTTCTACTTAGTTTCTTTTAGTGAAGAGTAAACGTTTTCACGGAGGATTAACAGGTTGTTTGCCGACTGCAGGCGAGTGAGTGTGTTTTGAATCGAAACGTAGCTCGACTGTATGTGTAGTTTTCGAACAGCTGGGATGTCTATTTTATAGATTGGAGTCAGGATGCTGGATTTATAGCTGCACAACGAAAAAAGAATTTTGGTTCGTACCAAAGCAGTGAAACACTATTCTCGCATCATTGCGATCATAATATATAATCGACAGTTATCGACGTTTTTCGCACCGCCGCGAAACGAACTCGCGGCTTCTTCATTGATCGGCTTAAACTTCCTTCGCCGCAATGAAATTTCGAAAGTCAATTAAACTTTACCGCCTACTCTGGCTTAAAAATCCGCCAAAGCTGCTCTTGCCTTCTAATAATAATGATAATACTCTTGTTGTTGTTGTTGTTGTATGCGCCGCGAGTTTGACCCTCATGCAAACTTCCGGCGAGCTATGGAACAGGTTCGTAATACATAGAAAATCGCCTTTGCGGTTATTTTACATTTCGAAAAGGCAAACTTTGGTCTAATTTATATCGTGCGGTGGAGGGGGAAGCAGGTGCGTAGAGTCGTTGTTCCGGGCAAAAGTTTATCTTATTTTATGGATAGTGACTTTTCAACTACTTACGCTTACCTGTGCGCGGGGGTCCTCTCTCGGCGTGAAATATGGCGCGCGTGTACCTAAACGCTGGCATTAATTATAAGCTTCAGTTCCTCAACTTTGTAGCTAATTCCGGCGCTGTTTTTATCGTCGTTTAAATTGCCCTCGTAAATAAAGCGTATACACTAGAGATGTCTATTACGCTAATGAAGTTCGGCAGTTTTTACGTCGGGCGTAAAGTCGAGGGAGAATCAATGAATTCGATATCCTCGGGCGGCATAAACAATGGAAAAGGAATGTATAGCCATCTCCTCAGTAGAAAATACCCGAGACCGGTCAGACCTACATTACCGGCGACGGGAGACGCATAAATGACAACTACCTCCCTGCTCATAAAATTTAATCCTTCTGTGTCTTCTGCTCTCCCTCGCGACTCTCTCCCTCTCTCTCTCATGAATAAATCATGCGGTAAACGCTTTCAAAATTTATCTATTTACCCTTCATATTTCCTTTCGTCGAATAGAGGGTGTACACGCGCGCGTACTGCACGTACAGACCTGGCGTCGTCTCTCGTCGCGCATACATTTATTCATCGACGTTCCGAAAAGAGAGTATATAGCTACTGTACACAGTGCCGCTGCAACCGTGTGCAAACGTCGCTGCATACGCGCGCGATAAACAGTGAATAACTCATCAGAGACTTTGCGAGAATAAAAAGGATTTTATCCGTCGAAGAACACCCTGGCTATATACGTATTCCATTAGCGTTGCGCCTCTGCAAAGTGTCCTTCAAGTTCGCTTACGTTACCCTCACGAGAGGTTAATTACATCTCCGGAATTTCCAGCATATATAACTAGATAAGTTTTCGCGGCTGATGGCGGAACGACGTCGTAGATAATAAGCAAAAGACGCGCCGTTAATTCATCTGATGCGTTATACGTAATTGGTTTTTGATTAGTTTGATTAGCCCGGCGCGGGAGATTCAATTTAAGAAAGTTTTTGGCTCTCAAAAAGAGAGGGCATTTCGTTTGGTTAACGGAGAGTTTGCTCGCCTTTTTCGAGCGCAGTGGAGATAGAGGGACGGGTGTTAGTGATTCTGTTTCGCGGCTTTTCCTGTCCTTTGCGGAGAGAGAGTGAGGGAGGGAGTTTGCGACGGCGCTTCGCGTGTGTGAGCCGTCTTTATTAACTTTTAAGTTTGCACTGGATTTGTTGAGCGAGCGAAAGGGATACGCGGAGAGATTTACCAACGCTTCTCGAGACTTTCAAAGCGGACGTGTACTTACTCGATGTATATAAATGCTATACTCCTCGAGGTCTCGTTGGATTTATTTTAGACTTTTATCAAAAAGCCTTTTGCCGATTAGCATGGAATATTAAAGGGCGTACAATCAAAGCCGTTCCGCTTTTAATAACTCAGCAAAGAAAACAAGTGCACGCGTAGAGCATATATTATAAATACAACTCAAAGAGTCGTACGTCGCGCTTTGGTTAGCAGCCGTCGTAAATTATCTGCGCGATTCGTTACAAAGACTTTCGAACTAAATTGTTCTCCTTCTTCATCGTCGTCGTCGTCGGAGTCGTTTCAATGATAGCAATTATGAAAGTTTCGATCTCGCTATGACATAGTCGCTTCAATTGACGGCACAGTTGCGCAATTACCGCGCGCTCGACTAATAGCTGCATAACTGTGCGACGATTGCTGCAGAGTCGCCGCCGCCTTTCGTCATACACGCACACACACACACACACACACACACACACACACAGAGCTATAGTACACGTTCCAGTTGGTAAACATTTTTATTACGCGAGTAACAATTTTCTTCTTCTTTTTCTCAGTAATTTGTATAATTAAGCGCCGTCTCTTGATTGCGGAAATTTTATGCGCATCCTACTTCCCGAGCTAATTGATGATAAGTTAATTTCTCGAGAGGAACGAGGCGCCGCGTACTCGTTTCCTACGCGATCACGACTGTGATTATTATTATTATTATTATTATTATTATTATTATTATTATTACATTAGCGTCACTCGAAATGCAGCAGGCGGCGTTGCCGCAAAAACAACTCGCGGAAAGTTCTTGCTCTTGTTTTTCTTAGCAAAGTGATGAGAACGCCGCGGTACACCTGAATCAAAAACTTTCCACGTGCGCGCAAACCACGGAATATTCATTCCCTCGAGGCTAAACATCGTAAAAAAAAGCCTCCAAGCGCTCATACGATCGCTGCTTATATGTTCCAATAAAGCTGGGAGGAAGACGAGCCACTAAAATTGCGCCGCAGAGAGATACGAAGACAAACGGCTGGCGCGCGATACAAACTGCTCATAAACCCAAGGCCTGTGGACGCTATATAGACGCGCTGTGTGTGTGTGTGTGTGTGTGTGTGTGTGTGTGTATGTCTATCCGTAGAGGGTAATTGAGACGAGGCCGACATCAACGTCGGCAGTAAATTCCGTTGGGTATGACGTACAGCTTTCGCTGGATTTTTGGTACGATTTGGTGCTTTTTTTTTTGCTGGAAGTAATTCGCTGATTTGGGAGATGCCCGATGCAGTAGAGTTGGTTAATGTCGGGTTACTGCTGGGTAATTATCGAAAGGTAAATGTATGCGTTTACGAGAAGTATTAGAGGGCTTGATTGAATCGTGTTTTTTCCGAGGGAGTTCTTAAACGTAAACTTTGCTTCGTTCGCGAGTGTATAATATATTAATTTAATTTCACATCGATCATACTAATTCGCTCGCTTTGTTTACGGTGTGGCCGCGAGAGCCATGCGTATGTAGTTTAGTTCAAGTTGACGATTTGACGTGGTAATTATGTATTATGTTGTCCAGAGCAAGTCCCGTTTGTTAACTATTGCATAATAATACACCGTTCGAGAAAACATTACGTCCACGTCACGAACAAGCGTTGCCCGATGAAGTCCATTATATTCCGCTTGAATAATTTCCATCAGTCACTCGATACAGAAAGTTAGATACTTTGCTTTACATGTAACATATCTCGAGAGGCAATCAAAAGCCGGATTCATCGGAATCTGGAAATGAATCGCGAAGTTATCACATGGCAAATAAACAAACAGCCAAGCGAGCAAGTAAACAAACGGGCAAAGATCGAAACGCCGACGGCAAGGAAACACAGACAACCCCATTAACTGCACATGCTCGTTACCGCGCTGTAACTAGGTAAATCTCGGCGCTCTCGTCGCTTTGAAAAATAAAGCAGCTCAATAGCAAACGCATCCTTTCGTTATTCGAATAATCGAGTTTCACGGTTATAGAAAAGAGTTGCGAGCTCGGGGGGAAATCGAAAAAGCTGCAAACTCGCGCGCGTTCACTCGGGAAAATTGTAAAAAGCTCACAGGGAAATAATTGGAGATGCCTGTGGTTACATGCGAACTCGTGCGTCGATATTTCTCCGACTGCGCTTTGTTTTTCTTTGGTTCTCGGTAATTGGAAATTCACTGGACAAACAAACATTTTTCACAACGCGTATACGAGAAAAAAAGAAATCGTTCGCTTTTTAGCAACCAAATCTCATTTTACGCTTAGCGTCTCCGTCGAATGGCAAAAAGTTCGTGCGTCAGGAATTTATGCATGCACGCATGCATTATGGCTCGAGGGACCATCGGAAGGGTGTTATTATGCGCGCACGTTGGCCTGTGTGCACGATATGCTTGCACGGTTTCTCGTTTTTATTTTCTTTCGCCGTAAAAGGGTTAACGTATGTCCAATCGAGGCTGCCGTGACGCGGAAACGTTAACGGATCGAGTGTTTATTTCGTTTGCGTGCGGAGCTCGCGTGTTTTGTTCTGGGCGAGGAAAGAGGAAAACGCTGGTTGAAAGCTTTTGAATTTTAGATTTTCCGTCTACGATTTGTTTTGTTACGCTTGGGGGATTAAGGATTTTGACTTGTTCATCAACATTTCATTCTGTGTTTTAAAAGCAGACTGATATTGGGAGTGACATTGCGGTTGGAAATGATTTTGTTGCCCTGGCAAGCTGTTTATAATATTCGTTATTAATTTGCAATTCACGTGTACTAATGACAAAAGTTATACATATAACGCGCACATGAATTATTTACATTCGAAAGTCGAAAAGTTGGCTAATAATTTGAAAGCTTTCTCCATAAAAAAACACACCATACATCCATATAAAAAATTTATAAATCCCCAGCGAAGAAGAAAAAAATCCTCAAAAAATCAGTGCGTACCCTCTGTCCTCTTCTTCCTCAGTCCTTTCACGCCAAGCTTCTCTTCCAGCCTCCCCAATTCCATCAGCAGCAGCAGCAGCAGCAGCAGCAGCAGAGAGGCACATCCCGCACGTCTCGTCCCGTATACGTAGGTTAGGTACGATACATCAATCGAATCAGCCGACGTCATTGACGCTCGTCTCGTTTGATCTGGCTCCGAGCGTCGAAGTGCATCGGAAGAGCCTCACGGACGAGCGCATCGCTAATTAGCAATTAGCCGCACCTCTCCTGCTTCGAACCTCACGGGAGTATAGCAGCAGCGCTGCTTCATCGAATTTCGCACTGGCAATAATCGAAGGCGCCATGTAGTCCCGAGAAGCGGCAGCAGCAGCTGCAGGCTCACCACGAGCTCTAATTTGCCCAGGCAGATTGAGCTGGTCTGTGTATTCCAGCCGCCGCCGCCGCCGCCGCCGCCGCCGCCGCGGGAGTAGAACAACATGCGTTTGGTCAGACCGTGTCGCTGTATATGGGTCACGGATGTTTTCGGGCAAGATTGTTTGCTTCTGTATATACGTCCCGAGTGTGGCCACGACGGCTATTGATTCGAGGATTTATCGGCTTTTCATTAGCGTCGTGGAGAAATTATTAGTCGCGCGGATTTATCGGCAAAGTGTGTCTTCGAAAAGAAAACAACTGTCCAAGGGGAGGTGGAAACAGTACACAATTATTCCGTTCGCTTGGTTATTCGTCGGAGTAAAGGGAAGACTTTATCTGGGAAGAGGAAGAAGAAAAAAAAAGAAAAAATACCGCCGGCGAGAATTCGATTTTCTGGCGAATAATCTGATTGTCGGAGGAGCTTTTCTTCGCCGCCCATCGAACCTTATACTCTCCTTCTCGAGGAAGCCTTTAAGGAAGGTTAGGCGACAAAATCTCCTCCACAGCTCCGAAGAGCTATATAGCAATGCCAAGAGACTGAATAAGTAAAGGAACGGAAGCTCGATCAGACGTGACTAAATATAAGGGGGTCGTTATATCCGCACTCGCGGAATGAGGAGGAAAATGCTGAGAGAGAGAAGGAGAAGGAGAAGTAATTCACGCTTCTTTTCAGCGAATGCGCTGAGAGCGTCACTTGACGTCGGACTTGCTTGTTTGCTTTTCTCGATTCGCTCGCAGAGTTTGGACCGGTAGTTTTCAGTTTGAAAGGTCGGGATATTTTGTAGACGTCTCGATCGAGCTTTAACGAGATACCGAGTGAAATAATGATAAAATTCTTTGAGACACACGATAGATTCCACAAAAAGTGTAAGTGTTCTGATGGTGTGCATACGAAAAACAATTTTTCCACGTGATATATCTCGTCACATTGCAGCCTAACGAGAAAAAAGCGACTCCGAGCGTTAAATGCTTTCGATCAGCCGTAATGCCGCCGCAATCAGCCGCGTATACACCTCGCACTCTCTCTGCTCAGCTCATCGCCCTCGTAAAACGTCCGCGAAGGAAGCACCGACGTAGAAGACTTTAATGGCCCTCGTAATTACTAGGCGCAGAGCAGCTCGCACGCAAATCACTCGCGCAGCTCTCGCGTGCTTCTTCGATAATCCCCTCCGTCTCTGTCTCGATTTTTTTTTTCGATATATAGCACTTTCTCCTTCTGTTTTAATTGTACTCAAGTTACGTTTGATTCAATACTTCATAAACATTTTAGCTAATATACAACGTTCGCGTGCCATCTGTTACCGCACGCTGAATAATACGCGCCGCTTTGGGGCATAAAATTACTCGTAATTGGAGGAAAAATCGTCAGGGATGCTTTTTTTTATCTCTCTCGATATTTGCGTTTCGAGGCTTTACGACGCGCCGTTCGGGGCGATTATGACTTTTAATGCTCACTGGAAAATATTTCGTCGATGCAATTCGCTGGGGTATATATTATACGTATAGGCTCTATAATGAGTGGGTATAACGATAAAATTTTAAAACCCAGATCGCGTAACTCGTCGAGTTTATATCTCCACAATTCGAAATTCGCAGAGAGCGAAAATTTCAAAAGCCGCTCTCGAACGAAATGAAACACAATCGATCACGATGTGATGTAATTCCTGGCTATATCAGCAGTATGAAACGCCGTGGCTTTGGTGTCCCGTCACGAGAGGCCTTATAATAACAGGAGTTTTAGCACACCTGCGCGCGAGAGTGACTACCCCCGGGAGTGGCATAATGTATAGGATCAGCTAATTCGGAGGATTAAAAAGAGAGAACTTGTATACACTCGTTTGTTACACGAGCCTTTGTGGGTCAACCGGCCGCTGGCGGACATTGATGGATAACCCATCCAACTCGATTATGACGAATTGTTCTTTGGCCGAGAGTTTTCCAGTGAATTTATTTCCATTTCGCTTGGGCGAATTTATTATAAAACATCTCTCGACTCACGGACGAAAGTTTACTCAATACCCGAACGTATTCAAACGGGAGCTTTCAATCCGCAAGATGAAAGCTCTAGCGCGGAGGTAAAATCTGAGTGGTGTGCGAAAAATAAGAGAGCCTTTCCACCGACACAAAGTGTGCGCAAGAGGAGGCGGAGTGTACGCGGGAAATGAAAGGGTCGCGTCGAAGGGGCTTTCAAGTAATTAGTCCGCGGCCGACCACAGGATCTTAGCCACTAATTTTCGCGAGTCAAGTGCCTTCCTCTTCCGCCTTTCCTCGAGGTAATGGAAGCGCCGTGTGTGTGTGAGGGAGAGATTGATTTTTCGTATATATATAAGGCTTCAATCAATCAAATCAATAGCTTCCTGCTCCTGCTCGGCTTATTACGACAATAGATGGTATTTGCGAGGTTAACACTGTTAGACATGGGCTTTTGTCCGGACATTTGTAATGGTGATCGGGTCGCCGGACAAGGAGATAATTTGAATATGCCGCTCGGCTGTATGTATATATGTACGGTTTATATCGGAAGAGCGAGCTGCGTCGCAAACAAAAGCCTGAACTTCGACTTCGTCGTTGTAATTGGCGTATAGAGTTTCAGCCATGCGGTTGTGCAGTGTATGTCTTCGTCGACTGACTTGTAATACCCGAATATAATAAAAGAAATATGATAACGAATAGTTGCGCGCTTGTCCGAATGTTACGAGCCCTTCGTCGAGCTTAATAAAACCACCTCCGACTATGCAGCGCAGCAGCCGGTGAATTTCTCCGCAGAGGATAATCATCGTTGCATACTGCATTAATACAGCCACGACATGGAGAGCCTCTCTCTCTCGAGTTGCCGTTACCGTTGTATTATACAAAAACGATAACACGCTCCCGAAATTCCAGCAGCAGAAGGTGACCGAGTCTCTCTCTCTCTCTCTCTCTCTCTCTCTCTCTCTCTCTCCTCCAGATGTATTCGTGAGGTCACGTGCCTCGTGTTCGGCAGTTGGGATATAACTTACGAGGGGCACCATCCGCGCGCAGATAGCAAAGCATGGCATACATACATATATATATATATATGTGTGTGTGTGTGTGTGTATACTTACCTGCGCATGTAGATATATACACGCGAATGCAATTAGCCAAAGCGTCGGGGCCTTTCTTGCAGCCCTAATGAATCGACGCCGGCGTCGTCGATTCGTTGCGCGTGCGAATAATTTCCAGGGACACGGCTGCGCGCGCTAAAGATAGGGAGAGAGGAGGTATTGGGGATAATTTAATGGGAGAGAGAGAGGCGCCGCCGGAGACGCCAAGCGCGTTGAAGAAACTTGAATTTAGATCGAGTTAATTTACAGGAATACCGCACAGCGAACAAAATAAGCGCGGTGTATCGCATCAGTCTAACATGTAGCGACTGATCCGCGATTTAATAAACACGTAGAGCGCGGACAAGCTTTTGAATATTTGACTTTCCGGTGCGCTTTTCTTCCGTCGCATTTGCAACAGCCAAAGCTCACTCACTCACTCACTCCCACTCACTCTCGTTCCCGACCCCAGAGACTTCGTCGGTTAGTCGTATACAGGCTCGAAATCACATATTCCCTTGGGCCATCTGCCTTTGTAATTCAGGACCGCGCGGGGCTGAAACAGTGGTCTTATATACGTCCTGCTTTCGCGCGCGCCGCCGACGTAAATACTTTACAAACACTTCATTATGCATGTGCGCAGAGACGAGAGTAGCAGCTCGACTAAATCGAGACACTACTGCTGCTGCTGTTACTCGAGATGGAAAATAGGATGAGTGCGAGACTCATTATTCCTTTTAAATACGCTTTCGCATCTCGACGGCGAGAACACAATGGCAAAGAGCTTTTTAAGATTCCCGCGTGGATCTTGCTGAAATTGAAATTCATTCAATAAAAGTAGCCTCTTTCTCGCGCCATATAATCGAGTCCGATGCACTTGTTCGCTGCCAATTATTCTCGGCCACACTTGGTACTTGTGGTATATATAGAGGGCCAATTATAGATATTTTATCCGTCGTCTGCCTCTGCGGCTCTTATAGGACAAGGTCTATAATCAGCGGAGGACAGCTGTGAAAGTCCAATTAGAGGGCTTCGGTTCTTCTTTTTTCTCTCTTTTACTCTTCGAAGTCGATCGAGTGAGGGGAAGAGCTTCTTTTCGAGCGACAAAACGACGGATATCGGAGATTTAAACGGATGCCATCCAGATGAACTGTGGGGACGTTGAAGGACTTCAAGCGTGAATCGCGCGGAAATTTTGATTGGGAAAATTTTTTTCAAACATGTACGTGACTGGATTTCTCTTTTCTCTTTCGCATTGAATTTTATTTGCTCAGCGAAAAATCCCCGTTTTTAAATCTCGGCCAGCCCTTCGCAGCCATAAAAGTTATATATACACATGTGGGAGGCAATAAAGAGGAGAGTGGCGAACATCTGGTTATGACCAGACAATGAATTAGGACGGTTTTTGCGGGAGAAATATTTTAGTTTTATCGAAGTCTGTTTCTGCCGTCTTCCTGTCTTTTCCTCACACGTGTGTGTGTATATATGTATATATATATATATATATATATATATATAAGAAAGGACAAGGCGGGGCGACGAGGATACGTGTACGAACCTCAAAGTCTCCTGTATGTGTATGTCCTATATAAGATTGTTGGGCCGCCGGCCAATAGGATCGATTTTTTCCCGGCTCTCTCTCTCCTTTTTACTTTGCAGGGGCAGAGAAGAGAGAGAGAAACTTGAGCGAACTCGTTCAGATAATCGTTATTATTCGTTCACCGCCGCTCGCATATATCGCTCCTCTACGTATAGGTGCAGTATACTTTCCCTCTGTCTCCCTTCTGGAAGAAATTTGATATTGAAATTCGAAAAGTTACTGCTGGCGGGCTGCTCTGCGTCTCGGAAACTGAAAACTTTCTCATCGTTATTGATTTTTCAATAGCCATGTATAAGAGATTCTCCGCCTTATACGTCAATCTGCGCGTAAAATGCTTTTCTCCGATGCAAAATTGAAAAGATTCAACGTGTACACAAAGCAGTTTTTATTGCACTCCGAGTACGCTCCCGATAAAAGACGGCGTGAAACTTTCAGTTTGATATTATAATCCGAGGAGATCGAGGGAAAAAAAAGAGGCAGCACTAGCGAGCATAACGGGACGCATTTACACGAACGACTGGCTTGGGCCATTGTCGGGGTGCCGTTTGCACGTCGTAAAGCCACGACGCTTTTTTTTTTTTTGGCTCTAGCCTTTTTACCTGTATACAACGTGTTGTCGCAGCGGAGATTTTCCTTTTTTTTCACATCCCGGCAAACGAGCTTTTCATGCGACGTTACGAGCTGCTCTGCTTCCGGACGCGTGTGTATTCTCGAGAAAGGCGCGAGATTCAAAAATGACTCTTGTTCGTTCTCAGATTGCACTTACTCCTGTTATCAAAAATAGAAATGCCTAATCAAAACTTGTATCCGTTTTTACCACTCGTGTCTGACGCAACTCGACTCTCGCTACTCTCGTATACGCTATATCTGGTTTAGCGGATCGGTCTTGGCAGAATTTTTCCTTCTCGAGCCTCCTGGGAAATCTTATAAGCCGCGCGCGCGCCTTTATCCGAGAGAGTAGGAAACGCCGGCTCTCGATAATTGAATCATCGATTTCGACTTTACTTATGGCCCTCGAGGAGTTTTGAGATGTGCGCTTGCATGGAAAAGGAAAAGAGAGAGAGAGAGAGAGATGCATGGATGATTCGCATTCACGAGCGCCGGATACTGTATACACGAGAGAGAGGATGTTCTCGAGAGCGAGAGGGACTTGTCGAGAAGACGGCTATATTGACGTTTATTTATTCGATTGTTGGCCGGGTCTCCAGCGGAGTATAAGAGTTAAATTTCAAATCGCGACTTTATGCGTGTATCAATTTAAACTATATCTTCTAATAATAATTTTCTTCTTGTTTGTTTCAGGTAAGTGTCGCTAGAACTGCAGTATTGTATCTCGACACCAAGCGTAAGCGAACTTCTTCTATCCTTATACGTTTCTATTTATCGAATAACTCGTTCGTGGAAAAAAGTATCTCGACTGTGTGTATCAATCAATAGCTGACCCAAATACCTCCGCGCAAACTTTTCCTAACAGCGCGTACAAGCAGCCGTTACCGAAAAATTGCCGGCATTCCATCCCCGAATAAAAGCATACACCGATAGAAAGAGAGCAACTCGCTGTCGGGAAGTCAGTCGCCGGCATTCCAGGAACGCGACCGAGAAGGCGAAACTCTCGAGGATAAACAATGCGCTCGACCTACTGCTCCTCTGCGAAAAGTTCGTCCTTAATTTTTTTTTTCGTCCTCCGAACAGCGAGCACTTCGACAAACACTTTTCAATTTTTCCATTCGACTATTACTGTACTGAAGCGCGATTTTTCTGTTCTCAAAATACATTCGAACGAGCGATTTAACGGCGATTCGCGGGATGAATCCATTTCGTGTCATTTATTGCGAACGTATTTCCGTTTCAATTTTATGCGTACGAATTGAATAGGCAGATCGGGACTCGCTCTCTGATGCGCCACAGGTGTATTACAGTCGAGATGAATTGGATATTCGTATGTGCAGTATAATAACGCGGCCCCTGAAACGTTATAACTGTTGCACTTTGCTCGAAGCGAAAAGAGCTGTTTGATGGGATTTTTTGCTTCCTCCTCAAGAGGAAGCTTTGTAATAGTAAAATTTTCAGTTTTGCGTTTTTAGAAAATGTCCGTGCGGATGGCTGTGTGTGTGTGTGTGTGTGTGTGTGTGTGTGTGTGTGTGTACGTAGTACGCGCCAATAATTTTGGAACCACCGCGACCGGATCGTAAATAATTTTCACAATGTTGACATGCATATATTTTTTCTAATTCTGAATTTAGGTCATCTTTTTGTTTTTATGGATTCTGACCATTTTTAATGGCCGATATTATAAGGCCATTTTTCTATTTTGAAAAAATGATTCTATTGCTTTTTTTATAATGATACAATATATTCAACAATGGTGTATCTAAAAGAACATAAATTTGTCTACTTTTTCCCGCAAGATTTTCTAGATTGACTGATCTGTTGATTTTTTATGATATAAAAGGTAATTTTTCGATAAACATATATAACTCAAAAAATATATAGTTAAATGTTTTGAAAAAATTAATGACAATAAAAAACAACGATATCTACTAGTTGTAAAAATTTTAAGCAATTTTGGCGACTAGTTTTTGAGATAAAAATCAAAAACTAAAAAAAATGTTTTTTTTTATGTCGTACGATTACGGGAGTAAAAAGGTTTAAATTGAGTTGAAATTTTAGGAAAAGATTGATCTTTTGATAATTTCGGCTAGGTTCTTTTTGTAGCTTATGAAACCTTTTAGTTTAAAAGATATTAAGATTCAAATTCTTCAACTCTCACCCTGTATACTCTGTGTACTCTTCCACTAGCAGAATAGGAGGAAGCTAAGTGCCAATGACTTGGCAGCGGTTTTTTATTTCGTGCTGAAATCGTTCCTTTTTATAATATTCGAGCGAGTGCTTTTTTCATAAAACCGATATTACTCGCGCATTTTCTCTCGTATACTGCTCCTGCGAAGGCAACGTTACGCTCCATTGGTCAGCGATTCATCTCGCGGAGCAAATGTGTTTTTTCCTCTTCGCATAATGTGTATCTCGAATCTTACGAGACTTTCCACGAATTTCCTGCACACGTATATGTATGTAGTACCTTCGCAACTTCGCTCAAGCATTCGCTGGAATAGTTCCGAGAAAATTATTACATCTCTCATAATTTATTCGCCATTCAAATACAGACCAAAACCGTACAGATATAGGTATAGGACGTCGTACGATAAAATTTCCAGCAGCGAACAGCGTAACTCGTGCGAAACGTTTAAAGCAACAGTAGCAGCATCTCGGGCGCGTATACACGCGCCGGTTCGAGCATTTCACTTTGATATGTATTTTTGAATATACATAAAGGTGAAAAGTGCCCATCGTGGCTCGCGCAGTGCGAGTAATGAAATCCTCACGAACGCCGCGGCTGATCTCATCCATCAATTTACATATAGAAAAATGCGCACTCGCTCACACGCAGACCTATGAAAACGATACACACACACACATGCATATAGCAACGAGGAGAAGCTTAAAAAATGTTGGCGAGTGTTCGCTTTATTATCGGTCCAATGAAGAGACTATACCAGCGGCCGCGAGCTAAAAAGAGCCGAGAAGTGCTAGTTATATTATAGAGCAGCTGCAGCGCCGCGGCAACGGCACTTTGATCATTTAGTCCCGCGGCTACAGCAGCAGCAGCAGCCGCTCTATGATGAAAGCTCATTTTCATCCCCGTGGAAATCGCATTAAAGCACTTTGCGATATTACTCGCTCTGTCGAAGGTGACTTTGCTGCGCGCGCGCGAGAATTGTAATTTTTCACGCAAAGGTGCGCTCGACCGCTGCGTGCGTTCAAAATTCGTGTAAAAATGATTCGATATATTGCTGTAAATAAGCGAAGTAACCTTGTAATAACGTCGCATATATGCAATATATTTTTCGAGGGAATAATATTGATCAGCGATGGTGTCGGTAAGTCAGTTACTATAGGCATAATTATGCGATCAGCGTTACGTCGGCTGCGGGGTTATCTCTCTTACCGAAATCAATGCGACCATAATTGCACGTAATTACGCAGATAACCACAGCTGAAACAACCCGACGAGCCCAATAACGGAGACTGTGATTAACGGCGCCATCACGCGCTACCTGCGTATTATACATATACACATACGGATCTTGAAAAGACCGCCGCCGTCCAGTGATTATACCTACTCATTCATCGTCAGCCCAATGAATATTCAACCCAAAAAAAAAACACGATTCGCGATTCCCTCGAATGTCCGACTGTAAGGACTATAAAGAGATCTGCACTGTGGTATATGTGCCCTTTGAAATCCAGCCGGAGAAAAAGAGGGAAGCCGTCGCACCGAGATTGAAACTCGCCCTGAGGGCAAACCGCTTCCGAGGAAAAAAGCCTGAGCGATGAGAAAAGTTTTTCGGCTATACGCGCGCGCGATGTAAGTATGTGTGCTGGCGACCCGGAGCTAAGAGTAGGTTTTGCGGTGTAGCTCTTAAAGACGCGTTGATATTGTTTTGAGGCGAGATTTGACGAGAAGTAATTTACTTTGCTACAGAAGTATGTCTGACGCGAACCTGATCTCACTAATATATAAACACTGATATAGAAGCGTCTATTCAATTAGCAAACAGCATTGCGCCTGACTGTACTCGGACATTTCTACTGGCGAAGCACACTACATATCGTCAACTAGCGCTAATAAACGTCCTGTAGCACCACTGGACAGCTCGTAAACCCGCAGCCCTGACCACAGCAGTCATTTAAGAACATCCACCTGGATATACATGCACGCGCATTTTGTCTCCTCTCCTCCAGCCGGGTGAGCAATGGCCCTGTGTTCCCTGGACTCACGACCAGTCCCATCAGCATAATGCATGTCTCGGCCTCGACGTCCACTACTCTCGAATAAATCGTCGTCGGCCTGCGCGAGCGCGACTTAATTAGCTATTAATCACGCGCTCGTTAACTAGCGTGAGCATCAGTGCGACTGTGGAGACGCGCGAGAGATAATTAAATGATGTGTGGTTCGCTACTCGCCCTTTGTCTCGACACTCCTGGATGCTCCGGTGCAGTTATCAAATCAACCCTTTGAGTCCGCGCGACGGATAATCTTATCTGAGAGAGAGAGAGAGAGAGAGAGAGAGAGAGAGAGAGAGAGAGAGAGAGAGAGAGAGAGAGAGAGAGAGAGAGAGAGATTGATCATTGNATAAGTAGAGAGAGAGAGAGAGAGAGAGAGAGAGAGAGAGAGATAGTCTGTATAGTTGACGGCGTTTCCGCACATTGACGGTGGACAATTCAGAAGCTTTATTTCTGGAAGTGGGTCGTGCGAAAATTAAGTCTTTAATCTAGCATTTTTCATTATATAGAATAATCTCTCCAAACACAGGCGCGTCTCTTAGCCATATACAACTATTTGCCGGGAAATTAACGCTGTCCGCGCGGTTTCAGGAATATCCAAACTTGCGTATAGAATTTCCGGCCGCATGCACGCGCAGTGGAATTTCGATATTTTCCCGTGTCGGCGAAACTTTATCCTAGCCCGCGCGCAGAAATCGAGGAAAATAACGGCGACCGCACCTCTAAACCCAGCTCTGCTATATGCGCTCTAAATATCGGAATCCCATTGTACCGCACATTATTATACAACTAAAGCTCGTCCGAGTGTAAATCAATTTTTCGCGTATTATAATGAGCAATGATTATTATTCATGAACTATCTGCATTGTTTATGGCATTGCGTTACACTGATGTATTCGACGATAAATTATGTAACTCGATTATGTGCCGAAGCTGTACTGCCTTATAAGTGAATCGCGTCGTCGATCAATCCGCGCCTACGTATAGGGTTACACACATACACTTCGTATGCCTATCTGTCTCCCGCGCTTTCTTCCCCCTTCTGACGTGTACTGCCAACGCGACGCTAATCGAATCAATTTCCTACTCTCCTCCGGCTAATTACTTATCAGCGCTTCAATCATCAGCTCCGATGTATGCCCGTACAACAGTAGCGCGAAGTATTATATACGTAACGTCGTTTGTTTAGAGAAACGCGAAAATTCGTTATTCGGCGTATTATCCATTATTCATCCGCATTATTCATGAAGCGCGCGGTGCGCGGGTGCACGCGGTATACTGATTTTCGTCATTGTCACGCGCGAATAATTTTCCCATCGCATAATCAGCGCAGTATTCAAACTTCCCGCCGAAAATTTTGAAAACGACGGCGTTCGACACAGCCAATAACAGTAAAGAAAGAAAGAAGACAAATTTCATCTGAGGCGCGCTGGTAGAAGGTATAACGTATATGAAAGCACGATACACGGCGCACTTTGACTCTGATGCGCCTTTCGATGTTCATTAGCCACTCGTGTCAGCAGCCACACCTTTTAGCGCCAACGCGTATATAGAATAGCGCACTTTGTCGCCATATACCTTTTAGTCGACGCCGAATCCTTTGGCGGCTCGACTGTACGGCGCATCAACGTTGCCTTCACTTTACGACACAAATGTATAGCCTCTAGATATACACGTGCAAGAAATGTCGCCTGGTGTAACGTTGCGAAAAAAAAAATAGTCGACGTGTGCAATTGCACCCAGATATACACAGCGTATTTTCGAGTGTCTAGCTACTCGCTTTGACGTTTACAAGTGCGTTATCACACGAGCTCCGGGAAGAAATTCGAAATATTGTAACAAAAGAAACTGCGCACACATGCATCCAACTTTAATTTCATACACATTGTGCACACACGGCCGCGAGCGAAACTTTCGTTTGTCTTTTTCATACACACGTGAAGCGCAAGTGCGCCTCGGAAAGTTTGCATATTTGCACAGAACCTTCATACGTTCGAATGCAGCAGCAGCAGCAGCAGCAGTGTCGGACAAAAAGAAAGACGCGTGCTCAGCAAATCGAGTAACGCTCGAATTTGCGAAAGGGTTCTCTCGTTGGTTTGGGGAAAAAAATATCGCGTTACACTGCAGCGCAGCCGCGCGTGCTCGACTCTTTTTATGGATTCGCGTGCGCGTGGGAGCTGTATATATAGGGGAGGATCATATTCCTTCGGGTTCTCGAGTTTCCGGGATCGATACAGTGTGCAGGTCACTTCGATAGGGTTGTCACTATGTGCGCGTTACGGCTACTTTGCCTGTACTTTTTTCCGCGAAAAATGACGAAGTTACGCATACACGAGGAGGAGGAGAGTTTCAAAGTTGGCTCGCGTATGTTTTTCTTTCGGCTGAAAGTTGGCGGATCGGAAAGTAATTTTAAACGTTGGCCGAAGTAGTTGCGAGGTAAGTTGGGTTTTCGATAAAGGCTGATATGCGTTCGCGGAATAATTACACGCTGATGCATCACTAATATGCTGGCGTAATTTAGTTAGACCGGCGTAGAAGAAACTTGATACAAACATCGAAGGGATTCGCTAGAGCGTTGAGAGGGCTTCGAATTAAATTGACTGGTCATCTCCAACTTTTACACGCTATACACGTATACGCTAATCGCTGTGTCAGGGTATTTAATCATTTTTAATTCAGCTTCAAGCTAAAGCGGCGCGCAGTCGGAAATTCATAGCTCATTATATATCATCCGCGTAAAAGCTTCGGAACTTTCTTCAGAGGCAGAGAGATACGGCATTAGCGGAGTTATCTCTCTACGCCTAAGCAAGTTGAGCAAATCTACTTAAGCAAGTCTACTTATCGTTATGAAACGACGACGACGACGACGACGACCCCCTTTCAGTCCGTATAACCCGATCTCTCTCTCTCTCTCTCTCTCTCTCTCTCTCTCTCTCTCCCTCGATCTCTCTCTTGCAGGCTGTAAGTCGGGTTTTGGCTTTCGATTAACTACTGATTCACTGCGCTGCGAAGATATTTCCAGACTCGCGCGTTAAATTTCAAATTCCAGAAGTACCCATAGACTGCACGCGTCTTGCGGCGAATACTCGAAATGTTGCGAAAGCTCGCTGGGCCCCGATGAGATGCCGGGGCGATAAGTACTCGCGCGCAAGCGATAATCTTAAGAGGTGACGAGGGTTCAAGGCAAAGTTTCTAGAGTATAAGGATAATCTCCGTTCTGAGAGTTGACATACGAGAGAGTGAGTGTGTGTGTGTGTGTGTGTGTGTGTGACGTATGGCTGTCGATCAGACAGGAATCTTAGAAGAGGTGAGGTTGTGATTTGGTGAGATTGAAAAGAAAATTTGTACTTGCTTTGCGTTATTGTTGCGAAATTGAAATATTGTACAAGAGCGATGGGAATAAGAAGTAGAAGATAAGAAGAACGAAGAAAAAGAAGAAGAACGAAGAGAGAAGAACTGCCAGATGGCGACCGCGTGAACTCACTCAACCTGGGTGTGATGCTTACCCGTGAAATTGAAAAGGGCCCTTGCGGTCATCACAACCTTTTTGAGTGAGCGAACGCGCTCGTCAGTTTCAGCAAAAACTCATCGACTTGTATCGAACCGACGATCAACTTTACATCAGCTATGACACGCCAGACATCTATATTCGAATGTATATATACTGCGAGCGAAACACTAGGTTAAGAAATAAAATATTTATACCTATATCTGCCAAGAAGGTGCGAAAACTTGAATCAATATTGTTTTGATTGTTTGTGAATGAAAATGAGAATATCGTTGAGAAACATGTTACAGTCTTTGGCGCATTTGTAATTCGAAAAAGATCACTTGAAGGATTTGCCTTGTCAAAGTAAAATAATATCTTAACTGCGAGAGAGTGTTAAATACAGCAAAGATAAACTCTCGCCAGCGAAGATAGGTGGCGCAGAAGTCCTTTTCCACTTCCTTCATCGATATATGTGAGCTCAGTGCATTTAAGATAACGGTGTGCACCTATATGTTAAACTGCCTTACTGGGCCTGCTCGAGCCGTTCATTCTACAACTGCTATGTTTATTCTCATAAGATTCGATCTAAATAGGAGTTTGATTTTTGCGGGATAAAACGTCCTCTCCGAGATCCTTCCCGGGAATTCCGCGCTGCATGTTTGAATAATATCACATTCAATATTACTGAATCCGAGAAGAAGACCACGTTATAGCGAGATATTGCGTTTCTCATTTCGGTGCCGCGATTCTATAACTCTGATGCTTATATAACGCAGCCGTTTCCAGTGTAAATTGAAGCCTAGCTTCGTTTTAATAATATTTTTCGCGCTGGTGACGTTCGCGCGCTTGCCAATTCGTATAACGTCTCTCTAAAAAAGCTCACGTGCGTGAACGCAATAAGAAAAGAAAATTATTCACAGTGAGAAAATTAGAAGCTCTCACGAGCAATTAAGTTCGCGCGCTCTCGTCTCAAAGAAAAAAAAATCCTAGAAAACCCACAAAGTCGCGGCATTTTCACACCTCGCTCCGTTAATCCTTTAGCCGTGGCCGACACGGATAAAAAGACCAAGCAAATAGACGCGCTGCAGCCTCAAAGCTGTCGCGTAAACGAAGAGCCGGAGAAGAAAAATTTCTTTTTACGCGGGGACGCGCACTGGCTTCTAATTCAAAAGTCGCGCCGCTCGTCTGTTATATCTTTCACTCTGCAGATGTTATACGCGATTATTCGAGCGAGTCGGTATACAGCCGCTCGCGTATACACTTGTCCTTTTCTCCCCGATACACTTTGTTCTCGAGTTTTTGCTGTTGCTGCGGCTCTCGTTCGGCGTATATACGCGCCCCTTATTTGCCTCCTGATTGCATTTCTCCGGTCGGAGATAAGCCCGACTATAGAGTATACACTACTGTCAAACCTGAAAACTGTTCTCCTTGCTTACTCTCTTCCTCGATCTTTCTACGCTTTATATTCAGCGGAGCTGCTGGCGCTGCTGCTTTTTTATACGCCTCGCTGCTCCTCAATGCATTAAAATGCTACTCTCCGCCGCCGAGTTTTTCTTTGCGGCTTTATCTCCTTTTCTCGCTTATTAATTCATCTCGATTACCCCAGCCGCCTTTTGTGTTATTTTGATGAATTTCAATGGAAAAAGAATGGTACACATAGGGCACTCGGCACTCGGCACTCGGCACTCGGCAGTGGCTGCAAGTGTTATTGGGTATACACTTCCGAAATCTCCGTCTAACGAGCCCGAAAACTATACGAGGACGGCACAAACAACACCTGTAAGCTCGAGCCTGACACGTGTAGAACACGAGACTCGTCATACTCCGAGTCTCTTGGTCAATGGGGTCGCGCGCGACCCAATTCTCCGTCGCGGAAGAGACGAAGCTATATATACTGTACTGGCCAGAGGGAGAGAGAGCGCGCGGAAACACTTGCCTCTTCCAAAGGAGTAATTGGATCGAGGCCGCGCTTGTTAAAACGCGTTCGTGCTTCGTGACTGCATTCTTTCTCTGTCTCTCTCGCTTTGAGGCTTTGTATATATATACTCCGCGAGCGACTATATACTCTTCCCCTCGTTTTAGACGCCGTGAATCGGAGGTCCTTCATTAGAGGCGTCAGAGCTGATTGAGGTCGCGAGCGTGGCTCGTCGATTTCGAGATGCTTCGGAGAATCGCAAAGAGGCTTGTAATTGTACGAGAATCGAGGAATTATGACACAAAGTCGGCGATTCCGGAGCGGAAAGCAGTTGTTTGCAGTTCAATTTGATTGTAGGTCGCTGGGGCTGCTATGAAGAGATTATATAGAGTAGCGCGCGAAGATTGCGAAAAGTCGGGAATGAAGTTGATGATCGATTTTGAGACTGCGAACCGGTAGTTGTGCTATACATACTCGGAGGAAAAGTTCGCTGAGTGAATTTCGGGATCAAAGTACAGAGTTTCGCGAATCGCGATGATTCGATGATCAAAAAGTTTATAATCTCTCTTGTTGCGTTGACTTTCTTCTGCGCGTGTGTGTGTGTCCTCCACCATGAAATTTCGTTTCTGACAAAGCGTCGCGACAAATTAGCAGAAGCCTCGGAAAACAACCACAGAGACCAAAGCATCACCTCAGCCCAAGACACCTGAAATCCGGCAATTAATGACACGTGGCTATAGGGAGAAACCGAGGCACGGCTGCGTCGTTCTCTCGCACATAGTCCCTAATAAATTTCTCCGACTCTCGGAGAAAGCGAAAATAGCGGGAGGAGCCGTGCACTCGTGAAAACTGCGGCAAAAGCGCCATTTTTCCGGATTTACGATCAATTTCACCGCGCGCGCGCGGCTCTCGGTGTGTATTTGTCAACGACGCGCGCCCGCCGTCGCATAAATAACGTTCTCCCTCCCTCGAGCCTCCTGGGATGTACGCGTATATACGCACGGGTCGTTCGACCGGTGTCTGTCTTTTTCTCTTTTTCCGGCTTAGCGATGTCTCTTTTGCAGGCTTTATCTGTATTTTTTCGCTCCTTTTTTATAGTCGCGCGCTACTGCGCTGCGGCGTTCTTTATGGGCGAGAATCGATGGAGCAAATAAGTTGGTTTGTTAGGGAAGCTTATTCTGCTGATGCAGTTTTATCACATCACATCACATCACATGCCAGTGTTTGATGTAGAATGTAGATCATTACCTACGAACTCGTCGAACGTAAGGCTTACATCGTTCCTCCAGGCTCTCTCGACCAAATGACGCGCTGAAAAACTTTACAAGAGCTCTGTGCCATACCGAGCAGTGCAGCGAGAACGATAAGCTCTCCACACCAGCGCCTCGGCTGATCGCTTCCGAAGACGATTTTCCGCTGTAAAGCTCTCGGTTGATGAATCGACGCTGTGTGCACTTCTGCCTCTTTTTTCCTTGCTCCGAGGGACAGTCTCGCTCATCTCGTCCTGATATACCCTACGAGAATGTTTCATTGCGAGCTTGCGACTGAATGCATGGAGGTCAAGTTGATTCGCAGACGCTTGGGATTCATCAGACTCGTTATATGGAATAAAGGATGTCACAGAGCGACTGGTCTGCTTCTCGCTGATGAATTTAATTTAAATACTTGTTTAAAGGCAAACGAGCTGCTCGACGTGTACAGCGAGTGATTGAAAGCTTCGATGAAAAAATGTTTAATTAGCACGCCCGGGTATCTATACAAGTTTTCATTAGTTACATTGCATCTTCTGATGTGTGCGCTGAATTAACAAGTGTATATGTACTTACACACGCGTGTCGCGTATAATAACGCTAATCAGAGTTTTATTAAAAATCAATGAAGCCCACGTGAGGATTCGTTAGCAAGTTACCACGGTAGTTGGTAATTAGCGAATCATCGATTCGCGCGCGCGTTAAATCTAATTACAAGCGTTTCATCAAGCTCTGTACTTCTCGATACTGATTAAACCTCAAATTCATCAAAACTCATTCATCAAAGCTCGGGTGTCCCTCATACTTATAAGCTATAGTCGCTCGAAAGATCGACGATCAGTGGAAAAACAAAAGCTCGTCAACCGTGGAAAACGACAAGACACGTATATATATACATTCAGAGAATATGCCAAGTGGAGTCAAGTGGCAGAGGCTCCGTCGTGTCGCGCATCTGCTCTTTCTTTTTTTTTCCTCAACTTTATTGAACCAGCAGCAGACGACGACGACGACGAGGATTCTCGGTTTTTTTCCTCTCCTTCTGCATGCAATCGTGCGAGAGCAACCTAATTGACGGGCAACCGAGCAGTCCGCCTCTGATTGAAACGCGCGCGCAAGATGCAGTCACAGGATTGTCGCTCCGTTTTGCCGAGCTGCTTTATGAGCGAGGACGCGTCTCGTCTCTCTCTTTTTTTTTACTGCGCGTATATAGAGGGGTGAGATTTTTATTTCACAGTAGTCGACGATGAGGAGAATTGATCACAATGATTCGAATCGGTCCATATGTTGAATAGATTGAATGTAGATTGAAAAACGCTGATCTATATGGCTGATCTATCATATAGAATTTTGAAATAAAAGTTGTAGTCCTCTTCTCCTGTATGTCAGGAAAATACAAAACCTCATGTGACAATGCAAAAGTTCATTGTCGTCATCGATAACGTATCCGGATATACGTATACAGAGAGAGAATCTATACCCGATGAAAAATTAACTAAGACTATATATAGGTACGCACAGTCCGACAGAGAAAGCTTCTCGGATAATTCACTGCGCCATCATCAGTCTTCCCGTCCTCTTCACTGTTTCGTCGTTCGTACGCGATTAATCTGTCGTGCGGTCGCTCGAAATCTATCTCGCGATAAGTGCGAATCGAAGCAAAAGAACCGAGAGACAAAGGCTCGGAGAAAATTAATTTCCGAGAAACGGGATTCCATACACCGAAAGTGGGCTCGCGGCCAAACTCGCCGTGAGTTTCGAAGACGCTTTTGTTGTGTCGAAGATTGATATATGATTTAATTATTTTCGGGCTAATGGTCGCTTTAAATGCAGTCCGTGTGTGATTATGAGCTAGGAGCTAGGAGAGAGCGTATACATCAATTTCGCCGCGAGTAATAATTTTAATCTGTAGACGCGCCAAGAGAGAGAGAGAGAGAGAGAGAGAGAGAGAGAGAGAGAGAGAGAGAAATGATTTACGATTCGGAACGATGACACGGACGGCTAATATATTACTCTAATAGGCCTCGATTAATCCTTGCCATAATCTGCGTAATATTCGTATACGCGACGGTTTCCAACAAATTGATAATTACCAAGCTTTCGAGTGAAATCTCTCGCATTCGCCGCAGCGTCCTTTCCAAACAAAAAATGCACTTTCAACCAATCCAATTTCTCACTCACTATACCCAATCCTCCTTGGACTTTCAGCGGCTTATCGATCCTCGAATCTCTCGTCACCTTCGAAGCATCCGAAGCGCAAAAAAGCTCGTCGCGACTTTCATAAAACAAGCATCAAAGGGGACACTTTCTTAGCAGCTGTATATAGCGACAGCCAATCGATATCCGGCGCGCGGCGCGCAATCCGTAATTCCAGCGGAAACTGACTTCTCTTCGAAAAATAGGAGACACTTCGTCGGTACAGCCCTTTCATAGAAACATCGCGCTGAATAAGACACGACACCGTATACACGAGATGAGGATCGTAGGGAATAGAAAAGCCGCTAATGCTGGATATTACGATCCTCCTCTTGGCTTAGAAGCTCTCGCAGCCGCATTATTACCAGACTATTACACCCGTCGGATCGAGCTTACATTGCAGGATCGCTACTGCATTCACACCGGTGCGCGCTTTTAAGGCTAATAGCGCGTTTCGGATGTTGAGCAGAGAGATCCGCAAGTGCAATACACGAAGCCTGTATAAGTGTATATCTATATATATACATGTATATTTATGTACACGGCGCTTTGGTACGTATAATGCGCTGGAGAGTCGTTCGATCGGCGGACGCTATTAATGTTGTGAGGGCACGTTTTGTTGCAAGAGAGATATTACGGCGACTTGCGGATTCTTGCGCGAGCCATTGTCGTCGTCGTCGTGCAAACGCCTTCTTGTAATTCCGGAGGCCACTCTGCGGTCGCGCTGTAAACTTGGACGAGAGAGAGTAAGAGGAGATTTTCGGGGATGGGCTTTTCTGTACCATCGGAGTTTCTTTTTATTGCCCTGCCGGGCTTTGGATTGCTTTTACGTGTTTTTTCTTGTCTTTATTTTTTCACTTATTTGAAGCGCGACGCGCTGGCTTGGCGTAATCGCGTGGGCGTGCGCAGTTTATCCTGAATACAGAGAGCGACTTTGATAATGGATCATTTTGAAAGGTAAAAGTAGTACACGACGCGTCGGAAGCACAGAAAACAAGGGAAGAGACTGTAGCTAAGGTAGTATTTCTAGGACTTTAAGCTCGAGACGTCGAGCTTTGTGCCGGCTACAGTGGGAGCTTTTGTTATGGAAATTCCTTTACGCCGTAAAGATTTATGCTCTCCTAAGTCTCGAGATTGCAGAGTTCGAGCGGCGCATCTCTCTCCGGACGTATAAAATATTGACAATGCTATTACTCTCCTTCCTTCGGATTTTTTCATCGACTGTATCTACTACTTTATATCCCGGCTTTCTTTTTAAATCTTCCATTTTGTTTGGAAAAAAAATGTCTCGACCACTTAAAAAAGAAAGAAAAAAAGAACGAATGCATCCTCACGCGCGAGACGCCGGCTTATTACGCCGGAAGCGTCCGGGCACGTTTTGCACCCTCCCTCGATTGCACTTGGGCCTGTCCTTCGAGGGCTACTCGAGCTGCGGCGAGACGCGGAGGGTAAGAGCACACGACGACGCCTCTAGTGCACTAGATCCACGTCGTGAGCGGTAGACGCTTGCTTTCGGAAGTGACGCGAACGTCGAGGGTGTCGCCCGCTTGTGAGTTGGTGTCTTGAGATTTTTATTTATTTTTTGTTCGTGGTTGCTATTATTTTTACGAGATGTTCAGTCAAAAACACAGTAAACTAACTATATTCACCGATTTTCCGTTTCAGGTAAGGACGATTTTTTCACTCGTTGTGCTTCGCGCCGTATTATTATAATAACACCGCGGTGGTAAGTGTAGAATATAACTCTGGAAACGTCATTATAGTTCGTATATACATTCGAGTACTTTATTACCGAGTAGTAAAGTACTCGAGTAGTGGCTCTCGAAACTCTCGTTTCAACGACGTTTAATTAAAAAGTTTCCTTCATAATGGGAAAATAGCCATAGGCACGTGTCGAGCGCTCGTTGATATATATATTTTTTTTTTACTTCGATAGTCGAGTGTGTAGCGCGCGCACGTGTACACGAAATTCGCTGCAGTTTTGCCAATTTTCAAGCTCTCTTCCGCGAATACTGGGAATAACCGACACAGAATTTTTTCCCGTAACTCGCTTTCTCTCTCTCTTCCGCGGTACACAGTATACAGGAGCAAAGTGAAATTTTTATCCCCCGAGGAATTTTTCCCGAATCGTAACGGCGCGGCAGCAGCGCGGGATTAAACAAAGGCTGCAGTGCCGAGAGACAGAAAAATGCAATTAATCCGCAACTCACTTGCGCTTACAGCGATGCGGCCTTTATTTTTTTTTTCCCCCTTGTTCGCACATTTTCCCGAGAGCTTTTTCACGGAATCTGCGTGAAAAGTGCTCGCGCTCGAATTTTTTTCGCGTGTCCGGCGAAATAATTCGGAAAATCAAATTTAATTGGATTGTAACTCAATTTTCGGTAATACAATACGAACAAAAGCCATGATTAACGTAAAAAAGAAGAATTATAAACTCGCAAGCTCTCTTCCGAACCAGACGTTTCTTTTGGCTCAAGAATCGAGATCTCGTCGCGTCCGTCCGTGCGGCCTGTCCTGTCGGTGCGTGCTCTCGTCCCAAAAGTCTCTTCCGTTCCATTTTACGCGCCACTGCTTGCAAAGACGAAAGCGGATTTGGTCCTGTTCTTTCCGCTTGATTCCTCGCTAAACACTCGTGTCCAGTCGCGCGTGTGCAACGACGTCCGAGCTTGTTTCGGTCTCTCTTTTAAAGCAGAAGATTACACAATTATCATACAATCTCGAGAAACCGCTACTCGCTACAACAATTTATAGAAAGAAAAATTCCCACTGGGCAAAGTTGAAACGCGTCTAAGTAGATAATGCCCGAGTTCGGTTAGACAACTTCTGGCCCCGACGACGTTCCCCGAAAGTTAGTTCCAACTAAGCGCATCTCGTCAGCCGAAATGCTTATTAAAACTGCCTCGTTCAAACTATCTCCCACTTTCCAACTACAGCCGTTAAATCGAGAAAAAGGGATAATACCCTCGACCCTATATACACGAGCATCGACTAATCCCAATGGTCAGAGTCAAAGCCGTATTTCGCGCACTTAAAGCCCCCCGGATATCGCAACACACAGGACGAGACAAGAAGCGACGAGGGCGTTTTCTGCAATTACAAGTTTGTCGTCGCGTAACAAGAGGAGCCGCGCGAGCGCGTTCGTTCTCCGGAATTATCGAGACTCCAGGCTAAGGCGAACTTGCAAAACGGATCACGAGCTGTATATAGGCCCGTGTATAGAGGTGGGTAACAAGCCGAAAGCCGATTCGCGAACGTTTCCCTCGAGGCTTGCGGCCGGCTGATGGTTACGGGCACTCAAGGATTAGCTACCGCTTTCTCTCTCTCTCTCTCTCTCTCTCTCTCTCTCTCGTATACGTGTGCGACTATATTTGCCGGTGGCCGCTTTTGCGGACGAGACACACGCAGCGCTCCGATTTCGTGCCTCGACTCTGTTATGTTAATGCGACTGACTGACGCGTTTCAATTATAATAGCGAGTAGGTATCTCAAACGATGCGGCGTAAGATGGAAATACACTGCACCACCGGTAATAAATTCTTTGGTATACTCTGATACCGTGTATATACACTGCGCGCATGGCTTTACGATGTACGTAAAAAACCACTTTGCGGCTACATTCGTTATGTAACAGCCGCGCACGGCAATAAAAGAAGTTGTTTCACTCGGCGGAGCATCCGTTAATTAACCGGGCGTATTTTATTCCCCCCGAAGACTGCGCCAGCTCTCCAGTGATTTCTTTTTTTTTTTTTTTTTTATTTATTCGTCTTAGACACGAATCTGGTAAAGTGCGGAGGCTGCACGAGTGCATATACAAGCTTTCCTCGCTCCGCCCCCTCAGGTGTACAGGTTGTACGAGCGGAAAAGTGCTTGGGGAAATAAATTCGTTAGGCTCTGTAAACGGGCTTTTTCCGATTGCGGAGGCGCGATTTCGGAAGTAGAGATTGTTTTGCGCTCTGTATAAAGAGCTTGGGTGGTGTGTCTAGAGGGAATTTATTCGGATTAATGATTCATGGTTTTTTCGTACATGCATGGGATATGATGAATTATGTAAGCGTATTCTTTGGGATGTTATCGGGAAGGCTATTTACCAAAATTCATTTTTCACTTGAATTTTGCGTCAGTATACTAAATATTTCATGGAATTAATTTGCATACTTCAATAAGCCGTATAATAAATGTTTTAATGTATATATGCCGGAGAAATAATAATATAAAGCGAATAATACACATGATTAAATTATCCTTCGGCAAATAATCCATCTGTGTTTCACGAAGCCCTCTGGGTTATTGAAATTAGTACGCGCACGAGCAGAACTGTGCAAAAGTACTTCGTTGTATTGTGCTCATAAGCGTATTCGCTCAGAGCACATAAATTGTTAAAATTGCAAATATTATGCTGCCGACTTTCGAATTAATAATGAAGTCAATTTAATATCTGCGAGTCTAATTAATAATACATTCCATGTAATTATACGAAACGTATAATTAAATGGCATGTATTTTCAGTATTATTAGTAAATGAATAGTGAATTGTGCTGGGTGCATAAATGAAGAATTTTCTGTTCCTCGGCTTTGAGAAGAGGAAAGCTTTTCTATACCTTTTATTAACTCTAGTTGGTAATTAAGTTTATCGATTGTGTTTTCGTTAGAAAGCGTCGAAACGTACTTTATTATTCATCAGGAGTTCATAGAACAAAACGTCGAAAGTATTCATAGAGTCTCGAGTAATACTTACTTGATTCTCCTTAACGAATGCGACCAATATAGTCTGAAATTAAATCAATTGCCTCCAGGAAGTCCTTAAGGGTCGTGTAATTAGGTCAGTCGGTCTATTACTTCTCAGAAAAGCGGAAATGATTACGTTCCCAAGTAAATGGCGAACATCGATTAGGCGCGAAATTCAATTTCCCGACCCCTCGCGAGCCACGGTGGCTACAAATCTCTTGACACAGCGCTAAACACCTCGAAAACATCATCAAATCCGCATAAAAATACTCGAAAATCTGAAAGGCTAATTCCTTCTCATTCCAAGACGCACCGAGAGAGCAGTCCATAAATCCGAGCTTCACGCGCAATAAAACCGGCGCAGTAGCAGCCCCAACGTCGGCGGCGCCATAATCGTAGTCTCTCCAAAAAATGGAAAAAGCTCACCGTTGTCGTAAAGCTTGCAGTAGGTACGCAAGCAGATAGCGCTACGCGTATTTCCCGATCGTCGCGCATCCCCGGCTATTTACGATCGGCCGTTGCGCAAATTTGCCCTGACGCCCGACATTCCATCGCGCGTCGACGCGTTAACAAAGCGACCCCGAGGCCATGCGAGCGTGTGTATAGACGAGCTTGCGCGTAACATCTCGGAATTATTATTTGTGCGAGCTTGCAGGTACACACAATGGCCGTATAGCGGTGTGACGATTGTTCGCGCTTTTTTTTTTTTTTGCTGCAACGAGGCAGGCGATTTGAGGCTGGGTGAAACCATTTGGGGGCGAAATAATAGCTGTGTTGGCGCAGGCGAGCTTTTTTTGTCGGCCGCGTATACAGAACTTTTATACAAATTAGTTTTAGGTTCTGTTTTTTGATGGTAATGAACGGATTTGCGCTGAAGTTTATGTTTCTTTTAATTTGATAATTCTTGTTTTCGCCTCGTGCGATTGACTATACGAAAGCAATATTTTTACGAAAGCGTACGTAGTTTAGTTTCTTTTATTAGCAATGAACTAACGACGAAATAAAACGAACGTCGCTCTCGCTTCATGAACAGCCGTTATTCAGCACTGCGTGCTTTTTTCCATTCACGGCGCGCGGACTGTTTTATTTATCTCGCTCTCGAGGCGATAACGAGCATCACAGAAGCGTGTCGCCGGAGCGCAGCTGACGAACGGAAAAATAAATCAAAGGGATGCAAATTAAAATCGATCTTTTGACGCGCGTTCCCTTTGTGATGTCGATGCTTTTTCAGGTACACGCTTTGTTTTAACGAACGATCCCGCGACATCGCTGCGTTTGATTTCATCTGGTTTGCTCTTCGCTTTGTCACTTTGGGCGAATTGCGAAATTAATTCTTGAAGTGAATACTTCTATGGGCTCATTAAGACGGCGAAGCAGCGGAGATCTGCCCCCCCCCCCCCCTTCACCGTGCTCTCTTCGCAACGCATAGCATGCGCGCCGTGGTTCTGCACTACTCAACACTCAGTACAAGAAGAAGTGGCTATTGGTTCTTCTCGGCTCTTTCCGTTAAATTTCAAGACCTTCGACGAGCTCGGCGGTGCTTTTTGATACTTATTGCGTTAATTTTTTTCATATTCTCTGCTAACGTAAACTTTTCAAAATATCCCGAAATTCTCAAGATTTTGAAAATTATACAAAGCTAGTCCACAATATCTATTTAAATATTTACTTCTATAGCTCATTCAAAGGCGGCAACATTTTTCCAAAGGCACCGGCGTGATAATTTAATCGAGTCATTTTTCGATATTAGGAACCCTCGATCTGGCACATTTTCCCGTGTAGTGTGATGAAAGGAAAATACAGTCTACAGAATTGAAATGGCTTTTCAAAGTGTAATATGATTTTCGAAGCTGCGCTGCTTCGCTGCAGAGAGAACACCGCGTCAAAGAAGCCGAAAAAGCACCGTAGTATAGAGGCTGTGTAAATTTTTTAACTCCCCGTGCGCGCAGGCGTACCTCGACAGATGGAAAGTCAAAGGCTGGGAATTTTCGCGAATGAAAATTGGATCTAGCTTTCCGGAATTTTTGACGGTACGCAGACTTGAAAATATTCTATCAATCGCTCGATTCGCGCTATAGGCCTTTATTCCTTTAAAAAAAAAAAAAAAAAAAACTTCGTTACCCTAGCTTCAATCAGATTGAAAAGCTTTCGCCGGAAAAAGAAAATTTTTCCTCCGCAAAAATTTCAGCTGCTGCTTTCTGCCGGGTAAAATTCACGCGTGCAAAGCTAATTAAGCATGACAGAGACAACTTTTTCATATATCCGTGAGAGCTAGCTGAGCACTGATGGGCCTTTCATCCAGGGACCAAATCCAATTTCGTGTGAGCGCGGCTATACACGGCAGAGGGAGGAGGCTAAAGGTTAATTGCCCTAATTGCCTCTCGCTACACGCACTGCCCCTTTCGCGCGATTATGGTAACTACCTCACCGGACATTCCGCTCACGTTACGCTGCCGCCGTCGCTACTGCCGCCCTATAGCTCATCGTCTCTCTCGCTCTCTCTCTCTCTCTCTCTCTCTCTCGCTCCAGTAATTTTCTCTGTACTCTTCTGCGTCACGCAAAAGCTCGTCTTTCAGGAGATTTTTTTGCTGCTGCCCGGCTTTCTTTTGGATTCAGCTCTCTGAGCGCTGCGGTAGAAGAGTTTAAAGGGGCAGCTTGCGGTAGGAAAAAAATTGTAATTAAGGTCTCGGGGTCTTTAGGCGAGAGAGAGAGAGAGAGAGAGAGAGAGAGAGAGAGAGATCTTTAGGATAATGAAGCTAATTACCGTACTAATGGCACTTACATTTATTTAAACTGATAATGTGGGAATGGCACTGAATATAGTTAAAACGCGCGCTTTCTTCAGTGTGGAATTTCTTCTTGGCCGAGAAGACGTGTCCATTAACCGGTCCAGTATTATAAGAAGCTCAAAAGTTCACGTAGTCATTAAAAGCTCGACAAGATAAGATCGTTCCTATGCCGCAATTAGATAAGCACGGCAATACGCTGGCACGAAACAACAAAAACTCATCCCCTCGAGCTCCTCTCGCACATTACAGTACCTTCTTATTCCTAAACGCTCATCTCGCTTTCATCTCCTTATACGCCAAGTCTTTTCTCTCTCCTCTCCAGGTACACATTCGAGCCTTCTGGAGGAAAACGATTATAGCTTAAGAGTTTCTCGGGGACGACGAGGAGGACGACGAGGTCGGCGGCGGCGCCGCGGATACACCCTTAATAGGAATTTGCATAATAGCATTAGCCCCAAGAGAGAGGCATTACGGGCCGGGCTTACTCGCGCGTGTGTACACCGCCGCAGTAGTCTCGCGTCGTCGAGATGGAGGAGCTCGAAAAAAGGACCGGCCAACTTTTTCCTTTCCTCTGGCCGGTCGTCGGTTTTTATTGTATTAGTTTGTTATTCGCTGCTGCTGCTGCTGCTGCTGCTGCTGCTGCCGTCGCGTCTCGCGTTGAAACTTTTTCTCTTTCTTTCAAGGTGTGTCTGTGTACACACGGGAAGAGATTCCGCGGTAAAATGGACAAAGCTCGTAGCGCTAGCTACTTCTGTGTCCCGTTGTTCTTTCGGCTGAGAAGTTTCTTTATTGGCGCAGTCCCGGGAGCAGCTTGCTTTTCGAGACGGAGAGTTTATGATTGCTTTGAAAGAGAAAGAGGATCGGTCGAATTAGCCTTGCCTCTCTGTTTCTCGATGAAAGTTCTTTCCTTGGATTTCGCCAGCTCTCTATATATCACTTTTCATAAACGCAAGCCGTCGCTGTCGGATACTTCCGAGATCGACGACGTAATCCCCTGCGGAGCTTACAGGCAATCGCGAAAGCTATCACCCTCAATTAACGCGGCCGAGATAAGATAGCAATAAATTGCTTATATACATCGAAGCGAAAGCTCTATACTCAAACAACGAGCGGTGTAGCGGCTCTTGCCCGAAAGAACGTTTATTTCCCGGGGCGCAAGGAAACGAAGCGTAGTTTCGAGCTTAACCGACAATTACGCTGGCAGCGGAGTATTTTTCGTCGTCCTCCTCCTCCTTCTCCTCCCTAGCTCCTCTTTTTTCCTCTTGTTCCGCTCGCGCCTCGGGCGCTTGTCGATAACGTATCGACGCCGCTTTGTAGAGCGAGGATTACGCCGTTAGCGCTGTCTCTCTTTCCTCTCTCTCTCTCTCTCTCTTCCTCCTTTGGCACCTAGTGACTCCGAGAAACAAATGCGTTAAACGATCGCTTGACGCCCTGCAGCGCCAGACGAAGCTTTTAAGGTTTATTGGACTTTTGCAGCTTGCCGCCAGCGGAGAGAGGAACTTTCGTCGCTGTACCACTACTCGAGACGACGAGTTTTGTCGTTTTAATTATTCTTCCTGCTTAGCACTGTAAACGTTTAATTTTCTTTTTCAAAGTGTACACTGTACGTTCACTCCTTCCTATTCGGCGAATAGTACTATTAAATCATGGGTACGTATGTGTTTGTGTGCGCAAGCTCTCCCAGAGATTGATCAGAGGCAGTCGACCCAGATTTGGCACTAGACGAAAATCACTTTCTAAATCAACTCTCGAGACTCGCCGCCTTTCCCTGGAATGCACAAGTCGTAGAGGCGAAAGTCCGTAAGTCCGTGAAGCTTTGTGTATATATATGTATAGGACAGTGAGGCGCATAAGAGCAGATAAAAGCCGAGCGTGCCAAAACGAGCCCGGAGGAGTAAGGCGAAAACCGAAATATGTGTGTGTGTGTGTGTGTGTGTGTAACGATAATGCTCGTGCGAGAGTCTGCGGTCGTATTATGGTTGTACAGTCGGCACGGATAACGCGTATACGTGTGTATTATGTAATGTGTTCTGAGCAAATGGAATTTCTTTCTATAGATACGAAAGCTTATCAGGAGATGCGAAAATCGAAGGAATAAGCAGCTTATATTATAAATCGAAGGCTATAAAGCAAGAGAAACAAGAACTTTTAAAAGTATTCCTTAAAATCTTGTCAGCTAGATAAAAGCTTCTCAAAAAGAACTTTTTACAGTCCAGGAAATATTCATCCAAAAAATGGCTAGAATCATCCGGCTCAGTATAAAACAAAAGAACCAATAAACTGCGACTCAAAAGAGAAAAGCTCTTTCGCCGAAGACTGCACAGCGCGCCGCCGCCGGTGGCATCTTTATTTCCCAAAGCGTCTTGGCCTCTTACGCGTGTCCCCGTGTATTTAGCCTGGGCGCGCCAAAACTAATCGTAAAACTTAGAGAGCACCGAGAGAGAGAGAGAGGGAGAGAGAGAGAGAGAGAGAGAGAGAGTGCCGACGTAGCTTATTCGCGCTCGCGCGCTCGCAGTTTGAAAGTTTGATCGAGCCCGTAGGACGTGACGAATAGCTCGAGGGTGGAGCAGCAGTGGCGCAAGTCATACTACTCTATAATATAGATGTGTAAAATTCAAGCTGCACTCGCGCCAGGCTCCTGCTGCAGTTAGCTTCTCTCTCCTGTTCTTTTCTTCTCGGAAGCTGATGAAAGTTGGCCGTTTCGGTGGCGGCGGCGAGCTTTTCAAGTGCGCGACGGCGGCTAAAGCTCTCTTGCTGCACACCTGGGCTTATCACTTTATCAACAAACTCAAAGTGCGATGATTAACATGCCGCCGTTCGCGATATTGGATTTTTCGGGTGCCAGCAGCTGCGCTTTTCCGCTTATTGCTTCCTAGCGTGCGCGCGAGCGAGAACTCGCGTAGATTACGCGCTGACTTGAGAGCTAAGTTTGGAATAAGTGCATACTGCAGCTGATGCGTTTTTTGCATATTTTTTCTCTTCTCGATGTGGAGGTTGCATATCCAGCATTGACTGCTAATAATTATAAGTATCAACAGCTGTCAGAAGTATACGCGAGTGCACTATAAAACATGAAACATTTACATTACATCTGAGAGTAAAAGTCAGTAATTAGTTGCTCAAAAGCTCCCAAAAATTCCGCAGCTAATTTGGACGCCCTCAAATCGGAAATCCAGATCCGTCATAAACTCGGTCGAGAGTCAGGCAAATCCGAAGTACCGCAGGCCCGAAACGTCCGTCATATCTATAGGCCTGATGGTGATAGCCGTCCTCGCCCTGAGGCAAAGCTATTCTCTCGTCCGTTGGATTATTCGGCCAGGCTCGTTCTTTTTTTCGAGCGATATCGCCGCGACGAACGCGCCCAATCGACGATCTCGGCAAATGGGTAAGCGAAGAAAGTTTATAAAGGGGGGATAGTCGTGAAATTCACGCCTTAGATAGGGAAGGGTCCAAGTGCGGTCGAGTTATTTAAGCGTTTGAATTCTGAGTAGTGGATGATGATAAAATTAAATGCTTTGATTCTATTTCCATTCAAAAAATTCTATTTAAAACATAATTAATTATGCATACACTGCGCGTTAACTCTGTAAAGCACTTATGCATATTAAAGTTAAATCAAAGAAAAAGCTGCGTGTGTAATTTAAAACTAGGAGGAAGCAAAAGCACACCTTTAATTTACGATTGCCGCAACTTCAGAGATAACACTTTCATGATCGTACACCGGTGCAAAAGAAACATATTTATTAAAGTGCCTTTAATTTTTTCAAGTTGAAACTTTGCGGTAACCTTCAGCCCGAGGACTCTTACACATGCAAATACGCCGGGACATAAAAGAGAATTTACATAAAGTAGAGTAATGCAAGCCGCATTGTACGACGAAACTTTGTGCCGAAAAAACTTCAAAATTATGAAGTATCAACGCTTGCTGAAAAATAAGACAACTTCTCGGACGTTACTGAATCGAAATTACCCTCGCCTAATACCCAATGAAATTCTAGCGAGCTTTTTACAAATTCAAAATACTCAGCATACATCCGCGCGCACAACCGGCGCCCCAGTCATCAGTATACACATCCTCCTCGTATAGCAGTAGTCGCGCGATATTTCATTCCGCTCGGTTCTCCGTCGACCTTTTGTCCTCCTCCTCCTCCCGAATTCTCTCTCGCGGTCGTCCATCTAGCTCGCGGCCACGGCGATTTATCTAACGATCCAACGCCGGGATCTCTCCGCGCGCTCAGCCCTTAAATCGCCCGAGGAGAGGCTCTTCTCTTGCAGCACTCGCGCGCGCTCACCTGAAACCGCACCGCCTCTGGCGGTCACTTGCCGCGTTGGCTTTTTTCTTCCTCTCACCCTCGATCTACATATGTATGAGGAAAAATTTACCGGAGCTTTTTCCCGCTTGTTTGATTTGAGCCGTCTGGGATTTAGAGGAAAAATCGGGGTAATTGTTTGGACAGACGCGCAAGTGCTAATTCGTTAACCGCGTCGAAATGGTGAAATCTATGCGAGAAAGAGAGAGAACTAGCGGGTGAAGGCCATCGTTTCTCTATGAAGGGTAATAAAGAAGTTTGAGCGCTGAATTATTTTTCCCCAACTTTTGGGGCGAGTGAGAGAGAGGGAGACAGAGCTTTAAAAAAATGTGCGACCCTTTTTTTCCTCGTCAAAGTTATGCCGTTTTGAAATTGGATCCTTTTTTCCCACCCACGGTAACGGACTTTTGTAACGCGCGGAACGTTCTTTGGGTTTCGTTTGAATTTTCTTACGGTTGTGCTTTTTACCGAGTTCTTTGAATATATTTTTTAAATTCTAGCTATTTCGGTGATGCATTTCTAGATGAGTTAATCAGTCGCTTATCCTCGACTTATATTTACGCGATTGTAATCCCCGCCGCGAATTCCGTCCCGGTAAACACTGAGCGTACGTTCGCCGGATTTAATACTAATACATCCCCTTCGCCTTGACGTTTCCATCTGCTGCAGTTATTTGTGCAAACACCCAGCGTAAATTCATCAACGACAATGCGACGGCTGCACACAATTCGAATTTCCAGGATTACCGCGCTTATACACTTAATCAAATCCCAACCGATATATTCGAATATCCCGCTCCAGCACAATTAACTTCTCTCCCTCGCGCACATATCGTACGAAAAATATATCGGAGCTAGAGATCGATAAGCCCTTCCGTGCGATTAGCTATCCTCTCTCCCGAAATTTGAAATTCCAGCGAGATTCCCTCCGATCCATCACCGCTTCTTTTTTGCATCTCCAGCCGCACGTGCGCGATCCTCATCCCTTCCATATATACGTACTACCGACTCGGCTTAGCCCATTATTCCAGGTACACCGCACCGGAGCGATCTTTTCCTCCCTTTCGTTTTGGGTTATAGCTCGGTGCCCTCGCGTTTTTATAAAACCAGCAGGCGCAGCACCAGCAGCCGAGATTCATTTGGCTCGCAGGCCAAGTGCGCGATGCATCATACTGCATCATTCCGGCGCTCTTCTCGTATACATCGTCGTCTTTTTTTTGACGTTTCTTTTTCGCGGGCCTAGATTTTCGACAGATGGATTAACAGAGATTCCGCGCAATTCGGGCTTTGAACAGCTGCCCGCGCGTATTTTTTTTTTTTTTTTTTTTTATTAATTAAAATGCATTGGCACGACGCGGAGCTTTTTTGGATTCGAAATCAACGCGGAAGCTCTATACGTTCTCAAAAGAGTATAAAAAAATCTCCAATTAAACATTTCCAAAAGCAGCTCTCGTGTACTCTATTTTTATCTCGGCAACTCAATCAAACTGTCCTTCCTTTTCTCTCTCTCTCTCTCTCTCTCTCTCTCTCTCTTTCTGTCCTATAAGCTCAACTCGGCTCAGCACGACTACACTCCCCGTCGTTTTTCATGTGCCGCTTCACTTGTCTTTCTCGGGTTTCCTTCATACATATATATACGCCCAGCTATACGGTGTTTCGCGGACTTTTCTCTTCTCTGCTATCCGTGATCTTTCATTCTCTCATGTACACAGAGTATAAAAATTGCACAGCTCTCTGGTGGATATACGAGAAACTGTGGTGTTAAAATTACTCGCGAGATCGGCGTGTAAACACTCGGTGAGTAGGATATATAACTGCGATACCAATAATAGTACAAATCGTAATTCGACGCATAAATTCCGGCGTTTCGAATCGCTCCCGAAATCAATCCCGACTGATGTGCGCTTCGAAATCTCCTTAATTGCTGTTTGCCGACGAGTTCCCCCTTCCCTGCTCTCTTTGTTTTTAATTAATTTCATTGCGTATGTAAGCGCAATCGATTGTCAATAGCAGCTCGTTTAACGAATCGTTTATTTTTCTGTTTCAGGTAAGCTGCAACTTTCGCACACGCAGACACACAAACGCGCAAGTATACACAGTCTAAAATGAAAAAAATATCTCACACAAGCTAGCTGCGTCGTCAATTTTCAATCCAGTGCCAAAAATACGCGAACGCACTACTCTTCACTCCCGTCGAAAGAATTTTACGAGTTCATTCGGTCGCAATCTGATTCGAACAGATTTACGCGATATTGCGGACGTATCTGTAAATTACACAAAAAAAATTGCGCGCAAAGCGCAGAGCTTTTGTTTCCCACTGGTCATAGCCGGCGTTTTTCATCAGCGCCGGCTCTCTCGAAACGTCATAATCTGGCGAGCGCACTAAAGATTCCTCGTATTGGAAAAAAACGAAAAAAAAAACATTGAAAACTCGGCCTGTGTATGATCGCATCGTAAAACTAAACGCGCGCGAAAATAGGGAGCTTCATCGTCGACTTTTCGCTTTTCGGGAAATCGCTCATACTTTATACAACCAGCGAACGTTCTCGAGAGAGATTTTTCTGCGCGAGAATGTATGTATATAGACGAATAGTTTAAAAGTGGATATAAACAAAGTATCGGGAAAACGTCCTTAATCAACGACTCGAATAAATCTACCTTAATTTATACTTATCTGTATATAGCTCTCGAAATCGAAGCACGTATAGCGTCTGGAATTTATCCCCTGATCGCACAAGGATCTTTAATTTTCGCGAATCGAACAATATATTAAACCTGGAAAGGAACGTGTGTATAACAAGGGAAACAACCTCCGCATTAGCTCTCGCGCACAAAGTGCAAGAACACAGCCCAAAGAACAGGAGAATGAACAAAGCTTACAGCCGGATGCACAAAGTTTAGACTCTACTGTCTCTCGCCGAGAGTATAATATAAATACCTTGAGCGCAAAATTAGGATACACACGTCAGCCGCAGCGACTCTTATTCGAGGCCGTAAATGCGCAAGGAGAAAAAGCTCGCTCCGAGTTAACCCCAGCCTGCGGCAACGTATATATATCGCATAGCAGTGCTCCTGGCATACGAGTTGCGCGCTTTTACGGCTGATTCTTAGCTTTCGTTACAGCTGCACGGCTGGGGGTACTCGACTTTCTTTCTGAGGCGTAACTACAGGTGATTTAGTCTATAAGTAGTAACGTCCGAGTTGGGTAAGACGCCAATACATCTATAGCCTATGTATCCCAGGAGATCAAACTTTCGTTTAGCTCTTAAACTATTCAACCTGCACGACACAGTGCTGGGCTTCTATCCACTATCTCTCTCCTGCCCAAGAGTAAATAATACAGTACATACCAATCAGCGGAATCAAGCTCAGACAATCCTCGGCTATACTCTCAGTGTTTCCAGTGCACTCGAGCAAGTATAGACCTCAGCGTACTCAATCCTCCATCTGCTTTGCGCACAGGGAGCTCGAAGAGCCGACCGCGAGACCAAATGAAACATCAATCGCTTATCTCCTCCTTCTATCCTATATTATATACATGTATACACAGCTGCAGTACAGTATATATCGTATATACAGCCCGGATCATCCGGCATTTTCCCTTTGGCCATGTCGTCGCTGGATGATCGCTCAGGCCTTTTCCGATCGGCCACCGCGTCAAACGCGTAGCTCATTTTGAGAGCCTGCTTTGACCGAACTCGAGGATATGTGTGTATACACATAGTCGAACTATATATAATGGAGAGAGAGAGAGAGAGAGAGAGAGAGAGAGAGAAATGTTTGCGGTGCTTTTGCAGAGTTTGGAACGCGTGTGCACTGTTTGTAAGAGGATTGCATTTTTCCAAGGCTGTATACGCAGTAGCCCATTGTCGGCGGGATATGCGTGTGTGTGTGTGTGTATTAAAATTCAGATCTCGTGCGAGTGGAATTTCTTCCTCATTTTTTTTTTCTTTTTTTGAAGCTGGAAGTTGATGGAGGAGAGGCCATGTGCGTGTTTTTGAAATTTGCCGCCGCTTTTCTGGGTCAGGTCGCTCGTACTCGCGAGAGAAAGAGGCTTTTTGAATCTTCTCTTTATCTGCGATCTGAAATATTACGTCTTGCCGGTGTGCGGGTGTGTATGCAAAGCTGGCTTTACGTATGCATACGATATCGGTACCTACTTCGCCGCGAATAACGACATCATTAGATTACGGTAAATTTGTCCGTCGTGGTGTGTGTGTGGCGTGTCGTATTCTGATATTATCGCAGGTATTTAATAAAGACACGAAATCTGCGGATTATATCGAGCGTGCCACGAAGAATTCCTCCATTTTATCTTGATGAGTTTCTCTCTCTCTCTTCTGCGCTCCTCGGCCGATTGCAGCAAAAGAAATAAGTTTTATTGCGCCACAAATCTACAAGTTTTTATTATAGCGCCGAGCACGCCTCGTAAAGTCGCTCTCTTTTATGGCACTCGAGGCCGTGTGGGATGAACAAGGTTATAATTTCATCAGAATTATACGAGAGAAAGAGCTGAGCGCACAAATCGCGGAGAGTGAAAATCAATTTTTTAACAATACTAATCTAGAACGAGCAACGCGATCACTTGAATTTCTCCGAAATACGTGTACGTCTGACTCTCGCGCATCGGCCGCTTTTCTATTAATAAACTTCTTGCGCAGAGCCAGACTCTTCGTATACGGAAACACGCACGCACGTATATAGCGAGTATGTCGGTGCAGCACAAAGGTGAGCTCGAGTCTCATCAAGGGGTGCTGATCGGAATGCCTCGTAATCACAGGCTAAATTGAAATTCCCGGGCGATCCGACTAATAACAGAGAAAGTGAGCCAGGCCACGATAGAGTAAGAGAAAAAGAGAGAAGAGCGGTTGTCGGGCGCTTGAGATTTAGGATCGCGACTGCGAACCTCGCAAAAAGCTCAGCCAGTGAAGAGAGACGAATAAAGCTGGTCGTAATTAAAGCGCACGTTGAGCTTTTTCTCACCGACGTGTGCTCAATTCCGATGCGTTTAGATGTTACGCTAAAAAGCTATACATCACACGGTTAAGAAAGCGGGCGGGAAATTCGAACATAAAAGCTGCAGAAGATAGAGAGAGAGAGAAAGAAAAAAAGGAACCGGCATCAACCCGATATCCTGTGCGCAGGTAGAGGGCACGCATATAAAAGCCAAAGGAAGGAGAACGATAAGTTAAAGTCAGCTGTATCCGAGGCCTGGAGCGGGCATCTGGCCACGCCGACGCTTGAAAAATTCCTCCCTCTCTCGCTTGAGCTCATCCTGCACGTGACGATGCCTCGTAATGGCCGGCCTATCCACGTCCACCTTACAGGTGGTATACGGGCTTTATATCGCTTACGTGAGGGAATTACGCCCGATAGACCGACCCAGTTTTCTCCGAGCTTGCACGCGAGAAAACGTATCCCTCTGCAGCTCTTATTCATTTTTTTTCCTTCGCTTAATAATCGAGCTCACCCGTATTGGTGTATGCGAGCAGTATTATATAGCGAAAATTAGGTTGGATCACGGTAGAGTGGATGAACGAACAGAGTCGACGGCTGATTCGATTTTCGGCTGAAAACACTAAGTGCGTCGCGTTTGGGAATTAAAAACTAGAGAGAAAAAGAGACTGATGCATCAACTGCCGATATCCCGAGGCAATTTCCGGCTAAAAGCACTTTGTGTCATCATCGAGCTGCCTACTTCATTCATTCGCTCTCGCTGACGGCGGCTCGGCTGTATACGCTCACACAGTCCAGTCCGGCCATGTCAATCCTCGAAAGCTCGCGTATCGAGCTTAATTCTCCTAACAAGTCAATTCGGAGCGCCGGGGCTATATGGGTTAATTGGCGCGTACATATATGCGCGGAAAAAAATACACACTGATGACAGCGCATCGGACTCTCGATCAATCGTCGTCGGCGTCGTTGTCTCGATTGTTCAACGACACTCGATCAGCGTGCGCGTGCATGTGACGCCAAGTTGGAGTTGACACGCGCGAGTATAGAGGACTCCTCGCGGGCTGATACGCGTTGGATTTTCGAAAAGTTTGACGAGTCGACAGCTTGAAAATTGTCGAGATCCGTTATTTTTTTCCCCACGAGTTTAGTGCGCAGGACTGACGTAAATGCAAGTATGGAATTTGTTTGTCGTTCGCACGATTGCAGGGGAAGTTTTCGATGAGGCCGGAAATCGAAGCGTGCAAGACTGACGTACCGGGGAAATTTTCAATTTTTGAAAAATCAAGCTCCAACCTGGCGTTTCCGGAGTTTCGACTTTTTCCATTCCCAAGCGCGAGAGCGAATCGTTCTCGTTGTTTACTCTGAACGTCAACCGTTGCTTGTTGTTTTTTGGGAGCTCTCGTAAAACACGAGTGCATCTCGTCGATTCATTAGCTCTCTGGACATTCGTTTCGTGTAACCGCGTCGTAAAAACGCTCGGCAAGTTTTTACTCGAACAACAGCTGCGTCCTTACTAAAACAAAAAATCCCAGCACACGTCCTAACGAAAGTCTTTGTTTCCCCGATCCTTGTATATGCCGCTGCCTTCCGTTTAAAGCCTCTCCATCTCCTGGTCGTCCAGTCGCATCCGTACTCGGTTTCAAATTTACATGGGCGCCCACGCTTGTATACCACTGCCTGTCTAAAGCTTCGCGGCCGCGCGGACGTCAATTCACACGCCGCTTCCTGTCAGGTACACGCGCGCGCCTCTGGTGCGTCCTCTATACGTCTACTGCAGCGGATTTGCGGATGCGACGCATCCCCGCATTCGATGAAAGAAGGGTACTACACACTGCGTGGCGCTACACACAGAGCTTTGACGCGACATGGATTTCGATATTTTTTTTTTTTTTTTTTTCACTGTGTAGGAGTTTTATATTGTCCTTTGAGGTTCGAGTTGAAACGGTTTCTGAGAGGATAGGGGATGCTTTTTTTTCATTCAGTTTAATGCGGTGAGAGGTAATCTTGAATTTATATTTGTATAAAAGCGATAAGAGCTCATTTGATTGTATGCAGAGATTGGGAGGTGTGCGGTAACGCGTTTGGAATTGGGAATAATATTGGATAACATAGCGTCGTATTATATCTTGGCTGTTTTGATGATTTGAGAATTTGATTGATCGATTTATTAATTGTATTGCGATGATGCGTTTTTAATTAAAAAAAACGCTGAGAATATCATCATCATTAATATTGACAAATTATATCATAAATTATATGATTAAATAATACTTATAAAAACAATATTACGTTACACTACCATAAGCTATTATCTTATATCACATTCATTATCAGGTCCAGAAAAGTCAGTTCAAAATTTGAGGATGATTAGCAGGCATATGTTTTAGCCAGTTCCTTCATCGCCTTCATGTTTTTCTTCCCCGTTGCCGTGAACAAAAAGTCATCCACGAATACCACGCCACCAGTCAGTCGGAAGTACTCGTTGTAACTAACCGGCAGTTCCTTCAATTCCTTGGCTGTCACCTACATAAGATATAAGAAAAACATGTATTTCCAGTTACTGTGAATTAGAAAAATATATACGAGAAATCTTACCTTAGCTCCGGGAACTCTTTTCACGAAAGCGAACGGACGTTCGACGTCAATAGGATGTGGCACGGGTACTACCATAGCCTCCACAACATCCGGATACTGCATCAAGATTTCCTCGATTTGCGTCGGCGAAATGTGATGATTCTGCATTATTATGACCTGCTTGATTCGATCGGTGATGAAGATCTCGCCGTCCTCGTCATAGTAGCCTTGGTCTCCGGTATGCACCCAACCTGAAGAAATTTTTGTATGAGTATTAGATAACAAAATTATTTTTTAAAACAGCGACTGTACAATAGTTTACCTTCATCGTCTATCATTTCCTTAGTTGCTGTTGGATTCTTCCAATAGCCAAGCATCGAGTTGGCCAATTTAAAACAGAGCTCACCAGGCTGATTAGGTCCAAGTTTTTCTCCTGTGCTCAAGTCAATGACTTTCATCATGATGCCTTCGATAATATGACCAATGGAATCAACCTTCTTACGGTCTCTGGTTTGTCTCGTAGCCAATCCTCCTAGCTCAGTCATGCCTGTGCATTACCAAATATTTAGTTGATTTACTTGCAATCTTTATTTTATCAGACAGCATAATTTGAAGAATGGTTATTTCCTTACCATAACCGTTGGTTACAATAGCGCGAGGTAGAGCTTTTTGAGTTTCCTCGAGTATCGTTTTACTAGGCTTCGAACCACCCGTCATCAGAACTTTAACCGACGAATAATCATGTCGACTGAATACTTTTGCATTGACCATTTCTGCCAACATACTAGGGGTGAGGAACATCCAATTCACCTGTGAACATAGGTAAACATTGCGTCAGCAAATAGAATAAAAGATTTATCAGCAAAAAAAAAAAAAAAAAAAAAAACACATACCTTGTACTTCTCAACGACTTTGCTGGTCTCTTCGGAATCAAAGTTTGCGTGCATAATCCTGGTACAGCGCATACGAATACAAGACAAAATGAAGTTACTTCCAGTTATCCAAGACTGATTTGAGTACCACAGCAGATTTCCGTATTTAGGAAACAGGCTGTACTCTATACGACTGTTGACTAAAGTATCGCACGAGAGCATAGTGCCCTTCTGAACGCCAGTCGTGCCCGACGAGAAGAAGATGACGCCGACCTGCTTTTTGGCATCCACGGGCTCGACGTGCTGGAAAGCCTCGATCTCCGCTTGGCTCTGCTGCGCCAGCAGATCACTCAACGCCGGGAATCTAGCGTGTCTGCCGTAAACCACGAACTTGCAGCTACTGCCCACCTCTCTCGCTACTTCGGACAGCATGTCTATAGCTGCCTCGCAGACGAACATTATCTTCGGGTTTAAAAGCTCGAAGAAGTACTTTGCTATCGCTGAGAATTAAAACATTAAAGGACATTATAGAGAGAGTCTTCAGAATTTTTTATGAATCCAGTTAATTAAGCTGAAGCTTTACCAGGTGTCAGTTCGTTAAACCATGGATTGTAGATGGCATTGACGAAAAGAGTTGCCAAGAACGGCACGTAATCGTCATTCTGAATCGGAGTGGCTGTCACGACAACGTCGTTCTTACCGATACCTTGCTTCTTCAACCACAACGCGCACCGAATACTCTTATCCTTCATCTCGGCGAACGTAAGCTTTTCTCCCGTCTTCGCATCGATCTATAAAAATGAAACCATTCAGTCACACACGCATCCCGTTAGACACAACAAGTTACGGCATCTCTCTAATTACTTGAAAAACAAAGTCCGGATCTTTGTCAAAAGCGTCCAAGACAATCTTGGCGATACTGTCGGTCTCGAGACCTCGAGCTGGTTCATTGCCGATGATAACGTTGTCTTTAATGCTGAACATCCGAGTCTGTTGTTTGGCGAACCACTGAAACAAAAAGCGCCCGAAAAGGCAAGCATTAAAGCAATCTGCTGCTGGGTTAGCGAGAAACTTTCACTTCTCCGGTTTCGCAAAGTAAACCGACCTCGTCGACAAACTCCTGGGCGACCATCTTGTTAGTGAACTCTCACAACGAGTAGCAAACTGAAACTGAGCTTGGAGCGTCGAGGGCTCGTCTATGCCATACATAGTCGCCTCAAAGGTATAGTCTCTCTCTCTCTCTCTCTCTCGCGGTGATAAGCGTTGTTTACCGCACCGACCCGCTGAGACGTAGGAGATGCGTAAATTTTCCATCTTATAATTATGCGGTCACAGCATAAACAAATGACTGGTTCTTCTTTATCAAGCCCCCACCAACGATTCACGCGTGGTTCCAATGATAATCGTTGCGAGGTGAGAGTGTAGGCGTTTCTCCCGATTCACCGTCATTGGTCTTTGGTGTTTCGCTGATGGAGCTGAAAATTACCAGATTGTGCGGCGATGGATTCTTGATGTTTGAAAAACGAATTTCTTTTGAAAAGTTTCCTTGAAAAAGTTATTTGCATACATGTGTGGCTGACGGTTTGTCTTATTTGATTCCCTATAGGAGAATAATTGAAGTGAAAACAAGTTGTTTTGATAACAGATAAGGCTTGAGTACAGTGGAAATTTATGGAGGATCTGCTGTTAATAAAAGTGCATCCAATTTCGTAATATTGACTTTTAATTAATAGATAAGATGATACGCCTTTTAAACTTGCATGTAAATAGAATGCACGTCAAGTGCACATCAGTTCTGTTTTCACCGTATACGAAATGTTGAAGCAAACAACTTAAATCATGTAGAAATTGTGTATATATACTGCTCGCTAATATAACCAAAAAGAATTTACTGAAAAAAAGTAAAGCCGCCCTCGAGCGATAACAAAAATAGTCGGAAAATAAGGACATTTCGCTCGTTTCTTCGCGCTCCTTGGACAATTTTTCGCAAATATTATTTTTTCTCGCTTCCGACGTCCCTTTATACCGCCTCATCCTCTCTCCTTTTGTCGATTTCGTGCACCAGCTCGAGCAAAGGAGCCGCGCATCACGTAATCCTCCGCTTATATTTAGGTACAGCCGGCTATGGCCTTCTTTTTAGATCTGCTGCGGCTCGTCCTTTGCTCCTCCTTTCTGTATTAATGTAAATATTGACTGTATCGATTCCTCGGAAGCGCTGCTTTCCACTGTTTTTAAAAAGTGATGCGTAGCTCGCCAATGATAATAGAATTATCCGGATTATTCACGAGCGTTGAAAAACATTTGCGGATTTTGAGTTAGAGGGAAAGTTACAGCATGACTTGTTGTCGAAGTGGAAAAGAAATCTCCCACCTGTGGTGCACGCGCAGTTTATCTATATAACGGATCTTGATGACGATCGCGCACCGTATGACTGTTTTATCTCCTCACCAACGACATCCCACCGCGCCGGCATTATTGTTTTTATCTCGGAGTCGAGCCCACTGGCTCGTTTTGCAATCGCAAGGTGCTTGTACTTGTTCGTGCAGATGTCTGTGTATCGCAAATAAATAATTCAACGAATGCCTTGAGTTAATAATATGTGATAAAAACCAATTAGCCGATATGAAAAAATTTCTCGATAAATAAACGCCACATTCACGTTTGTTTTTCTGGGACAAGGCGTGCTAATTTCAGTTTGCTGATCGGGTAAGTTCGTCATGCTTGATCACGAGTTCCCAACATGCACTTGTCCTCGAGTGTGTATGAAAGCCTCTTATATCAATGGACACCTATTTGCGTGTACTTATGTAATCCGAATCTTTCGAGAAGCTCTTCCAGCTTATCGTTCAATCGGCTCTTCTATATTATATTATGATGGATACAATTTTTTTTTATCAGATTTGTAGTATTCCACTTTCATCTGTATATAGTTAAGACTATAATTATCTGTTGCCTGCTTGATTATGCTGTCATAAAAAAACTCCAAACCATCGACCCGATGGATACATCAAGATTATATCCTTTTCAATCGGTGCTCAACGGCGCGAATGAACTTTTCGAATGAAGGCATTCCTTTCCCCCCCCACTTCCCCCTATGAGAGCGCGCAATGCTCATGAATTCAAATTAAAGCAAAATTTGCCGAGAGAGAAACTCGCGGTTGGGGCTGGAGTCCAAGGGGCCGCCACACCAATTCGCCCCCGAGAATCCTCTGCGTCTATTAATTTCCATTCGCAAGTGCTGCCGTACGCGCCTAACGACTCTGCGCCTCTGACCCCCAATTACTTCAATCTGCTGTCTCTAATTAATTCGCGCTCTCTCACTAATTACCGTGACTCTATGGTACGACGAACTTTTTTACTTTCCGATGCAACGTGCGTGTGTACCGAACTGTTGAGTGAGACCGATAAATTCGTAAAGTTTCGCGAGATCTTTTGTTTTGGCTATAGAAGAAGTCACCGACGTGCTTCTTGGCGGCTTATCGATAAATTAGCATGCGGTGGACTCGTGACCGAGTTTTCGGTTTTAAGGTATTCATATGTTAATACTGTTTTTGCATTCCACATACTGCGATTGTAAAGTGACATTCAATTTTTATTGATACAGAACATTTTTAATCATTTGATAAAGACTAGAGATGCGATCGCTGCTGCGAACTTGAGATCTCGGATTAATGCGCATTGCGCAATTCGAAAAGCTCTTTAGGTTATCTTTATCGGCATTACACTTATATATATGTACATTTAATTAAAAATATTGAATTATGGAAAATAAATTTGCGCTCATTTTTGTGTTTGCAGCCTAAGAACGGAGAGACCAAGCGGCCTGGAAACCGGCGGTGTGCGACGCGAGCTTGCACGAGCTCTCGACTTGTGGGCTAAGAATTCAAAACTCACTTTTCACGAGATCAACAGTGATGCAGCCGACATTTTGATCTACTTCCATCGGTAAGACGAATTTCAATATATATATATTCACGCTTCGAAACTTCCCTCCCTGAGTACTATCGAATTCTGAGAATCTGATCGATTGAAAGTTGAAAAACTATTAAGTATAAAAAAAACTTTATGCTCACCGCTTACTTACCCATCGAATTTTCCTCTCGGAGAACAGCGATTACACTTTCCTTTTATCGCCGCGTTACAAACCTCCAACGCTCTCGCGAAAAAAGCTCTACAACCTTGAGTATTCTGCAGACAACGCAAAAAGCGTCGAAAATTCAGCTTCTCAAAAAAGAAGTAGCTATAACCGCATGTATAGCACTACTTCTCCTATACACTTCGATCAAAAAGCTGTTTTTCCCCCCAAGACTATCGCAAATTCCATTTTGGAAAAAATGCAATTTTAACGCTGACGAAAAAGGCTCGGCTGACTGGATTTCTACTTTTCTTTCAGGGGCTATCACGGCGACGGATATCCGTTCGATGGCAGAGGACAGATATTGGCGCACGCTTTCTTCCCGGGTAGCGACCGAGGTGGCGATGCTCACTTTGACGAGGAGGAGGAGTGGACCCTCGACTCTAGCGGCAACGACGACGGTGAGTGCCTTTTTATTTTTCATTTTTCACTTGATTTTTTTCCGCCGCCACCTCTCCTTTATGCGCACGCACGCGTGTGTGTATATATTATGTACCTTATATATAAGGACTCGATTTATCACGACCCGGTTTTTGCCGCGAAATCTGCTTTTTGCCCGGCGATAGTTGGGGGAATTTGAAGGATAGCCGCGATGCTGCTGACAAAGTGGGCCAGCTAGATTTATTAAATGCCCGCGAGATTAGCGTGGTTTTTGCTCGTCGAGTATTTTTTTATTCGAGGAATGAAATAGAACGAGTATAATATAGAGTGTAGCGCGTGCACGTGAAATGTTTGTTTTTATGAACGCTTCGTTCGTTTAAATATTTTTATACTACAGCAACAACACGCGCACACACACACACACACACACACACACACACACACACATACACACTATCGAAGACATATTTACAAGTTTACAAAGCACAGCAGAACAGAGAAAAAAAGAGAACGTGTCCCGCGATTCCATTCATCCCACCGAACAAGCTAACGATATTTCCCTCCTAGTCGAAGCAGCTCAACCGTCACGCAGTAAAAAAAAAATCAACAGAATCGACAGTACACTAACCCCCCGGCTTGCTTTCGTACACACAGATACGCAGACCGTGGAACTTTTCCTCCCGTCGAAGCTCTCGTGTACAAATGTTTGGCTTTCATTGAGACGGATTTATCGTCTCTCGGCGTTTCGGCCGCACCTGCGACAACGAAAAACCGGCCCGGAAGAAAGAAGAATGAAAAAAAAACAATAGCAACGCCGCCGTTGCTCGAATGAATGGTCCCGCGAGTTTAAAAGAGGCCGAAAAAGAACAACAAAGTCGAAATCCCGGCGCGTCGCAGTAAATTCCGGAGAATTTATGGCTTTTTCCGAAACGGCCAATTCAATTAGTACGCGCGCGAGGGATACGCCGATATTATTCGATTAGAGCTCTGCGGCTGTAGAACGGAAAAATTGCAAAGCGATTCTCGCGACGAGTCTCGCTATGTATGCTTGATTGAGGAATGACACTTATTCGAGCGACTCGCTGCTAACTGCTGTATTTCTCGACTTTTTTTTGAACTTTTGGACACGCTTTTGACGGGTTGTGCGATAGTACGTATATAGCTTTTGCCGCTCAAGCAAGTTTTTTGCTTGTTCAAAGAGTTTCGTGGAATAGGATATTAAAAATCGATTCGCCGAAAACGAACGCGTGTATCCTCGTACGCACGCTATTCGCCTTTTTAAAATGTATAGAATAATCAACGCACTGGAAGCTTTGAATTTTTTTCCAAACTTTAATTTTCCAGCGCGTATTTTCGAAATTCACGCGTCGCGCGCGCAAAAAAAAAGTCGATTCAACCACTCTCTCAAAGCGAAATGAAAAATATTTTGAATTTTCCCGCCGTGAAAAATAACTCCATATCCCGCGTAAACTACCGATCCCGCGACTGCACTCACTGAGCACCGAAAAAAAAAATGTTTGCACAACAGTCGATCATCTACAGAGGCAGACCGCACCGCAAACATTCCAGCGAAATTCCTACACACACGGACATTTTTATCGGGCCTCTCCCAGCCGTCGCTCAACCGCGTTCGCGTCTGCGGTTCTGCTGATTACGCGTGTCGTCGTCGAGATTCGCGGTTTCGGAGCACGAGTTCAAATTTCGAGAAAAAAACTCGGGGGTTTTAGCCTGATTTGCGGCTATTTCACTTTTTTGGCCTGGAGAAAAATAAGTTTAATTGGTATTCACGTGTTTCAAATCCAATCGAAAGATAAACTGCGTCGGTGTAAAAACATTCGTGCAATATCGGTCTTTGATAAAAACACAGAGTTCATATAACAAACTTCGATCAATGTCCCGCTTGTAGAAATGAAACGCAATATAAAAGGATTGTTTTAACCAAATCGAGTTACATGCAATCAATTCAATTCCCTTGTGAAAATTCTGGGACGCTGCCGAATGGGGAGAGTAGAATGAGCGAAAGCTCGTGTATTTTGGAAACGGTTTTGGCCTTCCTTTGTGATTCCTTCCTTCCTGGTTGCAGTCACGCTCCAGAGAAACGTCGTTTTCATCTCTACGTTTAGTTTATTATATTGGACTATCTGCAATAATATGACTTTAAAAGTCATATAAGAAGCAGCTTCAATCGATATACCTTCGGTATTAAATTTGACGAATGAACAGACAGAATACGGAAAATTACTTTATAAACTACCCTCTATGTAGACTCGATGAATTTTATTAAAATATCTTTCGCTCACAGCTTATGGAAAAGTCGATCCGGTGCAATTTAATTACTCCCAACGCATACATACACTTTTTTTCGAACCTTTAATTCCGCGTATTTATTTTCACGATTCCACCACTAAGCCGATCTGACTCGTACACATCCTCATTTTAATCAGAATAATCATCCAACATTCATTTCCATCATCCCCGTACATTTAGCGTCAAATCGAGACGCTATATATATATACAGCGGAATTTCAGCGATTATAATTCATGACTATTTAATTCGACGATTGAAACGTCTGCCTCGCTAGCACAGCTTATATATAAACGAGAAAGCTCTCTGCGATCGATTAACTCAATTTTTTCAAGCGATTAAAATACACAGAATAATCCTCGAGAGGAAGAGAAAAATCTGAGGCCAGCGCGAAAAGAAACGGATAGAGACAATTAGAATTAAGCACGGCTAGAAGTTATTTTCCCATTCGCCGGGATTGCCCCAGAGAAAACCGATTAGCTCTCTCGGCGAGCCGACTTGTGGCTTAACTTGAGAGACTTCGTTAATACTCGATTTCCCTGCACTACCGCGAGTCTGCCGCTTCTGCTGCTGCTGCTGCTGCTGCTGCTGCTGCTGCTGTTTCGTCGTCGCGTCGTTACTTACTCCTTCGGAATTTCTGGGCTAGCAATTGCTTCGAAGACTCTCAAGCTCGGAGCTTCGATGTACCTATATAGGCGTATACTTTAAATGTTACACTAAATTTTGGAAAATCGCACGTTTCGAAGCTATATGCGTGTAAAATCCGAATGATAATTTCGTCGACAGAAAGCAATCAGATTCCCAACCAACTGGCGCAGCCCCCAATTCATTTCCTCCTCGCAAGCTCTTTCATCTATAACGCCGACTAAATTTTCGATCCCAGTAGAGCACACGCCCCTTTCGCGGCGAAATCGTGTATCTTCTTCTTCTTCTCCTCCGCGCCTATATATACATATAGAATATCTCATCTCGAGTTCTCGCCCCCCCCCCTTTTTTCCCTCCTCTGCAGGATTTCCTTTCCAATTTCCGGGTGGTGTGTTTCAGAGGGATGCAAAACTCCGCGCGCACGTATACCGGCTGGAATACACAGCGCGAGCCTCGGTTTATTGCTTTTTCGAGAGCTTATTGCGAGCTTCCGTTCAATTGAACGCCGTGTGGTTTCGCGCTATTCGTTCTGATTTGTGGATATTTTTCCATAGGGAGCGAGAACCGGCGTGCCTTTGGATTAGCGAGTGAAAAACTGATGTAACTTTGTTCGGTTCAAAACTATACGCGCTCTCCATAAGGCACACAGCTACGAGAGCTTTTTTCTATTCCTCTCTCTCTCTCTCGTTTCTTTTTTCGAGGCTTATTAAAACTTTTGATTGGGTCATTCAAAAAGTTCCCTCTGTTAGCGCGGCGTAATTAGAAGACGAAAGAGATTAAACGAAAAATCCAGCCAATTATCATCCCACCCTCTCTCTCTCTCTCTCTCTCTCTCTCTCTCTCTCTCTCTCTCTCTCTCCCTCCCTCTTTCTACTCTGTCTCTGCAGCTAGCTTTCGCGTGTGATAAATAATATAACCAAAAGCTCGGGTCTAGAATATATATTCAAGCTGCAGAAAGGCGTACACGACAACAGTCACCACAATTGTGAATAATCCCGCCGTATAACGTCCGTCCGGTGTTATTCTCACGCAAAACTGAGACAATTAGAGACCAAAAACAGGCGCCCGTAAATAATGCAGCCCGGAAACAGCCGCATAATAAATGCCGTCCCGCATCAGCTTTGCCGGCGTAAACTCTCAAAGAGAGAAAGAGAGGGAGGATTAGCTGAAGCGCAGGTGTATATACGGGCTTTGACGACTCCTTTGCGAGCGGCTAGAGATATATGTACACTCGTGAGTAATCTTTTTTCGTCTTCTTTTGCCAAGTGTTTGCCGACGCGATGATGAGCCGGAGGCAAAGGCGGCTCTTTGAATAGCTCAAGAGAGAAAATGTTTTGGTTCGGCGCTTGGAATGCTTTTCAATCTCGTCTAATTCATTCTGAAAACTTTATTACATGAAGTATCCGGGGGTGTGGAAAACAAGTTCCAAAGTGCAATCTTGATACAGTAAAATCATCCGGACGCTTCGCGATTAATATAGCCCCTCGTGTTCTATAAACATTATTACGTAACCGAAGGATAAAAATCCAATCGTGTGGGAGGAGCCGAGTTCGCGTATTTCATATTTCCTGGTAGCGGCCGTGCATCCTTTGCAGAGAGAGGAGTAGCGAAAAAGTCTCGCGGGTGCGCGCGTCATCAATTTCGTCGGGGCAGTCGATAATTCACCTGAGCGCCCGATGAATTTTCCCTTGAGCCGGGGCTGGATTCTGGATTGGAGCTTATACGGCCTGCGCCGGCCTGCGCCGGAGCTTTTGTGGGCTAATCGCCCGGAACGAATGAAATTATATCGGCGGCTCTGTTTAAGAGTTAATTTTTCGGCCTCTATAACGGGGATTTATCATCGGCTGGAGTTTAATTCGGGGATATAATCCAAGCGATAAAGAGCGTTTAGGAAAGTAGTAAATAATCGAAGACGGACGACGTGCACGTCTCCTGAAAGTCGGATCCGCAACTGCATAATCCATTCGTCGCGTTTATCGAAGAAACAAGCAGCCGTGTATACATACGTTCTCGATTATTCATCGCAAGACGTTTCGTCCGGTTTACAATTTTTCCCTATTGGAGCCGCGCTCGCGCGACATATTTCGCGCGCCCGGCGTTGCTCCCTTTCGAATAAATCAACTCCCGTTCTCGCCTCCTCTTCCTTCTCCGTGTGTATATACTTTCCTTTCCTGCGTGTCCTCTTTTTTTCCTTTCATTTCGCCGGCTCGTAAATCATGCTTCTCCGTATTATACCAAAGGAGATACCGATAACGCGCTTCTGAATGAAGAGAAGTTAAACATCGGCTTGTTTGCTTTTTCAATTACATAAGCTATTACGTGTGTGTATTTTGTGGGTGGAGTGATAACGCTGCGAATCGGTTATCTCGCGAGAAAGTTCGCTGAATTTTTGATCGATTAGATAACATAATTTTTGTTCGAAAACTTCTCGTAATGATACTTCTGCATTTCAATCCCTAAACGATCGATAAACACTTGTATCACGCAGCTACACACACACGCACACACACACACCTATCCTCGGACTTGACTGCGCTCGTTTTCTACGTGCACTCTTTTCTCGACATCGCCTCCTGCGGATGCTGGCATATCGAATTCCGGCTGTTCCATCTGCGCGCGCGCGCGCTTTCGCAATAACACGCAAGCCCTCCTCCTCATAACGGCGAGCTTCCGGCTATGTCGTCGCCCAGAGCTCCAGCCGGCGGAATGTGCCGAGTATGCGAAAATGGATGTTGGGAACAGAAGCTTACGTATGCGCTTTGTGTATAATGCGGAGGTGTGGATATGCGGTGATAAAAATCTCGGATATGTATATATACTGTAGCTAGGTGGAGTTCATATCGTTCGAAGCTTTAGTGGAAATAATTATAACTGCGAGGAGGTGAGTTCTAGTATGCGCGATTACAGCCAGTACGGGCTGGATTATTAGTATAATATTATGTACGTGCGGTCGGATAGGCTTGTAAGCTGCACCGGATTATCATTGAAAATCAATAGGGTCTCTCGCAAGGCACGCAATAATTAGCGGTTTCCAACATGTTATAATGATGTACTGCTATCCGTTAATTACAGAACGTATCCGGGATATATATCAGCCTGATGTACGTCAACAATATGTTACCTGTTGGTTTTATATGAAAATCTTTGAAAGGTTTTTTTAATTTAGCAGTATAAAATATGAAAACACGATTCGTTATACGGCCGTGTATACACGAGGAATTCAAGTATGCATACTATTAAGCTGCCGCCACAGGTGGTTCACTCTCTCCCTGTATATAAAATACGCAAACTTCGAAATAACGAGAAAAATTGAAACGTAATGACGCACTTTTTATATCCATAACAAAACAAAACACAGCAATTATACGGAGAACAGAGTCCCACTCGAAATTTAACGAGCCTCTGCACCTGCAGCAGCGCTATTATTAGTTTTCGTGTACTTATACATCGAAACAATTTGCAGTTTTTCCTCGATCTAATTCCGCTGCAGAAACCGAAACAATAGCCGCGGCGCACGCCATCATTATTCAATAAAATTTGTGCACTATAATATAGAGTGGAAAGAGAAGAAGAAAGAAAGAACGTCGCCGCTCTCGAAACGAAATCCAGACAATTCCCAAGGCAATTGTCCGAAGACGTTGCTAGTATACTGGTCAGATCGCGTGCTTGACGACGTCGCACAAAACTACAAAACTACCGGCTAACTGGCGCAATTTCTTCCGCAGTCGAGTACTCGGCTGTATTCGTGTGTATACCTCCACTCCGACAATCGGCCGGTGAAAAATCTATGAACGAGAATCGATACTGTCTGGGGCAATACTATACACCGAAGCTTTTTTTTTTTTTGCTCTCTTACGTACTCTTGTCGTTTCCTTTGCCCGACCGGCGAAACACAAACGTATTCTCAGACGTGAAATATACAAAGTAGATGTGCACCGCTGGGTATATAAAGCGGCAGGGAGGGTGAACGGAATAACTTGGAAGTCGGGAGAGTATGAATGCGAATTGAACGGTGTATAACGCGTGGATCGATCGAGTATGACTTTTTTTCTCCTCGCTCTGTTCTATGGAATGCATTTTTTTTATGTGTATGTGGAATCGCGTAAACGGTGACTAAAATTCAAGATATTAGTCGAAAAACAAATTACAATAAAGCAACTCACCGCAAACCATGTCTCAACTCCTCGAAAATAATTGCACGAGGCGCGCGCGAAACAAAGGACTCTAAGCGGTCATAATTTCCCTCCAGAATGAAAAAGGAAGCTGTAGTGACATAACAACCTCACGCGTGAAAAATTAATGAAGCAAATTTAATTCCAACCCTCTCGGAAGAAGAAGTAAGAAGAAGAAGAAACGAAAAGAGAAAAACAAGGCTGCGCGCGTGCACGGAAAGGATAAACGACGCGCGCGGGAAAGGCTCATTTGACAATCTTGTGCGCGCTTTCGCGCAAGAAGAGTCCCGAATAATGGGGGCCGACGCTTTTAATTGCCGACGATTTAATTAATGCACTATAGACGGTAAACGCGACGCGTTGCACCGTTGTTTTAACGACGCCTTTACTTCGCCTCGATGACTTTCAAATTTTGCGTGTGGTTTTTTTTTTCTTTTACAGAGGTGTGGATTGATGAGCCGAGGAATCGTTTTTTCGATTTAATGGGGTGCAGTGTAGGGCGGGGTTTTTTAGACGAGACTAACGACGCGTTTATTTGTAGGGAGAGAGGTAGCTGATTACTCTGTTTGTTATTAAACACGTGTGTGTGTCGGATCGGCTTGCGTAATTATGAGGCTTGCTTATTGTACATGATATTTGGCAAGTCGTACAATTTTGCGTCAATATTGACGAACTAATTGTTCCGAATTTCGTACATGGATTATTCGAAATTTGATTTCCCTGGATGTATATTCGCGTTTTGTACAGCCGAATGAAAATTAAACCTTGATTTTACTCGCAAAATTTCGCGAAATAACGTTACAGAGAGACCAAACGAAAAAGCCGTGTAACGTAGAGTGCGTATATACTAATTGATTCGAATTTCGTACATGGATTATTCGAAATTTGATTTCCCTGGATGTATATTCGCGTTTTGTACAGCCGAATGAAAATTAAACCTTGATTTTACTCGCAAAATTTCGCGAAATAACGTTACAGAGAGACCAAACGAAAAAGCCGTGTAACGTAGAGTATAAAGCGTATAAACCCAGCCATAAAAAGGCGCCATACGCTCCGAGCCCATGAAAACTTGCTTTACGAAGGAGAACTGCCGCGTAAAACCGCACCACGCGGACACGTCGTGTGAAAAATGTCGGAAACTTTCTTCATCTCGGCAAGTGCCTCCTCTATTAAAAAGTGAAGGATAATCTCAAAAATAATTTCTCCCTCTATATTTTTTTTTGCAGGTACCAGTCTGTTTGCAGTGGCGGCACACGAGTTTGGCCACTCGCTGGGTTTGGCGCACAGCTCGGTACGAGGCGCCCTTATGTATCCCTGGTACCAGGGGATAACCGAGGATTATGAACTGCCCGAGGACGATAAACACGGCATCCAGCAGATGTACGGTGAGTACCACATATACACGCATCGTGCGTCGATTTTCCCTTTTCGAGTCGCTCTTGATTTCGCGGTAAACACGTAGTGTGACCTATATTTCTCCGGGGATCCGGGGATGATACGAGCTCGCCCAGGATTTTTAGAGTTTACGCGCGGAACGAAAAAAAAAATCAAAAACACGAGTATGGATTTAATTTCGTCGTTTTTCAATCAGAGAGCATCGAATGGAAAAAATTAATTACAATCTCCTCTGCGTACAGGGAGGAACGATTATTCCGACGCGCGTTTTTCCTGCGATCGAATCCCGCCGATAATCAACGTCCTCTCGTAATGAAAAATAAACTCGAGCTTATCACCCCCTCCTCGAATTTCACGCGTGGAAATTTCACGGGAATTCAAGAGCGAGAGAGAACCCGGTGGAAATAATGAAATAGACTACTGGGAAAGAAAGCAGCAAAAAGTCCGGAGAGCGTGGGAAGAAGGCCGCAGATAAATAAGCGGAATAAGCCGGCATAATAGGTATATGGTGTGTGTGTGTGTGTGTGTGTGTGTGTGTGTGTGTGTGTGTGTGTGTGTGTGTGTGTGTGGCAGCAAAGGTATACGGAGAACAATGGCTGGGAGATATATAGAAAAAGAGAGAGTAGTAGCTCGTCTCGTTATCTTCCGTGGCCAAACGAAATTGGAGTCAGTGCGCACGCGGGAGAGAGAGAGAGACCGTGAGGAAAAGAGAGGAAGTCCCCGTTTCCGTTTTGACCTCTCGGCTTCCGCTACGTATCGCTCTGTCTGACTCCTCTTCCTTCGAAACGGAAAAGAGAAAGAAAGAGGGGGAAGAGTCTCTCTCTCTCTCTCTCTCTCTCTCTCTCTCTCTCTCTCTCTCTCTCTCTCTCTGGTGCAGAGACAAAGAGGAATGAAATTCGCTCGTCGTATATACGGGGATCGCGTTTTGCATCCACGTACACTGCCGCCGTCCTCAGCGATTATCCTTCGATCTTTCTTGTTTTAACGCTCTGATGAAAAAAAAAACTTTATTTCAAGCTAATTCGCGTGTGAGTCGAATTTCCAACCGAAATTTTATCAAAACGTAGTGCTGACGATTCCAGTTCACATCCACTACGATAAAATGAGCGTCGAGTAAGCGCAGCACGTGTCCCCGAAAAATCTCGAGCCAAATCTTCCGGCCAAAAACGACGACCTAATAACCCTCGGCGTCGCGTCCGCAAAGTCCCAGTGGCGTCCTATAAGCGAAATCACCCGGACAATCATAAAGATGGGCGACGAAAGAACGAGCGCACACTACTGCGCACACGTAAAACGGCATCTCTCGGCTGGAAATGAAACGTGAATAAAATACATATATGTATGTATAAAGAATGACCGCGGGAGCCGCGCGGTGTCTGTGCCTCTCACGGGAACACAAGCCCGAGAGCTATAGCATGATTTAGTGTACTGCAGAGCTTCGGTTCCCGCGAGGGCTGGCCACTTCCTCTTTCTTTGTTATCTTGCGTCTTCGGATGGTGCAATACTCTTTCTCTTGCGCTCGCGCGCTTTATTCCCGCTAAAAATGCATCGAAAAATGGCCGACGCTCTACTCTTATATGTATCGGCTGGTCTCCGAGGAATCCCGAGATGCGCGCCCTCGTGTATGTTTGGATGCAGGAGTTGCTCTCACTCGCATGAGTCTTATTTCCTGTGGGGAGTCGTCGCACGGCGGAGGGCTTTTTGTTCCGCGAGTTGTTGCGCGTATCGAGGCAGTTTGATACGCTTCGGAGGCTGTATTTACGATATGTAAATGCGTTTGAGTCTGCGTGTTGTTGTTGTGGTGTCGGATACCGCGTGAAATCGAATTTGAAGTAGAAATGTCCGAGTTTGGTCGGACTGCGGATGTTGTTGGAGTTGACGCGTGATTACCATTTTTCGAATTTTCCGGGAGTGGGTATTGCGAGAAATTCAATTACTGAGTATTGTTATTATTATTGTGAAAAACACTTCAACGTGGATTATGCGAAATATCCAATCGTCGAAGTCTGACAGCTAGATTAATTGCTTCTCTGGATATGGCTAGATCAGGTCGTTGAAGGTACAGTGGAATTTTTCCGAAAGGCGATTCCGAGAAATTTAATATCCATTGATTGACGTATACCGGTAATGCAATATGCAGCAGCAGTAATGAATGCGTACAATGTATAGATTTTCAGAAAAGCTTGTACAAAGCCCGAGTAACTGGCATTAATTCTGCGAATATACGACCTTTCGATTTATATAATTTAAATATAAGAACGATTTACATTACCGTCGATTGTTCGAGTCTGACAATGGATCGCGATTTCCGAAAATGACGATTCGACGCATTAGTTCGCGCATTACCGAGGCTGTTTAAATAGAAATTCAATTAAAGGCGATTTACTATCGCGCACGTCATGCGATGAAAACACAATGAGCTCTTCTAATGGCACTTGATCCTCTCATTTTTGAGTATTAGCTCTCGATGTTATTGATTTTGCCACGGGTATATTCATGCGAGTTTCTGAATAACAATCGCGCGCATATTATACTAATGTGACAAGCATCGGTAATTAAAATAAATTCGAATAAGCTTTTTTCAGCTCTCAATCTCCTAAACTTCCCGAGCACTAATTTCCCAGCGCGGCAACATCCCAACCGAACGCGATAAAACCAACTTCGCAAAAGACATCCAAACTAGTTCGGTATGCACTAAAAGCCCCGTCCCTTCTAAAACTACCGCTACATATATATATACATATATACAGAGCGGATGCATTAAAACCGCATTTTACTGCAGGCGGGCCAACGATCGACCCTTCGTTAGGGGACGAAACCCGCTGGTCAAGTCGAGCCACTTTGAAATTGCAGCTAAGTAAGCCGGTTTCGCGGTTCGTTTTCATTAACCGAGCCCCGCGGCTACTACGCTCCGGCTAATTATTTAACCGACGACGCGGGTCTATCTCTCTCCTCTTACTCCTCCTCCTTTTTTCTCCGAGGACGACTTTCGTTCGTTAATGGCGAATTTTAATTATGCTCGACGGAGCGAGGAGGGCGAAAAATCGGGATAATTGCTGCTTTTTTCTAATGGACCCGCAGTGAAAAATTGAAAACGATCCGTTTTAAAACAAATAACCAAATCTCATCCCGTCCGAGCTTTTATATACTTATATTCGAGGGGATATTCGAACGATATCCAAAGTTAAAAAGCTCGTGATCTCTTATCATTCATCGTCTGATGTAGTTGGCGGTCGCCTTAAAGTATGATAATCAATTTGCCCGCAGTCGTGGGAGCGCAAACTTCAGGATTTTTCAATTCCGAACCTTTTAATTAACGGCGCTCCATCGAATAAATCGAAGAGAATCGAATCACGCGCAAACTCGACTAATTTCGCATGCGGCGCATCGTGGATTCGGCTGCTCGGTTCCACCGCCGTCGCCTACTACTACTACTACTACTGCGCTGTACCCAAGCTCCATTGGAATTTCCGGGTAAAAGCAGGAATTCGACGAAGACGCGGACGACGAGGGCGCATGTGAAAGAATGCGGAAAGACACGGGAGAGAAAGCTCGAATGTTAAACGAGAGAAAGAGCTGCTCTCGAATCTTTTGGTATTCAGGACTACTACGACTGGTAACGCGAGCTGGAAAAAGGCCTAAAAACTCGGCGCTCCGATGCTGCTATATATTCCTGAGAGAATTATACCCTCTGCGGAATAAATTATGAGTCGAAGAAAATAACTTGATTAAACAAACAGAATTGAGCTTTCAGAAGCGCTGTGGATCAATCTTTATTTATACACAGCTTTGCGGTCTTTTTCGCGAGGTTCATTTGCCGCGCCGTTTGATTATTCAAGCAACAGAGTGCAGGTATAGACTACCCATGGAAAAGTACAAGAGGCTCGTAATAAGCCAAGTTTCCCGCGGCTACGCGAACTCGTTATAAAATGGATTAACTTGGATTTTTTCACTCCCTCTACTCGCGCGGTACAGATTTAAGAGTTGTTTCCGAACTTGCCTCCCCGCAAACGAACTAAAAGCCTCATTTTCCCTGGGATCGTCGTGCGCGGCGAGAAGTGAAGAAAAAAAGAGGAGCCGCAGCTTTTCCTCTCACATCTGACGTTACGATTCGCTCTCTCTCTCTCTCTCTCTCGGCGAGCGAGCAAATGAAATTCATTTCGCGAAAACTTGGCCGGTGCGGTGCGAACTTAACGGCGAGATTTTCTCCCTCTCTCTCTCTCTCTCTCTCTCTCTCTCTCTCTCTCTCTCTCTCTCTTTCGGTCTATAATTAAATTTCGTTCGGTTTATCCCGCGCCGACTATGCGCTGCAATATTGCGCGATGTGTACTCGCAGTATTTTCTTTTTGGCTGCGAGACGAGTCGTTTATTAAAAGTTTGACCGCGAGGATTAATTACGCTACGGGGTAGCGTTTCGTCGAGAGTCATGAATAGAAACTCAAGAAGCTTGAAAGCCTGAAAGGATTTCTAAGATAACTGTTTGTTCATTTCGTGTACATAGCAGCCGTGAGCTATCTCTTCGAGTTGTATATCGACATCTCTGACGTCGAGTCCAACTATACATAATAGTTGACAGAAGTCGTGGAGATGTTCTGATAAATCGACCCATCAATATAAAGTTCCGTATACGGAGTCGAATCTCTCGGCGCGCGCTCAAGACGTGAATTTGACGCGAGAAATTGTATTTGAAAAGGATGAGCTTTCGACTGATGGATCTTGTTGGGAAAGTTGGCAGTTTTCCGCGCTGGTTATTATATAAATGTGAGATCGAAATTTCAACAAAAGTATATTATCGAAGGAAACATAGTAACGTTGCTTCGATAAATACCAGAATACGTTTTACTTCGTACGGATTTAGCAAACATACGTTCGATAACAACTATGCCCAACATGCAAATCATCCATACATATACCGTATACGATCAACCCAATATCCAGCTCTGCATAAACACATCGACCGGAATGTCACATAATGAGCAAAAGCCCCTCGTCATTCCAATCATTTCGCGAGTAATTTTTTCCCATTTTTCCCAAGTGAAATCGCATTTCAAACAAATAGCACGCTACCTCGCTCGAAATACATTTAACACCGGCCATGCGCATTAAACAATGAATCTCGCGTCCAATAGCTCCCTCTCTCCCTCTCTCTCTCTCTCTCTCCCTTGAAATTACTGATTTATCGGCTCGGGCTCTCTACGTGCCGTTTGCGCATTATTGTTTGCTGCTTTGGTGCGCACACTGTGTGTTTGATTTCGGCGCCTACCGCTGATTTTATCCGCGACGCTGCTGCTGCTGCTGCTGCTGCCGCGATTTAATGGCCCGCTTTTGTGCGGTCGTGGAAAATAGGCGATAAACGCTGCGCTGCATGCGCGACCGGCTCAATTAAAGAATCGCCGGCAATTTATATACGCTATACGATGGCAGAGTACGTGTATCGAGGATTAAAGCCCGATTGTTTATGCGGCGGTGTATATTGGACAATTAGCGAAGTGTTCCGCGTTTGTATTTTGTGTCTCTGTCTCAGCTTTTGTGTATAGCTCTTACGTGCTATGAGAGAAAAGAAGAATTTACTCTTGTAGCGCGCGCGTGTGTGTGTGTGTGTGTGTGTGTGTACCTACAGTTGCGCAATATTTTCCAAGTAATAACGCTTCAAAGACATTTTCAGGACGCAACTTTACGGAAGACGTCGCCTCGCGCTCTGGAGCATAACTTCATTTTTGTTACCTCTATACCTCGAGAGATAAGCAAGTTTCTGAAACACGACGATTTTTCGCGAAAACTTTTATACACGCGTGTGTATCTCATTACGCCATCTAAACTTTCAACGCGTATACACGTTATCGTGTATCTCCACACAATCATAATCCAAACGACGTAAAATCCACTTTATACGAGCTTCCAGCTCGACGAGCCGCGCAGACGAGAGAAACTATCCTCGTAAATCTCTCAAGGCTGCAGTTCGATCAACCATTAATAGAAAAATCGTCACTGACCTGCAATTATGTAAATTCGCGCGACGCCGATAAAAATGCAGATTCACCCTCCGAGCGTCATGCCCGTCGCATTAAAGCTCGTACAGATACACACTGTATATATGTGTCTCTGTCCTCGATTCGTCGGAATATTAATTATCTGCCGATGCGCGCATGTGCCTACTTGATACTGCAACGGCCCAAGAAATTGAAATGTCAGTGACGATCGTGCAATTGGGTCGCCGCAAGTTGCATTCTATATTTTGTCTCGAGCTCTCGATTGAGGTTTAGTGCGGGAACTTATTGACGTTGTTCGCGCGGGACTTTGTATGTTGTTGAATGCGAGCTTTTGCGAAAGGGATTTTTTTGAAAATCATCGCTGACCCGTATACATATTTGAATTGATTGACGATTTTAATTGATTGTCTGTGTGTGACGGATGCGGAATTATTTAAATGCAGCGACGCAGACTCGGTGATATTGATGAGAGTTCTTTATTTACATCATTCGGAATACGTATATTTTTCGTGTTCCCTTTTTTCGATGCTCTGCGAATAAATCGGGTTACGCGACGAGCTTTCGCACAATACGTGGCTTTTACTTCGAAAATCCTTTTACGTTTATATACAGAGATTCTTCTCGCATCGGCTCTGTAAAATACTCTTATTCTAGAAATGATATACCCTGCTCGGGAACTCGATATCGAAATCGCATTAGCTTACAACATAAATTTCTTTTAGTTTTACAATCTCTTCGGCTATAGATTTAAAAAAAAGGGTATAGATATAAATAAAGTCCACGCTGAGCATTTCTTTCCGTCGAGGAGTTTTCGCATTCAGCGCGGCAATAAAAATTCAAATTCCCGCCCCGAAAAAAGCTCTCTCTTGACAATAAAGCTCGAAAACGGGCCTTCTCCCTCGTACAATATAATATATCGGACTGAAAGCCGCATAGCGAGCAGCAACGGCATCCAAGCGAGGATACAGCTGGGAAATGCAGGTCGCGCGCTCCTATGCTGCGGCGCCTCACACGCGTTATTTCAATTGGTAATCCGATTAGGGCTCGAGCTTCCCCACATATATATACACGTATGTGTACAAGGACCAACGCATTTCCTGATGCTCACGTGCAGCATATCTCTCTCTCTCTCTCTCTCTCGGCAGTGGTATAGCGCTACTGTGTCACTGCAACCACGCGCGGCTAAATCTCTGCGCCTCTATACTGTGCGGAGCCGCCGCGCGCCGGTGGAGTATGGTACAGTATAGGGTATAGGACACACGGTCGAGTTGGTCCGATCATCCGGTCGACGCGAAATTACGCAGACGCGATAGCTGCAGTCGCGCAAACACGCGCGTGTATCTACGAGAGATGAATTTTCACCGCGATAATGCCTGCTGCTCTGTTGCTACTGATGATGTCTATTGGTAATATGCGTCGCGTGAAATGCGAGACGGTCGTGCGTATTCCTCTGTTTTGATATGACCGCTCGAGGCAACGCTGGTATTATACAGTCGCGCGATTTTTCAACGATCACTGATTGTGTCATTGCTGGCTGCACTGGAGGGACGGGTGCACACGGCATATCAGGTTCCACGCGTGGTTTTAGAAACTCTATAAATCATCCCCGAATAATTTATCGCTCTTTGCAATATTTTTTAAAATTTACATCTGAATTTCAGGCGCGCCAGAATCCCGACTATGGGGCAAGAATCCAGACTACCCGGGCTACCGACCAGTTCATCGACCCTCCTATCCGACCTACACTCCGCGAACGACGACGACGACGACAACGACGACGACAACGACCACCACCACCTCCACCACCACGACGGAGCGACCTTGGCGAACGCGACCCAGGGAGCCGATGACCCATCCGCCCGACCGAAGGGATCATCCTTACCGTCCGAATCACTACCCCGAGGAGAGGACCCGAGCACCGAACTACCCACCGAGGCCCGAGTGGCCGGTAACGCCGAGAAGACCCCACAGACATCACACACCTCCAACCGTTGGTACCACCAGTACACCTTACACCACTACTACCACGCAGTCCAGTAGGTACAGGCCGCCAGTGAAGAAGGACTTGCCCGACAAGTGCGACACCGACTACGACGCCATCAGTCTCATTAGGAGGGAGCTGTTCATCTTCAAAGGAAAGGTGAGTCTCGCATAATATCATTATCATTATCATTATCATTATCATTAACTAACGAAAAAAATCCGGTTTTCAGTACGTCTGGAGGCTAAACGATCGCGGCCTGGTCGACGGCTTCCCAGCGGAGATAAACCAGCTGTTCAAGTTCCCGATGCGGGTGGACCACGTGGACGCGGTTTACGAGCGCATAGAAGACAACCGGATTATCTTCTTCATCGGCCGCTACTTCTACGTGTTCAAGGCCTTCTACCTCGAGCCCGGATATCCCAAACCCCTCACGGCTCTGGGATTACCTCCCGATCTTGAAAAAATCGACGCCGCCATGGTCTGGGGTTACAACAAGAAGACTTACTTTTTCAGCGGTAGCATGTACTGGAGGTGCGTTGTATTTTTAATACCCACAGTAATAATTAAACAATATTGGCTCTGCTATCATCGTAAAATTTTCGATTTACGAGGTTTGAACAGCTCGGCATCGTGATTGCACTGATCCGATGCAACAAACATTTGAATTTCGAAACTCCGGTAGTAAATATTTATGGAAATTTCCAGGTTTGATGAAAATGTAAATCACGTGGAGCTGGATTACCCAAGAGATATAAGCATGTTTGCTGGCGTTGGACCGAACATTGATACGGTTTTCCAGTGGAAAAATGGTAAATATATACACAAAATAATGCTTGATTATAGATTTAATTTTAATTTAGATTTAATTCGCGCTTTAAACGCTGTTTACTGGTGTGTTTACAGAATAATCAATTTATTTCAAAGAGTTGTAATTAACTTGTGAATATTAAAAGCGCGCATGTTGTTGCACTCATTCAATCGAGAAATACTTGCATCGTTCATTATCATACTCTTAATATGCATAAATAAATATTTAATTTCCGTATCGATAATTAAATGCCTTGTACTGTACGTTGATGTAATAATCAATATTTCAGAGTTTTTTAACTAGTGAATATGAAATGCGCGTGTTGCTGTACATATTAAACCGAGAATACTAGAGTTGCAATATTCAATTTTAAAAATTAAAAATCACGCTATTCCAGGTACGACGTACTTCTTCAAAGGCAAGCACTTCTGGCAATTCGACGACATGCGCATGAGGGTTGCGCACAAGAAGCCCAAGTCATCGGCGCACTACTGGATGGGTTGTCCCCGGGGTATCGAGACAAACGACGTGGATTTCGACGACGTGCCCACGAAGGCGCGCATCAATAGCATCTCGGCCAGCAGTGCGTCGACGTCCGGCGGCTTGGTGTTGATCGCGTTGCCACTTCTGTCGCTGCTGATGAGCCAATCGTCACGGGCTTGGTACACGTAGAATCCGGTCAGATTTGACACATAGGATAACGATGTTCAGACTCTCTCAGATTCGTTTAATGTGGAAAGTCGATGGAGGATCGGGTGTATATCGTTTTGCAAGTTCGATTACCTCCTACATTATGTAATAATGTCCCTGATTAGAAACGTCATGATGGAGAGTAAAGGATGATGATCTGATGTAGAGTTGTCCCTTGTTAACTCTAACAGGTGTTCTCAAATGCAATCAAATCACCACTCCAAGACTGTACTTCCAGCTCTAATCAGGGATATGCATTTCACGCGCACTGTCGCAACCACGTAGCAAGTAATTAGGTGGACTTTTTCTTTTTTATAATTTAAATAAGAATGAGTACGAATAACTTTTTTAATTGTCTTTAAGTATAATGCTATACCTTAAATAAAAGCATGAGCAGCTGGTAGAAAAATAAGTTTATTTCTGTCTAAATTAGCTTAAATAAGCTCATTTAGACAGCAATAAACTTATTTTTATACCAGGGCTATATGAAATTATATTACCTCTTTAAAGGAAACTATAAAACATTATACTCACAGCTTTGTAATTATTTTTTACAAATATACATCTACGTTACAACCGTGCGCGAAACACATTAATAGCTGCTTCGAAAAAATGAATATGTAGAATATATTACTTGTGTTTAAGTACTGTATACTTGTGAATTATTAGTGACTTCACAACAGTTGCAAAAAAATGATATACATACGTCAAATATTTTTATTGATAAGTTTTTAGTTAGCTTAAAATGTGGACAATGCAATACTACACGACTTTTTATGGATGAGATGGACGAAAAAACATCTATAATTTTAAATTTATTTAATAAACATAAAAATCATTTAACTTTTCAAAAACAATAATGCGAAAATCAGCCATAACTGCCTTTGCTGTGAGGAACATTTTACATTCCTCCACGCCAATTTTTATCGCATTTTTATTTAGAAAACATTTTATCGCTCTGTATTACATGAATATGTTATTGTTCAATTTTTTATGTAACATAAAATAGAAATAATTTAGTTAATGGGTTTTAAAACCTCTACTTTGTTATTTTGTTTAATATAATCAAGATAGGACTTTAAAAGACCATTTCGTCTTTTTAATTATACATAATGTGTATTAGAAAAAAATACGTATAACTTTTATATTTGAATGTTATGTAAGAAGCGTGCAGTCAGTTTTTTAAACTGTGATATTTATATTGAAAGAGTATTGCTAGTCTGCAAACAAAAGAGGGATATACAAGTGTACTTTTTTACTTAATAAACAAGATGACTCACTTATGTGAATCGATCCAAAGTGTCTTATCTAAAGCAGCAATGCTTTTGTGACAAAATTTGTCTGACGAAGCTCACCCTCACGAATCTTAATGAATTTCGGCGCGGACTAGCATACCGAATTTTAACTCAATAAGCTATATTTTGTAAGCTCACGCTTTCTATGTGTATATATAGAAAATATATAGAAAATAACGAAATAAATTTCGATTTTACGAATATACAGTATACAATTTATATACCGTGTGAGTGCATTTGAGATGGTAAAATCGCATCGAAAAAAATAGAGGCTTCAAAAAAACTCTGATTTATTCTCTTTTTCATAATTTATAACATGACGCACAATTCATCGTTTGTTTGTTGTCTTTTTTTATATATTTATATATAATATAATTTCTCTAACGGCGTAAATCCGAGTAAGAGTCCCAAAAATTGAGTGAACGCAGTGTCGCCTGTACGATGGTATCCACCTCGGCCATACCGCCCATGCCCGTGTCCCCACACATGAGGTTCTTGGAGATGCATGGTACTTCCTTGTAACCCCAGGATTTCAGCAACGCCACCTAATAATCAGAAACAATACGATGTTGATTATACCAAGAAAGCGTATCCAAATGAGTTTGTTTTTACGAAGATGTAGCGATAAAAAATCAATGTCTGCGGAAAGAATGAAGCAGATTGTAACTCTGTTAATTCTGGTATACATTTTAAGCAAATAAAATTGTAAAACATTATTTGAATCCACACTGTTCATTTACAAAACCTAAATAATAATTATCCTGAATCACGTCGCTAAAAGTCACACAAAGTAGTTTCAAAGTTGGAAACAATGCATTCGTGATAAGTGTCCTAGTTCTCTCTAACTTTACAAACTTATATCGTCCAACTCCAAGTGAATTATTGTAATTAAATAAATTAATGTTGGTCTAACCCAGTTTAACAAAGACAATCAAATAAATTGATATTTCGATGGTTTGCAAAAGTAACGAGCAGCCTCACTGATCATTCCAAGAATTAACTCAAAATTGAATAATCAAATATATAGTACATTTATTAACGTTAAAGATAACTGACCTGCGGAGCAGTAACGGGGTGTTCCCACATCTTGGTGTTCATAGCTGGGCAGAAAAGCAGCGGCTTATGGGGGTCCCAGGCGCGTGCCACGCACGTCAGTATATTGTCACAGATGCCGCCGGCGAGTTTGCCGAGAGTGTTGGCATCAAGAGGCGCTAGCAAGAAGACATCGGCCCACTTGACCAGGTCGATGTGCAGAACAGGATCACCTCGATCCTGCCAGGCGGCCCACTCGACAGTATCGCTGAGCACCTGGCAGCCAGCCGGTAATTCGGCCTCCTTCAGGAAGTGCTTGGCTCGTTCGGTCACCACGACTCTCACCTCGATGTTGCGCTGCCAGAGCTTTTGCACCAGCTGGGGCAGCTTTATCGTCGCCACGCTTCCCGTGCAGCCCACCAGCACTTTCTTCTTCGATGAGGATGCCATTAATAATTCGTTATCTAACTCCCTCTTCTCTCTACTACTCTTAGTTCTGCTTAATTGATTCGTTTTGCTTGACTTCGCGCGAGCGCGCGCGATGCGTGTATATATAATTCAATTTTTTTCCCCTATGCTTACGACTAATTTAACATTCGACTCGTCGACGGTAAAGTCCGACGAGTTTATATATATATAATATAATAGTGACCGCTGGTAAATTAATAATCTCGAGTTCGTTCTGTATTATTGTATTGATTAACGACTCGTGATTATTTTGACTCCGGTAGCTCTTACGTTACTTTAATTTTGCGTTTTTACGAAAGCGTTTTCTTTTTTTTTTTTCACTACGACGGATAATCAACTACGGTCGATATATAGTATATATGTTTGTCTAAGACGCGCTGCAGCTTGTTTCTCGAACTTGGCAGAAGCGGATCATCGATACAACTAGGCTTTTTTCAAGTCTTTTTAGTTTGGCTTGCTTTTTTCGTTTATAATTGAACTTGCGTTGCACTAAGTGAAGTTTTACTACAACAGCAGGAATGTAAAAGCAATGAGCATTAATTGGCTTTTTCGAAGTTTTTTTTCTATCTAAAGCTTTTTCTTTTTAGTTTTTCTTATTAGTGAACTTGTCAACGACTAACCTCGTGAGATTCGCCGCGTTATCATGTACTCTGTAGGTGTAGCTGTAGTAGTAGTAGTAGTAATAGTAGTAGTAGTTGTTGTGTTTGTGTAGCGTACTGTTTATGACGATGAGTATTTGGTGAACTTTATGAATGGCTGATTGATATGTTAATTATATCGAAGATCGTTATCCAATTTCTTAAAACATCCAAGCGCTGCAGGCTTTCAAGCTTCGAACATTGCTCCCTCAATGACAATCCTCATTAACATTTGTATGTATACATATATGTGTATATATATCTCTTTGTATATTATCTCTCTATCTTATATATATATATTTTCTTGTGTGTAAATATATAATATATATGCATATAAAACACGAGATCACGAGATTTCGCTACTCAGGATCAATTAGGCATAAAACACGTTTACTCGTCTCGTCGTTGAACTGTATATATCGATGTCAACCCTGGTTAAAAAGAAAACATTATCAATACATACAAAAGATCAAGAACTTTGCATTTTTTGTTAAGGGTAATATGTCTAGTGATAATTACTTTAAAGCTCATTAACATACATATATTACAACAAACTGATATATCTTTAATTAAATAACTGAAAGCTTTAAAATTATTAAAAAGCTTGAAATAAACTGAGAAATCATGAAACTATCTGTAATTTTATTATCTATATCATTTTATTATAAAATCAGTTGAGTCAAACACAGTCATTAATCCACCGTTCAGTTGGATTTGAAAGAACTTGACAGAAAACACTACATTCTGAAGTTATGTAACAAATTGGTATTGCTTTACATGTTGTAATGTTAAATGCAGCAGTATTACAAGTGGTTACTTTCAATTATAAATTATAATTCATAAACTCAGCTTTACTTCTTATCTATTAACCTTAACATTTTGTGCAATGATTTTGCATGATTTTCTACTGAATAAATTAAAAATTTCTAACCAAGGTAACCTCTCTTCAGGGCAGTTCCTCTGTTCGGCAGCTAGGGTCAATTCTATGTAATCCACTCTACGACGAAGACGAAGGGCCTTCCTCATTGCTTCTGCTGCTCGCTTACTTCCTTCTCACTGAATCCAAGCTGATTCCATTCCTCACGTGCCATTAATCCATTTTCCATACGACAAGCAAGGTAGTCTTTGCTTATATCTCTGCAATTGCTTGCAACGTTCTTGTTTTCTGCTAGACAGCGCATGTACTTGATCATGAAATCACGACAGATGCCTTCGTGGTCCAAAGGAAAGCTACCCTTCTCAGGTGGCACTGGTGTAAATGACTTTTGTCCAAAAGTAAAAGAGGACATCCTGTGGCTCGTTACAAATTTTTCTGACTTTTGCTGGGATCAGGATGCATTGAAGTAGAGACATAAGTAGGAGGCAGTCACTAGAAACATGATGAATTGTAAGATTACATTACAAAAACATGTGATTTCAGTACTTTTCTAAGCTCGAAGATTGTATTACTCTAATCTTTAGGTAATCTTATTTTTCTATTCGTTATCTTATTGCTTGACATTAAGAAGCTTAGATTTTTTTTCACTTCAAAACTACAGAACTCAGTTAACTGAAATTGAATTTCAACAAGTTGTACTGCTTCTCTTATTGAATTAAATGAAAGTGCTTTGCTGCAACAAATTCATTATTCAATTAAATTTACTATCCAACGCTAATCTCCTATGAATTCAAAAGTTTTGAGCAGCCTAATGCATTATTCTAAGTTTGCAAATTAAATTTAATGAACCTCACAAATACAGGTATACACGTATAGGTTATATATTAAAGCACACACATACATCATAAACTACAAAGCCAAATGGATAACCTTATTACTCTATTATTTATTCCAAAATAAAGCTCTCTTTCATAAATCTTACGATAAAATCTATACCTGATGCATCATCACGATGACAATTTAATTTCTCCTCGCGTTATATCATAGGAGAGAGAAAAGCAACAAAAAACGACGAGCGACACTTTAAACGCAAAAGAACAACTTTGCTCGTAAAGCATATAGGAAGTAAAAGAAAGAAACTCGAGGCACGTATAACGAGATAAACAAACTTCACATATAACTATCCGTCTTCACAGTTTACACTCACGCCTATAAAACAAACTTGCAGTCCTATATCGCATACATCCTTCGCGGAGTACAACAATCGAGCAAAATCAATCAACCCTCCATTCATCAGCTGCTACTGCAGCCAGAGAGCGAGCGTACACAAGCGTTGCAGCGCGGGCTAGGTCATGTAAATAAACAAACAAAAGAGAGCTCTATCCTCCCTCAATCAATACGTATATACAGGTATACAGAGTATACAACACACTCACGTCGAGTCGTCCTTTCGATGACGTCGTCGCACAGCCCCGAGGAAAACGTCCTTACTCTACGAAAGCAAGTGGAGCTTGTGAAATATACTACAACAGTAGACGAGACGGAAGAGCAGCCCAGCTGGCTCTGCGTCTCGCTCGGGAGTTCAGCTGCGGCTAGCCCCGCGATAGAGAAGGACGGAGCTAGACCGAGATCCAGTCGATCGGTGGCGCATGCGCTTGCATCACCCCCTTGGCCCTTGACTATCTGATGTCCGCCCCCGCAAACATATACGCTATGTGTATATTACTTATATGTATATATATATATATATATATATATATAGCTGTAGACTCCGTATGATGCAGCAACCCCTCTGGTGTCTATGCCCGCCATGTGGGTAATGGGAGTGCTGCAGTTTTTCGGGGCTAATGGCATAATGGCTCTCATACGTCTTATATGTGTCGCGTATAAGTCATACTCATAAGTCATAAGCTTTATATATGTGGGTATCAGGGGCTGATGTCCGTTAAAGGGGAGATGTCGATCGGATAAGTATCGCTTCTTTCCGGAGGGTATTACATTCCTATACATACGACTCATACGAGGCGATCGAAAGCTCTTCTTGATAGACGCTTAGTTCTACATTTTTTTCTTCAATTCTTCATTCATTTTATGTAAAAAAATGTAGGTACCTCCCTTTATGTGCAAGAACGGTGCGATACCGCGTATGTTGAACTGTCAATACAATCCGGTTGTATTTTAAGAGTGATCGAACCAATAACCGATAAATATTCAATTTATTTAGTCTGGGCATACCTCGGGGTATACCGGTACACACGACGGCAAAAAAAACTAGAGCATTTAAGATTCCGCAAAACTCCCGCACATCCGTCTCCGAGATAAAGAATTAAAATTTCTAAATAATAGAAGATTGTCTCTGAGAAGAATAATAAATTGCTTCTGTCGATGAATATTTTTACTCTCCCTCGTCTGTGCAGTCCTCGATCGCTGATTGAATATTCATTTAAACCACTTCCTTATAAATTGAAATAAAAAAAACAATGTTTTGTATTTCAAAGAAAAATATATAAGGTGTATTCAAAACAACAAACTGAAACATAAAAAATAAAATAGTACGTAGAGCGATGTAATAACAACAATGATTGTGTTCATGTATATATATAGAGCTACACTTTATTTAACACTAAGTCTAAATTCTACGTCTTTTTTCCTTCAAGTTGGTCTTATTATCTAAGACTTTATAAATAATAAGGATATCACTTTTATACGCAAATACAACGGAACGCACTACCCTGCAATCCTTTGTTCACGCATTAACGATATATCCGGCTAAACTTACGTCATCAGTCTCGTTCGCAATTTGCATTTCCTACTAAAACTTCCGTACAAAAATTCGCTCGTCAAAGACGTTAAGGGGTAAAGTATAAGCGACTCGTGATTAATATCGATACATTTCTCATCTAAAATTTAGGGACAGAATACAGCAGTATAAAATTATCACTGAAGTTTTCCTAAGCACACGACATTCTTGATAAAATTGGAAACTCCGCCGCGATTAACATTTTATCGAGTTCCAACAAGCTCTTCCAAGTCTTTGAATTCTTTAATTTTAGTCTTTCGGTGTGTCTATGATCTTACCCTATACAAATCACTTAATGACAATGCATCTCGATTTTATTTTAAATTTAAAAAACAAAGAGTTCGCAGGCTCTTTGAATTTCTTTTTTTATATTCTGTTAAGAAAAAAACATTGTTTTGCAGAGATTGTTCAGATTGACATAATAATTTTGTTAATCGAAATATCAATGAATCTTTGAAAATAATATTTTCTTACTAGAATGTAGGCAAGATTTAAAATATATAGTTCGTGAGTTATGGAAGTTGGCACAGAATGTGTAATATAGGTCTAGTCTACTTTAGTCGGAAGTTTTGACTGACATTCCGTTGTAGGAAGTTGTCCAATTCAATAGCTTTCTACTTTAACACGGGACGTTGAAGATCTTAAAGCTAGCACGACGCTACATTTTAGCGTTCGATTAACGATGTTCAGTAAGCCTTGTCCTAAAGTCTTGTTAACTCTTAATTACATGGATTACAGCGTACGATTGATTTTTAGGCGCCGCTACTTATGTGGATGGTATTACGCAAAATACTGACTAGTAAGATTTAGACAATTTGATATAAGCAATATATAATTTACGTATGTTTCTCAAGATTATCAATAATAGAAAAATATTCAATTGAACATCATTTCTGATATACTTAAAGTCAAGACATTTCAAAGACAAATTACAAAGATTGTTGAAGAAAGTGAAAAATTTTCAAAGTCAACAAAGACTGATCAATATTACGGAATTTCCGTGACGACGCCTCTTACGATGACTTATAATAGTTTGTATGTACTAATAGTCGTGAAAATTGTATCACTAATTTAAACGTTTTTGTGTTTAATTATGTTTTTCTCCTTTAGGCTTATCCTTTAGGATTATCATTATTTCATTTTTTAAGGCTCGTTAAAAGCCACATAAATATCTTAAAAATTAAACAGGTTTAGTTTTAATAAAGTAACTATGGAAATTAATCTTCTAAAAATTTAATTAAAATTTAAAATTAAGAAAACAAAACAACCTCAACTTTCTGTAATTGCTCAATAGAAGCTTTGCACTTGCGTGATTCCATTTCATTTTTCAAATAAAAATCAGCTTTATAACGCTAAACCTGCTTTTAGAAAACAATTTTTTTTATTGTTGATCGCGTGTGACTGCTCTCTCGTAAAACAATAGGTACGGACTAGCACTTAGGACATCCTCTAGAGTAGTTTTTTGCACTATTGTGTCAGAAGTGTACAGCCATTGGCCTGGACGATTACCCCGTCTGTAACAGACAAAATGACCAGCATCGACGGGCCCTCGGTGCTCAATAACGGCGTAAAGATAATATTTATGTTTGCCGCGCTGCAGCGATTGACCATTCAGAAGCGCCATTGAATGCAAACTACCCTGTAATGAACAAACAATATCTATGTTATGAATGTAAATTAGTTAAATAAGTGAATGGAAATTGAGAATGATATTGATGATTAAATCAAATTTATTTCAATTGATCTAAAAATCTTACTTGTGATTGTGTATGCTTTCTCTTGGTGTCTGTGTATGTAAAAGGATCTAGAATAAGAGCCTCATTGAATATCACAGGATCATCTCTTTTAATTGGCTTTCCAGAAGAGCTCCATGTTGTTCTTGGAATGTGGAGACACAGGCACTTTGGTAGCTTGCCGAATGTGAGAGTTTTGTAAGCTGCACAGCGATTATTGCAACCATCACATTGCACATCATTAATGACTTCCTTCGATACCAGCCGAGAAAGTAAATCCACCAGAGTAAGTCTCTTCCACATAAACCCATCACTGACTGGTGGTAGAGGCAATGAAACACTTTCTAATTTATCGAAATGTACTGGACTCTGTGTTAAAAATTGTGACGAATTAGCAATAAAGAAATGTTTGTAACACGAGCACGATTTTCGCGTTTTTCTGACCTATTAAGCGGGACTAAAGTAACTTTTTTCAGACCGCCGGGCAAAAAAAACTGAAAAACGCCCGCTAACATTTTTCGGGAAATTTTCTATATGTATACATATATACACACACAATATCTAAAAAAAAAAAAAAACGCAAAAATCTGTACTTGCGTTACAAAAAATATGGTGTGCACCAAGAGCTAAGTGGGCTTTTTGGCCTCGTGTGGTTGCAGTACTCGTCTGCGGCTCGTAAACGCCCTCGCCTTTGGCTCGGGCTAACTCGCCTTAACTCGTACTGCAAACTCCACACTCGGCCTAAAAAAGCCCACTTTACGCCCTTGGCACACAATATACTATTATTTAATTGCAGAGTTGAATTTTCTAGAGAATGAATCTTTACCTTCCATTCACATTCCATGCATATCAATTGACTTGTCAACAAGCCAGAAAATGGATGGACTTTATTGGAAAACGAAGGAGTACTGTTTTGTGAAGGAATGGCACACATTGAACTCCATGGCCTCAGAGAATCCCCATCATCACCACTTTCTCCAATGATTTTTGAAATGATTTCAGAAGATCTCGCGAGAATGATACCAGGTTTGACAGATGTCATGGAGGCTGATACATTTGTTATAGACTGTGCATAAGTCACAACATGATTGCTGAGATTTTTATTTGTTTCCCTTGGAACTTCGCACCTTTCATTAGCTGATGCAATATCATTGCAAGACACACTTCTCAAATTTACAGGATCTCCAGATCCTTTTATGTCAGTAATCACTAATGGAGCTTTTGGCAAAGCATCAGACAAGCAACCCTTCTGTAAAAATTAATCATTCATTAGATTTTTGCATAAAAAGAATCAGAAATGCTTTTGAAATATTAAATTACATACTCTGCATGCAGTCTGCAGTTCAGCTTGAAGAGCACTCAGAAATACGTGAAATAATTCGTGAGCATCTTGATGTCCTGGAGCAAAATTCCATAGAGGACCTAGAGAAGTAATTACTTCGACTGGCCTCACGCTTCCAAACATATCATCCGTAAATCCATTGATTTCTGTTGCAAAGATTAAGAAAATATGAAAAATATTTCTAAATTAATTTGACCGTGATGGAAAAAACTAGCACATACTGTCTATAACCAACATCAAGCTGCTTGTAAAAGATTCTCCCTTTACATCCTCTTGTCTTCTTCGAAGCCACTCTATAAATGCTGGACATGCTGCTAAAGATTGCAGCAACGAGTTCAGGAAGCAAGTATACCCCAAATTTTTAATTCCAATGACTTGGCCTAGAAAACAAGCATAAACAACAATTGTAAGTTCTAACCCAATCCTACTCCATTTCTGGCACACGATCAAAGCAAAACTCGAGCTCTTCATCGAATAATTAAAAGAGTCTGTCACACAAACCTTTTCGCCTTGGCCTAGGTGAAGGGCCCCAGAGTACGAAGGCTCCGACAGCCAGTGCAAAGCCCACAGCGGTGAAGACAGAGATCTTATCGACGTCCATGGCACAAATGTAGAGAGAAGCGTCGGGTCGCTAGCAGCTTTTGACAAGCTCTTGAAATTGTTATTGTTTTGGCTGGAGAGGGCTTAACCTATGCTTAGATCGATGAGTCCATTGACACGAGCCAGTGCGCTACTGGCGAGGCAATCATCTTCTGCTATCAGTCTACTATATCTTTCGGCTTTCGTTCCTTTTAGAGGCTAGAATATCTGGAGCTCTAGCGTCAAGTGACCTTTGCGTCGTCTCCGTTGTGATAATTAGCACGACGGTCTCGTAAAATTTTCATTGGCAAACAGTTGACAAAAATGTGCGCATTTCAAGTTCGTCGGCTCTTTGCTACCTAGATATACTTAAGCCAACTGCAAGTCCCGGTTAATTATGATGAAGCACAGTCTATATTCAATCTTGCTCTACTATAGTTTGGAAAAATCGATGGAAGCGGATAGCTAAGAAGCTCGGCGAGATGAACTTGACACCGGGAGATGTGTTTTGCGGCACGTTTTCGAGTTCTCCTTTTTTTAACGTAATCTTGTTATGCACTCGCACATTTCAATAAGCTAGTGAATACTGAATAGTGATCATCTGGTTTCAATTCTAATGCAATCGATCGCAGTTACTTTATTTTTTGCTCGGCTCACTGGTTCTAGGAAGTTTTGTCCGAAAGTTACTAGCGTCAAGTTGCATGCCTGGTCTTTCAAATTTTCGCGCGTATTATAAAAAGTGCGATTCAAAGAGATTCAAAGACCCAAAAAGGCAAAGAAAAATCTCTCCATCCCTTCGACAAACACATTTTCCCTCGGCGCATATACTTACCTCGTCAAACAACTAAAGCCTCGAAAACCTAATCTATCCCCCGAGCTATATTTACTCTCTCGAAGACATCTCACACCCTCGTTTCCCCTCTTATCTCTCCCTCGGCTTTTCCCGAAATAGTCTCTCCCGTAAAACTGGTCTTTTTTTTCAGCAGGTACCTTCCCGCCGAAGGGAAGAATTATCTTAAATTCATGTAGGTATACAGAGAGAAAGCCCCATGGCTTCTTGGGCCTCGGCAGGTAGATTCACGGGTGTTCCAACGAACGGCTACACTTGACGCTGGGCGTTTCTCTGAATGATCCCTTGCTGGTTCTTATTGCCCTCGTGCTTATAGTCTTCGAGGGTCTACTATAAATATATATATATATATAGGTGTAAATAAAGAGGCCGACGGTGACCAGGCGAAAATGACTGAGTAGTATAGGTCGGAGAGGGGAAATTTCCCGGCAGTTGAATGAATTGAACGAGGGAACGGTAGTCTGTAAATTGTAGGATTATAGTCTTCTGGCTGTCCTGTTTATTTTACAGTTAAGTCGTTTAAAATTATAGCGAAATAGGTATACTTTATTTCGATATGAGCGATAAATATACATTTTTTATTCGAATCATCAAAAAGACGCGTGATTTGGATTGCACACCGATTCACGCTTAAAAAACTATAATTTCTAAAATTCTTAAAATCGACCATATAAATAGTTGTAGGTATTTTCCCATCGATAAAATGACAACTGCCGTTACAACAATAATTACGCTCTTTAATAATACACTACAATAATAACACACTAATAAAGAAGCCGCACGCAATGTGTTACAGCGAACCCAAGTGAAAAAAAAAATACGACCTATTCTTTAACGCGTTTTCGCAGAAAAACCGTGCATTTTCACACCCATCTCGGCACTCTGCTCCACAGCAAAATTTCATAATGACCGCAAAGTAGGCCCGAGCAGCAGTATACGAATACATATAGGTATACTATAAGTGTAAGATCTGGAGGAGACACGGAGATGAAAGAATTTCTCCGAGAATGAAAGAGCCGAGTGGAGGGGCCCCAAACGAAGCGCTAAGATTCCGAGAGTAGCCGAGCTTCTCCGATCGCGGTCCGCATTTTTCATTTTTATCCGCTCGCTCGAGAGGCCCCTTTTACGCTCGACGCTCTAATGCTTACCTTCGAACGACGTTTGCCACGATTAGCCCGAGAAAATTAAAAATTGCTGAAGTTCCGCTGCAATGAATCAGCTCGTAATATCCGAACGCGAACGATCGAAGCGTTCAGCCGATCGACAGTAAGTACAGTCGAATCCAGAGAGTGCATCGTGAGTCGGAAATGAGTGTTTAGGGTTAAAGTGCCTTCTGCACTTGCCCAGCGCGTTGCGGCTGGAGTGGGGGGAGAGAGAAGGGACACCAGCCGACCAGCCCCAGCGAAGAGCGAGAGAGAAGAAATCTCTCGGCGCGCGGAGCCCGGAGGCCCTACATCAGTACACCGAGCAGCAGCAACGGAGAGTACAACGCTCGGCGGCAGCGTTTGCAAACAAAACTCTCGCGCGCAATACCAGTTGTACAATATACCGTAGGTATAAAGTAATAGGTGTCGCGCTGGCTCTTCACAAGTGCGCACGCGTGCAGTGACACATCCGCACTCCGCAGTGTGCAGGACCACCACGAAGAAGCTATATCTGCGGAATATAACGTCGACTAATCTCTGTACATGCTTAGCCGCGCGAGTGAACGCAGAATCTAGAACAGACGGAAAGTGCATAGGGGGTATAAGTATATCGCTCGCTCGCTTGCTCGCGCGAGAGAGGCAAGGATAGCATAGAGGCGGGAGAGCGAGAGAGGACGATTTAATTGAGGTCCCCCCGAGGCGAGCAGCGGCGTGGGAGAGAAGAAAATGTTCCCACGATCCGGCAGCGCGACCTGCGCCGCGGCCGCGTACGTGTGACTACGAGCAGGAGGAGGAGGAGGAGGAGGAGGTGAAGGAGAGAAGAGAGATAGAGAAACGGCGAAGGAGAAGAAAAGGAGAGAGAGAGAAGAGAAGAGAAGAACTCTGCGGTTTTAGGCGCGAGAAGATCCGTTGAGAGACAGCGCAAAGATGAACGTGTGCAGCCAGGGACAACCACCGCCGCCGCCGCCACCGCCACCGCTGCAGGACAGCCGTGGACACGCGGTCGTCGTCTGGGAATGGGAGAATAGACAGGGCAGATGGAGACCCTACAGTCCTGCTGTCTCTCAGCATCTCGAGAGAGCCCACTGCAAGAAGCTCACCAGGGTCTTCCTCAACGACGCCGATCCAAGCCTCGACAGGTTCGTTCGTCCCCCCTTGAATACCTATATATATATATGTAAATTGTAAACTCGTATTATGTAGCCTGGATTCTCGGAACGGGTTTGCTTCGCTCTCTATCATGGGGGATAGTAGCTAGATATGTAGAAAATGGTCGGATGCTGCGCGCACTCGCGCGAGATCCGCCGAGTGTTTTGAGAGAGTGCGAGCCGATGTTTTGTATATGGTGTGTAGTGTGTGTATATATGTATATATATATAGTTACGTACTCGGTCTGGTCTGTGCTATGGTTGCTCTGATGCGTGCGTGCATTGCGCGACTCTCGGAGTAGGGAGAGAGGTCTGAGAGAGCGCAAGAGAGATGTGAATGACTCCAACAGGTGGATTTTCGGAGCATGCCATTTAACACCGATGTATGTGCTCGTGCAGGTGAAAGTCCATCAAGTGGGTTTGATGAGTGGATTGGTATCCTACCTAAAAGTTTTGATCGCTCCATGCGGTTTGATTTTGAATTCGAAGTTGTATTTTAAATTTTACAAGAATGATAAGTAAAGCAAAAAAGTGAGATATTAGGATGGTATTCTTGTTATATTCAAATAGCTACTGATGTTTAGAATTTTACAACTTTAGGCAGTGCACGACATAACCTATGAAAATTAAAGGTATGAATTTAGAACCTCAAAGAAAATACTTTCTGAATACAAGAACATTTCACTTTTATACCAAAAAGGATAAGTCTGCACCTGACTCTTATCTTATGAATGAGTCGTTCATGTATGCATTGCACACGTATCCAAAAGTATACTTAACCTTAAAAATGTATAAAATTAAAACGCGCGGGGCAATAATTTTAATTTAGGTACATAACGTATACGTGCGGATGGTTAGAACGATATCAATACCAAAACAAAGCAGTTTCGGACTGGCCTTTTGCGTGACCACCGTGAACCTGGCCCCCGAAATATCTTTAATAATTGCATTAAATAGTCCATTAATTACTCCAAATACTCCCACAAATCTTGCAATTTGCGTAATTTGCGTTTCCGAGATAATTGAAATCAAAGTAGTGAAAATGGGCTCTTTAGCCCCCGGAATGAAACCCGGTTTTTATGACAAATATTTGATTCATGTAAAAATGTACAATTTTCATTGGAGCTTTTAATTTGCCAAAATTTCTCCCGTTATTAATTTTACGATACATCAATTATTATCCCTATATAAAAAAGTCATGACCAGATGAAGTGAAGCCAAGAATGCGTCAATATGATTGGCTCGTGTAGTGCGCATGCGTCAAAAGTATCGTTAGAATTTTTTGATTTGTTTTTGATTTCTAAAATTGATCCTAATACAAAGAATGTAATATATTACTATAATACATATCAATAATTATTAGTTGTGTATTTATAATATTCTATTGTAAATATTATCATTGTTACAAAAAGTGACATGATGTGAACGTTGACACGAACTGAGTTGAGACATAACCTTAAAATTTTAAAAGGTAGTTGGTGACGAAACCGCGGCAATTTTGAAATTTACATGAGCGCGAAATGAATCAATCATATATTGTAAAGTTTGATATATTTCCGTAATAGAAAACAAATATTAAAAATATCAATCAAGCATTTATATTTCATTTAATAAGTTAATGAATTAATATTCTACTACAGTGCGCGCAGCGCACTGCGCCAAGTCTAGTTTTGTAAAATTAAGAATTTGCGTGCACGACGCTCTAAGCTTTTGAATGCGGGACAAATTTCGTATTTAACATGTTATCTGGACCCGGAGTGTATGCAGCGCCAATAAGGTTAGGTCAACAAAGATTTGTGACTGCAATGACGAATAATCAGCTGCATTAAAAAGGTTGTATCTACTTGACGTTTGATGAATAAAAATTGTGTATCAATAATTCTATGATGTAAATCATGCTCATACGATGCTGTCCCAAATTCTTTGGAATTATCGTTAAAAAATGTTGATCAATCAAACGTCAAGCAAACACAACCTTATGCATCAGCTGACTCCGGTCCAGATAACATGTTAAGTAGGAGAACATGAACGGATTCGTGCCGCATTTCAAAAGCTTAGAGCGTCGTGCACGCAAATTCTTAATTTTACAAAATAATAATTGATGTATCGTAAAATTAATAACGGGAGCAATTTTGGCAAATAAAAGCTTCAATGAAAATTGTAAAACTTTTACATGGATCAAATATTTGTCATAAAAATCGGGTTCCATTCCGGGGGCTATTAGAGAGCCCATTTTCACTACTTTGATTTCAATTATCTCGGAAACGCAAATTACGCAAATTGCAAGATTTGTGGGAGTATTTGGAGTAATTAATGGACTATTTAATGCAATTATTAAAGATATTTCGGGGGCCAGGTTCACGGTGGTTTTTGCGAGCCCTTTCTTCACCCCGTAAGCTCTCCGTGTTTGTCGTCTCTGAAAATAGGTGGCGCATGGACACTTTTCCATTTCCCAGATAACAATATGCGTTTCGAGTCTAGATATGTGTGCTAAGCTGCCTTGTTCGCGGCCTACTGCTTCTTATTTGTCGCTCATGCTGTAACTGCGCGAAGCGCATACGAGTCACTAGTTCTTTAAAACTCTCTTGTGGTTTTTTTCGAGCGCTTCTGTTTCTGGTGTTGTTTTTATTTCGCAATAATGGCTCTTTTGCCTGCAGAATTTACAGCCTTTTAAAAGTTTGTATAGGCAAATATTACGACCGTCGTCAAGACTCAATTGCGAGGTCAATTGGTTGACACAAGAATATAGAGTTTATAAATGGATCTTGGTCAACTCTGGTAACTGTTATCTCTAAAAGTATTGTCGCTTTGAAATATTAGCTTGTTTGCGCTGTAAAAATAAGTCTTAAAAAAAATTAACTAAATCTTTTCATTTGATTTTCGTATTCGAAACATTTTTCGCGTAGGTATTTCGAATATTCTGAAAATGTGTCTCTCTGCTGCTCTTTGATACACGATCCGAACTCTCACGCTTGGAAATTCGAGACGTCGGGAAAAATATGATCATCGGGAATTTCGGAAGCGATACGGTCTTATGGTTTCTTTTTAAAGCGTGCGATACTTGCAAAAAAACGTTGTTCGTATAATATTCGCGAAGTCTTTTAATAAAAAAATTTTGAAAAAACGAATCGATTTATTTATTATATTTAAATGTAGTAACAAGTTCTATCATTTCTTTTATACTGATTGGTTGGTTTGTGTTTTATTAACTCTATAACAACAAAATGTGAACTAATAAATTGTGAAAACTAATTGAATGAAATTTCAACTTGCTACTGTCCATCAAACATGATCGGCAAGCAGCTATTTTTGCACTAGGTATTACATCAATCTCAAAACAAAAACTCAATGTACGGAGGATGGTGATGAAACTCATGGAGTCAGGCGAATGTTCTACCTCCCTGGATCACCAGCAGGCAAAGGTGCCAAATGGGAGTGGGCAGGAGATACGGATGAGTGGCACACTTATGACATGGAAGTGCAATGCTTGATCGAGGAAGCTTGGGCAAGGGTGAGTTTCTCAACAGAATTAATTTTATATTTTTTATTGATTGCATGGATGTGAAACTTGATATTTTTATTCTAGGGTGACAAGACCATAGATGTTTCCAAAACTTATTTAGGTTTTCCGTACATCATAAATTTTTGTAATTTGACACAAGTTCGCTGTTGTACTGGCTATGTCAGGCCTATCAGGAGAATTCAGCAAGCACCGTATCCATTGGTCAAAGTTACATTGGATGAACTGCAAATAAACCCAGGAAGAAGAACTACCTCTACAGCTGCCAAAACTGCCAGCACAAAGACAATGCATAAGAAACCACCAAGTAACAATCCAAAGAAAAATAGTAAAAAGGTACTTTTATAAATTTTATCATCATTAGACTACATTTGTTTGTCACTGTTTGTAATTTATCAATTTTTCTTTCACACCAGAATAAGAATGGAGAAAATGGTTCATCGAATATTGCTCGCGTCATTTTGAGCAATTTTAATATATTCAGTAATAAGCATGCCATAGATCATCATAATAACGCTGACACTAATACAATTCAAGCTTCGCAAAAAAGAAGAACATGGGATACTGTTTTGGATGCCGACTCGAGCAGTACAAAAAGCGGAAGAAGGCCTAGCGTTGATACAGTTTCTACATATTTGAGTCATGAGAATCCGATAGATTTGCTAGATAGCAGTATGGGTAGCGATGACGTTTTCAAAGATGCTGTAGTGGGTTAGTATAGTAAAATATACGAATTCGCATTCTAATTGCACTTTTGACTTTATTGTAAAAACTATCTTCTATTTCTAGGGGTGGACGTAGCTTCGGACGTAATATCGCATTACGTGAAAGTAGTCGAAAGCGACGGTACAGATTCTTGCCCTGTATGCCTAGGAACTCCAGAACCTTTAACGGTTGAATTGACACGATGTAGACACAGATTGCATTTAGCTTGTCTAAACGCAATGCTGAGTTCGCAACGTCATCCCATGTATATACAGTGTCCAGTGTGTCGTATGATTTATGGAGAAAAACGAGGCAATCAACCGCCAGGCTCGATGAATTGGACGAGATTGCCCAGGTCTCTGCCCGGTTTTCCAAACACAAAAACGATTCAAATAACTTATGAGTAAGATAACGTTTTTCCAAATTTGAATTATCAAAACATTTACCATCGAGATAATACGTTAATTAATACATTAACGATTTTTCATTCTTCAGCATTCCATCGGGAATCCAGGGACCTGAGCACCCTCATCCTGGTCAGACTTATTACGCAGTAGGCTTTCCACGAGTCTGTTACTTGCCCGACAATGACCTCGGTCGGCGAGTTCTAAGATTGCTTCAAATTGCCTTTGAACGAAGACTGATTTTTACGATCGGACGATCAGTGACGACGGGTCGCGAAGACGTCGTCACCTGGAACGGGATACACCACAAGACCGAACTCGGACCGTCTACCTCTGGTCATGGTTATCCCGACGTTATGTATCTAGAGCGTACGCTTGCCGAATTAGCCGCGCAGGGTGTGTCGGACGGCTACTCTGTGTCACCTACTCCGCTCTATCAAGAATTGCATTAGCGTGCCTATATTAGACTATTTCATTGAATCCGATCATATGAATTCACTAGCAAAAGAAATCATATGAATGAGTCTTTGGCATAAAATACCTTCGGGCATTAAAATGTTTTTGAAAACGATTATACTTTTTCAAAAGTTGTTTTTGTCTTGCAAGAGAATGTGTAAGCCAGAGGCTATAGAGAGTATTTATTTACTTCTGTCCTCAATTGTTATTTTAGATTTTGTTCTTTTATTTTCACATCGACTTGTAATGGAAGTTCGAGCGCGAATTCGAAGCCTTATTCAAGTGTTTAAATAATTATATAATTTACGGAAATCGTATCTAGTCATTGATTTAATTTCAGGTTTATAGATAATATTCAAAACTACCTTTATAACGCTAATTTTTTCATTAAAATTTTTAACGTTGAAAGTAATAGCAATGATTGGCACTAGTGGAGAAGCAAGTCTTTAGAACTCTGTATAATATCAAGTATTATATTATGAGATTACCCTTTAAAGTTATAAACTCTATACAATATAATTTAGTGTAATTATGCTTCGCTCGAATTTCCTTACACGTTATGAATGGATTGGCTTTACAATGAATAGTTTTTTTAATTATTTCATCTTTAATTTATGTACAATTGATACCGATTCTATATAGCTACTAAAACGTAGAATCAGTCGATTAAAGATAAAGCAATCAATTAGAAAAGAGGAAATAATAAGCCAAACATTTATCTTTAAGACAGAAGCTTGAAAATTGATAAATTATCAATTTAGCGTTTACAAAATACTGAAATTTGAACGTCTTCCATATCTTTGCTTTATTATTGAATTTATCCATGATTCAATAACTAATTTAAGTCGAAAGTTCAGAAATGTCAATTAACTATATTGTTTTCAATGAAATTTCCTAATGACATATGCCTTTACATTTTACCTCATGTTTGTTTCCATAAACAGACGTTGAGTCGTACGACTAACTAAACTACTAACTATATGTATTTCTTTGGGAATTTTATCGACTGATAAGATTTCTTGGTGGAAAATTTTCATTGGAACTTTTTCTTATCCTGCGTTAGTTGTATAATTATTGATCATTGATCAAATTATCCTCTGCAAGTCAAATACATTTAAGAATATTAGGCAAGTCGAAAGTCAATGTCTCAAAGAGTTATTCCACCAAGATTTAGAAACTAACAAAGTAAATACTACATTAACTATATTATAGTTCCATAAAAAAGATTATTTATAGATTAATATTATATTGTAGGACGGTAACAATTATTCCGGGCGTAGCAAGGAACTGATAGATTCTATAAGTCACTGAAGACTCCAAGAGTTTGACTGTACTGACTTTGCTAAGAGAGTATTTTTTTAGGCATTTAAATACTGAAAAATTCATTTATAACAAGTCACGAACGTATATAGGGTATTTTTAACAAAGTCGTGCAGATCATCTCTATGCGGTAATTTTTTAATTCACAAAATAAGGCGATCATAGATTTTTACTGTCCAGTTCTTCCAGTAGATTAAGTATAGAATCGAACAAAAAAATTTAATTTAGTTGTAGATTGTAAAAAAATATTCGAAATTTTGCATGTTACGAAATTGATATTATTTTATTGCAAATAATTATTTTATACGAAAAATTTATACTTATTAACAAACTTTATGAAAACCAAATTGCATATCTTTTGTACAGTTTGAGCAACTGGGAAATTTATGTAATAAATATATAACATTCATCACATTGTTTGAATTCATTTCCAAGAATCTTCCAGTTGGCGGTTATTTTCAAAAAAGATATATATACACATGGAAAAGGTGAGGGAGCTGTACCGCAGTACAAAATTGTTTTATTTTACTGCGTATTTACGCACAAATTAAAATTATGTACTACAGCATCTAGTATGTAGTGTCCACATAAGTGCTAATGTTGCAGTTGATGGCAATGATATTTTTCGATACGATACTGTGCGTAAAATGCGATTTTGCGTACGATTCGTGTACAACAATATACACTTGCATCGAAAGATAATGTTCGATACGTTGACAAAAATTCATATTTTTATTGTTTTCATCCTGTAGTCTCATCTTTTATTTAATCTATCCCAATTTATTATATTAGTAATATTTATTTATTTATTTAGACCATATACATATGTCTTATAAAAAGACATCCTATAGAGACAAACTTAGTTGTCTGTACATAGGGATGGTACATAAAAAAAAAAATAACTTAGAATCTAAACTTAAAAAACTAAATAAGTAAGTACAGGAAGATGTCGAGCCAATCTTCCTGATAACAGTTTAAATATTAACGCAAAAGTTAAGTAACAGTACAAAATAAATCTCTCTTTGATCAATCAATATTTCTCTCTTATAAATACTTTTAGTCTCTTCTTAATCGCGACTTTGCTAATCACAAGTGCTTTCAGATCATTTGTTAGCAAGTTGAAAATATTTAACGCAACAAAGTAGCTATTTTTTTTGCTGCTTATAGCTTTTATCAATTATTGGCAATTGAAGATCTTATTCCTAGTATTTGCTTTGCTAATTTATATATTATTTCTTAAACGTAGGCATAATGGATAAGAATAGCTTCTAAATGGAATAATTGCTTACTGTAAGGGAGGTCCTTGAACTGAAAATTAAAATTTTTTTGTTTATAGTTTTCAATATTTCCTCTGGAATACCGTGTATTAGATAAACACAATTATTGTACGCTCGCCCCAACAATTATCCGTAAATTGGACTAACATTGGTAACAAGCCATAACGTAAATATCATAGTTAAAGTTCTATAGTCCATTATATCCTAATTTTGCAAGATAAAAACTAAGTATTTTGTTTTTTTAACCAAATAATTTACATGTTTATCCCATTTCATGTTATAATAAAAATTTGACCTAGATATTTATAACTTTCTACTCTTTTTATTGTATTATTGCCTATCTCAATATTAAGTGAGACAGGAACACTATGGCAGTAGCTACCATAAGCAATATATACAGTTTTATTAACATTTTAAGATAATTTATTTACAGTAAGCCACTTTGGCGACTTCCCTAAGATATTTGTTTCATTTTCTCTTGAGCTGACTCCCACGTGTTATCACTAGCAATGATAACGGTGTCGTCAGCATAAGAAACGACAGTATCATCTTGCATACCTCTCAGTAGGTCATTAACGTATAAAATAAAAATAACGTCCTAGTATGGTCCCTTGGGAACTCCGATGGGGTATATCTTGTATTCACTTTTCAATTCTTTATTTTAACGCATTGTTTCCTACCAGAGAGGTAGCTGTTTATTAAATTAATAGCACTGCCTCTTATTCCATAATTCTCTAGTTTATCCAATAGGTTTTTGTGATCTACCGTATCAAATGCTTTAGCTAAGTCTAAGAAAGTTGTTATAATTTAATTGGCTTCGATTTGTCGATTTTTTTATATATTATGTTTCAGATATAATTTAACGCATCCGTTGTGCCTCTATTTTTAACAAAACCAAATTGTTTTTCTGATATGATATTGCATTCCATTAGAAATAAATACAAATACAAGATTTTCTCAAATATCTTTGCTATGTTCGATATTAGTGATATCGGCCTATAGTTAGTCATACATGACCTGTCACCAGCTTTGTAAATAGGAACTATGTCAGCTTGTTTTAGAGCAGATGGCCAGGAGGCTTGTTGTATAGACGTATTAAAAATATGTTCTAATGGTTTATCTATATAGTTAACTAGGAATTTGATCGTTTTTGCATTGATATTATCAACACCTCCAGTCTTGTTTTTCAATGAATCTATAGTTTTATGTATGTATGTAGTTTCAATGAATCTTTCTATAACATAAGTATTGCCTCTAAGAACAAGTTAAATGTAGAATTTAAATCTTTTTATCTGTAGAAAAAGTCCCGATTTTAAATAAAATTACAAATGAAAACGCCCCAACCCTGACTCATGCTCTGCCAAAGTAAAAATGTTATACCTACTTATCTCTGCAAACATCCGGTGCACTTGTAAAGTTGTATATGTATACAATAACTGCAGAGTGCTAAGCTAAATGCAGAGAACGCGCTACACCTACATATATTATATTACGCGTGTATATCTATATTCATACACACGAACGAGCGCGCGCGCACTGAGAATAGGTGAATTCCCTGCCCCCGCCCCCCGGATGGTCCGCCGCGACTGCGCAGTGCGCATGTAGTGGTAACGCCTGTCAATCGCGTCAGCTGTTCGTTTTTTGAGGTTATGTCGCCAGTCGATTAATCGGTATTTTTTTCCATTTATCGATGTCCGTCGCAGGAAATGTCCTCCGAGCTCGAAAAAGCGGACAGTCACACGCTAGTTGAGTTAAAAAAACACGTGAAAGCCAACGCCAAAGCCCACATACTCGGCTGCTTGACGCGACTCAAGGGGGACTCGCAATGTTGCAAGCGCTTCGTCAAGGCTGGGGGCCTGGACCTCCTAGTGCAGCTGCTGCGCTTCCAGGATAGCAAGATTATGAATGCCTCGCTCAGCATACTCGCCAACTTATGCATGAACTCGGATACGAGGCAGCAGGTAGGCCAGGACTTCAACTGTTCGCACAGCAAGTTTGCTCTCTTCGGAGACACACTCGGAGCACAAAGACATTGTGCTGGGACATTATTGTTGTACATATGCACACATTTCTTGATTATGTCATCAAACTATTAGTGGTACAAACACTACCTGCATTGTTGTATAACTTGTTGGTGGTGGCCAATTTCTGAAATATTTATTTGTTATTTTGTTTCTTCATTGACAAATAAATGAGTGTCAACATCGTTGAGTCGATGATATCTATTTTACATGTTGAATGGGTTTTGTTGCAGGTGCGGAAAACAAATATCACTTCCAACACAATATGGATATTAAAAAATTTGAAAATGAGCGAGAATTTGCAATGTCGAGCTTGCAGACTTATTGGGAATCTTGCAGACTGCAGCTGGCATGCCAAGGCCTTTTATGATGCAGGGGTGGTTCCAGTATTGTATGACATCTTAAAAAATAAACCTAATGTTCCAACTAACTTAATGGCTATCAGAGCTGTGAGGTAATAATAATATTAATAATAATAATAATAATAATTTTTCTTTTCAATAGCTATTTAGTTACGTGTTGAACTAATTATTTCTTTACTTGTTAGAAACATCTGGAGTATGTATGATGGTAGCAGAAGGAAAATCATTGAAACTGATATTATTAAAATAATCACAGCAATTTTCATTTATGCTGGCACAAAATCGCATGAAATGAAATTCATAGATCTGGCTGAAACCTGCTTGAAAGCCATGTGTGCATTCCTGGTTGGCTGTAATTATGAGTGTGCCAATCAAATGTTAGGAGAAAAAGACAATGAAGGCTTCAAAACTCTTGTCTCTTTTTACGAAACACAAAATAAATTGGCCATAAAATGTGTGTATAGTCTGGTTATGATACCAGAGTGTCGACCTCATCTCGGTGATTGTGACGCCGTTGAAGTCACTGTCAGGCTCGCGGAGAACTGTTCTTTTTACCACAATGAAATCGTAGCTAGTCTTTGTTTATTCTGCCGCGAAGCGGTCAATCGCAGACGAATCCGTTACTGCAACGGTCTGCAGGTCATGTTGGACCTTCTGAAAAAGGAGCAGAACGAAAAGTACCATCCGGCGTTGCTGCACGCTCTTGCCCAGTTCATGTACGACGACGAAAGTATCCTGATAATGGTAAAGAACGGCCTTCTCGACATACTAACGAACAAATTGCAAAGGATGGCAATCGAGGCACCAGTCGAGTCGGAAGAGATATCGACGCCCAGGAAACGCTCGGGAGATCGGTCGCCGTACAGGAAAGTTGATGCGAAATACAACAGGAGCAATTCGGGGAGGTAAGTTGGTGTGATAATGGATTTGCAAAAGTTTTAATAACTCGACGATTCGTAACAATGCCGATTTTATTTTTATAGATTTAGCCTGGACTATCAGCAAGACGATTGGAGTCCCAGAAGTGCACGTAGTGGATCGTCTACTCCACCTAGCACACCCCCAATGAAGTTGTTTGAAGACATGGAAAACTCTGACGACGAGCATGGAGAAGAAAATTACAGTCCCGTTTGTAGCGATAACGAGTGGGCCGAAGATGGTTTGACATTGTTATACATCTCTGTAATCATGATATAAAATACATTGGTTCATAATTACAACGTTGTTGCAGAACCACAAGAAGAAATCGAATCTTTAAACAGTTTTAATTCAACGACAATAGAACTGGAGGAAACTCAGGATTGCGCAAAAGCAGTGAAAAGCGAAGCCAACAAACACGCCAACGCATGGACTCTTGTATTGTTGAGCAGACTAAGTTACTTGGACGATCCGATCGACAAGCTCGCCGATCCAGCTACGATAGGACCCCTTGCCACTTACATTAGAAGCGCGAAGAATCCGAAAGCTTCGCGAATACTTAGTAGAATCGTCAAGTATGTAGTTCTATTCAAAACGAATCTCTTACTTCTATGAAATAAAATTAATTTGTACTTTATAATTTTCCTAGAAATCAAGCCTATCTCATGCCGCTTATCAAACAAGGCTTTGTGTTTGAGGCTCAGAATTTGAGCGGCTCGGAGCAATACACGCGCCACATGTGTGCCTTGGCAGAAACGGGTGGTGCTATTGGTGAGTTACAGTCGATCCTACTACGCGGTCAGCAGTCTCATCGCTCTGTCATTGCTGTCTCCATACCATTTCTTATAAAGTCCAAGGAATTGTTACGCTGCCTGCTTAAAAACCATGGGGCTTTGCCTCTCATATTCGATATCTTGTCGGACAAGGAGCACACTCTGTACAAAGAGGCCATCTTGTCGATCTGCCAATTGGCTGACTCGCTGGATGTGCGACCCGATGCTTTAGACAAGAATCAGCCTATGGATAGCTGCTTACTGTCTACCATGGTAAATATCGATTCTGTATCTCATTCTTTAGTATATGATTGTTTGTGCAAAATAATCTGAATTGAAAAATATTTCAGGGTTGCGGTATGGAGAGTCACACAAAACCGTCTACGGTAACGTTCGAGCTTGATGACGGTACAACAGTGGATGCCTGCCGACGGGTGCTATGTCAACGCTCGGATGCGTTCTCAGCTATGCTAGAGGGTAGCTTCTCAGAGTCTGGCAAGAGACGAGTCAAGCTTAAAAACACCTCAAAGGAGGGCCTTAACACTCTGTTGCTTGCGGCAAACGGTTTAGCATTGCAAAATCGAACCATTGAGTCGCTGCTGGATGCAGTACTGTTAGCGGACAAGTTTCTCATGGCTGACATCTCCGAGCTGCTCACCGAAAGCTCAATGTCCAAACTGAATCACGAGAACTTCTGCAGAGCTTGGTCCTGGGCTCGCATCAACGACTGCCACGAGCTCAAGGTGTGCTGCGTCAAGAGTTTCCTCACAACCAAGATGACGAAGTCTGAACGTGTTCGAGCCTTTGCAGACTTTGCCACCTGCGACAGCTTCAAGGAGTTCCTCGACGAGGTTAGAGACATTATTACCGGTGTACTCGCTCAACGTTGAGCGAGATTTTTTTCGTTACAGGGACGAGACCGGTGATGTTTTCTGTATCTCTTATTGACAAGCAGTATGATTTTAGAAGCATGGGTTTTCAAGTAAATTTCTTTGAATTTTGTTTTACATTTTATTGCCGAATATTTTTTACAATCATTAAAAGTCTTTTTAATTAATTTTTATTCTTAATATGTCTTAAATTCTCAAATCATGCAGTAGTGTAAGACGAATCGAGTTAAAACTGAGTGAAAACCATGCTCGAAAAATCATGAAGCTAGTTTTTTGACATGACTCGTGAAATATTTCAAAAGCTGCATGGAAGCATACTATGTATAACATTACACACGATTTTACTATTCAGAACTTCCGTGTAGTAGTATCAGTTTATTTTTTATAGAATAAGAAAACGAATTGCGAAACTTAAATTTGAACTGAATGTCTTTGTATAGACACTGTATAAAAACGATTTTTTTATTGTAATAAGCTTGTTGAAATTCGAAGTTCATTCGAATTTAATGTTTCGCAATCGTTGAAGCGATTTACAGCGGATTACGAAACTTCTTAGAAAAAAGTTACGGCACTAAGAAAAATGCTCGACTGAAAACTTCTACGAAGTCAAGCAACAATTTTTAACTATTTAAAGAGGTACTTGTGATAACAAAAGCACACTATCCGTCAATGTTTAATGAAGCATTTTTCTCGGTGCGCTTATATGTATATTTATACAACAATGTCATTTGGAAGAACTTCGGAACATGAACTTTGGAATAAAAATCATATTTTTTTCAATTTTTGAATTCAAGAACTTTTACAAATATTAATCTAAAAGTTTATACGTGAAATTTATCAGCATTTTTACCGATACTTTGCTATAATTGTATATAAAAATATACGAGAAGAAACTTTTCTATATAAAATCCATGTATTACATTATTCAAGCTATATCTCACTTACTCCAACACAGCTATAATGAGCATTTAAAAAGAGCCTGTTCAATGTTTATGCTTCTTATGCAACCAGTTTTATTTTGGATTTCATGTTCATTTATGGCCTTTCAAGTCATATTGACCATAATAGTTGTTAATATTTTACATCTTATTAACTAAAAAATTGATTATTTTTATTAATTCATATTGCGTTGAGGCTGTTATCTATTATAATCAAAATATGTATTATTTAAATTTAAAACCGTAATTTTATACATATATATTTATATATTGATGTACATTAATGTAATACTAAAATTCATTTGCAGATTAGAAAAAATTAAATTGTTCATATTAACGTATACACAGCGCAATTGTCTAATTTTAAACATCCGAAACATGGTTGCTATCTGAGATCGTATATTTTTTACGTGATTTTCTATATAAGCAATACCGTGTAACCACTATGCATAATTTTTTTCAGATGCTTTAAAATTTAAATAATACGCGATTTTTAAAGTCCAATAGTGATAACATTCTTATTTTAACGATCTGCGGAATTATTGTTGCAGTTTTAAGCAAAAGATAAAAAATAGTTTTTAAATTAAAATTTTGGAAAATTCTCACTCAAAAAAGTCCCTAAAACTATTTCTAACTAATTGTGAATTATAGCTCAAATCAATCGTGTAAATAATAACTGCAATGTGAGATTAGCAATCACCTTATGCTCGATTAAAAGGTATAACGGATATATCTTCGGGTACTTTTTTACTGGGCAAGACGCTCTGGATTGTTATTGCAAAATGAGCTTAAAGATTGGAAAACAAACTTGTTTCTAAAATGTTGTATTATGTAATTTCTAAGGGCGTCGTTATAATATATACATAATAATAATAATAACGATCGATAGAATTTTAAACAATAGAATGGGATATCTTTTGCTGACGGCGTAAGCGATACTTTTTCGAAAAAGTTCTTTAACACGTTTATCAAAATCGTATCGGGGGCAGCAATTTCTCCTTTTTTTAGCGGTACGCATATAAGTAATATAAATAAAAAAATTAACATTTTTGCATTTTTACGTTGCTATATTAAGATAATTTTTTTATTTACCTGCAATTGTATTATACAAGCGATATAATTAAACGATTAGAATATTAATGTATTTGCTTTTTCATTAAATTCCTTCCTGTATTGCACGTGTTGTCTTGTACTCGTATCGTCGCTAATCAGACTGTTAAAATACATTTGTACCAATAATATTAGTTTCATTGAAAACTTAACAAAATTACATAATAAATTAGCGACACAGGTATATAAAGTACATCTAATTTGAACTTGCTGTATATAATGTAGGTACGCTTATAAATGCTCTTCTAAAAAATGTTAATCATACAATATATAAGATGTATAAAATCGAATTCACGCTGCGTTTAAAAACATTTAAAAGTCGCCAGTTCCATCAAGGCACATATGTACATACAACTTCCAATATTAATAATCGAACTGAACTGTCATCATCGACTCCGAGGCGTAAGCTGCAGCTGCAACGGCTCCGACGGCGCAGAGATCAGTCTCAGCTTCATCCTGACTTCATTTTTATTCACACAGTCGATCTTGAACTTCCTCAGCAGCTATCAACCACAAACAGATTCAAATCAGTATATCCATGCAGAGTTCCGGCATAAAAGGAAGGAAAAATTCAAGTCCATCGCTCACCTCGGCCATAGTAAGAGACATCTGCACTTCAGCAAGCTTCCTTCCAATACAGCTCCTCGCGCCCATAGCGAAAGGCAGCGTGGCATTCGGATTGATCACCCCTTGGAATTCTCCTTTCTCGCCTCTCAGCCATCTCTGCGGAAGAAACTCGTCGGCTCTCGGAAAGTTGGCCTCGTCTCTGCCGCACGAGTAAAGAGAGATGACCACCATCTCCTGCAATGATGATCGACGAGGATTTATTTCGCAACAAAGGTGCCTATGTACTCCTGAGAAGAATCGATTCAAGAGAGAGAGAGAGAGAGAGAAATAGGCGTGTCGAAAGGATTATTATACTTACGCCCTTGCAAGCGGGATAGCCGGCAAGAAGAGTGTCTTGCGGTAGGATTCGCGTGAGAAACGGCGCGGTTGGGTAGAGTCGTAGCGACTCCTTGATCGCACCCTTGAGAAGAGCGTCGCGAAGTACTTCCGCTTCGTCGAGCTCGAGAAGAGACTGACGGATGGTTTCTTGGGCTGACGGGTTGCTGGCCATCAGGTACAGGAGCCATTGCATTGAGTAGGCTGTCTGGAGGTAATGATTGATTATTTTCCTTTCTTCTATCTTCAAAATCGATCGTGATATTTTAATTTGAATTCGGAACCCACAGTGTCACCAGCAGCGAGGATGAGGTCAACGCAGATCCTTTCGAGCTTCTCGTCGTTGATGCCGTTTCTTATCATCGCTCCGAGGAGACCATCTTCGGCGTTCTCAAGTTTCTCCATTTCTTCGACGAAGCGACCGACGGTGTCCAGAGCGTAGTCGGCCGTTGTCACGAAGCCTGTCCAGGAGGACATTCGTAACCGCATCGCGAGATGAGCCGGGACGCTCGACAGGTGCACCGTGTACTCAAAGATTCGGCTGAGGCTGCGCGAGAGAATTCCGAGCTCGTTCAGGATGCTTCTGCGATAGGACGGCCAGGCTGAACCGACTAGTATTGCTAGAAGGACTGTTGGATGGAGGTGCGTTGGAATTTTTTAATGATTTTTTTTTCTTTTATGAAAGAGAACTATAATTTTTGTAACCATTACAAACTAGCGTATTTATTATATACCTTCGATCGACCACTGATACAGTTGGTTCTCGAGATCCGGCACTATCCGGTCGTTATTCGTGTAACCCTTCCATTTTTCAACGAGATCCAGCGCAGCTTCCTGACACGGTTTGCTCATCGACTTGGCCGAGTCTGGTGCCAGCATTATTTTATTCAGTATCCGCCTGTAGTGCAGCCACTCCTGGCCGTCCCTGAAAGAAAATATAGGCTCTCGTTCATCTTTCAAGCCTCTGAAACTTTCATCCGCATGTCTGCAGATCGTTCCTCAATGATTCATCCACATACTCTTACTCATAAAACGTTGCAATTGTATTGAATCTATAAGCGAACCGTAAACAAACGAAATTCATCTCTGAAAATAATAGTGATTTACTTGCGCTGACGCAAAAGCTGCGATAACGCGGTCAGTTACCCTCCCGATGTGTATGCATTTATATACCGACGAGCATATATACGCCGTGTGCGCAGAAATAAAGCTCAATTGAAGCGATATAAGTGAGTAGCCCAATAACAAGAGTCTTTCTGCATTGTAATTTGCAACACTGTCACGCGAGCTCTCTTAATTGGCCGATTAAAATCAGCGCACATGTTCTTCCTGTTGCTCTCTCGGCTTTGAGGAGATTTCGAGCTTTTGCTGGAACGATAACAAGAGCTTTCTTTCGTAATCGGAGGTTTTACTTTTATCTTCGAACCTGTACGTATACATAGATATAGTCGAGTCGCTGTTTATCTTGATAAATGGGTGTGAAAGCGATGCGCTGTGGGAAGAGTCGATGATTTTCTAAATTTTTATCGCTTGCTTTATCGTGCTATCGACTTGGGAACAGAGTTGACTGCTATTTCCAGCTTATACTTTTTTCTGAATTATTTCGACTCCAAACATTCAGACCACCCATTCTTTCAAATAAAAAAAAAAAAAAAAAAAATGGGTGGCTTTTTCGAACTCGAAAGTTCATGGCCTCACAACGTATCGTTTTGTGTTTCTAGATGAATTTTAGCGTTCGAAAGTTTCCAGGGTAGGCTCATCACACCTACGCCTTTCTCAAACCCGGTGTCGTGAGTAAGATTTCCATCGGATCTGAAAAAACAGATCGCCCTGATGGGGGCTCGAACCCACGACCCCTTGACCGGGAGGCAGGTGGTTTACCACGGAGCCATCGCCGGTCTCATTCTTTCAAATAACAATCGAAAAATAGATGAATTATCATTACAGAACGTAAATACACATCGGAAAAAAATTCATTGCTCACATGAACAGCAAGCCTCTCTTCCTGTTCTTGACCTTGTTGTAGAGCAGCCAAGCCCCCGGTACGAAGTGTTGGGGCGTAGGTCCCTCCAGCCTGAAGACTTCTCTGATGGCATCCGTCGAACTAATGAAGATGGCTTTCGTGGGTCCGATTCTCCCCCTGAATATGGGCCCGTGTCTTCTGTGTAACTTGTCGATGTACTCGTGCAATCGTTTGCCTCGATCCGATTCCACCAATGAGCTGATGGCACCGATCACCGGCAAACCCCTGCAATCTGGCATCTCCACAAGGGACGATCCCACTGCTCGGTTTGCCAGTGACAGGTAGAATTTCGAGATTCGCTGCATCGCGATGTTCTCACTGAAAAAGCAGACTAGTGTGATATCGATTATATGTGTCGTTCATCGCACACACATCGCGTTGTATATTTAGCATAATTGATTTGATATTATTGCGTGTCGCGAGCGATAAGATAAAAATTAATTTTTATACACAGCAGGAAGCATGAAAATGATGCTGCAAATTTTTTTAAATTCGTCTTATCATGAGAAGCGATATAAATTGCCGCATGGTGTGTACAGCGAAAAAAGAAAGCTGCAGCAGAGTATAGACACTCACCTAGACGAAGCAGTAGTAGAAAGCGAAGGTGCGACTTATATCCCGTAATCGCGAGCGCGCCTCTGATTTTTGGCTGTGCATCTTCTTATCGTGCAGTCCTCCGTGCGACTACTGCAGCGAGTTTTATTGCGACGCCTGGTGCATCGACAAGAAGGCCCAACCTATACCGATGTGCGCAGATATTCGGTGCTGTTGCGCATAATATGAGAGACGAAAATATGTTAACGTGCGCTTCACGTTTAGCTTTTTAAGTGTATGATATAAGTGATGGAGTTGGATGACATTTCTTTTGTCATCCAACTAAGTCAGTCACCTGTTGACAATATTGGAGCTCACGGTATTATGTCAATGCAGTTGTTTTGAAAAATAAAAGCCCGCAAACGGGTTCTCTCTCACGTAGCTCGTGACGTCTATAAGCGAGCTTCTTTAAATATATTTATCGATAAACTTGTAAACTGCGCGTCTCTTAAAAAGATATTTTTTTGTCCGGTGTATTGCGTATAAACGTTGCCAGATTCGGCGTCGTGACTGTCATTCAAAGATGCAACAGTTTTATAAATGTATTTCATAAAGAAGATACTTTGTACTAGTAAGTATAAGTTAATTCAATACACACTTGTATATATAACGATCGAGTTATACGATTATTCTTGTTTTTACCAGCGACGAGAGCAACCGAACCGATCTACCGCTATATATTCGCGACTTTTCGAAGCAGTTAGATGAGAAGATATAATATAATAATAATATATACGCTCTGGAAGAGCAGTTAATTGTATACACGTGTATATTACGTTTCAATAATTATCAAACGAACTGATGATATTATGAATTTTAACACTTTGTTTGGTCGACACTCGCGTGTGACAAAAAAAAAAGTAAAACGGCAAAAGTGCTGAAACGTTTGGTTCTGACCGGAAGATACTCACGTTTCGCGTCTCGAATTTTCTATTGCGGTCGCAGGCCAACAGTTGCGCGTAACAATGGATTTATACATAGTGAAACAAACGGAGCACTTAAATTCGCTTCCTCGAGTGCGGTTTTCCCTTTTAGCATAATAAAACGTATCTTATACGAAAAAAGATTAATGCTCAACTTTTTCAAAGCTCCCAAACAACATTCTCATCTTTTCCCGCAAATATCGTTCAAATCAAACCCATCGGTCAAAAAAAAAAAAAAAAAACAACCGCTCATCTCTCACGAACAATGCTCGCATTATGAATTCGCAGTCTCGACGAGACAGTCAGTCAGTGTGTACGCGCAAAAAGAGCCCTGCCGATGCTCGTGTGGGAATCGGCTTTTGATCCCGTTTGAGGTGTGCGCGCAAACTCGCGCTTTTAGATCGAGGGCCGTTATGATGATTTCCGCGCGCGCAATCTCGAGGAAGAGAGGAAGTCCCGTGGGAAGAGAAGAAGAACCCAGTGCACCGATGCGCGCGCGCTTCTTTGAACTTGTTGCAAGCGCCGCGCGTGTGCGTTATAATTCAAGCCAGGCCGAATATCTTCGAAAGGTAGGTAGGTATACGTCGGGTTCCCGGAATGAAGTAATTGCGCGCGAGAGCTTCTTCTTTGAAGTTTCTGTATAAACGTTTCTTGGTGTGCGTGTGTAATGACCGGTACGGAGGTTCGCTCGGTGTGTTAGCGATTTTTTTTTTTAAAGATCAATTACCTTGTATTTTTTAAACGACGATATTGAACCAGCACTGCAGCAACTTTGGACTACACATCACTGTGATCACTTGCACACACCCTTTTGTCTTCCCTCACTTCACAGTAGACTAATTTTCCGACTCCAACGGAGGGCAGCTGCATCCCTTTGAGGAATTTCGAGCGATCCTGAGATCTCGGCTCTTTCTCCCACGCGCTGCCAAGAGACACTGTGATGCGGCCAGCTGTATGGTATTATGTATATTGTACAGAGAGCGACAAACGTATGCGCGCTCGCAGGGAGGGAGTGAGAGAAGAACGAGCGAAGAAGACGAAGCAGAAGAAGAAGAAGAAGAAGAAGAAGAAGGAGAGAGGAGAGGAGGTTCCCTTTCTATCGCATCACGACGTTTGGCGTTGCTCACGGTCAGGGTCGTCCTCGAGGTTCTTGCCTTCCGGACCGATGTCCTCTGATGCAGAGGAGGAGAGTGTAGCTATGAGGATGTTCTTTTTTTTTAGGCGAACGAGCGATAGGAGAGAGATATTTGTGCACGGTTGGTTGTGTAGTGTGCGATCGAACGTTGCCTTAATTTTTATTTTATAGGTATAAGTGAGAGGTATTGAGTACTTTGCGTATGGTAAATGTTCAGTGTATCATCTGCGTTAAAATATTGAATTTTCGAATGACTTTTTGGGGTCAAGGGATGGATTGTTTTATGTATAGCACAATTAAAATTAAGAAACTCGAAGAAAGGAGAAAGCACGTACCGCCGACGTGCCAAGTCTAGAAAAACCGAAGTAATGAGAGATGCCGAGCAAAACGAAACTGCTAGGCTAACGGAGTGAAATAGCTCATATTATGAGTATAGTCTTTACGTCATAACGTGAGCCAAAGTGAAACTTTGTCAAAATTATATTTCAGAATTAAGTCTATATGGATATTCGAAAATACAAACTAAATTTATCAATATAAAATACTTTTAAGGCATAATTAATTGTTCTTCATATGCAGAATACTATTATTCATTCGTGTGTAAACGAGTCGCTGCAGTATATTATACTTTATCTGATTCTTTTCCCCTACGTATGTATTAATATCCCATTTTCCTGAGCATAAATTATGTCTTCCTAATGAGGCTGATCACCTTGAGACTGTAACTAGTTTTAATATATATTTTCAAATCCAGACTGGTTTTTTTTTCAGACACGACTGCGCGCGTGAAAAATAGCGTGTGTCACGTATCGTAGAAATGTATAAAGCCATGATTTCATTGTTTTCATTCATAACAGTTCTGGATAGTCATCAGTATAAAGTATTACCTATCTCTGCATGTAAAATTAATACCGTACCCATTTCGTAAAATTGTTAACAAACGCGTTAACATCGTAAAATTAACGATTACAATTTACACATGATTTAAAACGTATACACACGAAAGATGCGAACGTGTCACCACCACGAGGATGATTAAAAATTCAAATAAAATCTCGCCGCCCACAACGCGTGTATATTCAAAACCGCTTCTTCAGCAAATAAGTAAGAAGAGAAAAAAAAAGAAGAAGCGAATCGCTCGAGCGTGTCCTTTTAATCCTTGCAACCGACGGGGGGGGGGGGGGCCTTGGGGGGGTGTTTGATGTGTGTGTAAGTATTATAAAATCTAACTCCGAAATAATTCGGCGATGACCTCGAGGCAGACACGCGCTACTGCTAATAAATGCGACTTTTAGAGGCCGTAAGTATATTATGCTATTTAGTGGTTTTCCACTTTTGGAGAAACTATATCTCATATCGTTGTTCAGTTGACTCAGCTGTCGATCCCTCGGTAGTGTAGGTAATACTTTTGCGATGCGAAGTATATCTGTTGGTAAATGAGCTCAATTATGTATATATTTAGCGATTGTATGGACGCTTTGAAAGCGAGTGTGATAACGAGTAGGATACGTTGTGATTTGTTATTGAAAATATCTTCTTTTTTTTTAATTCAAGTAAAAGATCGCTATATATCACGAAATAAAATAAAATAAATCGACCGATTGAGATAAGCTATTACATGGGTCTGCTTTTAGACCTGCCGCCTTTACAGCTGCCTAATTTGCATTTTATCTATTAATACCTACCCTTGATCTATTTTAGGAACCTCGTGTATGCATTCCACAAATTTTAATAAAAATTCTATTTTTAAACCGGTGACCGCATACTGCGCATTACAGCGATCAACTGGATTGTTTGGATTGATTGTTTACCTTCGGATGAGTTTGTAAATTAATACATCGAATATGCAATAAAAGTTTGTTGTACCAATCGACCAGTTTAAATATTTAGCGAATCGGACTTTCATCAATTATTTAATTGTTGCAATCAATCAATCAATACGCTTGTATGTAATTTTTTAATTTTTTACAATTGGCGCGAGCAAGGCCACGTGATTAGATAAATAATCAATCATTTTATCGAAATGAACCACAGCGTGCTTGGTCTTGTCTTCGATTCGTACGCATCACCTTTGCATATCTAACAGTATCGAAGGTATCTCCAAGTAAACATCGTTCTCCAGCGTAATAAATATAAATAAATCCAATTTTCAGGTAAAGCGTATAAAATTTAATCGGCATTGACACCGAGCGCGCACTGCGCGCGCACCACACATCAAAGGCCAGTGCCGTCCCCTCGATTCCTCTGGGCCTGGGCCCATTATTATATACTTCTCCATCGCGTATAGAAATTAAAAATTGACAGTGCATCAGCTGTATACCTAAACCCGCACTTAAACAACAATTGGCCCTGGGACTCCGCGATCGCCGGTGCCGATCGATACGATCGTCAAAATTCTGCGAGAGATATGACGTGCATATAAATAACGGCCAGAGCGACTCTCTCTCCGTTTTCTTCAGTAGTCATCATACATGGCACACACATATCGTCACGTACAACGCTCTGTGCAGTCTGCTATTTCGAGTTCGCGCCGCGAGCGCCGCCGGAAAAGCTTACGCCGCGCCAGTTTTTCCCTGTTTTAGAGTTGTTACTTGTTTAGTGTACTCGACGACACGGACGGCAGAGGAGAGACTCAGAGACAGAGAACAGCTGCACTTTTCGCGCGCATTCCTCGCCGGATCGTTATACCTACCTAGAAAGAGAGCCACGCTACGCACTCACCTGTGCGCGAACAAGCCTTGTACCTATACACACAGGCTGTGCTGTTTTATCCTAGCTACGTGCAGATTATAAGTATATTTTTTCCGGATTGGAGTTGCTGCAACGGAGCTCCTGGTTTTTCGGAGTAGAGATCTTGCGGAAGAAAAGACGGCAGCCGACATCATTTGAAAGATGAATAATACCGACGTGGAGAGCTGTCTCAAGGACTGGAATGACCTGCAGAACGACTACAAGGAGCTCGAGGTGAGCCTTCAAACGCAGCTGTTATTGCGAATTTCGACTGCAAATTTTAGATCATTATGCGGGCTTCTAGGTTAGGTTTCTAGAAATATAGCCCCGATTTTTCGGAGCGAAGGAGAGGTATTTTCGTTAGTCGACGAAATTTCGGTGTACAGAAGAGCCGTGGCTGATAAGAGGATCTCGGAATCTCGAGTGTCATTGTCATCGGTGTCTTTTCCAGAAGCATCTTTCTATCTCTCTCTCTCTCTCTCTCTCTCTCTCTCTCTCTCTCTCTCTCAATGTGCCCGATTTGTTTGTTAATACCTAACCTTACCGTCGACCTTTCACCTTTTCATGTGACTGTGTTGCGAGCGGCCGCGTAGCTCTCGATTCGAGATCGCCGTTTTTATGATCCCATCGTTAATTTTTTTTTCTTTCTCCAAACGATGTAGCTGCGCTTCATGGAGATTTATGAGCACTCTATCTTTTTATAGGCGTTAAACAGAACATACTTGGCCAAGTTGGAGGAGGTAGGGGAGCTGCAGAAAAAATGCCAGAACGGAATATCACATCAGAAGTATCGCATGGGAGTCATAAAAAAGTCCTTGAAACAGTGAGTCCATGCAATCAGGCTTTGCTGTTGTTTTTCTAGAAAGTTGGATGACACAAAGAGCATTTTGACTTACTGATATATTTTTCTACCTCAGGCTTCATGCCAGCGAGACCAGGCAAATGTTGGACAAAGACATGCAGAGGAGAGAGCAGCAGATTCACGAGATGGAGCAAACGTTACCAAAAGCAAATGGAACGTATCTTTCTATAATACTAGGTAGCGTTAATGTCTCGATATTGAACAAAAATGATAAGTGAGTATGCTTTCTAATCTCTCCAATGATGCAGCTGCTCTTAGATAAGAATAGTTGCGAAATTGATTGTTGGACTTTGTTACAGATTTAAGTACAAAGATGAATACGAGAAATTCAAGCTTGTTTTATCTGTGATTGGATTCATCCTCTCAGTAATTAATTTATTTACGAATTACAGGCAAGTATCACAATAAATTCTCCAAATACAAATTTTGCAATTATAAGAGTATTCTAAATTCTAATTATTATCATTGGATTGCAGAACACTGGAGCTGAGCTTCATGTTTCTGCTAGTCTGGTATTATTGTACTCTGACGATACGAGAAAGCATACTTAAAGTTAATGGATCAAGAATCAAAGGCTGGTGGAGATTTCACCATTTCCTGTCTACTGTAGTGTCTGGTGTATTATTAGTCTGGCCAAACACTGGGCCATGGTATGCATTCCGAGGACAATTCATGTGGTTTAATGTTTACATAAGTAAGTTTTATAATTGTCAACTCCTAGTTTTATTTATGGCACATTGTGATTGTGCAAGCATGCATGAAATACCCTGGACTTTTATTTCCTAAGAACCTATACGATTGTGATCAGATTACAAATCACTAAATTATTTATCTCACATGAGTTTAAAGCATGAACTGAAAATGTATCTTACATAACAGCTGATTCACTGATAAAATTTTCTTAATTTCTCAGACACCTAGAATAATGTATACATTATATTTGTGAGCACCGTTCAAACAACATAAAATTTTTCTAATAATTTTTTTGTTTTGCGAAATTTTGTAAAATTTTGGCGAACATGTTTTTACAAACATTTGGATCTTCCTTTAGGTATAGTTCAGTATCTGCAATTCCGCTATCAGCGCGGCGTGCTCTATCGTCTGAAAGCGCTGGGTGAAAGGCACAACATGGACATCACGATCGAAGGCTTTCATTCGTGGATGTGGCGAGGATTATCCTTCCTCTTGCCTTTCCTTTTCTTTGGCTACTTCTTCCAGCTCTACAATGCCTACACGCTTCTGAAGCTCACCTGGCATCCGGAAGCGACTTGGCATGTTCCGGTGCTAAGCGCGATGTTCCTGGTACTATTTTTGGGTAACATGACGACAACGATAATGGTGATACCACAAAAGCTCCGAAGTAGAGTGATGGATACTTTTAGCTCTGGCTTCAACTACAAGCCTGCTTCTAAGAAAGAAGAGATGGTGGAAGACAAGGAGAAAGTGGAAGAGAAAGAGAAGCCTAATGAGAATAATATTAAGGCGACTAAAAGTGATTGAAAACCTAATTAAATGTCAATTTTGAAGTTGAAATGTGTTTGAGTGGCACTTCTAGTTTGCTATTCAGTCAAAATAAAACTTTTGCTATTTAACGATAATTTGGAAAAAATGAAATTTACAGGTGGTGTGATTTTTGTTACAGAGTTCTTGAGAATGTTTGTAATTGTTATATATTAGTAAGGTTCACTCTTTGCTTTAAAATCGGTAGTGAAAATGACTTCTTTTACGAGCGAGAAAGCTAATAATTAATTTGCAATAACGAGTTCAACTGACGTAAAGTATGTTGTTTTTTTTATTGATTGCTGTAGATTATTTATTCATTTTAATTTAATCTCGCTCATAAGAAATGATCAGTATGAGTAATTAAATTGACAGATGTTGGCTAATTTATCAAAAAATCAATTGAAAAAATTGAAGTGCCGGAAAGCAAATGACGCATGTGACTCTTCAGGAGCCTCCTAATGAAATTACTTGTTGTTAATAGGGAGACAGGGGTTTTTAGCCTATTTAGCTTATTATAACGTCAGCAAATATCGTTCGAAGACGAAGAAAGATAACCGTTTAATTAACGCCCATCTAGTCCGAACTCTAGCTCTACATTTACGTATGTATTGTCACGCACAAGATTCTCGCAGAATCATTGCCATTCATCATTCCAGTAAGGGAGTCATTAGCTCTCCCTCGAGAAAATGGAGAAGTGTTAAACATTCGAACTGAACCGTTATAATATGTTAGCAAGATAAAGATGTGGTATGATAGCGAATTTATTATTTTTAAATAAAAATTGAAAAAGAAATGCTTCACTTTATTAATAATGTTAGCTTATTTTTTTAACACGTCTGCGCTCTTTAACGATTGATTATTTGTCTGTATATTTTTTGTATGTATTTTTTATACATTTTTTAGAGGGGCCGTTAGTTTAAGACCTTTGAAGTGATAGCTTTGTTTTTCAATTTTTAATATGCATGTTATTTATGCCTCTTAATGATAATTTATGATAATTTTTAATAATTACATTTTGTATAGCATGTGGTTCTGATAGATTGTGTTTCATTTAACTTTACTCACAAATGCAAATAAAGAAGGAAATTATTTACATTACACAACACGAAATGTGAATTTATTCTCAAGTATACAGCCTAGAGCAATCTGTTTGAACTTATCTTACATTTTGTAGGCGACGTTTTGAAACTAAATCATCATCCTTTAAAAAAAATTACGCTTTCACTGCCTTACTTACTTGACACCTCTATTATTCTCAACCATTAGTGTCGTGGATAATTTCAGTTTTATACAAGATACATTTAATTTTTGTGTACATTCATTGTGTTTTGGTTCCTATATTAATGTAATCGATAATAATATTTTAAAATAAAAACTATAATTCTAAAAAATGAGGTTTTTAATCAAATATTGTTATTACTAGATTGCACATTATTTTGACTGAAATTGAAAAAATGTATTTACTGTAAATCTGATAATTTAATAAAGTAGGACATGTCAAATCGATGAGTCAAGCTCCAAGATTAGATGCCTTTACTTTTCTTTGATTGCATAAAACATTTCATAAAATATAGCCCTGTTAGCAACCCTAAAGAAATTCAAAATTTATGAAATATTTTTTTGAAAATTCCAAGTATTTTAGATTGTTACAAGAAAGAAAATGAAATATTTCGCAGCATTTATTACCTGCTGATTGAATTGCGTGATGTATGTACACGCAATAATTCTTTGCTCTAAATCAGTATTAACATAAAAAATAAAATTTCCATAATTCAAATATTTTTATTCCCGCGCTACAGCCGACGATCTGCGCTTGCGCAGCCTCAGAGCTCAGAGCAGCCGACAGCCGCGAACCCCCATATATCAACCGCATTAGGGCCGTCCAAGACTGCAGAAATGGAAACTCGCGCGATGTGCTCGTACACAACATTCTCCGCATGAATTTTTGTTGTTTAACCAGTCGCGATGTGATCGTCGGGGCGCTTTTCCCTTTTTCTCATTTTGCCTTCGGTGAGCCTACAATTTCCGAAACATTCCTTCGGCTTTGACTCGGCCGAAAGGGGAGCAAGCCTAAGTATATACATATATTCTACTTCGAGGAGGATGAACTTTTGCATTTCGGAGCAGCTCTGTTTTAAGGATTAGTGTGTATACATACATAGGACAGGTCTCGACAGGTCCGAGTCCAATTATAAAAAGTCGAGTCAGAGGCTGTTTTCTCGTAAAATGCTCATCGACTCTTTTGAGGCGATCGAGTATTTTAAACGTAACAATCATGTAAGTGTTTATGTTCTCATAGATTTTTCTATTAACAAATTATAAATAAATGAAAGCCTTATCTTATTTTAACAGGTTGTATATGATGATGAGGATCAACTTTAAGACAATTGTACTGCTGCTGCTTGTTGGAGTCTTGAGTTCCATATTTACATCATGGAATAATTGCAGTAGCTCTTTTTTCCTTAAAAATACTGATTGGAAGTCCCATTTTCAGCATAAAGTGAGTTTTTAATTGTTTTTTTAGCTATTCATTTGATGGAGCATATACTGAAACTTTAATTTTGTAGGATCGATCAAATAATGAACTGGGATACCAAGAAATTGATTGCTTGATTAACGGTAGAAAGACACTTAGTTGTCGCAAGGAAGGAGATGAAGTTTATATTCCATTTTCTTTCATTCACAAGTATTTTGAGGTAAAAAATAATCTGTTAGCAAGTTGGACTGTGGTTCAAATCAAATGTATACAATGTCAAAATATTTACTTTTTCAGATTTATGGTAAAATAGTAAATAATGATGGACTGGAACGTTTCGACTGGTATCATAGCTATTCCAAGATTATTGACAGAAAAGTGAAATATGATTCTAGAGGGGTATTCATGACATTTGAATATTACAATGTCGAAGTAAGAGATCGAGTCAAATGTATAAGTGGTATAGAAGGTGTTCCAATATCGACACAGTGGGAAAGTCAAGGCTATTATTATCCTACACAAATTGCACAGTTTGGTTTATCACATTACAGTAAGAATTTAACTGAACCAGAATCTGTTAAAAAAGTTATAGAAGATGCAGACAAAGTAAAACAAGAGTGGGTTGTACCACAGGGTTCAGTTATGAGCAGAATTTATGACAAACGAGTTAATAGCTACGTAATGAAATATGCAACCCCATCAACAAGTACTTCTGGCATATCTATTAAACTAGATCATATCCTCAAACTTATGTTAAAACTTGATCTTTGCATTCGTGATAATGGTAGCATTACTGTTGAACTACAAATGAGAGAGAAAAAAGACACATATTACCTGCATTATGTGACAAATAATCTGGTACTACATACATACAATAACCATGTTTATTATGGAATAGGACAAGTGTACAATCACTGGAGACGCCTAACTAGAGACTTAATGATTGATTTACAAAAAGGTCTTACCCTTGTTGATAAAACAAAAAAGAAATTGTCCAGATCGAAATTAAAAGTTGTCAGAATTATTCTAAATGGTTCAGGAATGATTGATAATGTTACCCTTTCCACAAGTGAACATATGGAGCAATTTTACGATGCAGCTCGATGGTTTGTGGCTAATCAAAACATTACTTCAGGGGGATGGCCTAATCCTGTCAAACGTAAGGTTGCTAATGGAATGGCAATTCTTGAACCTGGATGGTATGATTTTATGATAGAAAAGACCTGTTGAAACTTATCAATAAAGTCGATCTATTTCTATTCTTAGTTATGTAGACTATTAATTTTAAAAAATGCACTCTGTAATGTTATTTATAATTGCTAGGTACTCAAGCATGGGACAAGGACATGCGATTTCTGTACTCTCTCGTGCCTACTATGATTCAGGGGATGAAAAGTATTTGCAAGCAGCTGTCAGAGGATTGCGGCCGTTCCGATTGTCTTCAAGCAAGGGTGGAGTTGCTGCATACTTTTTAGACAAATATGTATGGTATGAAGAATACCCAACAACGCCTTCATCATTTNGGCCGTTTCGATTGTCTTCAAGCAAGGGTGGAGTTGCTGCATACTTTTTAGACAAATATGTATGGTATGAAGAATACCCAACAACGCCTTCATCATTTATTCTTAACGGTTTTATATACTCGCTTATCGGTCTTTACGATCTGAAGAGTATTGCTTCGGGTAGCGATGCGGAAGAAGCTCAAAAATTATTCGATCAAGGTATGAACTCTTTGAAAAATATGCTAACGCTATTTGATACGGGATCAGGAACAACTTACGATCTACGGCACTTTACACTGAAAACAGCCCCCAACATAGCCCGTTGGGATTATCATTCGACTCACGTCAATCAACTTCTTCTACTAATAACAATTGATAATGACCCTATTTTTGTAACGACTTCTGAAAGATGGATCGATTATATGAGCGGTAAAAGAGCGGCGCACAACTAAATCCTTTCTAATACTAGATAATTATTTTTATAGGACCATTAAATTAGATAAACTTTTTTTGGAAGCAAGAGCGAGACTAAAGTTATAATATGTACATATCAAATCATTGTAATTACTATGATAGTCAGTTTTATTTTTTAATCTTTTTTTAAAACATTTAACAGTATCTTAAAACAAGTTTTCGATGCAACATCACTTGATATGCACTGAAATCGCATTTAATTAAGTAACAAACTCAGAGATTTATTGATGATTTAATAGAAGCGTACTTAAGTAGTATTGATTTTAACAGTATACATATATGCATTTTATTTTACAACTTTAGATGATTTAAAACATTCTAGTAGAGTTTTGTAATTCTCTTACCTAGACAATATAATATCTTCTTTGAACTGTGCAATCAGCAACTTCTGACGACGAATAAAATAACATTTTTTATTTATCTTTTCAATTTTTGAACTATGAATATACTTGTACATTGATTATGTACATTCAGGCATCTTAATATTACATATCTAATAATATTACATATCCAATCTAATCAATTATTAAAAACGTGTTTCAATAAAGAACATAAAACATGTTCCACAAAATCCTACTAAAGACTGTTTGGACACTAAAGTAGAAATTTAAATTGGTAAATTAAAATAATATATCGTATACCATTAAGTTATGACTGCCTTAATTTTTTTTTTATGAATGCTTGGAAATCCCACGTAATAATTGTTAAGCTTCTTTCAATAGAATGTTAAATAATATACATCAATTTTATACCATATCTTGCTTTTGCTAGTCTCTAATAAAATGCTTGTAATATGCAGTGTTATATAAACAGTTAGTGCAACAGGGTAGATGTAAATATGAATAATGTTAGAGGAACCTATAGCTGCACTTTGTTCTCAAATTATCTTACTGATCTGTTGATGCATTTAAGTACATTTGATAAATATGTCAGTACTTAATTGCCCTGAACACAATCATTGTAGTAGTTTTTTGTTAACATATTTATTAATCTGTTAACTTTTTTACTTATCATTAAAAAGAAAACATTCCACAATGTATTATATACTAATATTTTTTATATGTATATAGATATTTGTTAATTATCTTTGTACAATTTTAGTTTTAAGTTTTTGTGATACGAAATATCATTATTTTTTAAAATTTTTGAATCGTTTTGTTGAAATACGTTTCACAAGACAATTGTATGGATTTTGTTCTAATGGATATTTTGTAAATAGCTTGGTAAACTAAATAACAAATGCCCAAAGTACAGAGTCCTGTAGAAGATGAGCTGTTGTATTTTTCAGAAAAGAAAATTGAAAATCGAAAAAGAACGTGTAGAAAATGTCATTGCAATGTATTTTGACATCTTAGTTTTATTATTATATAATGAAAATAAACCAACAAATTTCCTGTAACTTTCGATTTGCGTATTTATTTATCAGACCTATACATCAGCATCAAAAATTTAATATTTTTATTTCGAAAACTATGTGCTTATATAATTATTAGTAATTATCATTTTTTATGTACACATTTTACACATACTACTCATATTAAAATATGTGATAAATAAATAAATATAGAGTATAATGAAATTAAGCTATAATTACATTAATTGATCAATCATCTATTAGCTGGCTAACACTTTCATTGCAAAGACTTACAATCAAGTATAAAATCAATAGCTGCAGTAAACTTTAAAAAGGTTCTAAAAATTACTATTAATTATTTTGATGATAATTCAGGTAATTAGTGGAGTCAGCTTCTGAAGAAAGCGAGTTCAATGATAAATCTCCCGTGTTACAAGGGATGGTAGGAATGGTTGAGCCTTGAATTGAGAACCCGTGATAATCTTCCTGCATTGAAGCAGTAGGCTTAAGAGGAGAAGGCAAATTATCATCGCCATACTGTACATCATCCAACAAACTGTTAGGCGTGCTTTTTTCAGTAACTTGGAAGTCATTACTGACATTATCACTATGAGGATCTAGACTAATAAGGCTTGTGTCATCTTCTCCTTTTCCAGATTCTATGCCATAATTTCCACCAAACAATGGAAAATCAAATGTAGGTGAAGGAGTGGAATATTCCTTTGCTGAAACATTTAAGTTTGTTTGGTTTCGCAACGAGTTGTCACTTATTTGATTTTCAGGAGGTTGTGTATAAATCTGCAAAATAATTTTAAATTATCATTGCGGTTTTTAAAATTGGTTAAAAAAAAATAAGTTTTTTCACCTTTGGTACTATTGGTGAAGGTAATTCAGGACACTCTTCGTTGTCACAGTCTATATTTGTGGGTACTTTTTGGCTTTTTGTTATTATGAGTGGACACTTTTCAACAGTGGCAGATACACTGGATTCAATTCTTTCACAAAACTCAATCATATCCTGTTTCATTTCATCAGTTTCTCTTAAAATAATTTCGTTTTCTGTTTTCAATTCTTGCAACATTGTTATATTTTCACAGACTAAATGTAAATTCTAACAAAAATATTCACATAATATTAAATTTGCTTACTACACATTTTACATACGTATAATTTTGCAATTTTATAAACTTACTTCACAGATCATTAAGGCTGACTCCCATGTGTTAGCTGGTACTCGCTCTCCTGCCATATATGCATTAAAATCACTCTTAGTCATATGCAAAGATTCTGCAGTAAGATTTTCAATAAAGGAAACAGCACAGCACTGAAATAGAAAATTTATATATAACATAAATATAAATAAAAATATCAAAATTTAAACGAGATGGTAAACAATAAGCAACATACCAAATTTGTAAAGTAGTATCCACCTTCTCCAGTCATAAGTCGACTTTCATTACAAAATCTTGATATAAAGTTAATATTACTTTTCAATCTTGCTGGATTAGCTTTGAGAACTATAAAAATTAAGGATGGCAGAAATTCATCTGCAGAAGCTGGACCACCAACATATGACTGTTGCAATAATAAGAATATATTACTACAACAGTGAACAATGCAAGCAAGTTTTTCTTGTGGAGCTTTAGCAGCATCCATATTTAATAAGTCTGTAAAATAAAATTGTCATAAGAAAAACAAAAATCCCTTTGCATCAAACTAAGCTTATATATAATAAACTTACCCATCATTGATGTATAAACAAGTTCTCTAACTTCAACACTCGTTTCATGTATTTTGCATTCTAAATTTTTCACACTAACCCAATTCAATTGTCTTATTCTTTTTTGAATTTCTAAATCTTTTTCTTCGTCATTTGTGTATGGAGGACAAAACAGAATTCTATACAATAAAGTCATTGTATATCTTTCAACATAATCAAGAAGTCTTTCCCTAATATCCGTTGACACATCTGTATGATAACAAACATAACTCATTACAATTTTGAATAGTTGCAAAATAATAATAGTCAAGATGGTATCAAACTTTATATAAATTACCTTTGTAAATAGAACTTTCTTCCATACGTTTTGAAAAGTTTTGATAAAAATTTTGTGTTATTTCAGATAATCTTTCTATTCTCTTACTGTCTTTATGCTCTACAATTTCATTTACAAAATGGTTAATTTTTTTGGAAACGTCTTTGGCAACAAGAGTTTTGTTGAACATATTAATCAGATCTCGATTATCTGTTTCAATTTTTTGAAGATCAGACGCATTGCTGCTGTACAATTCTCTTAACAGTTGCTTTGGTTCCTGTCCTTTAGTCGGTAACTTTCTAAGCCTAGAAAACGCTGTGAGCTTTGATTTGTTTCTGTCCTGCTGCTGCTGCTGCTGTTGTTGTCGGTGTTGACTCTCCACATGACTTACATTTTCACTACAATATTAGTTAGGACAGTATTAGATAAACGGATCAAAATATTATGAATAAATATTGATCTTGAATAAAGGATATTTGAAAGAAAAATTATGTGTACCTTTCACGGCTTTGTAATTGTGCACGTTCTCTTTCCTCTTGCAAGGCTCGTTGTTGCAGCCTGTGGCATACACTGCAGTAGCCTTGCCAGGCAGCATTTCCATAGTAATCACAACCATTTTTGCACTTCAGATCAGATTCATTGATTCGGTACTTTGGAGCCTTTGTTGAATACATAACTGTTACTTAAGAATTGACACTGATGATAATTACTCTCTTGTGTTATTTTGATGAACTCTTTCATCAAAAATCGTGCAGTAATCCTTTTTAAAAATCCATAATTGATTTTTCAAATGAAATCTTTTCTCATAACCTTATTAGACACAAACTCAAAGTGGTGACTTACTCCCTGGTGGTGACAAATCCTGTTTTGTAGTTTTTATACAATATATATAGGTACTAAAACCTTGTTTAGTCGTATCTGAGTCGTATGCAAGACGTCTTATGGCGCCATTTTAACTTCTCAAATAGTTTCTTTTGGATTGCGAGACGTTCACATTATACTGCATCACCTGTTTTGATTTTCATTGTTTTTCTTTATCCTGATAATTCTGGTCTGTCAGCGATTCGCCACAGATGCACTGTTTGTTGTGTACTTTGGTTATACCGTTTGCCGGATTTGCGCAACTGACTTGAAAAGGGGTTAGGTTGTGAATATGATTATAACCTTATACCTATATAATGTTTACCTGTATATTATATCTATACACGTAAACAACATTAGCCAGAAATCGAATGAATCATAGAAAATGTATGTATAGATGCATTATTGAGTAAATGATATAATCCTGAGTAAAATCATAAAATGGAAATCAGATTTAAAGGTAATTTATTTTAAATAATAATTATGATTAATTTAATAATAATCGAATTTGAATAAGATTAACAATCATTTCTGTTTTTGCTTTGTTTTTTTTCAACAATTATTGAATTTACCATTAACTATTATCAACAAGTAGAACTTATAATTTTGTTTATCTTATTCATATAATCATGGGTCAAATTCCTTCTTTAATGTTTTTGTAATTTATTAATTAAATAATTTGCGTTGTTATTTTAGGCATTTATATTTTTATATTCCAACTCGTCATCAGCACTGGTGTCAACATGGATCCAGAATTGAATTTTTCATACATTTCAAACTCTTGCAGTGATTTCACTTCTAATTTATTTCAAGTACATATTTTTTGAGGAATACACATTACAGAATTAATGAATTGTTATAATTTAATCATTATTGAGATTAATTTTAGGTGCTTACTTCAGAGCAACATATGGAAAATGTAGCTAGTTCATCGCTAAGTACATACATTCTTTTATCATTACTGTTACATGGAACTAATGGTGAAACAAGAGAAGAAATAAAATCAGGCTTGAATTTAATTGATGTAGATAAAACCCAAGAAGAACTGCAATCTTTATTTATGCAACTAAATGTAAGTTGTTTTTTAATTATACTGTAAAATTATCAAAATGCTAAGGATAATTGTGTGCAACTTGTAGTATTTTTTTAAAGAATGTTACAGATGCTGATTTACAATTGGCAAATGGAATTTATGTAAATAGTAACTTTCAGTTGCAAGACGATTTTATGAGTAAATGTCAAAAGTACTATCAGACTTCTATTGAGAAAATGATTTCTCAGAATAGTGATCACGCTGCAAAGCAAATAAATGCATGGATTAAAGAACAAACAAAGAATAAAATTCTTAATATAATTAACTCAGGTATAGTAAGGCTTCAAATTAAAATAATATATAAGAATTATAAAACTCATTTAATAAATTCAAATAATACTTTTTATTGCAGATGATATTGACGAAGACACAAAAGTGATACTAATAAATGCTTTGTACTTTAAAAGCAGTTGGCTAAATCCATTTGAGTCACAGTTCACAAAAAAAAGAAAATTTTACAGTATTGATGGTACTGAAACGCATGTTCCAACTATGTACAAAACATTTAATGTATTACATGGTTATATTAAAAGTCTTAGATCAAGGTTTATTAAAATGAAATATTTGGTATGTAATTTATTTTATAGTATTAAATATAATTAAACAGAGTTATATGCAAATTTAAAAAAATTTTTCAGAGCAAAGAATTTGAAATGATACTTATATTACCCGATGAGAAATATGGTCTACATGAACTGGAGAAAAATTTTGATTGGAACAAAATTTCAAAAGCAAGTTGTTTTACTACAGAAGTCGAATTGTTTTTACCAAAATTTAAAGTTGAGGCTACTATGAATTTAGAGTCTGCATTGGTTAAAGTAAGTATTACATTGTTCGTTAATTATAGTTGAATAAAAAATGTCAAATAATAACGTGAATAATTTTGCAGTTAGGAATAAAGACAATGTTTACAGAAAGAGCAAATTTCAGTCTCATGGCTAAAACACCATTGCATGTAGACCGAGTATTTCAAAAAATTATTATTGAGGTTGATGAAAAGGGATCAGAAGCTGCAGCAGCAACTGGTAATTTTGTATTTTTAATAAATTTTTTCCTTTTTTTATTTTTAAACAAATTTTGAAAAAAAAACTGTTTTTGTAGTTGCCCAAATAAGAGCACGACGTGGGATCTCTAGTACAGACGTATTTGCAGTAAATCATCCATTCATGTTTATGATACATCATAGACCAAGCAGTATTCCTTTATTTATTGGCAGCATTCGAAAATTGGGAGGAAACTACAAAGATGAATTATAAAAATTCTAACTCAGGTTTTTATAGTGAATCAAAAATATATTCTATATTTTTTACGTAATCAATTATTTTATCTTTATTTGTACATTAAGAGTATTTTTGAACTATCTGTGATATAATGCGTCAATTATAAAATTTATATTAATTAAAAATAAAAATTACTTATGCCTCTTTATCTTTTGCGTTAAGGATCCGAACGTATAAGTATAACGGATCCATGTAAATCCTTGATATACAATTTTCAAATTCCATATTTATCAGCCTATTATTTTAATTTTCTCAATCATAAATATATACATGCATAATTTTTTTATTCTGCAAAGGGCTCTGTTTTAAACCAACTGGTTGTGGCCACACGCTTGTAGTTTAGAGATTCGAATAATTTTTGTGAGGCGACATTTTTATCAACAACAAATAAGACTGAATCCAAGCCCTCTTCATCGGCTAGTTCTTTACTCAGTACTTGGGTAACGATTTTTCCGTAACCCTTTCGTTTATGATCGTCTACTGTCTGAAGCATTCCTAAGTGGCCTAGTTCACCGTGTAAAACCCAAGAAACTAAGCGATCATTTTTCTTCAGAAAAAGACCTACGCCTCTGTTCAACCTGATGAAATTTTCCAAATATTTTTCACTCGCTTCCGGCCTTTCTAGATCTCGGTGAGGCCATATCGAGTGTATCAATCGGATGTCTGATAAGTTTAAATGCTTGATTTCACATTCTTCAGGAATCCTAAAAGTTTCAATATTAAAATTGTACACTTTTTACAAATTTTTAGAAAATTAATGAATGTGTCTTTAATTAGTCATTACTTACTTTGGTACCTCTTGCTTTGCACAATCTTCTTTAGATTTGAAAAAATAATTTGTCACGTCCTTGATTATTTTGATGTTTTTTCGTTTTTTTATCTTATCTATAAATTCTTCAACAACGTCTACAAAATGTTCATGAACAGTGTTAAATAAGACAACTTTATCCCATTTTATTATCTTTGTTTCATTAATGACCTGTTTTAATATAGCTTTAGATTCTTTGAAAGCAAATATTGTTGTTGAGAAAAGTCCTGACTGAGGATAATAAAAATGAATATATTTTTCACTAGCATATAGCTTTCAATGAATTTTGAATTAATACTTACGTTTGAGATACCAACGAACACTCCAGAATCATATTTACCATTGGGACAATAAATTTCATGTTCTAATTTGGGTTCCTTTTTCCTCCATTTGATTGCGGTTTCTACCCAGTTATAGTACTGAATAAAAATAACAATGTGATCCATTATTTGAGAAAAAAGAAACCATGATGGATATTAAAAATATTTGTAATTTTTGAACAGTCGAATCAGTTTTAAACTGAACTTACATACGCATACATTGGCCAGTCCCGCTTCAAAGAATCGCGAAGTAACGGCCAATCCTCTATAGGCAGTAATTGTAATGGGTCCGTCATAATTTCGCTGCTATATAATCGTTATACTATATTAAGTTGATTCAACGTTTATTAAAAATTAATTAATCAATAATGATTTAATATAAATGAATATAGTTTGTATTGCACATAATCCAAGTCAACTAATTTGGTTTCCGAAAGCTACATGATAAGTTTACAGAAGTGCAATACATGTCGGAATTACATGCCGGAAAGTTTGCGTCAATGATAATAACTAAAATTTGCAGTTGTCAATCATGTTCCATATAATATTAATCAATGTGCATGTATATACCTATGTATTGCGTACAAGAAGAAATAGTTTATTTTTTATAAGTATATGAACCTATTTTTTCTAAATATATCTAAGATGCCTTGATGCAAGTGGCCCTATAAGAATAACGTCTAATAATGACCTCGCTCGTGACAATTGTCCTAAAAAGATTTTTTTTCTTCAAAAAGAATCATCACTTATAGTATTAATTTTAAAACCATCTATACGTTATACGTTTAAGTTCAAGAGGTCGTGGAATTTAATCGTTCTAAAATATGTTTAAGATAAAGATATATCAATATTTGCTTGACTATATCAGTATCGAAAATTTATTCTAAAACATACTTACCAAATCCAATTTAGTTCAAAAGTTCCAAAAGTATCATAGTTTAACTACTCTGTGATGGGCTGTGGTAAGGAATGAGATCTGATCTGATCTGTAGTCAGATGATGTATGTGTCATTCAACTGCATGATAAAGCTACATACAATGCCTGTTATATCTTATCTATACTATGTGCTGCGCAGCATTGGCGCATGCCTATATGCCCTTTTTACACTATACGGCATTATTTAAACTTCTACTGTACTACGTGAAAGTAAACTTATACATCGGTAGCGGCTTATGTAAGTATACATACTATGTGCACTGTAGCGTGGTGGAGCAGAAACATCTTTTTTTTTGCTATAAAAAAAAAAGAATGAACAAATGTTTGACACCCCCCAGGTGGTCCGCGGCCTGCAGCCTGCAGTTCACAATAGCGGCCTAGCAGGATATGCAATTTTGTAGAAGTTGGTAAAGTTTCAATATCTTTTGTGTCAACTCGACCACTTTTAAGTGTTTTTCGATGAGCTTAAACTTTTTTAAATTCAAAATCTTATATTGTGACCGTGACAACTTCGTGCCGAACTTTTCTGATTATTATGCCCGGCTCGCACTCAAAGGTCGCTCGCTTAAAATTTGCTTTAATAGTGTAGAAGGGGCAGTATAGAGGAAAATTTCCACGAGAAGAATCACATTGTGAATCAACCGGGAAATTCGAATGTTTAATTTCAATATGTCGATAATTTATTAACGTAAATTAGCTTACTGAAAAAAGTATGAGGAAGACCTATTGCATCTTTTTTTTATTATATATTTCGCAGCTGTATAATAAGAAAAAAGGACTTCAACTGCTGAACTTGTGAATTCATCTGGAAGTCATTCTTGATAGCTTGAGCAAGAAATGAAGCGGGAATTCCAAAAGCGCGACAATTATTTCAGATATCATTGATTATCGCAATTTAATTTTTAATTTTAAATCTTACAAATATATAAGCTATACAGCATTTTCAATATAGGTATACCGTTGTGGTACTTTCACTTTTTCATTTTCATTTATTTATGGCAAAAATACTTATATACGTTCACGCTTGCGGCTAAGTTCAGTTGAATCTCCGATCGCAGAAGCTCGTGGGCGTTAGCGCTAGCATCGGCCTTTCGTTTCTCCCGCTCATTTTGTGTCCTTTGACGTTGTGGCCGACTCGACGCGAGGAGTAGGTGTACATAAATGGTACCGACGATTTGTTCATTCTCGACACGAGCTCGTACTGTGTAGGCGGAGACTTTTGGCTTCGGGAATTATTATACACTGTTCTGTAGGTGATACTTATTTATCCGTAGGCAGGTGACAATCACTTGCACTTTCTTCGCTCGCGGGGTTCTTTAAAATAATGCAATACCAATAGAGCCGTATATGCACGTGCGTTATAACTTCTTCTTAAAAAGAGTTTCTTCTTGAAGACTCTTTTCCATCTGCTCGTCTTGAATGAAACTTGAGGAAGAACATTTAGTATTTGACGAGTGCAGTCATCGCTAAAAAAGCCGCAACTTATCATTCTCAACCCAATGCAAACCAGAATAAATATACTTCCATCCGCATCTCTATTTCCTCTGCAAAACATCAAGCAAAAGTGATTCTACTCTATTTGGCGCGGAATGCCACGATTCCGCTTACGAAATCCGCGCCTATATTTACGCAAAAACAAACCGAAAACATTAGCAGACGCAGGGCGAAAAGAGCTTTCGACCGCAGACAGCTGTCCAAATCCAAAAGTAGTTTCCAACACCGATACCATATACCCTACACACATACTCGCAAAAGCCCAGCCACACGTACGCCTATATAGTTATAGCATAAAGTGTGTAATACGCCTCTGCAGCTAAAGAAAGAGAGTAGAGAGAGAGGCGCGATGATCTAACCTTCGACGATGACGCGATTTTCCACCTCCGGCCAGCACATTGCGCTTAGCGCAGAGAGTCCGGCAGTTCCGCCGACTCGTCGGCGACGAGCGCTCGCATACACACAGCTTCATATTATAGACACTCTTCGGCTACAACACCTAGTCGGGCCGTTCCTTCGGACATGCTTTGACGGGCGGTTTCGCGTCGTCGTGCGCGCAGGCGTATTTTTTTTATTATTTTTTATCTCACATAAGCACTCTTACAAAAATACAATAACAAAAAAAAAAATAAGGGAAACTAAAATAAATATACGAACGCGCGTATAGTGTCATACCGACGACGACGACGACGACGACGACGACGACGACGATGGTGCAGAACGTTGCCAAGAGGAACACGAAGGTGAGGGACAGTCGCGATCTTTTGCGACGCAGTTTTCCGCAAGTGCATCATCAGTGGATTGTATACTATAAAAAAGTGTAAAAGGTATATTCTTTTCCGTGCGATCGGGGAAACGTATATGTACACATAGGGTCCAGTTTATTTGGAGTTCTGGTATAGAGCGAGAGCTGAGCGCGATGCGTCATGATGCTAATGCGCTCGTCGGGAATTGTTCGAGCCAAATGCGACGGACACTCTGGTATGAGGTCTTTATAATTAATTGTTGCGAGGGAGATGTCTAGGCGCTTAGTGTACGCGCGGTTTATACATAAGCAGCTGCATAGGAAGGAAACTTTCGATTTTCTAGAGCGTGGGTGTTGAGTTTTTATAAATTGCAATGACATTTTTATTTTACATTGAATTTAAAATTAATCGCGAATAGACGATTTTTTAAATGCGCACTACTATTATAGAAACGAGCTTTGTTGAGCTAATGAAATAATGAAGTTTTTTATTATTTTTTTTTAATCATGAACTTACACACAATTATACATTTTGTATAGAGCGTGTAGAGTATATAGTGCATAACTACATAGCTGATGCAGAGTACTTCTTGTGTATTCTGGGTCAGTTGCGCCTGTATTTATAGAGGTGCAGGACGAAAATAATAGCTTCTAATGTTAAATGTCAGGCTGTGATACATAAGTTTCTTCGATCTAAGTGCTTCTAAGAAACCTCATTGTTGCTACTCTACGCTGTCATTAAATATGAAAGCTCTAATAAAGCTCGTCATGAGTAAAAATCAAAGAATCGAGTCAGCTCTTAACACTCAAAAACGAATCTCCTCTTTGGCTCTCAACCAGTTCAACCAACAATCTCCATCGCACTACACCTCACTCCAAACCCCCAAAAAATCACAGCTTAGATTCCATCCTCACCGGTCCTACCGATCAAGAAAGCTTTTCTCTCCTTCTCTCTCCCGGATATTTCAGTCCGGAGGCGGGCTTGCGTTACTACTGCTCGTCGTTGGCGCTGCGCAGCGCGCGAACTATTATTAGTCCCCGCAGTCATCGCAAGTCGCACACAGAGAGCGAGCTTCCGTGCACGCGCTCTTCTTTTCCCCCTCGTTTCGCGTGCGTGCGCCACGCGCTCAAATTTTTTCTCCGGGAAACGCCTGCTGGTGCATCGAGTTCTCGTGTGTGATTTGATAAGTAATAATACCTGCATAGAAAAATATCAGTGCGCGACGTCATGGGGATCGTCGAGCGCAGAGCGTCGATGTAGAGGAAATTCAGAGGAGACGCGTTACATGCGTGTGTATAGTTATAATAGAGCGCGTGGATCTTCGACATCAAGCATGATTCTCACGAGGCTCTCACTGTAAGTTCGTCCTTTAGCTTGGTTAAATTTAGAGCTCTTTCTCTCGACTCTATTACTGCGTGCCTACTTCTCTTCTTCTTCTTCTTCTTCTTCTTCTTCTTCTTCTTCTGCTGCTGCTACTTCTTTTTGCACTGGCTTTGTCCGACTGCTATTCGAGCGAAGATTGTTCTTATTGATACACGTCCATGCGCAGACAAGGGCTTCTTTGAAACTATAACGTGTAGAACTGATTATGCTTTATGTAAGACTCGTATTTTTTTGTTTAAAAAATACTGTGCGTACACAGGAAGTGATGTGCAATTTGTTTAACAGATCGCCGATAGCGAGCGATTGACGTGCGTTTTGAAATCGGCGTGTAAGTATTAGCGTTTTTGGCAGTCGTCGCAGCTTAGGATCACGCTCGAATCCTGGCCCGGTTTAACTGCTAGGTGTAGGAGTGTAGAATCGTGTTCTGTTGTATTATTATTACAAGCTACTGGATCGATCATCCAATTTACTACTGGCTCAAACAGACTCAAATCGTGAATTATTTTTAGATGCACAATGTTGACACGTTGTAGAGGATGTAATACGATATAGAGGAGAGCTTATTCCTGAAATGCGTTTACAGTGATTCAACAGGAATATTCTGTTTTATAAATCGAATGAGACACAGCTTATTCAAAGAAATAGAATATACAGTGCCGATGTTGTCATAAAGCTCCTACACACATAATCCTCCACAGTGGCTCAATGAAACGAATTAGCACACGCGTACAATGAAAATGTTCACGGTCACATTCCAGAAAAAAAAAATGAAAGCTTCGAAGGTGATGCAAACCTTTGCCGTTGAACCCATATTCGATATTCTTCATTTTTGCAGCCGTTGCAGCGCATCTCTGTTTCTAAACGTAACCTACTGCTAATATGCCTGTTAAGAGCTAATTTTCCTAATCGCAAGTATTCGTGTCAATGTCAGGAAAGCGTCAAAGAGCGCAATAACAGCGTAACTTACGTATGCTCTTCTCCGGCTCTCGCTATTATATTTATATAAACTAAACGAATAATTCGAACATGTTGATTCTAAAATAAAAAATCTGTCTCGATAATTATATTTACACCGGCAGTCGAGCTAACGAGAAAGTCACGATCACTTTTGATTTTTCGGAGCTGGTTCATTCTTATGCGAGTCGCGAATCGGCGTATAATAGGAAGTCGCGATTCATATGCGTCCGAGTGGTTTTCTGAATCCCGGCCAGCAGCAGCAGCAGCAGCAACGGATAGACAGCGCGCCTCGATCGAGCTTACCCGACGTACACGAGGCGTTGAACGAACCTCCTTACATAAGGGGCTGACTTCAGCTTGGCTGCTTATACTGATGCCTGTCTGTCTGTTTTCTTCTTCTTCTTCTTCCTGGTTGTTGAACGAACTTGATGCATCTGCGTGCATCGAGTTTTACTCGATTCTAAAAATATAACATTTGGAGCGTGTAGTATTTAATTTTAGAAAATAGATGATGATGATATTCAATGCTTAACATCGAAGGAGTTACCTCGATGTGTGGATGATCTCATAAAAAAATTGAACTAGTTTAATCGTTGATCGATCGAAAACTTAAGGCTCATTCGATTCTGAAGGTTGAGAAGAAATTGTGCCTTCTCCTTCTGTTATAGACACGTCACTATAATAACAGCTATATACTTATATATAATACTGTTGATGGACGATAATATTATAGAATGAATGCTATTTTTATACTTATTCTAAATAAGTTCATTATATTATTACGAAAGTATCATATCTTGAAAACGATTTTTCACTTACTTGGGTTGTTTGTCAAGTTTAATGATTTTCATACCATTAGCAAAGCACAATGTAATTAACCTTATAGACTTATCGTAATCTTGCAAAGAGAAACTAGCCTCTTCTGCAGGACATATTTTTATTGTGCATACGCACAAATGACTTTGACAACAGTTTGTAAACAGGTTTCACAATTTCTGCAAACGAAGATCCGCAGTTGATCGCCTGCGGTCGCGAGTAGCATATGAAATTGGAAACGAAATCATTTCGCACACTTCCAAACGATATAGGAGTGGAAATTGGCATTAAAAAACTGAAATTAGCTTATTTATCCCCATCTAATTATGTACAAATGTGAAAATTTCGCAGTAAATGTAAAGCTTGATTAATGCCTTAATTAGAAAAATTTTAACGAATCGTTACAAAATATCAATAATTTATGAAAATCAATTAATTATACATCATTTTCTTTTAAAACCATTATATTATATTCCACTGCACGCACAACAGCATCAAATCATTAACGTCTCAATCGCTACAGCTATATGGACAATTGATTAGCCGCACAAGTACTTACGCGGAAGCTCATAGACTGCGCAAGACGAGCTCGTACACATACCGTACATATACGACGCATCTCGTGAGAAAGAAAATTTAGAAAGCGAGGTGGGATCTATCAGTGGCAAGATACGCGCTTGATTGGAGAAGACGAGAAAAGAATATCGGCGTGAGAAGACGCTGAACTTTCTTTTGATTTCTGCCGCGTGCGCGCTCGTGGTGTCGCCGAAAGCGCTTGTGGAAAGTGCATAGTCGATTTTCAGACGAAGGGAAACTCGGCCTTCATTACTATGCATACCTCTCGCTGATTTTCGCCTTGGCAAACAAACGATTTGAGAGGCGATATAAGTGCTATACGCGAGATTCGTTGCGGTTGGCTTTTCTGCGAGCGTATCTTTCGAAAATTATGCGTTATATGAGATATCTTGTTATACCACCAGGCTTGGATTACTTGGACTGTATACGATCATTTGAAATGAAATGAAAGCACTTGATGTAGATGCTTATAATATCTTGAGATTGTATATTATTCGAAATGTAATATACTCATACTTTACTTTCAGATGAGGGATGCAGTTTTGCAGAAACGAAATAATAACGTAGCGACCTTGAAATCGAAACCATCCCTTGAAATTTATCGACCGCCCGGTTCGTGTAATTAACCTTTTTTCACTTCTCTCTCTTATCTTATATAGTAACCACGACCAAAACCAACCAAACGATTATTAATCTTTGGATTACGTGATTTTTTTTTTCAAGGCGTCAGAACGGACGGAACAACGGCTAATGCAACGAATCCCCAATTGAACGTACACGCTAAGGAATTTACCATGAAGCAGAACGACCTTCACTTATCCAAGTAAGAAGCTACCTTTATTTTTTTTATGTTGCATACACGCGTGTATAATTAAATTTTCTTTTGTGCTCGCATACACACACACACGCGCTTAATTATCAGCGACGCGAACGAGCGACGAAATAATTAGCCTCGCGTGAATCGGCTGTTTTTTCTCGCGTAAAGTGTGTCTGTTGTACACTTTTTAATTAATATCCGAAGTGGCATGAATTTCGATCTCTTAATTAAGCGCTGTAAACATTATTACGTAAAAGTATATGAGATGATGTTCACAGGCGTGGTCGAAAAACCGCAATAGCAATAATATACGTTACATCACGTTGATAATAACATATCGATTTCACACAGGTCCCAATCGAATTCGATGGACCGGCCCTACTACCTGCAGCACAGCAAGTCCAGTGGCAACATCCACCGTTACCTTTACGCCCAGCAGCAACAGCAGCAACAACAACATCAACAGCTCCACTACCCGTTGCAGCATCAGCTGTCACCTGGTCCACACCACCATCCCCCAAACTATCATCCCTTGATGACCGCTATGCGACAGCCCCACGCGCTAAACACCTCCGCATCCAGTGGGAATATCTTGCACGTGAGTCAGTTTCTTTTCTTTTTTTTTTCGAGAATCGCAAACGCACGGCGGCTACTGCTGTGTTTGGACAGAGCGTGTTTGTAGAGAGCAAATGTTTGGGGATGAGGTATTGATTCGTTGGTCAAATATATATTTTGAAGAGATCTGTGTACGCGGTGTACGGACAGATATTTGGGCGGAAAAGTACTCGAGGATTCTCTTCCACTATAGTAACATAAAAATTTGTATATGTATTTAACAGTAATTATACACTTTTAAAAATTCTAGTACGTGTGTACTCTGCATCTGTAAGCCATAGGCCGCACACGTTTATTTTTAGCGGTCAACTTGAAATATTTACCGTAAGAAGCTACTGACACGACAAAAGACTCTCAGCATTGTTTTGCTCTTAAGTGGATATGCTTCACCGTGAAACGCAGAGACTTGTAGTACAAGAGTGTTCCGTCTATGCGAGCTAGAGAACTTCATTTGAACGAAGATAAATTTCAGTTGAGAAACCAAAGTACTTTATTTCAGTAGGGGGGAGCACAAGGTTAAAAACAATGCGTATACGTATAACATAATAATATACAACCGTTGTGAAAAAAACCACACGGGAAAAACGCTGCATAATCTTCCTATTTTTAGAATTAGCGTTATGTATATGCGGCTATAATAACAAAAGACTAATGCAATCTCGATATCTCGCCCACAGAATTCCGGTCGAGTTCACTTCAGCGTGGAACCACACGACATGAAAACTCCGACCCCGAAACCGGGGAAACTCACGAAATCATTGTCTTTCGTTTCTTCGTACGGCCTGAGACGTTCCAAGAGCTTCACGGCTGCCGATGTCCTGGCCGCCAGAGCTATGAACATAGCCGATGCATCGGAGCTTGGAAAGTTTCCTCCCGACGTGCAAGAAACACTGCTCAAAGCGATCGACGGTACGTATATACATACACCTTCACTTCACCTTGATACACACTTTGCGCTTTTTTTTCGCCGCAGCCTCTAAAGACGTGTGTATATGCGCCCGGCGCGTGAAGTAAGGCGTGGTGCAGCGGAATTGCACGTTTCGATCTCACTTTTGTTGTCTTATTGCGCCGGACGGAACGTAATCGAGGTCTTATTTCGGCTGGAGTATGTGGTATATCGTTGGAAACGAATTAATGCCGGTATTGTGCGCAACGTTGAAAATTTTTCCACACAAGCGAAGAAAGTATTATACACTTATATATTATATATACGGATTGAGCTTTTACGACGTCGGTTTCACGCGAATAAAAGACACGATTAATGGCCGGACCCAGTTTCCGTATTCAAATTCGAATAAAGTGTACATATATATATGTGGGTATGATTAAAGAGTCCCAAATTTCAGACCCAACATACAGGATGAATTATATGCGTATGGCGTACGGCTCTTTTCAGAAGCGCGCTCGCGATTCGTTTAAAATCAATTAAACCCCGCCAATTTGTCAGTTCCGAAATCGTGTGTGTGTGTGTGTATGTGTGTATAGCGAAATTTATCGTGCAATTAAAGCAACATTATGCATATCGCGGCCGAAATCTCGCTTCGCGGGGGCCTATATAATGAAAAAGAAACGTTCATAAATTTTGAGAAAATACATTTACAAAGCAATATATACAGACTACTTAAAGTTTCCAGAAATTGAAGAGTATAGCGATAAATTCATTAAAAGAAAACCGATGGTTATACATATACTTACAGATCCCAACGTTTTAAGCGCACGAGCGCTGATGGAGCTCGTGCGGCACATTTTGGAGCGCGTCATCGAGAACCAGCGCTGCGCCGCTCCGGCAGCCAAGATCTGTATCACGATAATCGAGGTGAGCATTCGTTCTCATTGTTTCCACGCAGAAGCATTTCTCTCTTTGTCGAAACTTTGTATGTATATAAATATAATACATCTCGTGTTTTATTCAGAAAGAAGTGAAGGAGACGTTTCTCGAATCCTTACTCAACACGTGCCAAGCCTGGTACCAGGAACGCATCAGACTGCTTCAGGACGTCTCGGCCTGCCATCACTTTTCGGCTTTCATGACATTCCTCAACGAAATGTATTGTCAGGTAAGATTCTTTTTTTTTTTTCAATAATTCGGGGTATAATAAAGATACGCACTGCGGGTAAAGTAAATATTTGTCTCGAGTTGCTGTAGTCGTATAAGTATAAGACGTAATTTTTTTCATTAAAAAGAATTACCGCGGCAATTTTATAACGCAGCTTTTCACCGAAATGAAGAAATTAAGATAATATCAGCTTACGCGCATATTTGTTCGAGTTTTTGCAATTGTCGGACCACCCATCGTATACAATCTGCAATTTTCATCTGGAGCACGAGCCGGAGCCGCGGCGCTCGTGTACGTTATAAAAAGAAATCGTTTGTTCGCGGTGATTTCGGGACACGAAACGCGCTGCCCTTTCCCAATATCGTAATTATATGGTCCGATGGAAGCCGCAGATTGTGTTATTCGCTTGCTTCGCGAGGGCAATCTGATCGT